>JAOTON010000896.1:1495000-2095000 GCA_034440635.1 Lepas anatifera
CGGATCTTCATGCTGCTAAAAACCTCGATACACAGGCAGATCCAGGAGGCAAGGGGGCACTTGACAACCCCCTCCCCCACACTCCTATAAACCTTCGCCTCCATCTGAATGGTCACGGACCCCCTGAAATGTCGATGGAGCCACCTAAAGTGCCCCCCCACTCCCACCCCATTTGAGACCGCACGCGGTATACATGAAACTGGTAAAATAAATACTGTTTTTTTTCAGATGGAGCACTTTTAGGATTGTACTGTTATGGGCGCTCTACCGCTGTCGCCTAAGCCCAAATAACTACTAACTAACAGTATGCAGTTACCGCGCCCCCACAATGGGTTTTTTCCGTAGAAAAAGGCATCCTCAATGTCCCGATGGCGCTCCAGCTTATACGCCCCTTTTCCACGCGATCAGAAATCTTGGATCCGCCTATGTCACGATTGACGATTCAATAGATAAGACTTAATGAAAAATAAAGTAAGTGAATCACAATTGTGTAATTAGTAGTCACGGCCCTTTTGTGTTTTTTTTCTACGGCAGCGCTGCGGCCAGCAATGACCCTTAACAGTGACAACCAGTGGATGCAGTGGACAGTGACTACAATGGGCGACAGCCAGACTTCCCGATATACAGGGCCCGACCAGGCGCGACGGCAAATCTGAACACTGAAATCACTGTTCACTGTCGAAAACATTGGGTATGGGGAATGTTCCTCTTGCAAAAATCCGGGAGCTTTTGGTGCCAGGTGCTTTGTCAAAAATACCCAAGACAAATGACGCAAGGGATTGAAATACGCAAGTCATAATTGTCATAACCGAGAACAAAGGCAATAATAGCGCATTCGTTACATTTCCTCACGTCACTTATCTTGGGTATTTTTGAAGGCCAGTAAGTATTTCCTAAAAATGTCTGGCAACAAAAGCTCTCGGATTTTTGGCAAGAGGGCCTGAAACATCCCCAAACTTTCGTTGCCTTATGTCGTTTGTAAATGCCTATAAGTTGATTCATCGAGTAGGTCGGGGTGTGAAAATTGTTTCAGCGTAATGACAATAATAGCAGAAGACTGGAAAGTACCGCTTTGGGTCCCATTGTATGTCTGAACTTGCTAAAAGTGCTCAAAATAGAATGCGGCATGTTTGTCTTCGTACATGTACGTATATTTCAGCAGCAATCTGCGACCGCACACTGCTAAAGGAAAGAAGATAATAGATGGGAGAGCAATTCAAAGTTTCTTTAACCGCCACAAAAAAGGGTAAAAACTGCCCCAAACTGGTTGATCTTCCCCAAGGCTGCCCCAATGAGCTCTTGTCAAAACCTGCCATGCTGTACAGAACCTGTCATGCCGCCATGGCCCCTCAAAGCAATAAAAGGGTCCCAACCCTCTTCTGGCCTGTGCAATAGCCAACTACGTTTTCATGTTTAATTGGGGAACTGTTTATCAATAAAACTATTTTGATTGTTTTTGTCCAATTGCAAGGTATATTTTTGATAGTGCAAACTTTCTTCACTGCACCAGACAAATTCTGTCTATTGACTCCGTCAGTCAGTACTTTCTATAGAAAGTATGCTCAAGTATACTTGACCTCATGTGCATGGGCTTGGCTTCCCCTAAGCAACCTGCTGGATCTGCACCTGTTTGGGCAGCATTTGACACTCCTGGTCTTGGAGAGTTGCCGTGCGGGCAAATTGTGACAAGCATTCCCAATAATCACTTCACCCAATATTGGGCCATTTGATCCATGTTAGTTCTTAAATGTGGGAACTCTCAAGACCAATTTAAAGGGAACATGACACCTTCTTAATATGATCTGAATTGGGAAAGCCATGTGATATGAAATGTCAAAAAAAACCACTTGTTCACCATTTTATTTGTCCAAAGTTTTACTGTTTGTTGAAACAAATGAAGAAATTTACCCCTATCGACCCTGTCCTCCCTGGTCATGTTTACATTTTATGACACAATCTTAAGCAAGTTATGTTATGCTCAACCCTGGTGCACGCGCTGAGGGAACAATTTTGTTTCTTTTTTTATCATCTGAAAAACCATTATGCTAAACATACCCAAGAACATACCATTGGTACTGTTGATTGTACATGGGTATATATAACTTGCTTATTGACTGTGTTTTTTTGACTGCGCTTTTTTTGTAGAAAGAGTCTTGGAACTAAGATGCATAGCCTTAACAAATAATGTTAATGTTCTAGGAGCTCTGATGAGCGCAAAAATGCGAAAAAATGTCACTATTACCCGAGAAACGCAAGACAGTTGCTCAGCACGCCAGCAAAAAAGACTCGCAGTGATTTGAGTACAGAATATGCAGGGCGCATCATTTTCCAAGATAATATTGCAGACAATTTATGCTAAGTTGAATGGGAGATAAGATAAAAGTTCACAAAGGTTCGCCACGGCGAAGTTTTTCGATCAATCTGCAATGGTGCATTACCAGCAAATTGTCAGTCAGAGAAATAAATGGCATCCCTGATATCAGAATCGGTATATTCACGAAAAGAGCTGTCATTATGCTGACAGGAAGCGTCTCTCTGATAATAAAAAGCACGTAGACACGCAAGTAAGCTAATCTGAGCCTCCCAAATTGATAACGTGTTTTCCTGAGCAGCTCTGGGGCCCTCAGCTGAGCTGGGCCCGCCGAGGCTGATGAGGACCCCTGAGCTGGTATGGGGCTCCTCAGCTAATTAAGTGCTTCCTTACTTGATCTGTTACCCTGAGCTGGTCGGGACCACTGAGCTAATTCCTTGTCCCTGAGCTGATAAGGTTCTCCCTGAGCTGATCTAGGCCCCTGCTCTGGTCTAGGGGATAGGAGCTGATCTGGACCCCCGAGCTGATAGATCTGGTGCCCCTGAACAGATATGTTGCCGCCTGAGCTGAAATAATGCACCCTGAGTCGATCTCCTGAGCCCTTATTGTGCCTGCTGAACTCATATTATGGTCTCTGAGCTAGTCGGGTGCCCCTGAGCTAATCAGGTGCCCTTTAAGCTGATCTGAGACTCCTGGGTTGATAAAATGATATCCTGAGAAGGTCTGGGCCCCTGAGCTGGTATGGAGCTCCTGAGCTGATTGACACGCGCATTGACGGGGGAGCGGGTACCCGCCCCCTCGGGTTTTTCGGAGATAGCATTAAATCGGCGGCGCTACGCGCCGCCGTACTTTTGGTACCTTTTCTCTCATCATTTTTACAACTTCTGTGAAAATTTTAAGGTTAGGTCATCTTAGGTCAGGTCACAAGTACAGGTCAAGTGACCTGACCTCAAAAAGTTTAAGATAGCATAAGTCTGAGCAGGGTGAACTTATCCGATTGAAACTCATATCACATAATGCACCCACCGAGTTCTCTGAAATATGTTCCGGTATGTTTTATATCGATGACCTAAGGTCAGGTACGAGGCATGACCTCTCCATTGGAAATACATGGGAAACATTGTTTTCACTGTATAACTCAGTAACGGATAGTGATAGGGCGTTTATTTTAGGTGCATTAGACTCGCCTTGGCTTCGCAGTTCTAATGATATGCATTTTTAATTTGACCCTGAACTGACCTCAGGTCAGGTCAAATCCTTGATTTGACCTAGCAAGGTCGAGTTATATATCATTCGATTCGGCTTGCTGCAAGGATTCATACAGTTCACTTGGTTTTGCTCTATCTTTACTTGTTCAGATGAAATGGCCGAAGAACTTAATTTAAATGTTATCCCTATTACGACATGTTTTGACCTCTCGTGACCTTAAATGTGACCTGACAAAAATGGTTAAAATATTTTCGATGGAGAAGTGGATGGGCTACCCAACTCCGTTTACCGTTTTTCGCTACCTACCGTGGTTCTCGAGATCTTAGGGTGGCGGGTACCCTCCCCTAAGATCTCGTGAGATGGCTCAGACCCCGTCAATGCGCGTGTTAAGTGCCTCCTGACCTGATCTGGTACCCCGAGCTAATCTGGGCATCTTCTTGGTCGAGGATCACTTAGCTGAACTACTGCTCCCGGATTCGATCTGGTGCCTCCTGAACCATAATTTTTCCTCCTGAGCCCAATGCACCCTGGGTCGATCTTGGGACTCCTGAGACATTATTGTGCCTCTTGAACCCATCTGATGCCGTGCTAGCTAGTCGGGTGCCACCTTTTTATCGCCACTCCTAGAATCCACCAGTATAGTAGTCAATGTATATAATTAAAGGTGCCTAAGCATCACAAGACGTTTTAGCGATGGCTGATTCCTCCTAAGCTCCATTTGAAAAGGGGAGTTTGCATTGTGTTCTTATTCCCCATCTATTCAAGATCAGTTCAGGGGCACCCTAGTGTAGATCAGAGCCCTCCAGAGCAGCTGCCCCCAGTTGTGCCTCCAGGGACTAGACTAGCTCAGTGGCATCCCGAGATTATGGGAGTTGGCCTTGTATTCTTATTCTCTGCCTATTTAAGATCAGCTCAGGGACCTCTGATGTGGACCAGAGCTCCCCAGCGCAGCTCATGCTTCGCCCAGAGACTAGACAAGCTCAGTGGTCCCTAGAGATGGGGTTATCAGACTAGCTTAATGAGCCCCAGGTTGGCTCATAGGGCCTTGAACCAGCTCAATGACCCCGTAACACTTTAAGGCGCCTGATCACCTCAAGGGGCCTCAGGCCAACTAGAGAACTCTAACAGGCTTAGCGCCCAGACCAGCTCAGGGTACCCCCAAGCCCCATACCAGCTCAGGGTACCCCCAGGAGCCAGATCCAATCTTGGGCCTCCAATCAGTTCAGGGCTATAAGTCAGGTCAGGGGACAAGATCAAGTAAGGGACACTACATCAGCTTAGGAACCTTTTATCAGCTCAGGGATCCCGATCAGCTCAGTCAGGAGCCCAGAGCTGCTCAGGAAATCACGTAATCAACTCAGGAGGCCCAGGTGAGCTTAAATGGTACCAGATTAGCTCAAAGGGGCACCATATTAGCTCAAGAGGGATCAGAATAGTTTGGATGGCATCATATGGGCTCAGGAGGAAAAATTATGGTTCAGGAAGCACCAGAACGACCAAGACGTTGCCAAGATTAGCTCGGGTACCAGATCAAGTCAGGAGGCTCTTAATCAGCTCAGGAGCCCCATACCAGCTCAGGGGCCCAGACCTTCTCAGGATATCATTTTATCAACCCAGGAGGCTCAGATCAGCTTAAAGGGCACCTGATTAGCTCAGGGGCACCCGACTAGCTCAGAGGGCATAATATGAGTTCAGGGGGCACAATAAGGGCTCAGAAGATCGACTCAGGGTGCATTATTTCAGCTCAGGCGGCAACATATCTGTTCAGGGGCACCAGATCTATCAGCTCGGTGGCCCAGATCAGCTCCTATCCCTAGACCAGAGCAGGGGCCTAGATCAGCTCAGGGAGCACCTTATCAGCTCAGGGGACAAGGAATTAGCTCAGTGGTCCCGGCCAGCTCAGGGGTACCAAATCAAGGAAGGAAGCACTTAATTAGCTGAGGAGCCCCATACCAGCTCAGGGGTCCTGATCAGCCTCGGCGGGCCCAGCTCAGCTGAGGGCCCCAGAGCTGCTCAGGAAATCACGTTATCAACTCGGGAGGCTCAGATTAGCTTACTTGGATATCTACTTGCTTTTTATTATCAGAGAGACGCTTCCTGTCAGCATAATGCCAGCTCTTTTCGTTAAAATACCGATTCTGATATCAGGGATGCCACTTATTTCTCTGACTGACAACTTCTTGATAATGCACCATCGCAGATTGTTCGAAAAACTTCACCGTGGCAAACCTTTGTGAAATTTGATTTTATCTCCCATTCAACTTAGCATAAATTGTCTGCAATATTATCTTGAAAATGATGTGCCCTGCATATTCTGTACTCAAATCACTGCGAGTCCTTTTTTGCTGGCGTGCTGAGCAACTGTCTTACGTTTCTCGGGTAATAGTGACATTTTTGTCGCATTTTTGCGCTCATCAGAGCTGCTAGAACATAAACGTTATTTGTTAAGGCTATGCATCTTGGTTCCAAGACTCTTTCTACAAAAAACGCAGCTAAACTATAATAGATAATGATATTTTAATCAAGTCCCGCAATGTAATATCTTTCAGGACCCAAAGTCTACCACCAAACACACCATTCCATCGCTTCAAACTCATTCTAACCTCGAGCTACACGTGTCAGACTTGAAAACAAGAAATCAACCCTGTGCACGTGGATTCACTTTTTTGCGGTGCCTCATTAACAACCCCATTGGAGATGACCTAGAAAATAATATATTTCAACATTTCTAAGCCTAACGTCTCTCTTCCTAACTGACGAGATGGTCAATGTCGGCATTGTCCGCTGGCGTATTTCTCGTGTTTGTTAATGATTTGCCATTTGCAAGCTTCCCGCGCTATTTCTTTTGGTAACCTTTTTTGGAAAAACAAGTGCAAAGTTCACTTTAGTTAACGACAGAAGCAAGCATGGCCTGGCATTTGTATGTAATATATATTTGCACGTGGGCTATGAAGATTAAATGTGGGTAATGATCTTTTGATCTCAACTCCTAGGGTTTGGTGCTACAATGGAAGAGACTGGGAAAACACGGGGGTACCCTGCGCTACCGTTCATACCAGGGAACATATGCTTAGGCGCACAGCATACCTCTTCAGGTTTCAGACGGAAGCTGCAATGTAGCACATAATAACTACAGGCGGACAAAATTACTCCCAAACATCACTGCCAGTAAGGGTATTGCAGTGCCCTACATTTTGCATTGGACCAAGCATATACATGTGTTTTGATGAATGGCCATAACTTTTGCAATAGTCATTATAGTCTCACAAAACTTTGTGTTAATATATCAAACATGTGCTGCATTACATCTGCAAAATTTAGTGTTTGTTAACTGAACTGAGTTTAATCTACTTGAGTTTAACTGAAAGGGGTGTAACGATGTCCTCAGGCGATGTTGCACGTGCTGGAGTATTGGGCAGAACACCCATTGCGCAATTTGCTATATAATATGGAGAACAATGGTTGATTTGAATCAGGAAGATATCATTTGAAACTATTTGCTTATCCAATCAGTTGTTACCAGCACTGAAGCAAGAAGCTAACATCCCGGACAAAGTTCCCCAATTGGCTTGAAAACAGTGCATTTGCACGCGCTCAGATATGACGTGATATCTCAATAGCTCTTCTAGGTGTCTAAACAATTTTTGGAGAAATTATACTGAACATGTTAAGCGACATGTGTGCAAAGTTTCATGGCTGTTTGTTTCACCCATACAGAGATACAGGGTGTTGACGCACCCTTTCGCGGAGCTGCACGTGCCAAAAATGACGTGATAGGACCAAACCAGAATACAGACACCGACATGTGTAGAAGCAGTGTATTTTGAGCTTGAAAATTAAATTATGTTTTTGCCACCAGCGGTCTTCTTAGCGTAGTTATAAGCCGTTTAAGTCCAAGAGGCATGGGCCGATTTTGCGCGTGCATCCTTTGACAAATGCACCTCCTGCGGACGAGTAGGCGCTGTATCGGTTGTCCACCCAAGGTCATGATCCTGAATATTCAGGGATTTCATTTCTGTGCAACAACCTTTTACAACACGCCGGACAGCTTTTGGCACTTTGCCCCCGGGTAGTATGTATAAACTGCTTATGGACTGTGTTTAAGCTCAAAATGTGTTTCAATAATTCAAGAAAAAGAGAAGAAATTATATATGTTGCTTTGGTTCCTAATGGTAACCTATTTTAACTAAAAACATTTCCTTGTATTCACATTCATTATTGTCACAAATCAAATGGGTAAATAACATTTCCAGCTCATGGGCCAATTTGATATCACAATAATTTGGACACTTGTCATTACTAACAGAGGAAAATCAACTCAAACAAAATATAACAAAATATTACTCCTAGCAACGCCATATAATCCAGACAGTTGATGCATAGTTAAACCCCACCAATTATTTTTATTGAAGTATCAGTCTTATCAGTTTTTTTTGCAGAAAGGAGCCAAATCCATTATTTTCAGCATGGATTGTCCCTAGAAGCACTAACGGTTCCAAGGTGAGATCTTCCCTTAGAAAAAAAACTCAACAGGCCATCGGGAAATAAAATGAGCTGCCGCTGTCCTGGTTTAGCTGTACTCTGTAAAATGTTCAGAAACCTTACTTGAATCATAAAACCAGTGGTTGAATTTGTCGTTTAGGCAGATCTACGACCGACTTTCCAAGCTTTGTATGTTGTGTTTTACCAGCATGCAACTTATCCCTGGTGTGACACTTTTGGTCATATGAATTCTGGTTGGCGACAGTTTTGACATTTTTTCCTCCCCTGCCGGTGATGTGTTCAAACTGTTTTTCTTGTAAGTTCCTACTAGCAGCTTAGGGTAACACCAGGCAAAAACAAATAATATTGCCGCCATGAGCATTATCCATCGGGAAAGGTCACAGCTCTAGAGATATAACTTTGTATTATTGTGGCATAATAAGTTGACTCATCAGGATACATGACATAGCTGACAGCGTTGGAAAATATAAGCATGGCATATTCGAATACATATATGTAACATTCAGTCCAGTCACATTTTTTCGGCAACTCATTTAACACGCAAATTGACGGGGGTCTGAGCCACCTTCGCATTGACGGGGGGCGGGTACACGCCCCCTAAGATCTCGAGAACCACGGTAGGTAGCGAAAAACGGTAAATGGCATTGGGCTGCCCGTCCACTTCTCCATCGAAAACATTTGTACCATTTTTTTGTCAGGTCACATTTAAGGTCACATGCCGTCAAAACATGCCGTCATAGGGATAACATGTAAATTCAGTTTTTCGGCCATTACATCTGAACAAGTAAAGATAGAGCAAAACGACTTAAACTATATGAATCCTCTCAGCAAGCCGAATCGAATGATATATAATTTGATCTTGCTAGGTCAAATCAAGGATTTGACCTGACCTGAGGTCAGGTCCGGGTCAAATTATATAAAATGCATATCAATAGAACTGCAAAGCCCAGGCGAGTCTAATGCAGCTAAAATAAATGCTCTATCACCATCCGTTACTGAGTTATTCCGTAAAAAAACATTTTCCATGTATTTCCAATGGAGAGGTCATGCCTCGTACCTGATCTTACGTCATCGATATCAAAAATACCGGAACATATTTTAGAGAACTCGGTAGGGCCATTATGTGATATGAGTTTCACTCGGATAAGTTCACCCTGCTCCGACTTATGCTATCTTAAACTTTTTTTGAGGTCGGGTCACTTGACCTGTACTGGTGACCTGACCTGAGATGACCTAACCTTAAAATTTTCCCAGAAGTTGTAAAAATTATGAGGGAAAAGGTATGCCAAGTACGGCGGCGCTACGCGCCGCCGTGTTTCTACTATCTCCGAAAAGCCCGATGGGGGGGTGGGTACGGGGGCGGGTACCCGCCCCCGTCAATGCGCGTGTTAACTCGCCAGCATTTTAGTCAACTCAGCTTATTGGTGTGATGTGTGCCAACTCAACTCACCGATCTTAATGTTTGACTCAACTCAACCAAGAGTCAGATACATAAGTCAGATTTTGAGGTAAATTTTAACTCTGACTCATGAGTCCCACAACTCTGGTGTGCACAGTGGAAGTGTGGTGGTATGGTAACCATGGGGAACCATGTGGAAGTGTACACAGTGGTACGCATGGTAGCCATGGGGAAGCCTTTATATAATGTGCTTATACCCGCCAGTGGGACGATCTCACAAAAACCGATCCAACAAGAAAGATTGGTTACGGCTTTGTCACGCTGAGAAGTTATTTTCGCATTCAACTTAGGTAATTAGACCAACGCTATCATTCATACATGCAATCATCCACATACTCGACTTGACGGCAATAGTCTTTTATATTTTCCGTTTTGTTTTGTATTTACTGATTGAGAGCTGAGCAACGAAGGCTTTCTCTAAATCGGCATAAAGCAGACACCAGGCGTGTTCTCGCCTGTCCGTTTCGGCCATCATCTCTGGTAGAAAAAAACTCGGCCCCCCATCACCGCCGGTTGTCAGAGCCAGTCGCCGAAACTTCCGGCGCGATCACTGCCAGTGCCCGCCATGTCCCAAAACAGCAGCCTTTCAAATGTCTCGGACTCAGAGCGGATCCGAGGAGTATGGGACAGCCATCATTTTAGGCTCACAGAGACGTGCCTCGTCCAGGGCGGGCACCCATGTCGGATGCTGAAGGCGCCAAACATTAACGAATGCCTGTAAAGCGTCGAAGGTTGCGGCGCCCTGAAGCTGACGCGGGAAGACGGCCCGGGCTGAGGCACTCTTTTCCCAGAGGTGTCACGATACGGGAGGTTTCATGATACGCACGCCTCTTCCCTGAAAAAAAAAAAAAAAAAAAAAAAGAAAAAAAAAAGAGAGAGAGAAAAGAGAGAGAGAGAGAGAGAGAGAGAGGAGAGAGAGAGAGAGAGAGAGAGAGAGAGAGAGCCGAAGGCATCCACGTTATGCAATCGGATGAATGCGAGTCAAGTACTGCCCGTCGCTGTCGGCCAAAAAGTGAGCTCAAAAGGAGACCTTATCATTAGTTGGCTCCCAACCAATCTCTTCGCCGATTTCTCTGACATCTAGCCATTGTGTGGCTTTTTTAGACGGCGTGGTGCCTTATGAAATGCGGTCGGTTTCACCAGTGGGATACTGGAAACCGTTCTCCACATCTCACTAGTGAATTCTGGGTCTACCCTTTGGTTTGGTACCGTCCTTGTTCTGCTATGGAAAGACGTTTGTGAAGGAAATGCATCTCCTTGAATTCCTTGTCTGCTTGCATTCTCAATGCTTCCTCTTAAGTCCTCTGTTAAACGTCCCGGGCCCCCTGAAAACGACTTTCTATTCCCCGCAATGCTAGAAGTGGCACCCCCGGGAAGAAGTCCAGACATTTTAACCTGCCAAAACATGGTCTATCTGAGCAATTTCATCCCATTTGCAATGCACTGTCACATTGTTGGCGGTGGAGTTGACGTGCCGAGGCTGTGTGGTTCTGGCTTTTTTAAACCTGCCAGCCAATGAAGATTCCAGATTCGACGTAGAAGGTGAAACGAATTCTCAAAATACAAAGCCTATCTCCTCTGTACTATTGAGAATTTTGAAACTGACCCGACACTTTTTTGTTTGCTTAAAACAAGGACGTCCGAGGCGGTCAATTGGCTGGTAAACGGGCAAATCTATGGAGCTATAATTCCTTAACACTTGCGTTGATGGGGGCGGGTACCCGTCCCCCTCGGGTTTTTCGGAGATAGCATAAAAACGGCAGCGCGTAGCGCCGCCGTACTTGGCATTCCTTTTTTCTCATTATTTTTACAACTTTTGGGAACATTTAAGGTTAGGTCATCTCATGTCAGGTCACCAGTACAGGTCAAGTGACCTGACCTCAAAAAAGTTTAAGATAGCATAAGTCGGAACAGGGTAAACTTTTCAGATTGAAACAGATAGCACATAATGGACTCACCGAGTTCTCTAAAATATGTTCCGTTATTTTTAATATCGATGACCTAAGGTCAGGTACGAGCCATGACCTCTCCATTGGAAATACATAGGAAAAATGGTTTGAACTGAATAATTTAGTAACGGATGGTGATAGAGCGTTTATTTTAGCTGCATTATATTTGCCTTGTCTTTGCGGTTCTAATGATATGCATTTTATCTAATTTGACCTTGACCTGACTTCAGGTCAGGTCAAATCCTTGGTTTTGACTTAGCAAGATCATATTATGTCATTCGATTCGGCTTGTTGCGATGATTTTACAGTCAAAGTCGTTTTGCTCTATATTTTCTTGTTCAGATGTAATGGCTGAAAACCTTCATTTACATGTTATCCCTATGATGGCATGTTTTGACCTCTCGTGACCTTAAATGTGACCTGACAAAAAATGCTTAAAATATTTTTGATGGAGAAGTGAATGGGCTACTCATTGCCATTTACCTTTTTTGGCTACCTACCATGGTTCCAGGGAAGGAAAAAACGTCAAACCTGTCGCCAACCTTATGTTTAACACTGAAAGCTGTCGTTCTCATTTTTTTTAAATATAGGCAATTTCTAACGCACATATAATACGAAAAATAGTGCCTATATTGATAAAACAACCTCACAATAACATTCCTGGATTTGCGAAGAGGCTTACTGAAGATCACACACCTATGCATAATTCTGCCACCTGCGTAAGCGCCGCCACAGACACTGCAAAACAGCACTGACGAAAAGGGAAGATTGAAACTGGCAGCGCTCGGGAATTGAAACGGTTATCCTCTACTAACAAGTCGAGCGCCCTTCCGACTGCGCTACCTGCGATCTGAACATTATGCGTGCAGAGTTACTTCTAATAATGATTAAACTATCAATGAATGAGCTAACGCATCCGACAAAGAAGTGAAGTAACCAGTTGCCATAACTCGGTGTCGTCTCATTATAAAAGCTGTCGTTGCCCATGCAAGCGGCAAGTTTTGACTGTCGCACACTGTCGCTCCCGTCCACCGCTGTTCTGTGGTAAGTTAACAGGCAGGGGAGGGATGGAACTACTAATATGTAATTGGTGTTCATTCACATGCGTTCTTGCCACAAAACATTACACCATGTAACACAATTTTTGTTCCGCGGTTCTATGTATGATTTCCTGATTTGTTGCATCTAATTGTTTTAGAAAATGCCAATTTTTTGTTCAAAACTTTGGGTTCGTGGTCAGGACATGGATAATTTGAGTTTTTTTGTTTAAAAACACGCAATATCGAATTTATCGCTTTCAACAATACACTCAACATGATAAATCCTCCTTGTACAACACAGGTTCACCCAGACCATTCCAAACGTTACATATTTCTATCAATATCACTGCCAAACGCACATTTCACACTAGAAATGACTTGTTTTTCTGGATTTGTGGCTGTAGGACAGGCCGCATTCCCGCCCCATAGTCCCCCATCATTTTCTCGTCATAGTGGCCTTGGTACCGGCGCTCCTCTTTTGCGTCTTGGTGGAAACGCTCCCCCTTGTTCCTCCGAGTATGCTCCCATATTGTCCTTATCATAACATATCCAGATAAGGATCCAGCATGTGCAGCTTTAGGGACATTCTGCAACCCATAGCAGAATAAGAATCTATGAGATCCTGCACGAGTTGCGCGTAGTTTTCGGCCCTATGGTTGTCGAGAAACCCGTCAACAACTGCTTTGAAGCAGTTCCATGCCTTCTTCTCGATCTTGCTGAGCTTATTCGAGAACTCTGTAGAACCAAATAACTCCTTGATCTGAGGTCCAACAAATATCCCACCTTTGATTTTGGCCTCGGACAGCTTTGGGAAAAACTCACAGGCACTTGAAAGCAGCAGAATCTTTGTTCAGGGCCTTAACAAACTGCTTCATCAGCCCCAACTTGATATGCAATGGGGGCATGAGCACCATGTTTGGATCAACCAATGGCTCTCACATGACGTTTCTGATCCCCACTACATATTCTGTTCGCTCCTCCCAGTTCTTTTGGCTGAAGTGAACATGGGCGGCTCTGCTGTCCCAGAGACAGAGAAAACACTGGAACTTAATGAATCCTCCTTGGAGAACAAGCAAAAAAGCTATCATCTTGAAGTCCCCAATGATCTCCCCACTTGTACTCTTCATATTTCAGAGCTCCCAAGAGTACTTTCACGCTGAAGTAGTCTTCCTTCATAGAGACTGAATGAGCTAGGGGCAGTGTCGGGAACTCATTTCCATTGTTCAGAAGGACGGCCTTCAAACTGCGTGTAGAGCTATCTATGAACAGCCGCCACTCCTTGGTCACAAACGGCACCCCAATAGCTTTAAAAAGTCTAGGCACGTCATGACAGAAGCAGAGACCGTCCTCGAAAGTGAAAAAAGCCCGAGAACAACTCATGCCGACTTCTTTGACTGGTCACTTTTACATCCTCCTTAACCAAGTTCCACTGCTTCATCCTGGATATGAAAAGCTCTGCATTAGACTTGGTCAGACCCATATCCCTGATCAAATCATTGATTTCTTGCTGATTCGAGATGTGGGGGATTTTTTGCATTTAAATCCGGCAGGTAGTCCACATCATCAGCACCGGAGAACTTTGCTTATAGCGGCACGTTAATATAAATATTTCCAATGAAAATGTGGTACCACTTTAATCAGCAGGACTCACTCTATAACATATCGGCGACTCCAATGTGAAATCCAAAACTTATCTTGTTCTCAATAAAAAACGTATATCGCACTAGCGCACAGCTGCCGGTCGGGCAGTAACCAGCAGAAGCGGGCGAAGCGGGCGGAAGCTGGCGGATGAACACCAACTAGAGATGCAATATTTTAAGCCGGTGAAAGTCCAATGGGGAGAAAAGAGGGGGAAGGCTAGAGAATCGGGACAGGTGGCGAGCGAAGATCGCAGACATGCGAGCGAAGCAAGTATCAGGTGAGTTCCTGGGAGGCCGCGGCATTCGCCGGCGGAGCCGGCGATGCCGCTGCCGACGCAGGCGATAGATAGCACCGCAGGTTGGGCCGCCGGAGGTGGCTCGCTAAATCGAGGTTAGGTTAGGTTAGGTTAGGTTAGGTTAGGTTAGGTTAGGTTAGGTTAGGTTAGGTTAGGTTAGGTTAGGTTAGGTTAGGTTAGGTTAGGTTAGGTTAGGTTAGGTTAGGTTAGGTTAGGTTAGGTTAGGTTAAGTTAGGTTAGCTTAGCTTAGCTTAGGTTAGGTTAGGTTAGGTTAGGTTAGGTTAGGTTAGGTTAGGTTGGGTTAGGTTAGGTTAGGTTAGGTTAGGTTAGGTTAGGTTAGGTTAGGTTAGGTTAGGTTAGGTTAGGTTAGGTTAGGTTAGGTTAGGTTAGGTTAGGTTAGGTCAGGTCAGGTCAGGTCAGGTCAGGTCAGGTCAGGTCAGGTCAGGTCAGGTCAGGTCAGGTCAGGTCTGGTCAGGTCAGGTCAGGTCAGGTTAGGTTAGATCAGGTTAGATTTAGGTTAGACTTTTCTTCCTCTGTCATTGCTAGATCTTCGCCGTCTCTACATACCACACACACTGAGCTTGATCCGCCTATTTCAGACAGTTTGAGCGTATGAAAGTAGTACGGCAGCAGTTCGTAAAAATACGTCATTTGAAAGATAAATCAGTAATTGTAGCATACACAATTGCAAAACAAATATTGTTGAACACTTTATTGTTCTAATTATCGTATATAACGTTTTCTTCCCGAAAATATATACTTTTTAACATTCCGGCCACGCAGAAGACGTAAACAACAAATCGTCCTTCATTTCTATGCTATTTCTATTGCTCAGCGCTGTTACTGTGAATATGCCGCGATTTCTACGGGTAATTTAGTCCGTGTTTTCAAGGATTTGACACTGGTAAGTGTGCTACATACTTGAAATATGTTCCATACTGCCCTAAAAATGCATTAGAATGTCACCGTTTCAATAGAAAATTTTTCAGACCGATGGCCGCCTTTAGCAAGTGCTCCTCAGCACCCGTCTGCTCTCCTTCGTCGGAGGATTCAGGAGCGTTGTGACGGTCACTATCTGGAGCAGGTGCCGGTGGCACGGGATATTTGGAACGATGAGGAATAGGAGCAATAGATGATGCGATATCTGGATATTCAACCTGGGCAGCATTCTTCCCTTTCCGCTTCTTGGAACCATCTACCATGCAAAAGTAGCAATTGGTTGAGTGGTCAGTTGGTTCTAGCCAAACTCTTGGATTTGAAAATTTCAGAGACCTTTTCTCACCTCGTAGCCAACCCTCTAGTGTTTTTTTGCAGTGTTCACAACAGAAGTGAGGGGCCCAGGGCTTGTCCTGGTCTCCAACCGGCATCCCAAAATACTTGTGATAAGCTTCAAAAACCTTCTTAGACGTTTCCATGGAGAATTTGTTTCCTCTTTTCTTTATGAAATCTCCACATATGTAGCAGAATGAGCCGGGGTGATTTCGGCAGTTTCTCGATGCCATTCTACTTGCAGAAATGAGGGATAAAACATACAAAGCACATGAGTATTTACGAGCACTGCCCTTGATTAGTCGGAAACCGGTCACAAGTTCACACCCAGCCTCACCAACACCTAAACGACGAAAGAGTTCGTCCAAAGATCAACGGCTATATTCCAGTACAAATCAATGCTGAACGTGCGTTTCCTTTTATTGGTACTTCTCGCTTTAATATGCTTGATATTTGAAGTGTCAAGCACTCATACAGTTTAATAAAATGTGCCGAAATCATAGTGACTATGTACCGGCATTTAGACTAATATTCTTATCACACCGGAAAACGGGCCTAAATAAGTAAATGTCTATAAGTTTTCCAGACCCAAACTTTTATCCCTCCGATAGCATGTTTTCAACTATTGGAAGCTGAAGTAACACGAAAAAATTATTACGAGCTGGGAACAAAGCAAAAATATTTTTGTAACATTGTGTGTAACATCTGTGAAATTTCCAGGCTAGTCGTAGAAGTTGAACTTATATAAGCACAAAGGGGAAGGTAATGACAGACCAATGTGGCATAATTAGCGTTGGGAAAATATATCAAGACATATTTTTATCAAATGGTTTCTACCACACCCCTGAATTCAATCCAAGCAGCTAATTTGCGTTATCTAATCTAGTTCATCGCGGTGATTACCCTGTCAGGGCGGGTTCTTTTCTTTGAACTTCCCTGAAAAATCTTATTTTATTTAGCCAGTCAGAACTGTTCTGGAATTGTATAGATTTCCTGTCGCACTTGATGGTTTCAATGTTCAGGGTCTGTCGCTATCCCTAGTTGGTGAGTTGGTGGGTTTTTCCACCCCTGCATGGTTCTCGAGATCTAAGGGGGCGGGTACCCGCCCCCCCCGTCAAAGCGAAGGTGGCTCAGACCCACGTCAATGCGTGTGTTAAATTCCCGTTGTTTGTCACCTCCTTCTCGGAAATGTGCAATTTTTGCGCCTCTGATTATTCTTTTAACCCGCGCCCCACCGGGGGTCCAGTGCCACCTTCGCCCCAACGGGGGGCCATCGATGGCCCCCTCTAACTCCGAAAATATGGGCGTTAGCGCAAATCTGCAAAGTGCAATAGAAAGCTCGCGTGAATTCAGTAAGAAATTACTTCACATGTTTTAGTGCTCAGGTCAATGGTTTGACCTCCAGAGGTCAAATTAGGTCAAGATCGGCTATGTTCACTCAAATATGCAATGCTTAAGCAAACTGGGCATAACTCTTATGCCATTAGAGCTATTGAGGTCTGGTAAAGTACATTTGACAGGAAATTGTCAGTACTTTTTCCGCTATGTGGAACGTAAAGACCTCCCGCCAGTGGTTTGACCTTCATAGGTCACCTCGTGACCTAAGATGACCTGAGGTCACGAAAGGTCAGAAAGTGACCTTGCCGTATATCAAATGAAAGCCAATGACGCGACAAACACGATGGTGTTTGTTTCAGCGCTCTAGCTTATACAGGTCAAAAGTTATTGTCAAAATACTGTTTTTGACCCTGGTGACCTTGGATGACCTTGGAGAGGTCAAAGGGCAAATATGGCCCCTGAAATCCGTGAAAGGGTGTCCAAGAACGCTTTTCTGATCAAGCTGACCATTTTCAATCGCTTTTGTGACTTTTAGATCATAAGACAGCTTTTCCCCATGCTTTTGCAATGGGAGAGGTCACCTCGTGACCTGACCTCAGGGGCACGAAATCGAAAAATGCCGGATATACACCTTGTAGACCCTGGAGGGGCCATAAGGTGTAGGAAGTTTCAAATCGATCGACTTCGAATCGTAGCTCTTACAGAGCTCTAAAATTGAAGTGAGATGACCTTGGTTGACCTCGTCTGGTGACCTGACCTTGGGTGACTCGGGGTAAAAAATTTCAGGGATGGTGGCAAAATGATGCAGTGAGAGGTAGAGCCCTCAACCGCGGTGCTGCGCCTCTTCGTTTTTTGCTATCCCGGAAAAACCTTAGGGGGCATCGATGGCCCCCGGTGGGGCGAGGGTTAAGAGAAAAGGTTAGATATACCCAGAACGGGCACACCGGTCAATTTCCCGGTAATCTGTTTTTTCACTGGTATTACTGTGATAAGATGAGCTTCACCGGTATGCGTGATTTTAAAGATCAAGTACCTGTTTGCTGTTATTGAACCAGTTTTCCACGCTGATTCTAAAAATCGCGTTTATTTTTCCAAATCAGGTCAAGTTTTTGAAACAAAGCATTTTCTAGAAATGCTAGTTTCCACTTTATTGATCAGTAAGTAATCAATCTGTATATACAGATTTATTACTATATAGTACAGACCCCAACTGCTATTTACATAGGGGTTTTCTGGCAGTATATAACAAGAGGTACCTATGTATGTATGCACATTCATCGCAAAGAATTGTGCAGCACGATATCCTGGGCTGTTCAGGTATAAATGGCCTCGTCAGGGACTTCCATTTGTGCTGGGCAGACGCCACGTCTCTCTTTAGGCACCAACAGTAGTCAGCCAGAAAGTTGACATCCCACCGACCTTGGTAGCGTTCTTCCATCACCCGTATATCCTGGTGAAATCGTTCCCCTTGTGTGTCTCTGAAATATCCGCAATTCTCTGGAAAATAGTTCAGGTGAGAGCTGATGAAGTGCATTTTCAGCTGCATGCACGCACCGTATCGACTTAGGCTCTTAACGAATTCATCTATAGTTTTGAATATCCTGGACTCCGGTGGCTGCCCAGGAATTTCTCGGTGACTCACTTCAGAGCTAACCAAGTGGAGAGCTCGGAGGGTTTCAACGAGTTATCGAAGCGAGTGTAGTTCGTGAGTTCTCTTATCTGAGGAGCACCGAGTACTCCAGCCTTCGGTTTCTCCCTGCTTAACCTTGGGAACTTTTCCCGCAGAAAATTGAATCATCAACCGTCTTTGCCCATCTTTTTCTCAAGGTTTTCGTGAGACCGAGTTTGATACCCAGTGGCTGGGAGTAAAAACTTTGGTGGTTTGACTAGAAGATGTGCTAGAACATTGTGTGAGCCGCGCTCTAGTCCATTGCTAGACGGCCACTCTCGTTGGAAATAATGCTGGTTGTCTGCCCGACTGTGCCACAAGCACATGGAGCATGGGTACTTTGTGAACCCACAATGGAGTCCTAGGACGCGACCAACTACCTTGAGATCATCCGCACACCAACCAACTGTAGCCTTTGTAGCTGAGTGCGGGTAGCAGCGATGCTGTGTGGGTTTTTCTCATTTCAACAGTGTGTTACAAGGATCGAGCAGAATTCTTTGAACCCATGGCTTCTGAGAGGTCGGTGACATTGTTGCAGTATACCGGCAAAGATGCCTCATCAAACGAGAAGTATTTCCGAACATTTCCTAGCGGTTTCGCTGCCAAAATCACCTTGTCTCGGGTTCTCACAGAGGCAAGGACGCAGCAGCTGAGCAGACTACGTGGACAGGTTCGGGTCCCTCGTCAGATAGTTGAGCTCAGCTTGGCTCAGTGGCACCGGTCGCTCCTGCCCCGGTGGGCCGAATGTACCTGATTCGTCTCTCGACCCTGGGTCGGATGGCGAGTACATATTGACATCATGTTCTGGATTAGGAACACCTGGGCCCTGGGGGACTCGTTTTCCCCTGACGGGACGACGGGATATCAAACATGTTTGCTCTTGAGGTTCATGCTATGTATGTATGTACATTCGTCATTCAGAAGTAAGAGTCCTGGCGGTGAGGGAAGGTAAATATCAATATCTGTACCGTCCCTCCACGCCATCGGAGCCCCGAACGGCATACTGTTCTTTTGTTTGTTTCGCCAATCCTGTAGGTTTTAAACACATGTTTTGCAAACAAAAATCAAGAGCAAAGGGCTTATATTGGTCTTTAAGTTTGACTCCGAGGTAAACGTGATGACTTTTCACAAAATCTCCCTCTCGCTTGACGAGCTGCAAGGGTCGCTTTTCCGCAAATATAGAAAAAAACTACCAGTATGGTTCCTGGACTTTCTAATCTGTGCACTAACAATCCATATATAAAAGATATCAACAAGCCTGCTTTACATGGGTGGATTCGGGACGATTCAAATAAAATTATACCTAAATCGGGAGCACTAATTCAATCGTGCGATGTCAGCCATTCTTGCGTTATTATTGTTTTTATTTATTGTGAGTTCACATCAACCTGAGGTAGGATTATTTAGTGTCCATAGAAATCCTGAATTGAAAATATGTATTTCGTACGTGGCGCGTGGTGGGTGCAGTAGCGTTTCTACCGGGCCTATCGGCGAAGGTGCTGTCTAGTCCCGTATCTGGGCCTCAGATCAAACACGCGAGTTCCGGTTGCTCGCTCATTCACATTCAAGCCATAGTAAAAGGGGAAACCGTTACAGAGACTAACTGAAAGAGAAGACATGGGTCAGAAACTACAGTTGTCCCCATTCCAATCTGCTGAAAAATATGAGTTCTAAATTTTTGGACATGCTCATTATTGAGCTCATTCAATTATAAAACTCTTTATCATAATAAATAGCGATCATATTTTTAAGTACGCTGGTCCAGCCACAATGCCAACAGCTTAAACTTTGCTCTAAGCGAAAGACATTTTATTTAGCTTCAGCAGGCTTTTTAGTGAGCATTTTCTAATAGAAATCCAATTCATCGGCTGGCTCCCCGTTCTTTTGATGCGCCAAAGTGACCGAAGTCTGGTGCGTCGCGCAATCCGTGCATTCTGCTGCTATCCGCCTAATCAGGCCAGCCGCTCCGCTCGTTATCGTTACTGTTCTCAGCAGACACAGAGGAGATAAAGTCCCAGATCGATGCCGAGCAGGTACATTTTAGAGCAAACGATCTTGTATTGCCTTGGGGCCTCACTTTGAAGTACCGAATCGGACCTGAGCAGAGGCGCGGCCCGCGCACCCGCATCACAATCGCTGCTGGGGCCAGGAGGCAACAGCTGACAGTTGTTATTCCAGCCTGTCGGCCGCACCGCCGCTCGCTCTAATGACCGCAGGGCAGAACTGAGGGCACGAGGAGAGAACCAATCCGAAGCGGCTTACTGGGATTGTGCGGTCAATTCTCATCGGAATTCATGCTAGTGGCTTACCACTAGCAAATGGGAGCCCATTTGAATAAGAGGAACGTCGCTTACTCTGAAAGCAGACCGGCGTTGTTATGGTTATCCAAATATCTTTCATTACAAGTAGTGCAAAAAGTTTAAGGAGATTCTTGAGTGCAAGTTTGGCAAGAATCAGTCTACGGTCGACATTGAAACAAGAACATCCATTTATAGAATTAGTGGTACCAGAGAACATTGGCGGATCCAGGAGCAGCTTTTTGAGGAGGCAAACCAACGTTTGGGGGAGACTAAATTGAGAATAAATCGCAAAAACATAACATTTAAGAAAAACGGCGAAAAATGAGGTCCTTTAGGAACCAAACGATACTATTCTAGGCATGGGGGGGCACGACCCCTTTGGCCGTCTCCTTTCATCCGCCAGTGCTATAGAACACGTGATTGTAAATGACGTAACTTTTTGACTGGCTGGAAACCGCAGCAAGCCAATCTAGCTTGGAAACAACACATGAAGTAGGTAAGAGCACGGAGGCGTCAAACTAACTTTTTAAACAAGATTTCAAATATGCTGCGTTTGTTTGCATGTCTGTTGGGAGATAACGGATAACCTATTCTCTGCGGCACTGTGTCGGAAGAGCCGAGAATGTTGTTTCAGCTAACCATCATCACACATTCGCCTCAGATTAACCAAGCCAGATACAAGAAATCCCCGCATACTGTTCCATGCGGAGGGTGATCGAGTGGAGACTCTAAATACTCTCTTTTCCAGCCAGACTCATTTTCAGCTGAAGAATTATGACAAGCTGTACATACTGACGACCGTGCTCCGCAGAGCGGCCGCTCAGTAGATTCATTGTCGTACTCAAACTAGCGGCAGCGGGCGTGTTATTTGAATCCGGGACGAATGAAAGTTCTGAGGCAGACACAAGCTGTGCGCAATTTGCTGTGTGGCTGTTTATATTCATGGTGCACTTTTCCACCGTTTTCCAGAAAGGTCAAAACGTAAAACTGTCCTGACTAAACTAGTTGCTGCACAAACATCCGCCATGGTTTCAGTGGTGCCGGAAGCTACCTCCACCCGAGTGGGGTAGTGATTTTGAAATCCTTCTTCGATCCCGCGTTCTAGGGAATACAGCGCAAAGTATTGATGACATCATAAACACAATGTGAGAGAAGCTAGCATGAAACTATATCGGTCAGATTTTCAGAGGTCGATGAAACGTTTGATTGTCACACTCACAATATTTCTACACTTCGCATTTGTGTTAAGACGGTCATAGGCGGATCCAGGATTGCCGATCGGAGGGGGCACCTTCCCGGGGGGCGCCATCCGGACCAGGGGGCGCCACTTATGACCGGCAAAACCTATCAGGTGGGCGCCAAATCCTATCGGTGGGCGCCGACTTTCTTTTCCTGGGGGGGTGGGAAGCGACATTTCAGGGGGGCGCCATCGACCTTTCAGGGGGCGCCGAGGGTCGATCGGGGGGCACGTGCCCCCCTTGCCCCCCCTGGATCCGCCCATGAAGACGGTCTAACTGTCTGACTTGCACAACCAAAAAACGCGAATGCTGAAACTAGTTTTTTCTCCGTGCACCAACGGAATTTCAAACCCAAAATGTGTTACCAAAAATGTTGTGGCTGGGCACCAAAAAAGGCCAAACCGGGCTCTTTATTGGCCAGACATTCCGAGTTCTAAACACTAAAGATCGAATTGGCAAGCTAAAAATCAACTTCTCACGCTGAGGTGAGCAGAGTCTTAACTATTTTGTCAATTGGCCTGATCTTTTTGTCACCGACATTGTTGGCGAGTTGACACATGTTTCGACCTCTGCAGATGTTGGCTAATGGGAATATCAAGGTCATGAAGGTCAAAGAGGCTCTTGCGGGGATACCAAAGAAACCGTAGTTTTTGCTTCTCGCCTCTAACTGTGTGAAACTTTATAAATTTATCGGTATGAGTGAGGTCAGAGTGAAGTCATCTTAGCACGAAAGGATGTCGTCCCCTTACCCCCAAGGAGTAACGTGTCAGCAGGGGCCAAAAAAGTGTCCAGTGTGTCACCATTGAAAACGTCGAACCATAAATGTGTCACCAGCCCAAGCTGCAAAGTGTGGCGCGTTTTGCGTTAGTAGGATACCAAAGGATACTCCTGGACCATTGTATTTGTTGAAAAACATTGCGAGCTCAAATTACAATTGCCAATTTTGGTGGTTTGCTCCATTATTGGTCTGGAAGAAACATGTCGGGTAATTTTTGTCACCATGCCCACCTTGGGCTGTCACCATTTAGAATGCCAAAATGGTAGGTTTTTCGACCCCTGCGTGTCAGTGGGAACGGGGCCGCAGGGAGCGGGTGCCGGTGTCAAATCGGAGGCGACCACCTACCGCCCCCTTTGTCTTCCAGATCCGTCTATGTCTTCAGACCCTTAGGAAGCCTGAAACGTCCCTGTCGGCGCCGTTTTGGGTATCGGCTGCCTCCGCGTGGCTGCTGCTGATACTGACAAGGCGCCGTTTAGCCCAAAATTACATGGTAGGCTGTTGATGCAGGCACCAGTCGGCCACTTTCAATAGCAGTCTTATCGCCACCAGGCAGCCTGCTGAGTGGTGGAGCCAACTTGAGACGACAGCTCATAGAGCCTGTGGTTTATATGACATAGGGTGACTGCAGACATTGCTTGTCTTTGCTGCCTGCTCCTCCGTCTCGTCCGTCCAAAGCCCCCGTGCCGGCTATCACCCTCTTCACGCACTCAGAACTGGATGCCAGAACATGTTCCGGGTGAGATGGATAGACTTCAGCTTCTGTTCAGGCTTTTGGCCGATAGCCGCCGACTCAGCCGAACAGTCTCTGGTATTTATGGAGAGTATTGCTTAAACTCGGTTTACTTTTAGCATGGCTGGGTTTTGCCTGCCAATAACGATGATTTTTTAAAATAAATTTGCTCAGTATTTTGTTCAGCCACATTTTCAAAGTGAGGTAGGTGTATTTTGTCAAAATAGGTATAATTTCCCATTTTGACAACGCTGCAAAGATGTTAACTAGTCCAAAGGCGGAAGGAATTATTGGCAGGCAGTGTCGCCGGTTTAAACGACTGAGTGTTCAACGACACTGAACCGATTCCTGAAAGTTTCGTCGAGAAACCACGCCTGATACTGCCACCGGCACGTTTTTTAGATACTGGAGCAAAAAGGTGGCTACGTTCCTGGAGGTTCGGGCAGCTGCAGGAAGCAGATCGCTCCCACGGACCTGGCCATTTTCCCACGCAAATCGACTAAGAGAGTACCCCACGCGAATAGCATGGGCCAGTGGCGGATCTAACCTAACGGTAAATTAGAGGGACTGCCGTCTAGGTTAGAGAACAGATCTAACCTAGATCCAACAGTAGGTTTGAGGGAAGCAAGCCAACGTCGAAAAAAACTCACGAGCTGAGAGATTTTGCCACAATTTAACTAGGTGGCAGAGCTTGGGGTAAAACCAAGTCAAAAAAGCAAAAGCAAAAACAAAAACGTCACAGGGTGTAGCATGTAGCCACCAGATATTTGCTTTTGCTATCTAAGGCCCAATGCTTACACTGAAGTTGACTGGTTCTGTTTGAACTTTTTGAGCACCACAACTTGTTTATAAACTAAAAATGACTTGGGAAAAATGAGGTTTGGGGGGCAAAAACAGTTCTCCCCAAGCTCTTACTTTTGGGGAGGGGGCAAATGCCTTTTTTGCCTCCACCCTGGATCCGCCACTGCCGTTGGCTACCGTTGCACCACGTTCTTGTGCAATTACACTACTGGGGAGGCAACAGACCAGAAGACTCTGATGTACAAAGTGATTTCCTGCTTTCCAGCAGGGGTGGAAAAATCCATCAACCTCCCAACCAGGGATAGCGACAGGCCCTGAGCATTGAAACTGTGTAGTGCGACAGAAAATGCATGTACAAGATCCGAACAGATTCCGCTTGTTAAATACAAGTTAGAAAATCATAGCTTAATTGATAGGATACTAGACTGGTAATAGTAGGATGACGGGCTCGATTCCCGAGCGGCCCAGATTTTCAAGTTGCGGCAGTGTTTGCACCTACATTTAAAAGTTTAAAGCGATAGCTTTCAGGATTTAACATTTAGTTGGCGACAGGTTTGATATCTTGTCCTGCCCTGCTCTCCGAAGTAGTCGTTATATGTTGGAGGAACATATAACGGAGTAACGAATTACATGTATCTGTTCTCTGGAAAAATTGTGTCTGCAGCATCAGGCGTCAAGTGCTGGTGTGAAAAAAACAAGCAGGAACAGCTATTTCCACTGTATCGAGGATATAGAAAACTAAAAAATTCCAGCAGATATTTTCAGGAGAGTGCTGAAAAGGTTTCAGATTGCCGTTATTAAATTTCAAGTGAACACACCTAGTTTTGTGGGATTTTTTGTTCGTTCTGAGAGCCTTCCATAAAGCACGCAACGCAAAGGTGGTGGGGGAGTCAGCAATAGCTTTATCAAACGTTTCACATGGGCGTAAAAAACATTACATACATGGGGGAGGAGGTGAGTTCAGAAATCACAAAATATGTTTTATTTAATGGGCTTTAATTTAGTTCCGTAATAATTATAGTGATAACGTAATAATAACCTCATAATTACTTTAATAATTACGTATAGGGACTTACCTTTTTCTTTTAGACCAGCGACGCTCTAGGCTGGGGTCGACCACTAAAGCCGGACCCACAGACTCCTCGGCAGAGAGTCGCCGCGACCATTGGCGGATCCAGGAGCAACTTTTGGAGGGGGCCATGCCAACGTTTTGGGGGCTAGATTGAGAATAATCGCGAAAGCGTAGTGTTTGTAATGAAAAAACACCATATTTGGTCCTTTTGGAAGGGGCCAAAAAATGTTGTTTTAGGCTGCGGTAGGGGCCATGACCATATTGACCCCTCCCTGGATCCGCCACTGACCGCGACATTGGGTGTCACGAACTTGCTCTTAATGCATAAAGTTCAAAATATTTTAAAGAGGATTACAGAACAGTGGAGGCCCAGCACAGTGGTAGCTCGTGGTTGGTTTACTTCCGTGGACCCGCCCAAAGCTAAGACCAGTGCCCGAGGTTCAGCCGCCGGTATCGCAGTTTGCCAAACCCACGAATTGACAGGAGCACCAAGCTTAACACGTCAGCAGATCATCCTCCGGGAAAGTATTGATTTTATTCAGAATTTTTACATTGAAATTGGTGTTTAATGAGCCCAGCTTCCCTCCTCTCCATGAGTAAAGATATGACCAGTTCAGTTTTAAGCGTCCCTCAAGAACGCGTTGCGGAGGAAACACATCGCCGGGAGGGCATTCGAACCCCGATCACCCCACTCCAGAAGCCGAAACGCCATTTCGTGCACAACACTTGAGTGAGCACATGCTATATGTACGAAAATGTGATATCTGCTCTCTCGGTCATCTCGGTGCTCTCCGTGATCTCGGTGCTGTTGGTGATCTTTCGGCTCTCTCGGTGTTTTTAGTGCCCTCTCGGGGTTCTCGGTGCTCTCTCGGGGTTCTCGGTGCTCTCTCAGTGTTCTCGGTGTTCTATCGGCTCTCTCGGTGCTCCCGGTGCTCTCGATGTTCTCGGTGCTCTCGGCTACGACAGAACTCTGCAATGCAGGCCCTGGCCTTGGCCTGCGTTATAGAGGTGGGATGGTCTTTCCCTATCATTCCGTTGAACCATACATCGCCGCTGGGGCATATCTGAGAACTGTCGAGGTACTCAGTGTGGAGGTCCCAGGGGCGTAGGCTGCTGCCTGTGATAATCTGAGTTTTTGCTACTTGCCAATGTGGGAAAGCCCAACAAGGTGACAACAGATGTGAGTGGTGAGCCCAGGGACACCGTTGATTGATCAGATGGTGATTTATGCCGCTCACACAATAAACGGACGCATACATTACTCCTTAGATATACAATATTTTTGGAAACAGGTCCTCGCAATGATACGCCATTAGCGAGAATTCACTTTCTTTGCAAATAAGAGTGCGCATTTCATTATCTGTCAGAAACTCTGCATTGTCGTGTGTTGTGAAATGGGAAACAAACGTCAACCTAATAGATTCGGTAACGTGGCACGTGCTCATTGTCTAAGGCAATGGCGGCGGAAGGTAATTTTGGATGGGGTGGCGAACTTGAAAAACTGACGCATGTTTGAGGTGCCAATCCTGCTTCATTTTAAACTTTTCTGCAAATTTGACTCACTTTATGCTTAATTTACCAAAGTTTACGGGATTAGTTTATCTTGACAGTAATATAAATAGGTCGAATCGGAAAGGAGATGCCCGGGCCGAAAAAGACACAGGAGGCTCGAACCGCTGACGCCCGACTCGAGGATGTGGGAGGACACGGTAGTATCCCGACAGATCGGCAAAGGCAGCATCCATCTTGTCGGCAATACCCTTGTACTTATCCTCGTTGACCAGCTCGTTTGCGGAACGCCGGTGGGGTCAGTGGGAGCGCGCAGGCGGTGTAGCGGCCATCGAGTGGCTGCATGTGCTCGGAGCAAGCTGGGAGGTGAATGCGTGGTAGGCCAGGAAGTAGGAGCTCACTGCATAGATATCTGAATCTGAGTTATCAACAAGGCCGCGCGGTGGGCTGTCCTGACTCCGTTAGATAGTCCATAACCCACAGGTTGTACAGCATCAGGCAAATCTTACCTGATAGAAACTTTACGTTTGCGAGCAACGCTATATTTCGGAAAGACGCTATATTTTTAAAGACTCCAAGGTTGTACATTAGAGCTCCTCAAAATAATCATGTTTTTACTTGTTTTAGTAATTTGCGCTGTTTCCTATGAAAAAAACATGCAAAATAACGTGGTGAGCGCAGTTTTTCCGCACTTGCTCTGCCTCCATTGCACATGGAGGGTTTTTGGGGGCTGGTTTCTTAAGTCAGGCCTATTTTCGGGGTTTCTTGTCCGAATCACTAAAAGTCCAAAGCATGTCAAGTAGCACCTCGTCTGATTCCCTCCATAAGTCAAATTGCTTGAGGCATATTTGGGATATTTAGATGATTAGTTGTCAACACAATGAATCCAATGAATTTAAGAGTTACCGCTGAAATTTGACCATACAACGTTAGAATAGCCAGCCATACCCACATGGACGTCCGTGACGATTCGACTCCGAATTATATGTAGTCTGCAAATAGTATTAAGATTATTTTAAACATCAAATCTAAGTATATAGGATACGATTTGTTTCTCTATATCAGTGAACGATGTATATTTATTTATTTATTTATTTCACTTCTTTAGGACACTCTACAATAGACATGTGACTATTCTTAGCCTGGCATCACTGATTTCATAGCACATTCAATGTACAAAAGACAAGCATAATACACACTATTAAATATTAAGATATACTATGGTTAAAAAATCGGCGCAAAAAACACACACATCTTGCAGTTCGGATCCGGCGGAACTAACTCTTTAACCAGTGGGCGAGTGGCTTTTTGAAGCCAGCTATCCGCAGTTCAGGGAGATTCGGCGGCAGATCATTATACAAAATGGGGGCCCTGTATATAAACTGCCGCCGGCCAGCCTCTGTCGATATCCTCGGCAAGTGTAACTGTTGAGATTGACGTGTTTGTCGAGTATGGATGTCAGCATTGAGCTGAAGGGATGAGGATAGCGCTATCGGTTGTTTAGTTCCTATGATGCTGAGGGCAAGGGTGAGAGTGTGAAATTTGATAGAATGATCAATTACATCAAAAGCCTCACTCAGGTCAAGAAGGCAGATCAAAGAAATGTGTCCTTGATTCATGTTGAGAATTCGGTCAGAAACAATAAGCAGGATGGTTTCTATAGAGTGATGAGGTCTGAAACCATGTTGTGCTGGTGATATTAGATGGTTTCTAGAGAGAAAAGAAAAGAGCTGTCGTTGCACGAATCGCTCCACGATTTTTGCAATAAGTGGGACCAAATATATAAGTCTAAAGTTGGCGGGATCAGATGCCGGCCCAGATTTATGAATCGGGTGAACCAGTGAGTGTTTCCACGCAGCTGGAAAATCATTTCTTTCCAGGCAAGAATTGATTATACTAACGAGAGGGATTGCGATATTGTTAATATAAAGTTATATTACACGAATGCATATGCCATCCAAGCCGCAGGCGGATGTGTTTTTCATACTGAGGATGGTGTGTTCTAACGTCGCAAAGTCTATGGTGGTGACTTTGAAGGGAGCATTATCCTACTCGAGGTAATCTCGTAGGTGGGGCATTCCACGACAAATGGACAAATCGAGGGGTTGAAATAACACCCTCATATCTTATATTTTCATGTTAATTTGGGACTAGGGTTCTCAGTGGCGCTAAAAACGACTGTGGTATTTTTAGTCTCGTCCGGATAAAAATACCACAGAGTTATAGCCTCCGGCAATCCAGCATCGAACGCGTGCATCGGACTTTTTGCTTTAATTCTTAGGCATTTAAATGAAAGGTTTTCCTTCAAGAGGTTACATGAAAATAATTACAAAAGTCTGAACAATACAAATATGTAAGTTTAATTATATTAATTGGCACGAGTACGTATAAAATATGATTCAAAACTTTTACAAAGATAAACATATATATTTCCTATGTTTTTTATTGACTTCAAAACAACTTCAAGTGAAAGAGCAGTGATTTAATTAGATATAACGCCAATAAAAAGAATGGAGACTACAGAGCAAAACCAGTAACGAGCACCGCAGACCAAGCCCAACACCATCGCCGGCCACTCAGCCTGCAGTCGGCACGCCGCATAGACGCGTCCGGTTGGAAGTGGGCTAACGGGGAGGGGAGAACTGAGCAAGGCTGCGCTTCGGTGACATTGCGAATGAACTACATGTGGTGTGGAGGCTACTATTGCTAGCATAAAAACTTGAGCCGTTCCGAAACAAAACCGAACGTATTGCCGGAACATTCGGAATAATTCCGACACTGGTGCATTTGGTGTAAAATGTAGTGGGAGGATTATGCGTCAAAGGGCGGTTATTACTGCCGTCTTAGGTTTGTTTTAGATAGTTTTTTTCTACCCATACCCTAAAAAAGTTGCATGTATCCCAGTTCAACTTATATTAGAAAGCACACATCAGAAACAAAAAGCCACATAGCGTCCACGCTGACAACTGCTTTTTGAACATATAAGATTAACCCACACTGCTTTATTTAAGATCTGACCCACGGATCAGAAGAACGACACCATCACATGGTGCCATTTAACTTCACAGATTCAATTTGAACCTCGAACCTTCTGTCCCTCATCATTCGAGAGCTCATGGACAATAACGGTCTTCGAATTAACCGGTACGAACTTGTGAATCTTAAATGTTCCTTTTCTCGCGACTACCTTATTGAAGTGTTTTCTGAGCTCAGTAGCTAATTTGAGTACTTTTTGTTGAAGCATTTTTGGTAGTGATCGAGGCAGGCAATGGAACACTACTTTTCCGTGTTCCCTTCCAAGCATGTTTGCTGAGATCGTAAGGGGATGGGTTACCCTCCTGCCAGCAAAGGTGGCCCGGGGCCTCATGCCTGTGCGTGTTAAAAAGCACACTGGAGCGGAGCCTCGGAGGCCCCACCTACTTTTTTCTAGGTGGCCGGAGAACCCCTCGTGGCCAAAAGACGCTATTTCGCTACTTTTGATAATATTTAATGGCACGTTGATTGGTCAAATAACCTTGAAAATCGGCCCCAATCTGTAATTATAGACTTTCAAAGTTAAATCCTTTATTTTGATTATTTTTTTATTTTTTTTTATTATTTATTTTTTTTTTTATTTTATTTTTTTATTATTTATATTATACACTTTTGTGGGAATACCATTACATGACTCACGTGTTGTTAAAAGTCTCGGAATCGTTATTGATAGACACCTTTCTTATCAGTCTCATGTTGATTCAATCACAAAGAAGTGCACAGGCATTCTCATGGCTCTAAATCATGCGCGACATGTGATCCCTACCTCGGCTTTAAAATTAGTTATTGAATCTTTAGCCATTTCAATCGTCCGGTACTGCATCTCTGTGTTTGGTTCCTGTGGTGCAACTCAGGTGCACCGTATTAAAATATCTAAATTTCTGTGCGCGTGTGAAGTGTCGGGCCGACGTCGATATGACCACATATCAGACGTTATGGAGCTGCTGCAATGGCCTTCTGCCCGCCAGCTGATCACGTATCACTCTGTTAGCGTTGTTGAGAGGATTGTTAGCTCGGGACGACCCTCTTGTGTTGCGGCAACTATAGGAGAGCCAGCCCGTAGTGTACACAACCACGACACTCGCAACGCCGGGCAGCGCATACTCCCTCGGATCCGCACAGAGGCAGGCCGGCGCCGACTCTGTTACCGCGGTGTTGGCGCAGTCAACAGCCTCCAGCTGGTACCTGGCACCTCTAATTTTAAGGTCATCTTAAAATCTCTTTTATCACGGGCGCCAAATGTAACTTGGATATCTAGTCATTGTGTTATGCTTTTACGTCTTATGTTTGTGTGTGCCACAGTGTGTGTCTCTTATCTTTTATTCTTTTATTCCTTTTAGTCACCCTACTGTTTTATATTCTTGACGTGATTGTGCGAAAATCCCCCTCGCTGCCGTGGACCACAATTTGAATATATTTGAGTCTTGAGTCTTTGAGATCGCTGCAATCGCGCGGTTGCACCAGTTCGCGTGCATCAAAGACTAAGTGGCAACGTTATAGCGCCAACTAAAACAAAATTATATGTCAATTTCACCCCTCATGAAGGTCACGGTCACATTTCAAGGTCAGTCATCCCAGCATTCTCAAAGTCATTGGTCTGGTGCTTCCGGTCGCACGGCGTTACCCAGTATGACGTATATTAAGCTACGACGTCATAGTTAAGATAAATCCATGCAAAGGTCAAGGTCACAGGTCAAATTTAAATGTCATGGGTAACGTTCAATTCTCATTTCCCGTCCAACGGTTGCTATGGTGCTAGTCATGGTGTAAACAAGGGGAATATGTCATATTGTGACTGACGTCATATGTCAATGACCTTGAATGACCTTAACCCCAAAAATTAGGTTGGAATATTCCAGCACTGCCAATGCTTGACCTTTATGACCTCGTTTGAACTTGACGATATTGACCTAGGCCAAGTAAGATCAGTCATAATGTAGATTTCAATAGTTCCCACCCAGTCCCCAGCCGGAGTTTTTCTAAGCTTCCTAGTTTCCGACAGCTCAGGGGGCCTTCCAGTCCCCCCCAGTGCCCGTAAGTGCCGGAGGCCTCTCTAGTGCGGGTGTTAAGGAATGGACATTGATTCCAATTTATTGTTTTAAATACATCATTACCCTCATTGCCGACCAATTTTACCATTGACACCTTTTCGTGACCAGAGACGTTTGATAGTTGCAGCGACGGCGGGCCGCGCTGGCGCACGAACCTCACAAAAGTGGGGATTGGGACGTTTGGGAGCCCAGATCTGGCTTTCTGTTAAAGTCTCCATTCTTTTTATTACTGAATCTTATAGAGAAAAGTATAAAGAGTGATGTGAGCCTCAAGAAGTTTAAAATAATTCATAGGAAAATTGTTTTTTATTGATTTTGAAAAAGATTAAAGAATGTATTACATTTAAAATTTAGTTTTTTAATTATATTTCTAATGAGCCATAATTTGTAAATCGTCCTTAAGGGCGGGTCACACAAATACCTAGATGAAGATTTTATGGCATTTGTAGAAGCATTTTAGGTAAAACATCATATTTAAAAAAGACATGCAAGTGGGTATGGTCAAAGTGCCTCAGGCTATAATTTTCAAACCGTAAGTCAGGGAGGAAAAGGAATACGCAAATCGTCATCAGCTCCATCAACAGCCCCCCTGACAAAAAATACACCGAAATCTGCGACATGAGGGTGTTATCGACATGTCGATTTGTCTTGGAATGACCCAGGTATGTGACAACATTCTGGGAGCTCTGGGCGACTTCTTGTGCAACTCGAGGGCCTACACTAACGAAGTCCTCGTTCATCGTGTTCGCACTTACTTGAAGGTGAACGGGAATACCTTTTTTCTTACCATTATAGGACTGAATATCGCGAAACATTGATTGGGGTCCGTTGTTGGTAATCTGGCGCTCAATTTCTCTGACAGTATCGCGTCGAATGGAAGATTTCACCGATCGCTTGAGGTCTTTGTACAATTGACCTCGCGGTTTGTACGGCGCAGTGCCCTTTCAGGTCACGTATGATATACTGGAGGTGCAGTGGGATTACGGATTCGCATGTTCTTCATGGACGCAAAATAGTTCAATATAGGCATGAAAAGAGCTAGAAAGACCTCCCATTTGTCACCTGTACTCAGAGGGCGGTAACAGGTTGCCAGTCCACCGAGTTAAGTGCCGCGCGCAGTACAGGCTTCTGAACATGCTTAAGGTTTCGGCACTTAACGATGATTGGCTTCGGGCGAGTTCTGGGGACGGTCAAGGCAGTGACTACATATTTGTGCGAGATGAAATTACAGAACCTAGTGCGATAAAGCTCAACAATACTGGGATCATTCGTGATAATAACATCGAGCAGAGAGCCACTTACAAATGTAGGCACTTTGACATGTTGGATTAAAGAATAGGCGCTTACAAAGTCAGCTAACCCTCTCAGAAAATTATCTGACACATTAGCTAGCATTTTACAGTTTAAATCACCAGTCACTAAAATCTTTTCACTGGGATACTTAACCATCACATGTTGCAGTTGAGCCTCCAGTTGTCCTATGTCCGCTTCCAGGGCGACGGCGGTTCGTCGAGGAGGGCGGTATATCGTTTCCAAGGATAAACTGACGGCCGGGCTGATCGGGCTTCACTCTTACCCAAAGTGATTCGAGTTTACTGTTGGGATTAGGCGCAGGAGGTACACTGATGGTATGTGCCTCAATTTTGGATCGAAATAAAACCGCCACACCACCATAACCACTTTTGTCTGGGCGATCAGACCTGAGTAACTTAATTAATTAATTAAGTTTAATGTTTTAATTAATGTCATTAATTAATAAATTAATTAATGAAGGCATAAATTCTAACGCATGTCTAAATTTGACTGCGTTAGAATTTAGACATGAAAAATTCTAACGCAGTCGGTATTGATGGCATACCTTTGATGGCGGTACGCAAGTGTTTACCATCGCGTGTTCCGGTGCTACTGCGTATCATAAACAAGTCCCTATCATCTGGCATCTTCCCAAACTTGCGGAAAACAGCATGCGTTGTCCCTATACATAAGTCTGGAGACCCTTCTTCACCTGGAAGCTATAGACCCATCTCTCTACTCAGTGTGCTGTCAAAGATCACCGAAAAATTGTCTGCAAGCAGCTTATGAAGTATCTCAGCTCAACCTCTATCCTGGCTGATACGCAGTATGCCTACCGACCTCACCATTCAACAGAAGATGCGATGCTCGATTTTATCAATCACGTCCATAAAAACATGGATGATGGCCTTGTCACCTCAGTAACAGCCATCGATCTCAGCAAGGCCTTCGACAGCGTCAACCACGATCTTCTGCTGGAGAAACTGGGGTGGTATGGAATATCCCCACACTGGTTTGGAAGCTACCTGAATCAGAGAAGGCAGAAAGTAAGAGGGGGCTCTGGTACACTACCAGTGACCCACGGGGTGCCACAGAGCTCATTGGTTGGGTCACTGCTGTTCAGCCTGTTCACCAATGACCTGTCGAACTTTGTACCATACGGCAAGCTGATACCATACGCCGATGACACCCAGATCATTGATGAATGCACACCGACACCCCTATGCTTAGCTGAACTGAAGAGGCGAGCTGAAGACACGCTACATGCCCTCCAAACCTGGTTCGGAAGAAATTCACTGAAAATGAACGCGTCAAAAACTGATTTCATCCTCATTGGAACCAAAGCCACTCTGAAACAGACAGCTGACTTCCGGATACAGATATCTGAGTCTCTCCGACCTCCATATAAAACCATCAAATTGTTGGGTGTTGTGATCGACCGAACGCTTTCTTGGGAACATCACATTTCAAAGGTCGTTCAAAAATGTTTTGGGTCCTTGGTGGCTCTTAGCAGATTTCGCCATCACTTCACACCCGAAGCCCTGCATCTAATCATCCAGGCCCATGTCCTTCCACATGTCGGATACTGCCTCCCGGCTTGGGGAGGGGCAACCAAGACCCAGTTGGGAAGGGTGCAAAATGCCATCAACTTTGGAGCTGGAATTATCACCGGCACTCGAAAAAGGCAACACGTCACACCAGCTCTCAGGAGCCTTGGCTGGGATAATATCGAAACCAGTATTGCCGAACGCGATTACCTTAAAATATTTAAGGTAGCTCACGTCGACCACTCTCCAGCAGCCCTAAAGGCAATGCTACCACCAAGGGAAAGTGTCTCCGCAGGGGTGACTAGAAACTCAAACACCCAGCTCCAACTGCCTCGATGTCGACTGGAGAGTACGAAGCGTGCCTTTCCGTACAGGGCTATTGCCCACTGGAACACGCTTCCCAGGGACGTCACTCGGATCCATAGGCTGGACGCAATAAAGAAGTATTTCCACAGAAAACTAGACGATGAATAATAACTTGGATGGTATGCTTAGTTATAGCGTGGATTTTACGTTTGCTGCTTGTCACCTGTGTGTCAAAGGCGTTACGACACCTGATGTACGAATGTGTGGTATCTGTGAATACCTATATATAACAATGGAATTTGTAACGATACCTGAAAAACCAAATAATTGGATGGGACTCGTGCTATGAATACATGAATACAGAATACAGAATACGTTATTTCATTTCATTCATTTTCACGTCCACGTCATACATTCATATTCATATGTTCATCGGCCACTGATATTTCTCATATTGCCAAAGCTCCTATTGGCAATGTAAGAAAGGCAGTACATAAGTTCTTCCGCTATTGATGCTTCTCATATTTTCCAACCATTACCGCCCATACAAAATCCGGAGGGATTATAAATGATATTGTCATTTTGATATGCACATCAATTAATTTTTCCTTGCTGTCTTGGGTGCATGTCCCACTCACTGCTCTCAGCTTCTTCCTTTATATATATATATATATATATATATATATATATATATATATCGTGGAATATTTTGGCAGGATATTTTCATTTTTACATGTTTTGTTGAAGACCAAGGAATATTTAGTGTTGATTAGCTTTTTCGTTTCTTGCTCGAATTCTCTCCACGTGTTTCGCTGTTCTTGACTTAGTTTAAATATTTGGTTAGTAAAGGTATCCATTTAATGGATTTTTTACGTTTCGGTGTACACTCACCATCGTCAGAAAATTACATAAAGTACAATATTTTACACACACAGAATACATATAACATAATTAAACTTTTTGATTCGAGTTGGGACGGTTAGGTTTAAAAATTCTTCTTCTTTGAATTTTTTACGTCAATCAGGTTGCATGTTAGTTCGTGTTCGCATCCTCCGTCTAGGTTGGCTGTTTAGGTCTTAGTTTTTTAATAGTTCTAATCTTGTGTAGGACTTGTTTGTTTATTTCCGGGCTTATTTGATTGATGAGCAGCGCTTCGGAAATCTCTAGTCGCTTTGGGTCGTTGTTTCGTAGCAATTTTCTAGTGTTGGTCTCGAGGTCGTTTCGGAGTAGTCGGTGGTTGTGTTCTTGTCGCATGTGTCGATGTGGTGCTCCGTCATTCAGATGGTACGACATTCTCCGGGAGAGAGTGGTGGCCGTCATTCCAACGTAGCTTATCTTAAGAAGCTTGCAGTCTTCTTCAGGACAGAAATATTGATAGACTACGTTGGTCTGCTTGGTGTCCTTTGTGATGGTGATCGGGTTGTTGCGCATGACTAACTCCCGTGTTTTTCGACTTTTGTAGTACACGATGAGGTTCAGGTTGTTGTTCTTGTCAGTGCAGGCGACGTTGTTGTGCACAATTTGCTTAACAACACGTTCATCTACTCGGTATGATGACGTCATCATACCGAGTAGATGACGTCATCATACCGAGTAGATGAACGCGTTGTTAAGCAAATTGTGCACAACAACGTCGCCTGCACTGACAGGAACAACAACCTGAACCTCATCGTGTACTACAAAAGTCGAAAAACACGGGAGTTAGTCATGCGCAACAACCCGACCACCATCACAAAGGACACCAAGCAGACCAACGTAGTCTATCAATATTTCTGTCCTGAAGAAGGCTGCAAGCTTCTTAAAGGGAGATACGCGAAAAAATATTATTGTGGTTTCTTGCTATTTGAAAAATCCTGATAACGAAACTATCAATTATTTTTGCATCTTCGGCAAAATTTTGGGAGGTCACTAACTTATTACCGAAATAGGTTAACAGTTTCGATAAAACGCCCATCACTTACCCACGCCCATACCCATCACTTACTTTACGAAAACTATTTTAAGTTGAAAAGTAATGTTTCTTTTATAGTACAAAGGTCTGCTCTCCTGTATTTGTATTTGAATTAATTTTAAAAAGCTTTTAAAAACTACAAAATGAATTAGTCTGCCCTAGAAACGGAAAAAACATAATTAGTCAATTCTTCAGTGGCTTCGTACCTCGGGTCTTGAGTCATTTTCTGCTTCGGCCCCATATTGACAAAACTTTTTGCGTCAGGCAGGTCACGTGACCCCGGTTTGAGAATTCCTAGACTTCTGATTGGTTAATTGTGATTTCTTTTTAAGCCCTATATTTCTGTTTCAAAATAATTTTGGAATGTTGTTTTTCTAAAGTAATTTTTTCTGTAGTAGCCCAAAGTTCTACATCACTGTTTAGGATAGGTATGACCTAATTCTTAGAGAAATTGATAGCCTTAGCCGTGTGTACGTCATATACATCGATACTAGGTGTACCGGTAAAGTCGTCTAGAAATGTTGACTTTGAGAGCAATTTGAAGGCATTTGCAGGCCAAATTCGCAAAAATGAGAATAGGACTTCTGAAACAACTTTTTGTAACCTTTTGATATAGTCAATAATTTTTTTCGCGTATCTCCCTTTAAGATAAGCTACGTTGGAATGACGACCACCACTCTCTCCCGGAGAATGTCTTTTTTTCACTTTTTTATTCATATTCGTACCAAAACTAGCACAAACCCACCACTCAAATCCACTTCAACCACACTCGCAACCACAAATCCACTTCCTGATGGCGTCTCTATAGCTACTAGAGTACAAAGAGCGATGGCCTACGGGGCCTGCCATTACCTGGAGATGGCGGCACACAGACAAAAAGAACAAATCTACAAGCACAGTGTACCGGTTCCCTCTCTGCATCCAAACAACCATGCTCTGCAACCAAAACCCAAAGGGTGCACTCAGAAAACCACAGCCATCTCAGATTCGTACATGATGCGCACCAACAGCTATCAAAACAAGTGACAATAGTGGTGTCCCCTACAGCACTTTACATCACTGCTGACCTACGGGAGGTCAGCAGCCGCTCGTTGGCACCACCTGGCGGAATTACAGCACTAGCCCGGGATAACATTCCTGCATATTTCTTTGTATTTATCGTGGAGGCGCCCAGAAGCTACCTGTGCATTGCGCATATGGTGTGTTGGCGTTAAAGCGAGGGTATGTAATTGTAGCTACAATAACTACCAGTGCATGTGGGCATGTATGTGCGTGATTTTGTTTATGTAACTACTGAAGATGTTGATCTCGTCTCAAGAATTCCCATAGCCTTCCCCATATTTCCCCAAATTGACTTTCTCTGGCCGTAATTTTCGAAATATACTTCTCGATCGTGAGGTATTGATGTATAAATCGTTTCAGCTTCTCAAACTTCAGGTGTTCCGGGTAGTCTTTTTCCTTCCAAATAAACTGATTTGTGAGCATAATGACTGTATTAGCACGTATGGTTTGATTTAAGTTACGCAGATGAAGACCGACAAATATATTTATGTTTGTCAAATGGGTTCGTAGTCCCAATAATTCTTCCACACCGAGCCAAAGTAATCTAACTGAGGACACTTCCAGAATTTGTGCGTAATATTTTCTGAATACATCGGACAGGTTTTGCACTTGTCGGTTTCCAAAAGCCCCATTAGGTAAAGAAGTCTGTTCGTTCCCGGACAATGTCTTACCATCTGAATGACGGAGCACCACATCAACACATGCGACAAGAACACAACCGCCGATTACTCCGAAACGACCCCGAGACCAACACTAGAATATTGCTACGAAACAACGACCCAAAGCGACTAAAGATTTCCGAAGCGCTGCTCATCAAACAAATAAGCCCGGAAATAAACAAACAACTCAAGTCCTACACAAGATTAGAACTATTCAAAAACTAAGACCTAAACAGCCAACCTAGACGGAGGATGCGAACACGAACCAACATGCAACCTCCTGATTGACGTCAAAAATTCAAAGAAGAAGAATTTGTAAACCTAACCGTCCCAACTCGAATCAGAAAGTGTAATTATGTTATATGTGTTCTGTGTGTGTAAAATATTTTACTTTATGTAATTTTCTGAAGATAGTGAGTGTACACCGAAACGTAAAAAATGCATTAAATGGATACCTTTGCTAACCAATTATTTAAACTAACTCAAGAACAGCGAAAAACATGGGGAGAATTGGAGCGAGAAACGAACAAGCTAATCAACACTAAATATTCTTTGGTCTTAAATATATATATATATTTATTTATTATATATATATAAAAAAATATATATATATATGTTCACGATATAGGGTTGTGCTAATGACGTGGCTGTTTTTGTTCCTCTCGACTATTATGTAAGCAGTCTTTCACTCTGCAAGAGTACAATTCAATTACATTTGAAACCCCTCTCTATTTTTAGTTTCTGGAACCATTTCTGTCCAAAAATATGGGAATATAAATGAACTATCACATGATATCTTATTAATAACGTTCACGTAGTCTGACTGTCGCTCAATAGTGTACTAACAGACAGGGGCGGATCCAGGATTTCCTCAAGGAGGAGGCGAACTCAATACTCGAGGGGCTCGTCGCTTGGAGAGGGGCCCACGACTCGGGTGGGAGGGACCGCGGAAAAACATTAAATGTGATGGAAATCCGCTTAAAAAAGTTGTCCATGCCCCACCCGGGGTCATGTTACAGGCTTCCACCACACCTACACACTCGCACGCACTTTTTAGTCAGTATATACATGCACAGGCGAAGATTTTCACTCATATCACCCCTGCGGGTGGTCTGGAAGCTGCGCTGGGAGGCGTTTCTTTCCAGTGCTTAATTTCGGCTTAAGGTGGGGGCGATCGCCCCATCGCGCTCTCTTTGGTTGCGTCCTTGGTAACAAATGTCACATTATGTCAAAGTAGCGTCGTTCAAAAACAACTTTTGTACTTTTCAGACTCGAACCCACTTTCTTCCCATTATATATTCAATTCTGGTTTCAATGAGCCACATTCCAAGGATCTACGACAACGGGAAAGATCGTCTCAAAACGGTTAAAGATCTCATGTTTCAGGCGCGATTGGCCGCCCGGCGTTGCAGTCTCCCCTTGTTGAATTGGGATGAAAGGGGTGCATAACCTACCAGTAAAAACAGCGTGGCATGTGCATGCGTATACGAGCGGTAGATGGAATTTAACATGCAGGCATTTACTTGTCAGATGTATTTGCAGCACAATACAAATACATGTTATTCCACAAAAGACCTGAAATTAAATTGTTAAACACCCTAGTACTCTAAATCCCGACAGAACAGGAATGCCTTCCGGAGGCAAACCTTTCTCTGGCAACATTCGTTGGAGAACGTCGTTGGGGAAGGTGCTTCTCCCTATTCTCCTGCAAACTATTTAAGAGCTCTGATACTGCTAGAAGAAGAACCTTGCTGCATATTTTTACCCTTTGGATGGCTCACGAAATCTTCCACCAGCTTTACACCACGTTCTGTGGGACTGTTCACGACAGTAAGTTCTAGAATAACCTGAACGGAAGTTATAACCAGTCACCAGCTTCTCAACGGAGCCATTTCATGTCAGAATCTTTCAGATTCAGGCGCTCGAATACCAGCCAGCTTTCAGGAATGACAAATCAGCAGAGGCTTGGTACCGAGCTGAGCTCTTCATAGCCTCTGTCGGAAACTTTAGCCTACCCAACTGAAAGGTGTATGGTTTTGCTGTTTAGGCCAGGTACTGTGTCACTGCCTTTTTACCTCCAGCATTGTGATTCTTATTTGCGAGGCAGATTATAACTTTCTGGGCATAAATGACACTTGCGTTTGCGCATTAACTTCAGCGCCTCTATACAATACCGGAGTATTTTTATTGGAAGACCTATCTGGGAACTGTCCTGAATCATCAGGCCCGGCTAGTGCTTTGGTGCTGGAAGACATGCCAGCTCTGCTTTTCTTGAGAAGATAATCACGAATTGCGCTAGCTGGTGTACGTGTGGCTGTCAGGAGGAGGTTGCCTCCAACAAATGGCTGTTTAGAAGACCCAGAGCCCGATAGTCAGCTGTGGGTGTGGGTTCCTCCGTCGCGGATAGTCAGCTTTAGAGCCTTCTATGAGCCTCAAAGCTATCCATAAAATGCAGTGTAGTGCTTTCATTAAGTTAATATAGAAATCGCCCTGAATGTGCTGAAGTCAGTTTGCCATCAGCTGTGGTACCTGTGCACAGAAAGTTATATTCAGTCCCGCTGGTGAGAACCACCATCTTGGAGGTAAGGAGCCAGTCGCATAACAATTGGCCAAAACAGCAAACAATTCACATTTGACTAGGGCAAGCTTAAGATTCCGATATAGGCTATGAAGAGCTCGGTGAATGCTCGGTACTAATCTTCAGCCAGCTTCTCACTCCCGACAGCTGGCTGGTATTCGATTACCTGAATCTGAAATATTCTGACCAGAAATGGCTCCGTTAAGAAGCTGGTGACTGCTATAGCTTCTCCTGTTTCAAGGTATTCCAGAACTTAATGTGGTGAACAATCCCACAGAACGTGGTGTGACGCTGGTGGAAGATTTCGTGAGCCATCCAAAGGGTAAAAATATGCAGCAGGGTCTCCTTCTAGTAGTATCAGAGCACTTAAATAGTTCGCAAGAGAAAAGGGAGAAGCACCTTCCCCAACAACGTTCTCCAACAAATGTTACCAGAGAAAGGTTCGCCTCCGGAAGGCATTCCTATTTTGTCAGGATTTAGAGTACTAGGGTGCTGAACCATTCAATTTCAGGTCTTTTGTGGAATAACATGTATTTGTATTGCGCTGCAAATACATCTGACATGTAAATGCTTGCATGTTAAATCACATCTACCGCTCTTATACGCACGCACATGCCATGCTGTCTTTACTGGTAGGTTATGCACCCCTTTTATCCCAGTTTAACAGAGGGGAGACTGCAACGCTGGGCGGCCAATCGCGCGTAAAACATGAAATCTTTAACCGTTTTGAGGCGATCTTTCCTGTTGTCGTGGATACTTGGAATGTGGCTCATTGAAATCAGAATTGAATATATAATGGGAAAAAGGCTGGTTCGAGTCTGAAAAGTAAAAAGTTTTTTTGACCGACCCTAATGTCACAGGCTCTTCCATTTGAAAAATTTTGAAATTAAAAAAAAGATATGTTATCATTGCAAGATTGGTCTGAAGGGCATCCCAGCACAGATCGACCAGGCCTCTACATAGCATACTCTCAGATATTGTTTAAAATTTCGTACTCTCTGGTTGTCAGGAGCGCGGAATACTGATCTGAGATTATTTCTTTCCTCAAACTTACGGCTTCGGAGATATAGCTGGAAGAAAATCGTGAAATCGCCGATTTCGTCAAAACATGGCGATATACGACGCCTATTTTCAGCCTTAACTCTCATTTCTTAGGTTCAAATGACATGGGATTAGATTGAGCATGTAGCAACAAAAGTTAAAGAATCTCGTTTTTTATTCGAAAATCTCAAAGTTTTTGGAGATGCTTGACCATTTTTTCCAAGGATTTTTTTTAAGTGTGGCTAGCAATTAACGTTAAAGGTATTCATAGCAAAAATGCGCACCCATATCTCCTATGTTCTCCTATGTCCCTATGTCTCCTATGTCAATAACTTTGACATGCTAGACTGTATGAATGTGTAATGAGCCATGGAATGACTCCATGCGCGCAGAAATCGGCCGCCCGGCGCGCCCTGCCGTCGTGGGCGCGGCCGCCGGTGCGTGGGCACGGCAAAAGATTGACTCGGAGCGTATGAACTCTTTGACTGGCCTTTTCGATCCGACACCCCTTTGACGTCATTTATGTACGGCCCCATTTAGGTTGAAGTAAGACAATTTATGTGCGCGTACTTAGCTATATTAGGTTATTTATTCGTCAAATGCTAAGTGAAAGCGAACTTAATTGGCTAAAAATCATATCTCAATCTGATATGGGCCCCAAGGAACACAGGCCTTAGTTAAGGCTATTATGCTCTCCAATCCTGAGAGGTCCCGCCACGGTCCCGGTACAGACCGAGTTGATCCCGGCCAGTGCCGGCCGGGCCCAGCATCCGGTCCCGGCTCCGGGTAGCCGGGACCAAAAATAGAAATGCTGGTGCTAGGCCCGTCGGATGTTCCCGCAAAGACCCCTACTTACAAGACAGAGTAAATTTAAATTCGGAAAATGTCACAATTGCTCAACAAGAACCAGACATCTGTCGGAGGCAGTTACTGAAGAGCTGCTCGCTGCGGAGACACAATTATTATCGACTGACTCACTGGGCGCTCCAACAGTTTCAGTCGAAGTCGATGATGCCCATGTATTGCCGCTGCTGGACCGCAGCTGCCGTCAGAACAGATAGGCTTTTGGCTGGACTAATCCCCTGAAGGTGGTTTGTTCTTCGTTGTGCGCTGTTAATTTCCTATTACTTTTTTTCAAAACATAATAGGATTTGCTTGGGGACATTTTATTTCATAACCAAAGTGGTAAACGTCAAGGGGAACGTCCAACCAAACTGTGAACCAAAGAAGGTCACTGTCATGCCTCAATAAAAATTAAAGCTGTCTTGGTACATCGATTCAGCCTCCTTTGCCTCCTCTGTGTGATGGGTTATTGTTGGACAAAGTAGCCAAAAGTCGTGCAGTAAATTGGTATATGCTTTTGGCAGGATTTAACTAGACAAGCAAAAAACGTCGGGGTGACATAGTAAATATTTCCTGCCCCATATTTACACTAACTTCTATTTGTTTAGTTGAGCGAAGACAATTTTGCTTAGTAAAGTGGTGTGATGCTGGCAAATGGCCGTTTCTTAATCTGCTGATAAACTGAACCAAATGCCACTAAATATAATACACTATGGTCATAACGCAGCCGTTTAGCTATCAAATCGCGTCCACCCAGGACCTGATTGATTCCACCTTGCTTAAAACCACACATACTTTATAACTTGTGTTGTTTATGTTCCTTACTCGTAATGAAACTTTACTGAAGCCGAAAACAAAAGATGGAAGATAAAGAAAGACAAAACAAAAATTTGTAAACGGCACTCCCTAACATAAGGAAAATGGCCACAATTTCATGTGCTTTTGTAGATTCATGTTTCCTAGTCTCCGCTGAGCACCACACGCGTGCGTGTCGTCGGTCGGCTATCGGTGGGGTGCGCCGGGGGCCGATTTTCACACAAATGGCCAAACTCTTGGGCTGATAAGATTTCAATAATTTCAACAACGCAAAGTTTAATTGATCTTGTGAGAAAGCAAAGGCACAAGAAAATATTTTTACTGCAGACTATTTTAAGGTAAACCATTGGACACACTTAGAAAAAATTTTTTCAAAAATTGAATAAAAATTTCCAAAAACTTTAAAATATTTAATTAAAAAACTAGATTATCAAAGTTGCATGATAGGGGAGACCGGGGCTGGTTGAATCAATTTTCACTTTTCCCTCCGTAGCTAATAATCCACAAGATTTAGATACCACCATTCAAAATAGTTATTTTCCTCACCAAATGACGGTTAATACTTTCCCAAAAACAAATGCATTTTACCGCAATACACTTTTGAAATCAGCTCTGCACCTGATGCAAACTGCCCCCATGCCGGGGTAAGTTGCATCAGCCCCCGGGGCAGCTTGCATCGTGAGGAATTAGTGCACAGAAACACAATACAGCGTCAGATTCACTTTATTGGTAGTCACATTTCCCATTCAGTGGAGGCACGTTTCCTTGGTAGGCACGTATCCCATCAAATACCATTCCGAGCTTACTTGCTCAGAGTCAGAGTCACATTGGTGACAGATATAGCACCTGCTTCTCGAAAGTGACGCGCTCTCTCCCCCACTTTCGACGTCCATGCCAACAATTATTGTAATAATTATTCCACGCGGCTACCACGGAGCGACCGTCTCCGGTGCTTGGCTACTAGTTGTTCAGAGCATGTATATGCAGTGTAGCAGTCCCATCGAGGTTTCCAGAGGCTTCGGACACCCTGACCAACACAGAGCCGGCTCTATTTGTACCTATATCGGATGTGCAGTTCAAAAAGTAGATACCTATGATATTTAATGTATCTTAGGAGCACACCGGACCACCTGCACTGGTAATCTTCGCCTCAGTTCGCACGCAGAGGTAAATATTGTGCGGAGCGCGCTGCACCTAACCGACCTTGACGATATCACCATCCAGTATATGTAGTAGCTGAACCCACGCGAAAAGACAACTTTTTAGACTTGGTGTTTTCGAAGTCCGCTCCCGTGAATTCAAGCGTACGGCCTGGTGTGTTCTTCTCTGATCATTTAGAAGTTATCAGTGAGGTTAGAGTAACGGCACCTCAGGCACCTGTTGTTAATAGGTCCACGGCATTAAATTACAAGAGGGCGGACTTTGACGGCATGCGCCGTAGCTTGCAGCTTTTTCCGTGGTAGGCTATGTTAGATCTGAACACCGATGCAGCGACAGATGTATTTTAGGATGTTTTACAGGCTGCCATACAGGACCATGTACCAACCGTCACCTTGCGCCGACGATGTCCCCCCTGGTTTGACGCTGAGGCTAGGCGGGCTTTAAGAGAGAAAGAAGCAGCTTTTAAGAGGATGAAAAGAGACAAAAACGATGAATCAACCCGACAATTTTCGGATGAACGGCGCCTTTTCAAAAACATTTCCACACACAAATATTTTGAATACCTTCAAGGTATGATCTGAAATTTTAAGACAAACCCAAAACGGTTTTGGTGTTACCTTCAGTGCATTAAGGGTAACAAGGCAAAAATTCCAAATATGATGGACGGTCAAAAAGAAATAATTGGGGACACAGAAAAAGCCAACCTGCTAAACGCGACATTTGCAAGCAAATTCAATTCACCGGATGTTGAGGAATTTCCGGCTGTCACTGAACATGAGCTGCCATCGCTAGACACATTAACCATATCAGAGGGAGCAGTACGGACTATCTTGGACGAGTTGCAAGTGCATAAGGCATGTGGGCCAGATAATATAAGTGCTAGGATAATTAAGGAATGTCGTGAGGAGTTGGCCATTCCACTTTGCATTCTGTTTAAAAAGTCGACAGATGAGGGGGTATTCCCGAGCAGGTGGGCGGAGGCCAATATTGTTCCAATATTTAAAAAGGGGTAAAAAAAGTTACCACAAAATTATCGCAGCGTCTCGCTTCTCCCTCTATTTGGTAAGGTTTTGGAGAGGTGCATATATCAGACCCTTCTGACGCATGTGTTGCCAGTACTTTCCGAAAACCAACACGGCTTTGTCCCACGCCGATCCACATAGGCCCTAAATGCCTCCGTCCGTGGCCAATATTACATTTCGTGGAAAACTCCTTCGCAATACCGCAAATTCCCCGATTTTTGGACAAAGGAGCTCATTTGACAGATAATTGAACAGCGCATAAAACTTGCATTCGACATATAGGTTTTATTTTACATGGGCGTAATCAGGACAGTGAAGAGAGGTGCATTTGGGGCAACTTAATCCAGCCCAAGGTGTTCGTAAAATATTTTGCAGAAGTTGTCGTGGCGCCATGAATTGTGACCGAATTGTAGTTTGAAACACTGGAAACAATAAACATGTAAGCTATGAACAACGATACAGCAATCTTGGTGTGCCATAAATTCATAAGCGTCACCACGAACAACAAAACGGGAGGCATCATAAATGTGTATTTGAGCTTGGTTTTTCTTTCTAAGCCAGCTTTTGGTATAATTGTAACTCCTTTTCTGCATGGGAATGTTCTATTATAACCGGTATTCGAGTGATTATTACCAACCACACTGGAGAGGGGTCCGACATTAACGCGCACAGGATGGGGGCTGGTAAGCCCCTGAGATATCGGAAACTTAGAGGCTTAAGAAATTCCGATTCGGGGTGGGTGGGGGCTATGGTGATCCACATCATAACTAATTTTCATTGACCTAGGTTTATATTGTCAAGGTCAAACGAGGTCATAAAGGTCAAATTTTGGCCATATTTGGGACCTGTTGGGAAATGCCCTGATAATGCGTGGAAAAGCCGGGAGTAAGCTAAAGCCGGACCACGGTCATAGAGGTTGTGTCGCAAAGAATCTTTCCTTCATTTTTGAGGTCTAGGTCATTCAAGGTCATCGACCTATGACGTCACAACATGGTATATTCCCTATTATGCACACTTAAAGTAGCACTATAGTAAACCTTGTGCTGGAAAGGAGGATTGACCTTTACCCATTATTTTTAAACTTGACCTTTGACCTTGAACTTACAACTGGGTTAACTTTACTATGACGTCATAGCATAATATACGTCAGACTGGGACACGTAAAGCACCGGGTCAATGACCTTGAAATTGCTGGTATGACTTTGAACTTTGACCTCGACCTTCACGTGAGGTGACCTTGACATATCATCCCGTCTATATGACACTGTGACGTCACCACCTGGTCTCCAATGCAAGCAAACCGGTTCGACTGCGCGGTGGCGGCGATTTCAAAATGTAGGTCTGACTTTAGAAGCCTATAAATCAAACAATTTTCGACAAATTTTCAAAATTATTTCACTATTCAACGCGCTGTTAAACTTTCTCAATGCAACCGATTCCCGTTTTTGGTACGAGCGGTTCTCCGGTCATCCCGAAAAAGTATTTGGGAGATGTCCGAGGTCCCTCCAGTGCGCGTGTTAACACGCAGAGTAGAAGAAAGGGTAGAATATATACCTACCTTGTGTTTCCTCAACAAGGCATATCAAAATATCAGTCCGTGAAGGTCATACGTTTCTCTCCGCCTCCCCCCGCCCACCCTCCGCTACATATGATATCGCGGTATCGCCAAATATGGGACTAGGTCACCTGAGCAGCCCGAGCGTCATCTTGCGTCAGTCGTGACGGTGGGAACGGCGAGGAAATTCGATTCCCGATTGAATCCTAGGACACCTCGGGACTCCGATGGCTACGGTGACCGTTCATTTGGATGAAAAGGTTGACTGGTATTCACCATATGTGGTTTAGGTGTGATATGCAGCAAAACAGATTCTTAGGTATCTTTTTGCTGTCCCGGCATTTTGAAGGTGTTATAATAAATGTCTGAATCGCGGGATCACGAGAGGCTTAATCCCGTTATTGGGGCTTTTGAAAATAGCGGATCCCAATCCTGAGATTGACATACCTAGCAGGAGCATTTCTCATGCAATAAATGGTTCGTTGTCGGCAGTCCCTCCGGGTATTTGGATAACAGTCAACACAGCAGTCAATACACAATTTAGACGGTTATAGTGCTTTGAAATTGTATAAACTAATTTTAGCACTTCTCGGCATTTCTTTAGCATCGTTCTCTGATAGTTCACTCATATTGCTCATTCTTGGCCGGTCCATGCCTCTATTCGTAACCACGGCGTTGCGTTAGCACCGCAGCGGCCTGGTTGGAGCCACAACCTGAGTTATTATATGTCATCTGGAACGCGGGGCTGCAAGTGGACGCAAGATATTTTGACTTGCCCTTGTAGAGCACATCCTGGGAATCGTTTGATGGTAGTCTTATGCTGGGCCGATGCTGGCCAAGTTTTAAATCCCTGTCTTTGTATTTGTAAATCGAACAGTTTTTGAGATATGCAGTATACTGAGAGAATGGTCAATAAAATAGTTGTCAAAACTATTTTTGCATTATTTTATACCAAACCCATTGCAAAGGGCTCACAAAACAGTGGAATTGCCATATTTGACCTGTTCTTGCTTTCTGGTCGATTTTAAGCATAATGAAATGTACGTAGTTTTCGCTGTAGATCTCTGGTCCGCGGTGGCGACCAGTGCTTACTTCAGCAACTCTACAAGACTTCAAGGCACGGTTTGTGTTTTCCTGCCTGTTTCAGTGCAGTGAAGAATTCTCTATCAGTATATGTGCTCAGGAAATGATTTAGAAAAAGTTGCATTTTCGTAATATTGGCCACGGACGGAGGCGTTTAGGGCCTAGTGCGATCGTGCGATACTAATTTGGCAACCCTTCTGAAAATAGCTTGGGACACTATCTCTTTCGGCCATCAAACTGACGTTATTTATACTGACTATTCTGCGGCGTTCCAGAGCGTAAATCATAACTCCTGCTCTTTAAGCTTAAAAAGTCTTACAACGTTTCCGGAAAGGCTCTGTCTTGGCTCACTTCATTTCTTTGCTGTCGAAAACAACGCGTCATTCTAAATGGAAAGTGTTCTAGTTGGACGGAAGTGCGCTCTGGAACGCCGGAAGGTAGTCAGCTCTCTCCTTTGCTTTTCGCCCTCTTCATAAACGATATTCCGGAAGAAATTCAAACAAACTCTTTGGTCTTTGCTGACGACGTGAAGCTATACCACAAAATTTGCTCTCCGGCAGATTCTAGACTTCTTCAGGAGGATCTTGATAGGCTGATTACGTGGTCGGAGGTTTGGAAACTGAATTTAAACCCTTCAAAATGCCACTCGTTTCGAATCACATTAAAAAAGAACTTTATACCGGCCACATATCAAATTCGGGGCACCTCTTTGGAACATATGGAAAAGGTTCGCGATCTCGGTATTTGGCTAGACTCGAAATTGAATTTTGCGGACCATGTAGATTTTACCGTCAGCAAAGCTAACAAAATGTTGGGTCTCCTTATGCGTTCTCTTCAGACCGGCCAGGTGGGGGGCAGGTTCAAAGTGGGGCCTATTTTGGCAGCATACTTTGAAAATATTCGTTCAATTCTGGAATATGGGTGTGCCCTCTGGGGCGGAGCTGCGAAGTGTCAGTTGGATAGATTAGAAAGGGTTCAGCATAAGTTTCTCATTTGGCTTGCATTTCAAAACCATACATCTCAGCCCTCTCAATCACTTAACATATCATGATCTCTTACAGCTTTTAAAAATTAGCAGCTTGTCCCAGAGGAGACTACAGTACATTTGCTTTGCTCATAAAATTCTCTCCGGTAGAGTGGACTCCGCTCCCCTGCTTGGGCGTTTCCCACTGCATGTGCCCCAGCGAAGAACCAGGGGGCGCCTCACCATTTCCTGCACGTGCCGGTGCCTCGAGTTGAGACGGTGAAAAGAGGCTTGTTTCGCCGGGCGGTGCTTGCTTTTAACGCACACGTCGGTCGCTGCCCCGAGGTGGGTCCTTTTAATTCATCACATGCTAGTTTTAAGTCTAGTGTAATTAGATACATTAAAGATCATCCTTTTTAAAATCATCCGTGTGCTTTAGAATTTTATTCGTCGAATGAACTGCTTAAGTTGCTTTAAGTCATACTTTTACCGTTTTGAATGTGTTTTACCTTATATTTTTAGTCATTGGGTCCCTTTACCACCAATAGGAGATATGTCATTGTAAATACTCATCTAGTGTTTTCTTTTATGTCCATGACTTCAGCTGTAATTGGGCCAGATACCTGTTGCTGATCTAAGTGAATAAATACAAATACAAATGCAATAATACATCTTTATGACTATTCAATTTTCCCATAAACAAAACTAAGCGCCGGGGTAGGTTGCAACAATGTTTCAACCTGCCCCCCAAAAATGATTCGTCTTGCCCCGTCCCTGCCCTGAATCAATCGTGGCGCCAAATATTGCACAAGCCAAGAGGTCCCGCCAAAAGTATTTGCCCCAATTGAAAACTAGAGAAACACGCTTTAACCTACCAGACTTATGACCAGCGTGCATGTTATCTCGTATTTTATTTAAAACGTAATGAAACAGACTAAAAAAATACTTTCACCCTAAAAAATGAGTTTTTGCCTCCTCACCTGGTATCGGCCGACCACCTTCGCTGGCTTCTTCACCGGAAAGACATTGCGCGTGCGCGGTTCTAGTGGGCCCATTTAAACTGTTATCTAGTGAGTATTTTTTTAGTTACAGCCCCTGATGCATTCAACCCTGGATGCAACCAGCCGGGGTCTCCCCTATAATTTTAAATACAAACATATTTTAAAGGAGTATCCATAACAAAGGAATACACAGAAAATAATGGTTGTATGTCACCATGTCTTGCCAAAAACACTGATTGTCTAGATTCTCAGCAAGCTGTAACTCCAAAACTCGTATTTTGAGAAATATTCTCAAATTTGAATCGGGAATCTGACATATTATGAATATTATCAAATCTGAATTTTACGTCACTGATAACCCTGTGTACGAAGATTGAGCGAAATCTGAGACTATGCTATGTACAATGGTGACTGGTAGTGGTCAATTTGTCCTGAAACGCCCCTTGACATGCTAAACAGACAGGCTAAACATGACAACTCTGGTTCTTTTCACTACGTTTTAATGGTTGTCATAGAACGAAAAATAATATGTGGTGCCTGCGTAGTTTTCATAGGAACTGGCACGCGTTCTTTGTCTTTGGCACCGTTTCTGAGATTCAAAGATAACACGTTACTGGAAGTGGCTGGAGCTCTATCTGGGAAGTGAGAGAGAAGGCAGATCCTGTGTTTACGCCGAACCAATTTCCACGCACACCGATTCTCCTGCATGCCTCTGAAGTTTTGGACGTGCTTCTTTTCACCGACTCCGGCCTCCGTAATGTACTGTATTTCTAACGGCGGCGGATCAAAAGAGGCGCGCAGCGTGCCAAGCTGTGTGGGCGCTCCCTCTTGGCGCGTGCGTCATGACGCCGCAGCCTCTGGTCGTGGCACTGCAGCTGGCTACCATTGACCACTGTACGGGGGGGGAGGGGAATGAGACCCATTCAGTGGCGGCGCGCGGCAGCCGCTGCGCTCAACTACTCCATGTATTCCTCGGCAATCTGACCAGCCTCTACCTTACGAGACACCCCCCACCGCCACCTCACATCTGACTGGGTGTTGGCTTGTGATATTTCCACTTTTAAGAATGATTCATAGGCTATTTCGGACACAAGCTTAAAGTGTGTTGCAATTTGTAGGTGATTACCTAAGACAGGTCTCGGAGCTCATCCATGTGAGGATGTATCGAGAATATGCAATGACCTTGACTGTCTGATGGTTGCACGTTTAACTCTTCATATGTGTTTACATGGATGATGGCTGATTACTTTGTAAGGGCAGGTAAACAGAAACAGAAAAATATGTTTCAAAAATTTCCTGTAAGGATTGCGCACGTGAAGCACAAGCACGCACCCGAACAGAAATATTGAAAATGATTCGATGGCGAAGTTTCAACACCTGGTCTCTAGAAAAGGGATAACCAGTAAAACGCCTGTGTGGGCGAAAACTGAGTGGGCACCAGATAACGAAACATTAAAGGCAAAATTTTAATACACCAGTGTTTCATGCGGCGGAACCCTAAAAATAAACATTTTCATTTTATTTATTTATATTTTATTCATATTATATTCATTTATATATGGCATTAGCAACGCTGGAGCTTTTTCATATCTCTAAAACTATAAATTTGCAATGAAGTCCGCATAAAGCCCATAATTTGGAAATATTTTGTTTACAAAGAAGGTGAGGTTCTGGGAAAATAGAGTTCTAAAATAAAGTAGGGTTTTGTAGCTGACACTTTGGGTTTTCCAAATATCGTATTTTCTAAGCAATAAACCTTATACTATGGCTTGAAATAGACGAAAGAACAACACTTGATGCTTTGTATATCAATATTTCCGCTTACATTTAAGTTTTCGGACGTAGTGGCCTGGAAAAATTCAAAGGAGGTTCTAAACGGCTGTGATGATTGCATTGCTTTATTTCGTCGTCTTGCCACCTGTCATTCATGACTTTTATCTGAAAATGTGAAGAATCCACAAATTGGTAGTGTTTTGCTTGAACTGTTCTCAGGGCCGGCACATGCCTCACAGAGTGGTTCTTGTATTTGTATCGTGCGGACGGTACATGGATGCAGATCTGGCTCGCTGATACTCATGGCCGTGTATTGATTGTTTCGGTAATACCCATCCCGGCTTATATTCAAAAGTTTCCGCAATTCCGTGTAGTTTTTCATAATAATAAAAATATATTGAGCCCAAAAATGTTGAAGACGGCACAGCCTAGTGTGCGTCACTTGACACCGCATCCCGTGAAGCTTTTGTGTTGCTATAATTGCCATTGGTTTTGAAGAATGAGAAAAAACTAATTTTGTATCATATCCCTATCCCGGCAAAGCTGTCTTGGTCAATACTGAATACGCGTGCTCACGCGAGATGGTTTCCTTCCATATATCAAACATTCAAAAGAACTGTTCAACGCAAAATTTTCGCCAATCCATCTGCTTCGGACACTGTGACACAACCTGGAATTTTCCCTAAAATGCGGCTTTTCATTATTGAAGGAGCTTGCACGTGCACAAGTGAGGCATGGCTCTATTGCTGGTCGGAGTAATCCATGTATTTTTCTGGGGTAAGTGTGCATACTACATTTTGACCTAACCGAGCTACCAGTTTGATCTATCGAGGATATAAGGATGAGCACGTTCACATGTCATGTAGGACCACAAATTACTCTTAAATCAGCCCGAATATATTTTGCAAATTTCATTGCGATTGGATTAATTATTTTTCAATTATAAAATTGGTGTGCAATCTGCTCACCCTTTTCTCGTGCACCTGTCCGCGATTTTTTTACTTAGGATGAAATTTACCTTCACCTGATAATGCGCAGTATTGTTGCTCCCTGTGCACCAATTTTGGGCATTTTTAGATCAAGAAAAACCGAACTATGACGTGATAAGTGACCAAAATTTGATAATTTGACATGCCCATGATTTTGCACGTACCACTAGTTTCACCAGAATCTCATACATCTCTGGTGTGTTCAATCAGTAATTTGATTGATCAGGTTATAACAAAGTGAAAAGCCCCGTCAAGGTATGTTCCACCCCACAATTACCCTACCTTTCGAAGACATAAGCTTTTGGTTAATAATTGTTGGGGCTTATCGACGCACCAACTGCCAGGGACATGCTTGACAGTCGGGTTGGGTCGGGCCGGGCCGGGTCGGGTCGTGTCGCTCATATATGAAATGTTATCCAAATTCAGGGAGAGACCTCGGGGTCACTGCACGCTCGCTCACTTACCATGAAAATAGATACCGGTCAACGTTTTTTCGCCCAATAACTCATCCTGTACAAATGCAGCTCAGTATTCATTTGGCATTCCCAAACAAAAAAACAAGGTTAGTTCACATTGCATTTTAATAGGAGTGTTCCACTTAATCAATACATCAGCTAGAAAGAGTACACTGAGAATGTGTATTTCAAACGAAACAGAGTTCTTGGATTTTTTAGGGAAATCTAAGGAGTTCTTATGTTTTTTAATCAATTTAAAGGCAATGTATGTGAATAATGTCTATGTGGCTTTCATATTGGAATATATCAGCAGCACACACCACCAGCAACACAAATATGGACTTGAATCGATTCAACGAAGAGCAGTGCACTTCGAAGGATGCTGAATGCATGTTATTAGGGAGAATAAAACGAGTTTGAGGTTGTGATAGCAACCACAAATATACTTGCAAAGACATCCGTCCATATTACCCAGACTGTAGAGCATGTTCACCGGTATGCGTGTCAGTGTTTGAGACCGGTACCTAGGATATATTATATACAATAATATATCTTATATATATATAAATATATATATATATATATATATATATATATATATATTTATACAATCATAATTAACAACGTGCAGGTCGCTGAGGTAAAGCTGCGGCAATCTCCAATTCTTGTAGATCGGCTTTAAGTATAGATTAAATCAAGATTTTGCCATAAAAGAATACAATTATTGGGAGGTAAATGATATAGAAGCCAGAGCACAGGCTTCAACCATTTGTTCGCTGTATCATTGAATTTTCCATTCCAGAATTATATTTGAATCTCTTTGAGGTTGAGTTTCGCAGCTGCATGCCCGCGGGAAATATATGAATGGGTGTTAGCACCTCTAAACATAGTCTCCGGAAACGAAAACATGTTGATCGCTGGCTGTAGCAGTGGCAGACACAAATGAATGGTGATGCAACATTGATGTGTTTCCAAGCGCGAGCTACTGTACGCCCTTCATCTCCTTCCAACTAGTTTAATCAATAAATGTGTTATCTATCCCAGTTTTCGGAAAGGGCATGCATTATCCTGCATACATGGATCCATTTCCACCATTATAGTTATATGCATTCTAAAAGTCTGATTTATCTGTCAATAATTTAAAATCGGTTGTGAAAGCACAAACCCACCGATAAGCTCTACAAAACATCCGATCTAAAGGAAGATTAATAAGGCTGGGGGGATCCGGACGCGCGGTAGACAGCGCGCAGCTGCGCGGGAGCGTAAGTCGGCGCGCAGCGCCTTCTGGAGGGATCCATCGGCGCGCAGCTACGTTGTGGCGGAAGTAGTGTCGTAACTCGCCGTCTTACGCTAACTTTCCGCGTCTTCTCAACAGCGCAGAAGACAGCGCGGAAGCCTGCATGACCCTTTTAAAGTACCAAAAATATGTTGGAAATGTCAGTAAATCCAAGTTATATGACTTGCGTTCGACAAAACATGTATTTATAATAATAATCGAGGCCCACAAACTCCCAGCATCTCACTAGGAAATCCTCAGAGGAGACACAGGCGAAGAGAAACGTAGATCACTGCAGCTGTGCCAGTGGACCACCAGCCGTAATTCTAACTGCCCTCTAATAAACCTTGTTCTTCGCCCCAGCACGTATCTCACGTTTCGTACCACTCACCGTCCCCGAGCGGTCTCGTCGAGGCTGGCATGGAACGCCAGCGATAACCCAGTTCACCCTGAGAACTGTGAGCGTGAGGATTCTTTAATATCTGGTGCTGTGTCAAAGGCAGAAAGAAAAGGAAAATGGGGTCAAATTCATAGGCGGATCCAGGATTGCTGATCGGGGGGGGCGGGCAACTTCCGGGGAGGCGCCACCCGGACCAGGGGGACGCCACGTTTGACCCACAAAACATATCAGGTGGGCGCAAAATCCTCACGGTGTGCGCCGATTTTTGCAACCTGGACGGGGGACGGGTGGGGAGCAGCTTTTCAGGGGGCGCCATTGACCTTTGGGGGGGCGTGACCATTTCAGGGGGCGCCGATGGTAGATGGGGGGCGGGGCACCTGCTCCCTTTTGCCCCCCTCGGGATCCACGTATGGTCAAATTTTCCTGCATTTTGAAAAATCAAAGGTTACTGATTTTATGAATGACTTTAAGGACGTCGATGACGACAAGCGACTTGATGTACAACCAGTAAAGCAGAATACAAAGACTTGGGAAGATATAGCTAAGGCCTTCAACCTTGACCCCAGTGTCCAAAAAAGGTCACTCAAACACTTGCAGCATCTTTGGCGTGACTTGAAGGCCACTGTAAACAAGATCAGTCTCAGCATACACATGAAAGGCTACTGTCAGGCAGTGGACCCCGCCGGAGCCGATAGATGATAACAGGGGGCAATTTACCGTTGTGCCCACCCCCTCCCCTGAATCCGACAGTGAACAGTACTTGGCCACGTTTGAGAAAATGTACCTAATAGCTGTTCGATTCCTGAATAAATTTTAACTGGATTGCGCTGAACTCGCCGAGCCAGGCTTCTTGGGTCCTGCCCGGTTCATCTCTCCCCCAGTCATGGGCGTAGCCAGGATTTTGCTCGAGGGGGCGGGCGGCGCCCCGAAAAGGGCCCTTGCGACAGCGCCAAAAGGACCCTGATGGGTAAAAAGGGCCCTGCTTGTTACAGAATAGAGTGCTGAAGAGGGATTAAGAGGGTCCTGTCTTGTATGAAATTTCAAATTTGGTCACACAGCATAATGCGGGCGAACCGCGCTATGCGCGGCCCGTGTCCTCAGGGGCTCTTCGGGCCCTCAGGGGGGGCGGCTGTTCTTGCCCCCCCCTTGGCTACGCCTCTGCCCCCAGTGCTCTGACTAATCCAATGGCACCATAGAACAACGAGGCAAAAGTGTGTTGCGTGAAACCCCTGTCCTGCCCAGATAAATTGGCTTGAGGTAGGCTTAACATAAAAACGTATTCGAAGTAAGCCAAATTATATCGTTTTCACACGCACGCCTCCTTTATGTGGAAATCTGGCGAAAAATATATAAAATATTTGAAAATTTGCCGCCCCTGTAGCTCAGTCGGTAGAGCGTTGGGCTCCGGCCCGCTGCTCAGAAGCATACAGTGGCAGTGCATGTTCAGGCTTGGGATCGGTTCCCCTGAGACGCTCCGGCGCTCAATAGTTTACCCGACGTACAGGTCGGCTGGCAACTGACTGGTGAGAGGGTGACCTGAGCGGGGCAGCCGTCCCTGTGCTTTGTGGGACGTTAAACTTTGGCTTCTAAATCAACCCTTCATTGTGCGAGTTGCTCGTTCGGGTGGTGGGGTCGGGGTCTCCGTGACAAGTCCCTTGATGACTTTAGTGAGGCTCCGACTCCAACAGTCGAACTGAAAACAACTTGGACAAAATTTATAAAAACAAATCCCACCTACAAATTGCCGCTTACGGTTAAGTTTTTTCCCTTTATCCGATCCGAGCACTTTTATCATCACCTCACCTCCCAGCGCGGGGCCGTGTCTTGCCCTCATCCCCTCATCCCCACAGTCGGCCAGGAAATCTGACACCGTTCAGCAGTCAGCAGGCTGTAACCCATGATGTGAGTTTACTATGGCCAGAAAAGCAACGTATTCAATGGGAAATTTCAGCCTTAGCGTCCATCTACTACGGTCGCCAGCGGTATTCACCGCATCCTTGGATTGCCCTCGATGCACCGCGCTAACTTGCGCCGCCGCGGAGCTCCGCGCGATCGCTCTCTCCCGAACATCGCTCCAAATCGCTTACGCGCAAAGTTCCGCGCAAATCAGCGCGGGTGTAGGGAGAGCGCGGGCGGAAGCTACGCGCAACTGGATCCCCCACAGTAACCTATTTGAATTAACACTGCTGATAATTTTGTAGCTATTGCTTAGTGAATTTAACCATTTTTGCGGCTTATCGACGCATCAACTGCCACGGTCATATGGCGTCGCCAACTCATTCCCTGTTGGAAGGGTTGCTCGGGAGCCAGCTTGCTCCTTGTTCAGGGAAGCCGCCGGGCCTTGAACCCGGGTCGGCTGTGTGGTAGCCAGCCGAGTGAATTTACTCGTCGATATAAAACAAACACAAACCAGCTCTCTTTTAATTAGCCATTAAGCCTTGAATTGGTCTAATGTATTTTCTTCTGCTTCTTTGTTCATAGGCTTTGTTTCGGATTTGTAGTTGAAGTCCACAAGACGGAAACCGATGTTCACTTCTCTCTAGGTTCAGTTCGCTACAGACAATATTACAACCCCTTATTGTGTTAACAAACCGTATAAAAACTCTAAGAGGAGCCTTTTTGCACTAGTGCTCAGTATTTATTCAATAAGTTGCAGTGGAAACCGTTATTTAGGGGCGTGGTGGATCGTTCCGATAAGCCCCCAAAGTGGCTGACTTCTTCCTGCGTGATCTGAACAGAAGGGTTGGGCCTCACATGGTTCCTGGCGATGCCCCTGTCTGTGTGCGCGATCATTATTAATCGAAGACATGTTCGCTATCCCAATAGATCTAGCCATTCTACCAACGCAGCTTTTCATTTCAATGTGAAAAATAGTTTAACGATGCGGAACATTCAGTTTGTACTCCAGCAGGTGCTTCTGACGCATTATACACGGGCACGGTGATCAGTGGTCCTGTTTACATCATCATTATCTGTTAACATTATCCAGCCAGTTTACGCTTCCAACGCTCGGCAGAAGCTGGGACGCGACCACAAGACCGGGCGAGAGCCAGCACCCAGTCGGTTATTGACCTGCCTGTCTGAAGGTATCCTTCGGTGTGGTTTGTGGTTTTCTTCACAGAAAGAAACGTTCAGCTCTACGATGAGTGGGGAGCACAAACATTGCTCGATGCGGTGTTTGAATTTGATGGAAGTTGAGTCCAGAAGGAAGAAACACCTACTTGTGCTGATCCCTAATATCTAACAGCATGCCCCAAGCAAAAGTCAAACCTGGCACCGTGCTGCTTCTGCCGAACGTTGTAATTGCTATGCATTGGTAAATACAATCGTGTGTAAATAGGACTCTTGCCGCCGCATCCGGGAATGGCTCCTACCGAACATGGGATTCGCCAATTACCTGGTAAATGTTACTTCTTATAAGCAGGACCAGTGGTGATGTATACTGGCCATGGGGTGCACTGGCCATCTGTGCATCTGGTGACCTCAAGCACCTGGCCGCAGCTATCTAGGCATTTTGTACTGACCCAAACTGAACGTGGATCGATGGTTTTAAAGCAAGAGTTGAACTTAAGGGCAATCGTCGTTACAATAAGCTTCAACAACAAATATTGTTTATGGTACGGTAAGCATTTAGAGTGTAATTTTTGCATGCACTAAGCGCAAGTTTAGTCTCTCTCTCTCTCTCACCTCCCTCTCCCCCTCTCTCTCTCTCTCTCCCTCCCTCCCCCTCTCTCTCTCTCCTCCCTCTCCCTCTCTCCCCCTCCCTCTCCCTCTTTCTCCCTCCATCTCCCTCTCTCTCTCTATCTCTCTCTCTCTCTCTCTCTCTCTCTCTCTCTCCGGCTTTTGTGCTTAGCAGACATTTGTCTTTACCCGAATAAGTCCCAGTAATTTACGCACAGCATCGGCTTTACCAGTTCAGTATTGACATCTGCACAAGGGCAGATCAAGGGGGGCGATTGGGCGATCGCCCCCTTTACCCTTGGGTCGACCTTAAGCACTGGAAAGAAACGCCTCCCGCCGCAGCCGCCGAACCCCCGCGGGGGCCCGGCGGCTGCGGATGTACCCCGGCCCCGCAAGTTTCCTTCCAAATGCCACCCGAAGGTAGGTCTAGGGGCCCCTTATAATGTACCCGGGGCCCCTGAAACTAATCTCGGACGCCCCCAGAGGTGTTCTCGGGCCCTTGCCTCGGAGGTCCCACGAGCCCCCAACCGAACCCTTAACAGTCGTCTCGGGGGCCCACTGCTGCCCAAGCCGGGTCCCCTATTCCCAGCAGTTGTCGGTCCCCTTGTATTCCACCCGGGCCCCCTGTGGCTACAGCCCGACCCCCTGCGGCTCACCCGGGCCTCCTGTGGCTATCTGGGCACCCTTAATTTTTTTCTGGGCCTCTCTTGCAGTCCACTTGAAACCGCTGACTCTGCGACCGGGTCCCTCAAATTATCCCGAGTCCACTGATCACGAAGACGGGCCCCAGTTCTCAGCAGCTGCCGATAATTTCCCTGTGTTCCGCCTGGGCCTTCTGTAACCCCAGCCGGGCCCGCTGCGGTTCACCCGGCACTCCTGAAATGCTTCCGGGGACCCTGTGGTTCACTTGCGACTTTGTGTCCGCGACCAGGCACCTCGCGATAATCTCAGACATATTGTGGCTACAGTCGGCCCTCTGCCTTGCTTGCGGGACTCCTTTAGTCTCGGTCCTCTGTGGCTACAATATCCGTCCCTGCTTGGAAGTAGTAGGAATAATATTTTAAACTCTTAATTCAAGCAGGCCCCTGGATATTGTATACAATCTGAGGCGGTCCCGAATCCAGATCAGTAACCCTAGCCGAAATTTGGCCAGTCCCTGGATTTACTGGAGACCAATGAAATGTTGAACGAACCTTCGGGATTTTAGAGCCAGTTCATAGTTTTGTGGGCGTTTGGAGTTTTCGGGTTTTTCCCCCAAATGGGGTTTAATGTTGTTTTCTCGCCGACATGTGTTTATGTGTATGTACGTTTTTATGGAAATTTGTACCTTGCACAATCAGACCCCCAAAACCTATTCCGGGCCTCCTTCCAGGAGGCCGCCTCCAGTCAGGGTTCGCCCCCTCCTTGAGCAATTTCTAGATCCACCCCTGCATCTGCATATTGCCTTGTCGCTGAGGTGGGATTGGAGGGAGCCAGCAGCAGTGGAGGATCCGGATTTCAGGGGGCCCCAAAAACTTTTCATCCCGCTTCTTTACAGTCGCGGCTGTGGGGTTAGTGTAAAAAATGTTTAATCTAAAGCGGGAGGGGCACAGTGCCGCGGAGTCTGCTAGTTCCGCCGCCCACGAACGAAGCCTGGCTGCTGAATAAATTCAGGTGTCAGCATACCCCAAAGCATCCATAAAAATTGAAGCCTGGTTAATGCAAGAAGTGGAAACGCCTTTTATGCCACTGCTGACGTGCCAATATTCATATTATTTCATATCATATTTATTTACTGGCTGTCAGAACTTCCATTCAATATCGAGCTTCTGCAGCGTTTTCCACCCGACCTGGCTGGAAAGAACCAATGGCTCAGACAGGCAATAAAGAAATTGTGAAAATGGATATGCGGAAATAAGAGTTAATGAAATGCATGACTAGCCATTGGTTTTTTTGTTCGTAAGATACAATACCCCGTCCTACATATAGTACAGAAGAGACAATACAACGTAAGTATTGGTACAGGAAACACGTGCATCGTTTAAATATGAATATACCTCAAATAATCTTAAACTTCAAAATAAAATATCTGATTGGGAACGTCTTGAATACACCGTCTGCAAATTTAAGGGAATATCGCAAGCATTTCAGCACATCAAGAGGAAGCCTTTGCTGGAACTAGCAAATTACCATTAAGGTCGATGAAATCACCTTATGATTAATACTTCGCACCCAGTCATAAAATTCTGACTTTTTTCTTAAAATGTTAGCGGTGGAAAAAATATAGCATTCCGGTGTGACTGCCGCTGGACAGCCAGCTGCACCCCACGTCAGTAATCGTCGACACCGATGATCATGCTCACCGTCGACACCGACGGTCCTGCCGACGGGCCAGCCGTTTGCACGGTCCTCCATCAGTCAGGAGTGGAATGGTGACCGCGTTTTGCCGAGCGACGCCCCGGGATGAAGCTGGTGTGCAATTGTGCATACACGGCTCTACATTTATGTAAAATGTTGGGGGTTCCGTCTTTTCAAGGGAAATATGAGAGATGGATGTTTTCCAAGTCACTCGTTGGTGTAAACAACAGTATTTCCCTGTAGGAAATATACCAACGAAGCTTTATCTATCGCATCCATCATCCCCCTCATCACGAGCATACCATCCCTTTATACATGGTCATTACACCTTGCTGGTGGCCAAACGCAGTTGTCGCCATTGACCATGATGGTGTTTTCACATTCTTATTCGGAGTGTTCCTGCAGTCTCGCTATAGAGAGCAGCAATGTTTAAAGGCGTACCCTGAGGGCATCAGTCATGTGACCGGGTCCACCGCGCTCTGGCGATCGAAAGCCGCGGCGCCCCAAGTCACTGCTGTGTATTTTCAGCACAGATTTCGACATAGGAGCTGATATATGTACATACCTGTTGGCGAGGTCACCATTACAAGGTGCTCACCAAAGTATCGAGTTCTTAGAGATCGGTACATTCACTACCTGGACAGAAACTTGCGAGGCAATTCTGATTTCGATGTCTTCGGAACGAAACTTATACGTTTTATCCTTGTTTCATGTTTCGACAACTGAAAGTCATATTCTTATAAACGTTTTATATAGACATATTGTCTCTACATCCACGTTTTATTTTTCAGTACTTAATCAACGATAGGTAACGTAAAATATGTTCGTTATTTTTTGTCCTTCGAAAATTTCCTTCTTTGTATAACTCCATCAATTAAACGATGTTTTGGCCAAATATGGTAAAGAATAAACAAAATCCATAATCAGAATCAGCAACCAAAAATAAATGTGGAAATTTATTGTCAGCAACATATGCGTGTTACACACATATAGAGTGACTGCACAATTTTTGTTGCATAAAATCTCATTTCCAAAATTATTTTTCTGATTTTCGTCCTTTTCTCATGCGAGAAGGTCAAGAATAATTTCACCTTATCAATACTGAACAAATTTACTGTTTAGTTTTAGATGAAGTCATTGCATTTAAAATACTAAATAAATGACGTCATAAACACCGCCAAAAGTCATACACGAAGGGTCTTGCTGTCTCTCTCTCTTATACTTGAGACCACCAGGTGGTTAACCCTCGCCCCACCAGGGGCCATCAATGCCTCCCCCTAAGGTTTTTCCGGGATAACAGAAAAACGACGAGGCGCAGCACCGCGGTTGAGGGCTCTGCCTCTCACCCCATCATTTTTTCATCATCCCTGTTTTTTTTTACCCTGGATTACCCAAGGTCAGGTCACCAGGCGAGGTCAACCAAGGTCACCTCAATTCAACTTTTGAGCTCTATAAGAGCTACATTTCTTAGTCGATCTATTTGAAACTTCCTACGCTTCATGACTCCTCCAGAGTCTCCAGAGTCAGCGTAGCTGTCTGCCACGCAGCCGACCCGGGTTCAAGGCCCGGCGGCTTCCTGAACAGAAGCAAGCTGGCTCCCGAGAAACCCTTCCAACAGGGAAAGAGTTGGCGACGCCATATGACCCTGGCAGTTGGTGCGTCGATAAGCCCCAATAATTATTAAACCACTGGCGGAAGGTCATTACGTTCCGCGTGGCGGAAAAAGGTCTGGAATTTTCCTATCAATGTACTTTACCAGATCTCAATAGCTCTAACGACATAAGAGTTATGCCCAGTTTGTTAAGCATTGCATATTTGAGTGAAAATAGCCGATCTTGACCTAACCTGACCTCTGGAGGTCAAACCATTGACCTGAACGCTTAAAGATGCGAAGTAATTTCTTACTGAATTCACACGAGCTTTCTAGTGCACTTGCAAATTTGCGTTAACCCCCATATTTTCGGAGTTAGAGCGGGGGCATCGATGGTCCCTCCGATGAGGCGAAGGTGGCGCCGGACCCCGGTGGGGCGTGAGTTAAGGCATTCTGGTGATATTTGTATTGAGGTCATAATATTTGAATATTTACTTTACACTTCTTTGGACCAAAACTGAGGCTAGAAATAAAAAAAGAAATGTAACCGTATATTTTGCTTATATTTTGATGGTGTTTTACATCATCTTGTGTGCTTTTAGTTGTCGTATCAGTGTTTAAGGGGAACAAAAACTCCGAAAAATATGGTAACATTTCTGATTTTCTAATTTCTAGCCTCAGTGCTGGTCCAAAAATGAAAAAAACTTATATATCACTAATTACCTCAAGAAAATAGACGATAGGCAAGGGGTAAATGCCTTTTTAAACTACCTATTTAAATATTTGTTCTTCTATCTCACACCTATCCCTTAAATGTGCTGTTTACTGCAAATACATACCTAAAGATAGCATAAAATACAGCATTGCACATTGCGTCAAGGTCTCATAATGCGAATGACCTCATAATAATGACATTTTGTTAAAATTATGCCTGTTTTTATCCGCAAACTACTGGAAAACTGTTGAAGTCTGCTCTATGGGCTGCGATGAGCGTAGATGATGCACTCATTGGCAGATCGTTACCATTATAGTCATAGTACCGACCATAGAAGCGTTGATGACGTCAAGCCAATCTGTAAATGTTATATGATCCTGGATTGGGGTTTGCAGGTGATGACGAAATCCGAGCGAAATCTTTAAACTCTGCAATTAAAATATATGATTATCTAAAGTTCCCGACGGTAATTTCCGTAACACAACGTCGTTTTGAAGGCTGAGAAATTAGATATTGGCTTCTAACTACTCAGTTCTGAAATCAGTGGAACAAATAATATTTTGTAGGACAAATAAACCATTTTGGACCAACAAGACTCAAAATAATTTTGAATTTTCCGTAATTATGTCATAGTGACGTCATAAAATATGTAACATAGTCAGTATCCTAGCTTATGTAGTTATATTAACCCCTGCTCCACCGGGAGTTCGGCGCCACCTTGGCCCTCCGGGTCTCATGGCCCCCTCTAACTCGAAAATAGTGGAATTAGCTTAAATCTGCGAAGTGTGTTGAAAGCTCTGTGAATGGGGATGATTTTAAATCTCATGTTTTGGCGCTCAGGTCAATGGTTTGACCTCCAAGGTCAAGTGGGGTCACGACAGACAATTTCCACTTAAATATGCAATGCTTAAGAAACCTGAGCATAGCTCTCGTGCCATTAGAGATATCTAGATTTGGTAAAGTACACTTGATAAGAAAATACCAGGGCTTTCTCCACTATGGGAAATATAATGACCTCCCGCCAGTGGATTAACCTCCAGAGGACACCTCTTGACCTAACATGACCTAAAGTCATGTAAGTTCAAAAGCAACCCTGCCGTACATCAAATGAAAGCCAGTGACGAAATATACACGGTTATCTTTAAGTCAGCGCTCGAGCTTGGTCAGGTCAAAAGCCATCATCAAAATATTGTTTTGAACCTGGTGACCTGTGATGATCTCAGATAGGTCAAAGGAAAATATTACCCTTGGAATCCTTGAAAGAGTGGTCAAAAATGTTTCCCTGAGAAATCTGAGCATTTGCAATAATTTTTCTAGCTTTTAGATCATAAGACCCCATTTTTTTCTAAGGAGAGGTCACCTCGTGACCTGACCTCGGATCACCAAATCGAAAAACCCGGATATACATTTTTAAGCCCTGGAGGGGTTATCAGTGTTGAAAGTTTCAAAGCGATAGGCCTAAAAACATAGCTATGGTAGAGCTCAGAAGTTGAAGGGAGGTGACCACCTGGTTGACTGCGCCCGGTGACCTGACCTAGTGTGGTCTGGTAAAATTTCGGATGGTGGGGTGGGGGTGAGAGATACCTCAACTGTTGTGCTGCGCCTCGTCTTTTTCTGTAATTCTGGAAAAACTTAGTCAGGGGCCATCGAATTGGGGCGAAGCTTAAGGGAATGTGGCACCTTGGTCGAATCCTGGAATTTAGTGTAACTAGGCGTACTTTTAGTCAAAAATAATGAAACCACTCATGATTTCTCTGAAAATGTACAATAAGCTCAATATTTGGTTTTTAAAAATACTCCTCTAGAAAAAATAAATATCAGACTGTGGATGATGTCACGATCTGGCAACCACTACCATACTTGAAACGCTTCAAGGGCTTCGATTGGCTGATGCTCATCATGACGTCAGCATATGTCGTCACACCAGTAGCTCACAACAATGGCCGCCGGCGACGGGGGGCTGAGGGGGCTGGTGTCAGGTAGGTTTTAGTTTTTTTTCTACGGAAATATCGAGTTCCAAGACAAATGAAATATGGAGTACCGGGTTTTCGGACCTGCTTTACAACTTGGCTATCTCAGTTAAAATCACGTTGTGAAGGTGCCACATTCCCTTTAACTCATGCTGTCCTTGGAACACGAGTGTTAACCAGGTTTAGGAAGTTTGGCTCACATTGGTGCGCATTATTGTCAAATGATCCATGAAATTTGCGGTAATGTTCATGTTATGACGTAATCTTTGTTAATATGTTCTATCAAAAGCCCAATGAAAACGTTTGTATGTCAATTGGCCCTCATTCCAGGTCATCAAAAGTGAAATTGAGCGTAAGGCATTCGGGCAGGGTAGAACAATCTTAAGATATGAAAATTTCCATATATTTACTTGGATTATGACGTCACAAACTATTTCCAATAATCAGAGAAATGAAATTTTTTGTTCATCTTGGATGAGGCTACCGAGATATTTTGATATCTAAAGTTCTATATTTCTTTCCAACTTGTATAGTATACTTGTATCCAACTATATTTGTATCTATATCCCTCCCCCTTGCTTTTGGCGAAAGATTCCGAGCAGCATCTTTAGTGATATTCATTCAAATTATGCGGAATGAGGAAAGATAAAAGTCTGCATATTCAATGTAAGTAAATCCCAATACATTTCAATCAACATTGGCAAACAATGCACACCGAGACAACGGCATTAGGACAAAGAACCGGGCAGTCAGCAATACTAACTTATGTCGTGACCACCAGACTCCGACATAAATTCTCTGGCCTAATTATATTCTTCGACACCTCGAACCGGTTCACTCTCGTTTCCTGATGCTCGAAAACATCTCAACCGTCGTAACTGAGAGGAGCGCGACGGGCTCCGACTTTTCCGTCGCAATTTCACACGGCCGAAATGGTGTTCGCACGGCCGCTCCCAGTCCGACGGATTTCACGCACGAAAAAGTTGGTGCCGATTGCCAGCTTTGCTTACCGAACGTTCGAGAGAAATGTTCGGCTCTTGAATTGATGGCAAATACACAGCTGGTGCAGGAGGGCTGAGGGCTCGCGGCATCGGGATTTCCGGAACTCAGTCACGTTCTACCAATAGCAGATGGAAACTTCCGCTTCCTCTTCTGAACATGGGCGTAACCACAACACAACTTGCCAATGTCAGAAAATACAATTGCGTAAATTTAAATAATCATCTTGACCTCATACATGTAAGAAGGTCCCTCTCACCTAACAGATAGTCGAATGACCAAGCCGCTTGGGTACAAAGGAATAGGGGTGCAAGAACTATCTTGTATCTTGTATCTTTGAGGTTGGGGGAGCAATGGTCGCTTTTACTGAGGAGACTATGGGTGACAAGGTCACTTCGCTTTTTTCTTCTTTTTTTCTAAATGCGGCCTAGTCGGAAACGGTATGAGGGGTAAGATCAAAGAAAACGATAGACACGAATATTAACATCCCTAGTTTCCAGATCTCGTAGTTTTCCGTAGAAAAGTCGCAGCAATAGGCTAAAATTTCACTGGTTACCTCTGCCCAATATCCGCCAATGACAAGGCTGACACTGGATGCGAATATCATTGTATTTACGTTGCCTTTTTTATATTCAACCACCACCCCAATTAAGTAAATATCGCGAGATCCAACGACCATTGTTGAAGGAACCGAGAATCTATAGGAAACTGTTCGATAAGGGAACCTTGGAGGATACAGCAATAGCGGACGTGACCTGCTATTTCCGCGCTCTTCCTACAACGGGTACGTATTTATTGTCCTAGGCTGCCTGCTCCATTGTAAGCCGCCACTCCACGGTTGGCCGCAAAACCGCGCACGGCTGTTTGGTCGCATCCTTCCTGTCGGACGCAAACCCTGTTCGACACAGTCCGCGCAATTTCGCAGGCAGGGGTGTTTCTCGGACAAAATCTTAGATCTCCTACTTCCCGATCAAGCTTAACCGGGCGTCGTCAGGGTTCTTCTTGGACCTACCACTGCCTAGGGGATCTGATCGGACCCCATGATCTCGGTAACCAAAGTCAATAGGAAAACATATAAACGTTGCACAAAGCATCCTTCATTTCTACTCTGAAACCAAGTTCGAACCATATTTGTTAAGCTCTGGCGTCACCAGGGGCCAAAGCGGGTCAAATTTGCACCGATCTAACAAATACCTTGATAACATTGGAAAAATTATTTTCATTTGTTTGACTTTTACTTTACTATGGCCACTGACAACAGGCGCACTTGACCAATTAGGGAGATTGTTTTCGTATATACATAAAGTATAGAGTATAGACATATAATCAGGGGCGCAGCCAGGGGGGCACAGGGGGCACGTGCCCCCCTCGGTGCCGGGGTTCTCTTTTGATTGCCAGGTGGTGTACCCTCTTTTGGCCGTGCCGCTCGAAATTTAGTACCCTGCGCCGTTGAGCCTAGATGGAACTAGACTGCATTTGGTGGTTTAAACTATTGTTTGACAATTAAGCGCCTTTTTGGTCAGTTAGGGCATTCTGTTGCCTTTCCAAGCACCCGGGAAGAGTATATGCACATAATCCGTTTCCAGATAATGCCTCATCGTCGCCAATAATCGTACAGGCGGAGCTAATCTGGTGCCCATTGAGCTCATCTGGTGCCCCCTGAGCGCTGTTCTTGGCCCCTGGAGCTGATCATTTGCCCTGTGAGCTGATCCGTTGCCCTCGTAGTCAATCTGGTGCCCCCCTGAGAGAAATGATAAAATAATGGTGCCTTCTGAACCTATATAATGCTCTCTGAGTTAGTATGATGCCTCCGAGCTTGCCTGGTGCCCTATTAGCTGTTTTAGTGCCCCTTGAGCTGATCCGGACCCCCTGAACGTATTTAATGACTCCCGTAGTTTATCTACTGTCCAGGGCCGCAGCCAGGGGGCACAGGGGGCACGTGCCTCCATCGGTGTCGGGTGCCCTTTTGATTGCCAGGTGGTGTACCCCCTTTGGGCCGTGCCGCTCGAAATTTAGTGCCCTACGCCGTTGAACCAAGATGAAACTAGACCGTATTAAGCCATTTCAACTACTGTTGAAATCGCTTAATTAAGTGCCTTTTGGTCAGCTAAAGCATTCTGTCGCCTTTCCAAGCACCCGGAAAGAGTATAGGCACATGATCTGTTTCTAGATAACGCCTCATCGTCACCAATAATTGTACGGGTGGAGCTCATCTGGTGCCCCCTGGAGCTGATCATGTGCCTTCTGAGCTGATCTGATGCCCTCGGAGTCAATCTGGTGCCCCCCCTGAGAAAATAATTGTGCCTTCTGAACCCATATAATGCTCTCTAAGTTGCTATGATGCCTTCGAGCTTGCCTGGTGCCCTATTAGCTATTTTAGTGCTCCTTGAGCTGATCTGGGCCCCTGAACTTATTTAATGCCTCCTGAAGTTTATCTACTGTCCAGGGGGGACAGGGGGCACGTGCCCCCATCGGTGCTGGGTGCCCTTTTGATTTCCAGTTGGTGTAACCCCTTTGGGCCGTGCCGCTCGAAATTTAGTGCCCTACATCGTTGAACCTAGATGGAACTAGACTGCATTTAACGATTTCAACTATTGTTTGACAATTAAGTGCGTTTTTGGGCAGCTAGGGCATTCTGTCGCTTTTCCAAGCACCCGGGAAGAGTACAGGCACGTAATCCGTTTCCAGATAATGCCTCATCGTCGCCAATAATCGTATGGGCGGAGCTCATCTGGTGCCCCCTGGAGCTGATCATGTGCCCTCTGAGCTGATCTGGTGCCCTCGTAGTCAAACTGATCCCCCCCGAGACAATAATTGTGCCTTCTGAACCTATATAATGCTCTCTGAGTTAGTTTGATGCCTCCGAGCCTGCCTCGTGTCCTTTTAACTGTGCCCCTTGAGCTTATCCAGGCCCCCTGAGCTTATGTAATGCCTCCCGGAGTTGATCTACTGTCTAGGGGTGCAGCCAGGGGGGCACATGTGGCACGTGCCCCCATCACTGCTGGGGTGCCCTTTTGATTGCCAGGTGGTGTACCCAATTTGGGCCGTGCCGCTCGAAATTTAGTGCCCTACGCCGTTGAACCTGTAACTGGACCGCATGTAGCGATTGAAGCTATTGTTGGACAACTTAATAACCTTTTCCGGTCAGCTAGGGCATTCTGTCGCCTTTCCAAGCACCCGGGAACAGTATGGGCACCTAGTATGTGTTCATCTAATGCCTCATCGTCACCAATAATCGTACGGGTGAAGCTAATCTGGTGCTCCTTGAGCTCATCTCGTGGCCTCTCAGCTGGTCTTGGCCCCTTGAGCTGATTACTTGCCCTCTAAGCTGATCTGGTGCCCCTGAGTCAATCGAGTGCCCCGCTGAGCAAATAATTGTGCCTTCTGAACCTATATATTGCCCTCTGAGCTAGCCTAATGCCTCCGAGCTTGCTTGGTGCCCTAATAGTTGATTTAGTGCCTCTTGAGCTGATTCGGGCCCCCGAGCGGATCTCATGCCTCCCCAAGCTGATTCTGTCTCCTAAGTCAATATGGTGCCTCTTCAGCTGATTAGGTGACCCCTCAGCTGATTATTGCTGTATCCTTAGATGGCCTGGTGTACCCCTGAGCTGATTTCGTGGGCTCTGAGCCCACCTTGTGTCCCTCTGAGCTGTTATGCTGCTCCCTGAGCTGATTTAGGCTCCTGCCATAGTCTGGGGGCTGGGAGCTGATCTGGCCCCCGAGCGGATCGATCTGGTGCCACCTGAGCTGCACTAATGCCCCTGAGTCGATCTGTTGCCTCCTGTGCCCATCTGATACCCTCTGAGCTAGTCTTGTGCCCCCTGAGCTAATCTGGTGCCCTTTAAGCTGATCTGGGCCTCCTTACGTGGTTTCATGAGCAGCTCTAAAGCTCTGAGCTGAGCTGGGCCTACAGAGGCTGATGCGGACCAACGAGATGGTATGGGGCTCCTGAGCTGATTATTTGTGTGCCTCCTGAATTGATCTGGTATTCCCGAGCTGGTCGGGGACCACTGATCTGATTTTTTGTCCCCAAAGCTGATCTGGTGCCCTATGGGCATCTGGTGTCCCCTGAGCAGCTCTGGGGCTTTTTAACTGATTGGGCCCCTAGCTGGTGAGGGATCCCTGACCTAATTTAGTGTCCCTGACTTGAACTTGCCCCCTGCGCTGATCGATCTGGTGCACCCTGAGCAGATATACTGCCTCCTGAACTTAACTAATGCCCCCTGAGTCGATCTGGTGCATGCTGAGTCATCAGTATGTCTCCTGAACCCATCTTATTCCCTATGAGCTAGTCTGGTGCCCCATGGCTAATATGGTGCCCTTTAAGCTGACCCGGGCCTCCTGGGTTGATTACGTGATTTCCTTAGCAGCTCCCAGGCCCTGAGCTGAGCTGAGCCCACAGGGGTTGGTGAGGGCCCCTGAGATGGTATGGGGCTCCTGAGCTGATTAAGTGCCTCCTGACTTGATCTGGTATTCCCGAGCTGATCTGGGCCTCGAGCTGGTCGGGGACCACTGATCTGATTGTTTGTCCCCGAGGCTGATCGGGTGCCCTATGGGCCGATCTGGTGTCCCCTGAACAGCTCTGGGGTTTTTGAACTGCTTGGGCCCCGAGCTGGTGAGGGATTCCTGAGCTGATTTAGTGGCCCTGACTTGATCTTGCCCCCTGACCTGACTTGAGGCCCCTCAACTGATCTGGGGTCCCAAGAGCTGATCTGGGGCCCAAGAGCGGATATAGGTTCTGAGGGTACCCTGAGCTGGTCTGGGCGCTGAGCTTGTGAGAGCCCCTTAAGTTGGCTTGAGGCCCCCTGAGGTAATCTGGTGCCTTAAACTGTTCTGGGGCTTCTTGAACTGGTTTAAGGCCCTATGAACCTATTTGTGGCCCATTGAGCTAGTCTGATGACCTCATCTCTGGGACCAATGAGCTAGTCTAGTCCCTGGATGAAGCATGAGCTGCTCTGTGGCCCTGATCTACATCAGGGGCCCTTGAGGTGGTCTTGAATAGACAGATAATAAGAATACAAGGCCAACTCCCATCATCTCGGGGCGGGTTCACTGAGATAGTCTAGTCCCTGGAGGCACAACTGGGGGAATGGGGGAAGCTGCTCTGGAGGCCTCTAATCCACACTTGGGGGCCTCAGAGCTGGTCTTGAATAGATGGGGAATAAGAACACAATGGAAACTCCCCTTGTAAAACGGAGCTAACGAGGAATGAGGAATCTCTAAAACGGCTTGTGATACCTAGGCACCCCTGGTTATATAAATTGCTTATTATACTGGTGGATTCTGGGAAGGGATGATGAAAATGCATGTGCCCCTGAGCTCAGAGCACAGTCCCCTAAACCAGGATTTCTACTAATTAATTTAAATGAAGAACTAGTTTTCACAATTTTCAGCCCTGTCACTCCATCCCCATCCAAACCACCGGCCTGTTCGCCTTTTATTTACTCTTAACTGGGACCGATCCTTGAGAATATGGAACTTTATAAACGCGTTCAAAAGGTATCTCCCAAATTTTTCCGGCAGCAAAAATGTGTTCTTCGAAAGACGCTATGCCACTCCTCGTCCCACGGCGATTGTCGGAGGAAAAAAACTTAATCTGCGTTCAGCCAGGGCTCACTCGTCACAACAAAACCAGTGGGCATAACAAATGAATTTTCGACTCCAATATTCCTTAACCTGCACATTGTAACAGATATCACATGCTCCGTTGATTTCTCTGGTGTTAAGAACTTTCTTGAGTTGACTGTTTTGTCCTTAAATATATCCAAAACAGTCGTGTTTTGGCTACTTGCATTACATTTTGGTGATATTTTTTCCTTTGTTCGGTTTTTAATCGCGTTTTCCTTCTCCGTCAATTATGTATTTGCATTTTTATTTAACCAAAGATGCCCAAAAAATTATATAAACAAAGATATAGTAAGTGTTTTTTAGGTTACGTTAAAAAGTGTCCTTTTTCCCCGGGGTGCCCCTCAAAATTCGTGTGCCCCCCATACCAAAGCTCTGGCTGCGCCCCTGCAAATAATAAACCAAATGAAAAAATGTGATTGTCTTGACCAAACAATTTGAATGCTATGCGTTATGATATTTTTAGATCACAGAGTGACACAGGGTAAAGGTCAATTAAGGACTTTTAAAAGTCATAAAGCATGTCATTCATCATAAACTTGAATGTTTCAAACTTAGAGCTGCATCTTACTTCGCTCAAAAGTTAAAGCTACCAATGCGTACGAAAAACTTGACCTTTGGTGGCCACTGATCACCTTATTAGAGTCACCTCAAAATGTTTGGCATCGTGTCGATTAACCGTTCCAAAAAAATTAATAATGTGCAGAAACTTGATTGCAATATTTCTAGAAGGCAAGTTACACCCTGTTTTGCTTGCCAGTTTTAGAGCAGAATCACCTTACATGGGTTTAGAAATGATAGCATAACTCGGCGACCTAACCTGATATAGATTTATAGTCATAAGTAGTCAAACAGATCACCTGAAAATAGCTTTGCGTCTCTAAATCAAATCGCTTCGGAATTGTTTTGCGAAAAAAAGCCGAGGGAGCAGGTCCAATCAGACCCCCCAAGGCCCCCTCCTCATAGGTAGTCAAACTGCTCACCTAAAAACAGCGTTGCGTCTGTAAATCAAATCGCTTCGGAATTGTTTTGCGAAAAAACCGAGTGGGCAGGTTCGATCAGGCCCCCAAGGCCCCCGTGGTAAACTAATCACCCTACCTAATTCAGAAAACAAAATCTATGATGGGATGGCGCCTCCTGCCATTCCAAGAAGTGCCTTCGGGTCCCAGGTCAGGTGTGCAACCGAAACTTTACCATGGGAGCATCCCAGGAGAAAGAGCACATAATGGTGCAAGCCGATAGTTAAGCACTAATGGAGGGCACGACCCGCTGTGCGATCTATGTGGGGCTCTCTGTACCAAGGCATCTGCATTAAACGCCGCAGGTCTATTTCAGCCGGGGACACCTTCACAACAGAGACACACTATTCAGAGGCCGATGGCCACTCGGGCATTGATCGGGGCCACGTAACACCTTCTCCTTTGCTCTCTGGTTGCATCTTTGCCCTGCCTGCGCCCCACACCCAGTTGGAATATAGTTGCCGCCTTTAGGTATCATCCCCTTTTTGAAATAATGTCCGCAACTGTTGTTTTCTTTTCACGCAGGACATAAGCGATGTTGGTGATGGCTTTCACGTTAGAAGAGTGTGTCGTGGATTGGATGTCAAATCAAATCCAATCTACAGGTGGATTGGATTGGACTGGCTGAACACTTTCTGGTAGTTTTGGATCTTGTTATGGATTTGGAAGACCATTTTGTCTATTTCGTCGCATTTCCGGATCAGGATTGGATTAGAATTGACGATCATGGTGAACAAATGAACTGACCGGGATTGGTCGGCAAATCTTCGGACATGGATTGGAAAGGCTCCGAATTTGATTGGCCGTGACACCCTCTTGTCAGAAGAACCGCTATCTCTAACTGTAGTCAGAAGCTTACAAAGGCGGGAATTTCTCACCCCGTCTTCGACTTAACGCTTAGACTGGAACAAAAGAAATTTAGTATCGGCTCGAAGTTGTGGGGTGGGGGGGGAGGTGGGAGGACACTGTCTGCGCGGTCAGAAAGCTACACGGGCAGCTGCCCCCACTGCCCGCGCGGTTCCTGCGCCCATGCAAAATGCTGAGCATGGTTGGAACATGTAGGGGAGGAGGGAATAAACTAACCCCTACATGGGGGCAAAAGGAACGTAAAACAAGAACAAACAAAAAACACGTCAGCCTATCAGGAAGTCTATCATGTCAAAGCACTGACTGCGTGACCTGGCATGGACGTCAGAAAAACGCCCGAGGAAAGGCAAATATACTGGCAGGGGAAGTAAAGAAGTTGTGTGCCCAGCTAATGGGCTTGGCTCTCGCAATCGCCGTCAGAATGGATGGCGCGCTATATTCTTTGGGGTTACCACAATTACATAGATGACAGTGTGAAGACGCTTAAGTTCGAAGAAGGGAAATCAATGAAACATTCTATTCAGGTTGGAAAAGTTAGGCAAGGAATTGTGGTTTTCCATTGTAGCGAAGAAATGAATCAAGACAGTACATGCACGAAAGTACACGTCACACAACTGTCAACACGCAGTAGTTCAGTTCCTTCAGTATGCATGAGAGCGTTAGTTCGGGTGTTAAAACGCAATCGGGGTACCGCTCACCAATTTTACTCCACTTAGTATGTTTGGCTCTTTTCTCCTGAAAAATATCATTTTCACTCGAAGCTGTTTCCAAAAAAGCGTATATTTTACTTGTTTTTTTCATTGAGCTCAGAATGAGGCCATGGGTGGCCAGAATAGTCTCCATCCTTCCAGTGCAGGCCCGGTGGGCCACCGTGAGGACCGGGGCCGCGCATCGCGCAGCTCGACTGTACCACTCAGCGGGTATCCTTCCCGTGCAGGCCCGGTGGGCCACCTTGAAGACCAGGGTCGCGCATCGCTCAGCTCGGCTGTACCACTCAGTGGCCAGCTGTTAACGCCAATGGCCGGAAAGGTCCTCGCGAACCAGCACGACCGTCTGTGACCACCACATGATTCTGTAGCTAGCAGGGCCCTCTATCGTAAATGGGCAGTTAGTTGAGGCCCTCTGTAACTACGAACGCTTGTGTGGCAAGCATGGCTCCTTGTGACTGTCAGGAGCGGTGGCGCAACCAGGATGTAAATTCGGGAGGGGTCAAGTTTTCAGTGGGTGCCCCACTTCTATATGAGTCCCATATTCTTGAATTCTGTAAAAAAACATGTAGGGGAGAGTTGGGTAAGATGCTCCATCGGGTAAGACGCCCCATGCCCTCTTCCGGCAATCTGGGCCACCACTGGTAAATCATATTATTCTTGGTAGAAAGCAGAGGCTTTGTTGTTTCTTGCGCAAAAATTCAGTTCCCTCCTGTGAGTTGCGTGAAGCCGGTGGGTAAGTCTTTGTTTCGATACTTTTCTAAGAAAAAAGCCCAAATAGGTTGCAGATATTTCGATAAATATTGGATGCGTGCTTTGTTTGATTTCCCCTTACGAATGATGATATATTGAGCTCATTAAATGAGCATTTCCCTTGAGTGTATCAATTGTATTATTTTTGCCCTTCAGGTTTTATCTAGTTTGGGTACTGATGGGAAAGATGCCCCCTCAACGAATGGGGAAAGATGCCCCATGGACAACTTTCCCGATGGAAAGGAGGCGTCTTTCCCCAGAGACGCCTCAATATAACGCCATTTTGTTAGAGTAAAGAACTATGTGTTAAAGTTGGGGTTAGTCCAAACCTTACACACGGGCAGCGCCACGGAATTGTTACTGGGGGCTACGGACCCCGGACTAGTGATGGCGGGGGGGGGGGGGGGACGTGAACTTTAAACTGAATGTCTTTGAAAATGCTAATGACCATGAAGCTCGTGAACAAATTTACGTAGGTCAACGTAGGTAGGTAATAGGGAGACAGTAAAAACCTAGGTCGATTCCCAAAACTTGTTGAGAGACGTTCCCACAGACTGGCAAGTTATGGAATCCGTCATCCCATTCCTGTCCTCTGCTTTTGACGCGCATGACCTTACGTGTTAAATAAGAGCACACTTCAATCTGTCGCTTTGTTTCTAACCTATCCAATCGAAGGCCTCGCACCTGAACCCAGGCCACTAACGCAAACAATCCCATAACAGCCAACATTTTGCAGTTGGTGGTTTCATTCGATAAAGTGAATCCCAGCTCAATCATAAAAACCTTGAAACAATTATTTGGGAGTTCACAGGACCTAACCTGATGACCCAACCGGAGATGACCTCAAGGCGGGTTTAGATCAAACTGGTGTGGTGGAGGCGCAAAGTAATCGAATTAAGGTGGACGAAACTGTAAAAATATTTTACAACAAAATTGGCCAAAATCGGTCAATTTTGGACATTAGGGCTATGGCTGGGCTGTTTATCCTGGATTCGCCTATGAATGAGCTAGACCTGGAATATTCCACATGGTTAATCCTGCAAAGCTCCGTACCTGATCTCTTACGTCGTCCCTATATTTGCCATCCCAGTAGCCCAGATGGTAGGTAAAGCGTTGGGCTCCGGCCCGCTGCTCAGGAACGTACAGTGACAGTGCATGTCCAGGCTTGGGATCGGTTCTCCTGAGACACTTCGGCGCTCAATAGTTTACCCGACGTAGGTCAGCTGGTAACTGACTGGTGAGAGGGTGACCTGAGCGGGGCGGCCGACCCTGTGATTTGTGGGACGTTTAACTTTGACTTTTAAATTGACTCTTCATCGCAGGGCTTGCTCGCTCCGATGGTGGGGCGAGAATCCCCGCGACAAGTCAATTGATGACCTTAGTGAGCCGACCCGAAAGCCGAACCTGCAACAACATTCATCTAAAAAAGGTTCTGGAAAAGACAGAATAGTTAAAGGGGTTGCAAAAGCAAAGGTATCTAAAAAGACGTGGACGAGGCAGGCAAAAGCTGTATAAGGAAAAAGACAGTGGGCATGACGATACCAGATATCTCATCTGCGGTGTGAGTTTTGTTCTCCCGTGCGAAGAATAGATCGAGTGCACTGCCTGCGAAGGCTGGGCCTGTGTGCCTTGACGAGAAGGCTAAGGTGGCTGTGCGCCATAGACAGGGAGCCTGTGATGGTTAGTGGGAGGAATCTTCGAGTCGCCACAAGCCATTTTTTGCTGTCTGAAGTATTTTTTTGCACTTAACAACTTCTGGCCCATATTTCTTTTAAAATGGGGAATTGAGACAAAGTGAACGCCGAAAAGACAAGGTAGGGGATTTAGGGGAGGTTCTCAGAAACCTCGTACGAGTTTACTTCGTTTCGTATTTCGTTGTTTATGTGTGTGTCTGTGTGAGTATGGGTGTGTATGTGATTGTATATTACCTTTATGGTATGCCTTTGTCCTTGGTTTTTATCGTTCGTTTTACGTAGCTTTGTTTTATCATTTGACGTGGAAACGTGAAAAAACCACCTGCATGTTTTATCAATGTGTGTGGACGCTTATAAATACATTCTGACTTCTGAATAATACTTAAATGATTACCAATGAAGCTAAGAACTACGAAAAGCTACTTCATTAACCAAGAATGGGATAAGATGCCCAGGGGTGGGACATCTTAACAAGTCCCAGGGGCGTCTTACCCACCCGATGGGGTAAGACGCCCCTTTGCAAGCCTCTAGTAAAATCATAATAGTAAGAAAATATGAAAATTATATGCAATTTCACAGACTCTATAAGGAAGATAAATGATCATGCTACGACTTGGCACCTAAAGCAGCGCTGTTGGGACCGCGGTTATTTCATGATCCGGATTTTCCTAAACCCTGGGCATCTTACCCCACTCTCCCCTACTTATATTGGAGTGAGCCCCTCTTTTGTAGCACGAGTTTTTTTTTGCAGTTCTTAATTTGAAGTTGCGTTTATTTTGGCTCGAGCTTTGGGATGCATATTTTTCTCTAGAACTGCATCCAGCTTTTTGATGCACTGAAAAAATTAACTACGCTGATTTTTACGTTTAGAATGGGCAGGGTGGCACACTCACTCTAAGTTTAGGAATTAATTTCCCATCTGTTGTAGAAATATTACGGGAGTTGGCGTTATATTAAGAAAATGAGTATAATCAGGGTGTCAATTTGACAGTATGTGGCAAATCTATGCTTTTGGGCTTTTACCACCGAGTAACTTAACTCTTAGCAGACACTCAGTGGTAAATGCAATGACGCAATAGTCCGTAAAAAATAATGTTACACTGTAGTCGTATATCAATTAATGCAGATAGCGTAAAAAATACTTCACTCATTTATTTGCCCTGGGTGTTTAAGTTATTCTGTTCAAATTTCTGATTTGGTGTGTTTTTATGACTTGAAGCATAATTCTACCACCATATACACGTGCGCCGAGTGGAGTTTTCCCGCCGTTACCGCACACTATGAAAAACGGTAGAAACAAGGATTCCAGGTATAGTGGTCTAGTTTGGCCAGAAGGATAATAGATTGGCCAGACAGGTCTCATAAATATCATAAAAACAGCAATTACAGTTGATTTGAGCCTTTCTCTGAGTCAGTTTTGCTCTTTCTTGGCTTGGATAACTTTCACCTTGGCATTGAGCAGTCTTAACACACACATTGACATGAAGTGAAAATCACAAAGATGCACAATTCTCACAAATATGCGTCCGAAGGCACAATTTGCGTTAAGTGTACGTTAAAGATTTGGAGGAAAATGTCTAAGCTGTGCTATCATCCATGGCTTTGCCCCGGGCATAATTTTGAAAAGATTTAAATAAATTCAAGTTTGTGTTAAGTGTCAACCAGAAACCCTAATGTTGAAGAAATCCTGTAGCATATATGTTTTTGGTCCCTGTCCTTCTATACCTTGTGATACTCCCGCTGTACCTTGACAATATATTGCTCCCTTCAGCTGTGGGATGATATGGCTACGATAATGGGGGAAGGATGAGGTCAAGGAGCAGCTCACTGTGTTAGAGGATTACTACGTCAACGTCGTCGGCATAAAAACCGTTGACAACAGTACCTTCAGTTATGTCGACTTTATTAATCAATATTGAGAGAATTGTGCCTTAACACGCGCATTGACGGGGGTCTGAGCCACCTTCGCATTGACGGGGGGCGGGTACCCGCCCTCCCCTAAGATCTCGAGAACCGCGGTAGGTAGCGAAAACGGTAAACGGCGTTGGGCTGCCCATCCACTTTCCATCGAAAACATTTGAACCATTTTTTGTTAGGTCACATTTAAGGTCACAAGAGGTCAAAACATGCCCGTCATAGGGATAACATGTAAAATCAGTTTTTCAGCCATTACATCTGAAAAAGTAAAGATAGAGCAAAACGACTTGAACTATATGAATCCTCTTAGCAAGCCGAATCGAATGATATATAACTTGACCTTACTAGGTCAAATCAAGGATTTGACCTGACCTGAGGTCAGGTCAGGGTCAAATTATATAAAATGCATATCATTAGAATCGCAAAGCCCAGGCGAGTCTAATGCAGCTAAAATAAATGCTCTATCAACATCCGTTACTGGTTATTCTGTAAAACCATTTTTCCCATGTATTTCCAATGGAGAGGTCATGCCTCGTACCTGACCTTAGGTCATCGATATCAAAAATACCGGAACATATTTTAGAGAACTCGGTGGGGCCATTATGTGATATGAGTTTCAATCGGATAAGTTCACCCCGCTCCGACTTATGCTATCTTAAACTTTTTTGAGGTTGGGTCCTTGACCTGTACTGGTGACCTGACCTGGGATGACCTAACCTTAAAATTTTCACAGAAGTTGTAAAATGATGAGGGAAAAGGTATACAAGTACGGCGGGCTACGCGCCGCGTTTTTTGCTGTCTCCGAAAACCCGAGGGGGCGGGTCCCGCCCCGTCACGTGTTAACGTAGCCGATTGTGTGTTGCATGTATTAACGTATTGTTGCATTAGTCTCTCTGCAATGAACCCACCCGTGCGATTTTTAAAGTACGTGATTGATGCATTACTTTTCATTGGATGCAACTTTTGTATCAAAACTTCAGGCCTTTTTATTCCGGAAAATGCCGGAAAATAACAAACTTTTTCAGTCAAGGTTAGGAGTGGTGCCAGGGGTGTAAACTTGCATGTTTTTTGCGTGCAAGAATAAGAAAAGCACTACTCTACATCAGAAAAAAACTTATTCTTATATGACATATATGAGTGTCCGGACTACTGATTTCTCGCTCTCTTGATTTTTCTCGGTTTTCGGTGAAATGTCTCGTTTGAAGTGCGTGTGTTTAAACGGCCGATGATCTGTAAATAAGGGAGCCTTCATAAATAACGTAACGCTAATTTTCATGACTTTTTTACCCCAACTTCTTCCCATGTTATGTTTTGCAACGTTGGCGCACAACCCAAGCTCAAAAATTACATAAGGCCTAGTCGAGACCACCAAAAAAGTTTAAACGGGGATTTCCACAATAATGTCGCGAATACTGACTTTAACTTTGCCTGTGCAGTTTTACTCGCACAGATCCGTATCAGCAAAAAGTTAAAGGGTGTCCCACTTTTTAATGGGTTTTGAACTGAGAGCATTTTTGTACGGCGTGTCGAGAAACCATCATTGACAATACAAGTTATCCCACAGCTCTGTGTATAAAATTTGCGCAAGCTTTAAATTTCGAAGAAGAGGGACTTACTATCTTATTCCAAAACATGAAAAATCCGTGCTGGCAGCGCATGTCCCGGGACGAATGTTAACAAATGACATGACCACGCAACCTTCCATGACACAAGCCGCCACAAGCTGCCAGATTCGTGATTGCATGTGATGCTTGGATAAACCCAGCGTAGTAAGATAATAAGCGATACATTTGTTTTGAACGATTGGAGGTGGAGACAAAAATTGGTTTCATGATATTTCCGACCTATTTTGTGCATAAATTGTTATTTTTAGAGTGTCGACAAAGAGTTCTATTCCCTTTGATTGATTATGTTCACTTTGATGGATATATTTGAGCTGTTAAATATTCAAAACATCTTCACCGGTTTGTTGGGAAAAACACCCCTCAACCGTTTCACAATTGCACGTCTCTGAGTAGTGTTTAGCATCGCCATTTAGGATTTCGCTTGTTGGCATTTAGTGGTCAAAGCTGGAAGTCAACCATACCAGTAATGTTCATCCCTAATTATATTCAAAGCGATCCCCTTCATCCGCACGATTTCGTTTCAGGCAAAATAGGTTGCATAAGCGGATCTGCTCTGACATGTCACTGAGATTAATCTGTAATTCTAGGGAAATGAGTCCGGAGTGAAATAAGTTCCCAGAATTTTCCGTTGTGCTGAGGTCCCTCATAAAGCAGGCAGGATATGATTTTTTGGAGAATTTTCATATTTTTATGAACGTTTTTTATACTTTTATTTGGCCCAAAACGTTGGGCCAGAGGTGCAGGCTGTGAAAAAAGGGTTTATCAATTACAAACCATATATTATGCAATGGATTGAGTTTAGGGATAAGTTGACCCTGACCACTAGGTACAATCTTAACTAAATAATTCGAGGGAGACTTTTATTGTAAAAATATGGCATCATGTCAAAGGGGAAAGCTTGCAGTCTTTACACGGATCTAGTATCACGTCTACTAGTGCTAAATAGGTAGTTTTTGTTAGCATTTAACCTGCGATCAACGGAAAAAGTAAATAATAAGAACAGAAATATTCAGATAAGCGATTAAGATACTTCAGCGAGTTTTTCATTGTTAATCAAAAGCTAGTGTTTGGCTCAAATAATGGAAAAGTCTGTCACACCAATACTGGTCTAGGTTTGTTGTAATGTCGGCATTGCTTTTAGGTTAGAGGTGCCAATATCGTTGTTGTCACGACATCCAATGTTATTTTTAACCATTCATTCTAAAATGCATTTCTGTGAAGCTCAGTTCGAGGTCTGGCTATGCTAGGACTGAGAATTATTGATATTTACTCCATGATTCTGATGACGGGCTGTGCCCGAATATATAATCTTCAGTGTTTTTTACATTTCCGGATTCGAGGGGAGAGGCCAGGGAAGATCTGAGCAACTCTACCGAATTCCAATCGTCTGAGACCTCTGAGGTAAGAGATTGAGGTCGTCTTAGGTTAACACGCGCCCCGCTGGGGGCAAAATTCGCCCCCCTCCTGGTTTTCCCCAGATAACGCAAAAACGAAAAAACGCAAAGCAACGAAACTTACAGTACCTTATCTATAATCACTTTTACGCATCTGAACAATTTTTTAGGTTAGGTCATATCAGGTCAAGGAGCTATTTAAGGTCAAGTGACCCGACCTCAAAACCTAAAATCACGAATTTGAAGCGGTGCCTAAGGAACATCTGCCAACCGATCAGTTTGAAACTTTCACAATATAGGTCATGGGGTCTACAAACCTGCTATCTCGGAATTTTGATATTGCTGACCTAAGGTTGGGTAAATTTTTGGTCACCCCATTATAAATCTACGGTGAAAAATTGAAAGGGTTTGTTTTCAGTAAATACTGGATAGATAAAGCTAAAAATCCTCACACCTCCACTCTTTCGCACATCAGCAGATATGCGAAAAAGCTGTACGCGTCAGCAGGATGTCTGGCTGAACCAAATCCTCGGCCCAAAAAGGGCAACAGCCGAGAGACGAGATGTGGTGAGGTTAGCGGCAATATGTCAGGCCCAAAATATATTATTTCTGTGAAAAGCAAGCAAACAGGACAGAGGATACAAAATGAAAAAAACGTTGAGTGCAGTGCCATTAGTACGTGCCTAAATGTTATTTAAAATCACGTATCCATATCGCAAGATGGAATGTTTGAAGTTTCAGAACTCCTTCCTGCTGAGACCATGATGTGGGACTAACTAGTGGAACGCATTACTTCTGAACTTCATGGTGCACAAAAATATGAAACTAACGGTCGTAGACGGTCTGACGATGGTCTCACGGACTGACGGTCCTCTGATACCAATGCTGTGACTCCCCCCGAGAACAACTCTTGAGATCCTGAGACCAACTAATCCGAAACTGGGGCCTCCGAGATTAACCCTTGTCTTCATTTGTCGGAAGAGCAACTTTGGAGCCTCTAAAACGTGTCCTCTAAATCCTGCGCCGAACCCTTTCCAAATCATTTCATGTCAGTTATTCAAGTTATCAGCAACAGGTATGCGTAAACCCAATTACGGCTGGGGTCCACCAATAAAACCGTACGTCAATGAATATTTACAACGCAGCAATGCAATGCAACCTAACCCTGCAACAGTGATATAAGATACTCGATACAAAATGTACATGAAGCTGTGAAGATGAAAGATACAAAAATGCATTTAAAGCACTGCAATACACTAAGACATCTGAGTAAGTGACATAAAATAAGATTAGAAACATCCAACGGATGCTAATTTACCTATTCCCTCACACTAGCTCTAAAACTACTTAAGGTTGAAACCTACGGGTCTGCATCGGGACAGTGTACAGGATGATCATTAACCCTCGCCCCACCGGGGGCATCGATGGCCCCCCTAAGGTTTTTCCGGGATAGCAGAAAACGACGAGGCGCAGCACCGCGGTTGAGGGCTCTACCTCTCACTGCATCATTTTCCCATCATCCCTGAAATTTTTTACCCCGGGTCACCCAAGGTCAGGTCACCAGACGAGGTCAACCAAGGTCACCTCACTTCACTTTAGAGCTCTGTAAGAGCTACATTTCAAAGTCGATCGATTTGAAACTTCCTACACTTCATGACCCCTCCAGGGTCTACAAGGTGTATATCCGGGATTTTTCGATTTCGTGCCCTGAGGTCAGGTCACGAGGCGACCTCTCCCATTGGAAAAGCATGGGGAAAAGCTATTTCATGATATAAAAGCCACAAAAATGATTGCAAATACTCAGACTGCTCAGAACAACGTTTTTGGACACCCTTTCACGGATCCCAGGGGTCATATTTGCCCTTTGACTCTTCCAAGGTCATCCAGTTACCGGAGGTCAAAACAGTATTTTGACAATAACTTTTGACCTAATTGAGCTAGAGCGGTGAAACAAACACCATCGTGTTTGTCTTGTCACTGGCTTTCATTTGATATACGGCAAGGTCACTTTTTGACCTTTCGTGACCTCAGGTCATATTAAGTCACTAGGTAACTTCTGGCGGTCAAACCACTGGCGGGAGGTCCTTACGTTCCACATAGCGGAAAAAGTACAGGAAATTTGCTATCAAATGTAATTTACCAGGCCTCAATAGCTCTAATGACATAAGAGTTATGCCCAGTTTGCTTAATCATTGCACATTTGAATGAAAATAGCCGATCATGACCTAATTTGACCTCTGGAGGTCAAACCATTGACCTGAGCACTAAAACATGCAAAGTAATTTCTTACTGAATTCACGCGAGCTTTCTATTGCACTTTGCAGATTTGCGCTAACGCCCATATTTTCGGATTAGAGGGGGCCATCGATGGCCCCCGGTGGGGCGAAGGTGGCGCCGGACCCCGGTGGGGCGCGGGTTAAAAGCAGCCGCTGCCCTGCGAAATAAACCCCTTCAGATGGTCTCCACAAGAGGCAGGGGCAATATGTAAAAAGAGGCTTTGCATCCCCTGGTTCGCCGCTGAGGTATGTATGTGTGAACATGCATGGAGTGTGAAGCTCCCGAGCAGGCAGGCCGAGTCCACTTTTCCGGTTATGATTTTGAGTACAAAGAAAATGTTGTACTGGAGTCTCCTCTGCGACAGACTGTTGATTTTAAAGAGCTTTAGGATATCATGGTATGATAATGACTGAGATGGCCGAGATGTGTGAATGTTGGATACCAGCCAAATCACAAAATTTGTGTTGAACCCTTTCTAATCCGTCCAAATAACATCTTGCAGCTCCGCCCCAGACTACATATCCATATTTCAAAATTGATGGAACGTTACCAAAATATGCAGCCAAAATAGGTCCTTCTTTAAGCCTACCCGTACCTCAGCCAGTCTGAAGAGAGCGTATTGACAGACGCAACATCTTGTTTGTCTTGCTAACGATGATGTTTATATGTTCAGAAAAGTTCAACTTGGAATCTAGCCAAATGCCGAGGTCGCCAAATTTGTCCATGTGCTCCATAGGTGGGTTTCGAATTGTATAGACTGCCGGGATGTGGTTCCTTCTCAGCGTAATTCTAAACGAATGACTGCATACTTCGCTTTTGCCAGTTTTTTTTCTCCAGCTTCTCTTTAGCTATTATAACTTTTGTTCTCAATTGGTATAAAGTTTCGCTTAGAGCCATTTAAATTATATATTACGACCCGTTTCGATGAACTTTCATCATCAACAGGCAATGGTAGAACAATAGGCGAGTCACATCTCTCTCTCTCTCTCTCCCTCTCTCTTGTCTCTACATGAGAAACAGTAGAGTTTGTTCGGCACGTGTCGAACATAGCTAAATTGTGTGCCAAGTGCACGAGGTGTGAGAATACAGACTTTGGAATAGAATTAAAGAGTTTACACCTTCTATGAATTAGAGAATAATAAATAACATATAATCAAACAATAGAGAAGAAACATGGTGTTAGAAGTGAACGTAATTCTTGCACTCAATTAAAGCATTACTTCCGTATATCATTCTTGATTGTTGTTATTACTAATCATTGTGAATAGAAGACAAAAATAATGGCTCAAGGAATAGGAATTTTCGGATTCCCCATTCCCCCTCCCCTCTTACTTACTGAATCTGAGTCTCTGACTACAAATTGGAAAACATGGAAAAGACAGTGGAATAATTTTTCCATAGCCCCTGGATTGAATGAAAGACCAGAAGTATACAGGTTGCAACCTTACTCACTTGTCTGGGACCGGAGGCTCTGAATGTTTTAGACGGAATATGTCCAGATGAAGACGACCAAAAGCAAATCACGGTCGTACTCAACAAGTTTGAAGAGTTCTGTGTCGGAAGAACCAATGAAACATTTGAAAGGTATCAGTTAAATATCAGAGACCAAAAAAGCGGCGAAACCATTGACCGCTACGTAGCTGAACTACGCAAGCTCGCCAAAATGTGCAATTACGCAAACCTTGAGGAAAGTCTCATAAGGGATAGAATCGTTTTGGGAGTTCCAAGTGCTGCCGTGAGGAAAAGACTACTACAAGAAAATGATTTGACACTCACAGAAGCATTACAAGTGGTCAAAGGCCACGAGGCAACGAGTAAACAAATGATGACGTTCGAAAACCAGACAAGCAATGAAGTGCACAAGATTTACAAAGAGCATCGGCCCAAGGACAAACGTAGTGCAGGCACTGGTTTCTCTAATAGCCGAGATCGGATGGATACAAGATGAACCGTTGTCAATTACCGAAACTGCAAGTTTTGCGGACGATCACATGAATTCAGGAAGGAATGCTGCCCAGCATGGGGAGCTACATGCCAGGTATGCGGCCGAAAAAATCATTTCGCTGCAAAATGCAGAAATGCAGAAATTCAGATGGTAGACCCTGGACAACCTGTACAAGGTGACAGAGTGGAAGCAGAACAGATGAATCAAAACAGTGATATCCTTATAATACGAGAAGTGAGTGCAGTGGCAGAGGACGCCAGCACACGAAAGCAGTTCGCACATCTGCTTCAAGGAAATAGTTTTCTTCTGCGCTTTCAGTTGGATACTGGTGCCACGGTGAACATAGTACCACAACACATTTATAAGAAGGCGTTCAATGACCCAAGGCTAGCTAAACTAAGCCCGTGCAATACCACACTGGTGATGTTTAACAAGTCCAAAATCAAAGTTTTGGGAAAAGCACATGTTGATGTAATGAATCCAAAGACTTGTGCATGCTACAAAATCGAATTACTAGTTGTGCGTGAAGACTTCACTCCTCTTATAGGTCTGAAGACTCTCCAAGATATTGAACTGATTGAAGTCAAGACTGAAAACATCGCGTGCGTCTCAAGCCCCGGGGAAAAAGAAGTGCCAGAGAAAGCAAGAAGCTGCGATACTGATATAGCAGGAAACTGCGATACTGCGGCCAACAGATCGGCTGAGGTACTACGGCGTCGATACTCCGACGTGTTCAGTGGAGCAGGCAAGCTACCGGGCGTACTACACATAACACTTGATGCAAATGCTGAGCCCGTTAAAATGGCTCCCCGCTCGATCCCAGAAGCAATGAAAGAAGAAGTTAGGACCGTACTGGAGCACCTCGAGCAAGAAGGAATTATCGCTCCGGTATCGGAACCAACGGAGTGGGTATCAGGAATGGTTACTGTGAAGAAACCTACGAAGGGGATACGAATTTTCATCGATCCACAACCTTTGAACCGTGCAATAAAAAGAAACCATTACCCTCTGCCGACTATAGAAGATTTGATACCAGAGTTAGCGAAGGCTAAGGTATTTACCGTATGTGATGCTTAAAGTGGTTACTGGCATGTCCAAATGGACAAAGAAAGCAGTTACTTGACGACATTTTCAAGTCCGTGGGGGAGATATCGATGGCTTCGGATGCCGTTTGGGCTACGACTGGCGTCAGAGGAGTTGCAGAGGAGACTCAACCTGGCCCTGGAAGGTTTGAAGGTCTGGATGGTGTCCGAGCAATAGCTGACGACATGCTGATTTTCGGTGTCGGCGAGACACATGATGTGGCTGTCAAGGACCACGACAGGAAGCTGACTGAATTTCTGAACAGATGTCGGCAGGTAGGACTGAAGCTCAACTATGACAAAATGAAGCTAATAAAAACGGAGGTCAAGTACATGGGACATTTATTTAGCGAGAAAGGATTAAGAGCCGATCCGGACAAAGCCAAGGCAGTAGAAAGTATGCCAGCCCCTACGGATCAGAAGTCGGTTCAGCGAATTATGGGCGTGGTCAACTACCTACAGAGATTCGCACCAAAACTGGCAGAGGTCAGTGCTCCTCTCAGATGACTCCCGAAAAAAGGAAACGTGTTTTTATACGAAAAAGGTGTTCACGGAACAGCACTGTCAGAAATAAAAAGGATAATAACTTCTGGCCCAGTGCTGAGATTCTACGATGTTAACACTGACGTCGTCGTTCAGGTAGACTCATCCTGCCACAGCCTGGGCGCCTGTCTAATGCAAAATGATCAACCAGTTGCATACGCTTCGCGAGCACTCACAGAAAGCGAAAAAAACTACGCACAAATCGAAAAAGAGATGTTGGCAATTGTATACGGGCTCAAATAATTTGAAAGGTATAAGCTCGGCAGGAAGGTAACAGTCGAAACAGACCACAAACCATTAGAAGTTGTTCTAAGAAAACCACTGCTAAGCACACCCAAAAGACTCCAGGGGATGATGATGAGTCTGCAGAAGTATGATTTCGAAGCCATTTACAAGAGAGGCCAAAAATTTATCTGGTGGATACTCTTAGCCGAGCTCATGAAGAAGATACCGGACAAAGTAAGCCAGAAGGACACGTGTACTGCATGGAAGAAGACGCGTCATCAGATGAAATAGAAGTAAGAAACATACAGGTTTTGGACCAGCTTCCAGTATCGAAGAACACCATGCAAATAATTAAAGAGGCAACAGCACAGGACAAGACCATGCAGGAACTGCAAATCGTGATTAAGGATGGCTGGCCAGATAGAAAGCATCTGATTCCGGACAATCTGAAGTCATACCATCCGTTCGAAGATCACCTCTCTGTGAGAGAAGGAATGATTTTCAAAGAAGAAAGAATCCTGATACCAAGAGGCGCGAGAAACAGGATAAAACAGCGAGTACATGCCTCGCACATCGGACTGCAGGGCTGTCTCAGACGAGCCCGGGAGGTGGTTTTCTGGCCGGAAATGACACAGGAACTAGAAAAAGAAATACATTACTGCAAGATATGTCTCGAATATGGCAGGCGGCAGCAAAAGGAACACTGAAGTACCGTAAAATTTCCCAGCGACCATGGCAGATCATACCCTGTGATATCATGGAGTTTCAAGACCACTCATACCTGGTGACAGTAGACACATACTCCGACTTCATTGAATGTGATCGCCTGACAAACAAGCAGTCGGGTGAAGTGATACGTTGTCTGAAAGCACAAATGGCAAGACACGGGCTGGTGGATAAAATGCTGATAGATAATGGTCCTCCGTTCTGTTCGGCTGAGTTCTACCAATTTGCGAAGCTGTAGGAATTCGAACAAATCACCAGCTCACCTCACTACGCTCAATCGAATGGCAAAGCAGAAAGTGCTGTGAAAATCATCAAGAATCTGATGCTTAAGGCCCAGGCAGGCGGCCACGACGTCTATCTGGCACTCCTTGACTACAGAAATACACCGACTGAGGGGATAGGTAGTTCTCCGGCACAGCATCTATTAGGACGTCGCACAAAGACACGACTGCCTACTTCTGACCGACTCCTCAGACCTGAAGTGCCTCGTAATATCGCCAGTTACCTCAGTGAATGCAAAGAAAAACAAGCGAAGTATTATAATAGGGGTGCTAGAGACATGCTGGCACTAGAAGAAGGAGATATATATATATATATATATATATATATATATATATATATATATATATATTATATATATATATGATGCCAGCACTTGCAACAAAACAGTGGACGTCAGCTGTCGTTATCAAGTGCATAGGAAATCGCTCATATCTGGTGAAAACAGAGGATGGCAGAGTATATCGCACGAACAGACGTCACCTGCGTTACAGTGGCTCAAGATTCATGTCTGCAGGCACTGCCCCTATAGAACGAAGAATAGAATCACAAGCAGCTCCCCAACAGAACTTAACAGCGGACGAAAGTATGTACTTCCCACTCTGTCGACATCTGGTAACCCCTGAAACGGTCACACCTCCACAGCGGGTGATAGCTCCTACCCAGCGCTCGCCGGCATATCTGCTGCGCGGCCGATCCCGCCTCTCATAAGTGTGATGCTAGTTTTCAGAAACCGGAGGATGTGACGTGCTTCTACATGAGAAACAGTGGAGTTTGTTCGGCACGTGTCGAACATAGCTAAATTGTGTGCCTAGTGCACGAGGTGTGAGAATACAGATTTTGGAATAGAATTAAAGAGTTGACACCTTCTATGAATTAGAGAAAAATGAATAACATATAATCCAACAATAGAGAACGAAACATTTTATATATATATATATATATATATATATATATATATATATATATATATATATATATATCCTATCAGTATTTAAAAACTTATCTAAGCTTGTGCACTTCTAAGCAAAGAAACCTCCGCATCTACTCTCTGCATTAAGTGTTTTGCTAGCTTCCTTGATGTGCGTTCACCCGCTATTCAGGGTGATGATGCCGCGATGTTCTTGTTGGTCGCACATGTTGGGTAGGTAATGCCGTATGTAGGCTGCTTCTAATATTTGAAGTCGTTTTCGGTTAGATTTTCTGATCAGGATGCCGGTGTTTTTGGTCAGGTCACTTCTTGATAGCTTCTTGTTATGAACGGTTTTTGAGTGTTTTGCGGGGCCACCGGTTTGGAGATGCATCGTAAGTCTGCGTGACAAGGAGGTAGTAGTGTGTCCGATGTAAGAGGCAGTATCTTGGAGCTTACAATCTCCGTAGGGGCACTTGTATTTGTAGACAATGTTTGGTCTCTTTCAGAAAACTACTTTTCTCCTTGTTTCGCAGAACTAGGTTGCAGGACTTGGGGTACTTTATACTATATTATCAGTTTGATGTCATGTCCTTTGGGTGTCACATTTTTCTTGATGATGTTCTTCAACACTTTTCTCATCTTCTTTGTAGCCATTGCCCATCTGATTCTTGTAGAATAACTTATGAACCCCTGTTTTTTCTGTGTTTCAGATGTCTTTGTTTTTCTGGTCTTTGTTTTTATGGAATAGATCCAGGACTCTCTTGATCTCCTCGTCAATTTCCTGACATAAGTAGCTGTTATTGATGAGTATCTGTTTCACACACTGCAGCTCCTTGTGCACCAGTTGCCAGGTGCTACAGGTGGTTGTTGCTCTCCGAACCTAGTTTATATTTATATTTGACATGCACAGCATCTCCACTATCCATGTGGCTATTCTGACGCCGGTCGTAATGAAGATGAGGGGCATAACTGACAAACTTAAGCAAAAACACCCTGTAGCATAAGGATAAGGATAGGATGGTTGATGGGGAAGGACAGGGATTATCCACGGGGAGGGTCGCCACAGGCGCCGCGCTCAATCCATGGAGTGAGGTGGAGGGACTCGATGAAGGGATTCGGTGAAAAAACATAGAAAACAACAAACAAGGCGTGACGATGACGTTGATGGTGAATTTTTATCGTTCTTTGTCAACTGGTCTCTCTTTTCATTCTTCGCCTTTGTCTTCGTGATTCCTCGTTTTCGTTTCTCAGGTCTTATTTCGTAATAGTGTAATCGTAATTTCTTTTCTCTTCACTCCTCTTCATTTCCTCACTTATTAGGCCGGTTGATGAGACAGAGCTTTTCAGGATGCATTTGTGATTTTATTCTTTTCTTAACTGAGATTATTTCGCTGAGTTTTTCACTTTTGCACAGAAGCGTTCTCTAGGAGGTTCACTCTAGGTCCAGGCAGCTCATGTTTTGTAGCGCTGGGGGCAGATGCTTCGGGCGTTCAGGCATTTCCCTTGATCCGTGGACTTCCTGTATACGCCAGTGATGAAACAAGTGATGAAACTCATCAAGTAGAAGTATGCAGTCGTTTATAATCATACATGTCTGGAAGAAAAACTTTTGCCATCTTACACAAATAAATAAATAAATAAATATATATATATATATTATATATTATATTATATATTGAAGAGACTCCAGGCCTCTTTTTTATTAACGTACTTCATATTTATCTTTTTTACATATCAAATATTTTTACTTGTAAAAAGACAAATATAAAGTAAATTAATAAAAAGAAGTCTCAAGTCTCTTCCATATATCATATATAATGTCAAGAACATGTCAACATATCATATACATAGATATAGAACAATCATATATATATATATATATATATATATATATATATATATATATATATATATATATATATATATAGGTGGAAAGCCCTGGCTCCCTCCCTTGGTTGCACTATTGGCCAGGGCCATCTGCAGTCTGTGCGGCCTGTTACACCAGCAGGGATCTCTGTGGTTTGCAGGGCCCTCTGTCGCTGACAAGGCTCTTTGCGTCCAAAAGTGTTTCTGTCACAAAAGGCTTCTAAAACCAGCAGGGTGCGCTGTAACAGTAGCAGGCTCTTGGGTATTAACGAGGCCAAGTGTGTATAGAGTATCTCCCATCGATGGCTTCATGGGGGAAAAGGGCGCCCGGCGTCCGCCTGAAAGGGAGATAGCGTTCCCCGGAATGTCGCCTCCCACTCCCCCATCCCCTCCTAGGATGGCGCCCCGCGAGAGGATTTGGCGCCTACCTGTTAAGACTCGCCGCAATATTTTTTTCAGTGCCTTGGTCTGGATGACACCACCCGCTCCATCTGCCCGATCGGAAATCCTAGGTCCGCCTCTGAGGTCCTCTGTGATTTATTATTCCTCACTCCGTTGGAAATGGAACAGTACGAGATAATGCAGCTGTTGAGGCAGAAGAGAGCAAGAAACAAAACCGTTATGTCCTACCTAGAATTTGGTACCAAAAATGTTGATAAATATCTACTTAAATACCCCATCAAAGGGTAAACTAATGTCAGCAAAAAGCACGGAAGGTCTGCACCGAAATTTTATGTAACTGAAAAGGCATTACGATAATTAATGATCAAATCGGAGTTAATTTACCGAGCTATCCTTATGTACCAAAACTGTCTGGCAGACTCGAGCCTGGGGAACGGTTGTTTGGCTTAACCATAGATGTGTTACCACTGTCATGTTTGACACCTGTGCGTAGGAAAATTAGGTTGTCCTCAGTAACATTGACATTGTACTTACGCTTATGAAGGTCGCTATTTTGGGAGCTGAGGGCCGTGGCAACACATATAAGATATTACCGTCCCTTTTAAACCAAATCGTTTAACAAGCGTGCTGGAGAAGGGCTAGGAGGCCCCCACTTATTTTTCCAAGGTGGCTGGAGAACTGCTGGTTGTCAAAATCGATACTCGGCCACATTTGAGAGAATTTAACGGGACGGCGATTGGTGAAAGAATTGTGAAAATCGATCCAATATTTTTTAGTTGCAGACTTTCAAAGTTAGACCTGCATTTTGAGATCGTCACAATCGTGTTGGTCGGATCAGTTCGCGTGCGTTGGAGACCGAGTGGCGACGGCATAACGCCATATAACCGGGGTGTCAAGGTCACCTCTCATGAATGTCATGGTCAAGGTCAAAGGTTGCAGGTCAAGGCCATATCAGCACTTTCAAGGCCATTGATCCCAGTGCTTCCGGTCAAATGGCGTGGCCAGGTCTGACGTATATTATGCTATGACGTGTTAGCTGAGGTGGCTTAGTGCAAAATTCGAGGTCAAAGGTCAACGTCATGGGTAAAGGTCAATCCCTATTTTCCGCCTAAACAGTTGCTATGGTGCTAGTAATAGCGTAATTAATAGGCAGTATAACATATTGTGACATCATAGGTCAATGACATCGAATGACCTAGAAGCCAAAATTGTAAGAAATATTCTTTGCGACCTTCCCTCTATGACCCTGGTTTGTCTTTAGCTTATTCCCGTCTTTTTCTGCATAATTACGGCATTTCCCAACAGGTCCCCAGCATGGCCAATATTTGACCTTTATGACCTCGTTTGACCCTGAAGGTGTTGCGGACCAAAGTACGTAAGGAAGAAGTTCGTATGCCTAAAGTACGTACGCAGAAGTACGTACGGCTAAAGTACGTATAGATATGTACGTGTATAATGATCGTAATGGAAAAAGTTCATATGGAAAAAGTTCGTACGGGTTAAAGTACGTAGGGGTAAAATGTTCGTAATGGAAAAAAGTTCGTATGGAAAAAGTTCGTACGGGTTAAAGTACGTAGAGGCAAAATGTTCGTAATGTAAAAAGTTCGTATAGAAAAAGTTCGTACGGGTTAAAGTACGTATGGGTAACATGTTCGTAATATAAAAAGTTCGTACGGGATAAGTACGTAGAAGCAAAATGTTCGTAGGGATAAAATGTCTCGTATTGACACAAATTCGTATGAGTAAACATCCTAGAGGTAAAATATTCGTCATGAAAAAAATCGTATGGAAAATTGCACGGCATCAAGTACAGAGGTAATCAATCACCTGCCCGCATCTCGCCGGACTTTCAAATAGCTTGCGCACAATGGCGGATATCTATCGCCACTCCCAGGGGCGTCGCCACCGGGGGTCCTGGAGGACCGGGCCCTCCCGCTCTCGGAAAGTGGCGGGGCAGGGCCAGCCCCGCTTTTGGATGGAAATACTATTGAAAATGCCACGTTTGAGTGGACATGGGGCTTCATCGCGAGCCCCAGCCCCCCCTAGCGCCGGCCCTCCCACTCGAAAATCTGTGGCGACACCCCTGTCTATGAACACATTTCAGGGCACCTAGAGGGCTTGAGCCCCTCCCCACAATTACCTGCCTTGAACATATCCCAGCCTATGCATTTATTATGTGGTCCAGGGCCTATCGGGGGGGAGGTTGAGCCCTTAGCCCTTTGGATCCGCCGCTGCTTACGCACCGATTTCCGCGGAAACCAGCGCGGGCGTAATAAAAGTCCGGGCGTTGCACGGATTTGAGGGCTGGGGCTGGTGATGAAACACCATGACGACTTAGCTTTGACATCTTTATATGAAATTTCTAGACAAAGGTAGAGGGTGGAGCAGGCATGGCCCCCCTTTTGCAAGAGATTTCCGGTCCGGAAGCGCTCGTGGAGACGAATCGTGAGAACTGGGATCCAGCATGGTTGAGCAGGGGCGGACGCAGACCCTAGTTTTTTTGGCGGGGGGGGCAAACCCATCTCTGCCTCTCCTTCTGGGGAGGGAGGGGGGTGGGACGTGCGATTTGGGTGCTGGACAGACCTAGTAGAAGCTACCCCTCCAAGTAAATGATCGCTCTCCAGGGGAGAGCGAAGATTTTTGCTCGACAGACCTGGTGTAAACGCCTTTTTCAAAAATATATCTAGCCTTTGGGGGGCCGAAATAGTTTTCCCCCTCCAGCACTTTGGGGGGCATGGCCGGAATGCCCCCCCCTGCGTCCGCCAATGTGGTTGAGCAAAAGTGACAACTTCTTCAAAATTGAGATATGTACTTTTGAAATACAAACTTTGTACCCTGCGTACATACATTTGCTTACGTACTTTTGCTTACGCACTTTTGGCATACGAGTTTTATACCTTACGTATGTACATCTGCTTGCGTATTTTTGCGTACGTAGTTTAGCTTATGTTATTTTGGCATACGAGTTTTATACCCTACGTACATTTGCTTACGTATTTTTGCATACGTACTTTTGCGTACGTACTTTTGGCATACGAGTTTTATACCTTACGTGCATTCGCTTACGAACTTTTGCGTACGTATTTTTGCGTACGTACTTTTGGCATACGAGTTTTATACCCTACGTGCATTTGCTTCCGAACTTTTGCGTACGTCCTTTTGCGTGCGTACTTTTGGCATACGAGTTTTATACCCTACGTACATTTGCTTACGAACTTTTGCGTACGTACTTTTGTCATACGAGTTTTATACCCTACGTACATTTGCTTACGTACTTTTGCGTACGAACTTTATGTATACGTACTTTAGACATACGAACTTTGGTCCGTAAATCACCCTGAAGATATAAACCTAGTTAAATGGAAATCAACTATGATTTGGATCAAAATAGCCCCCACTCACACACCAACCAGCGTTGTTTTTACACCTCTTAGTTTCCGAGATATTAGGGGACCTACCAATCCCCTCTCCAGTGCGCTTTAGTACCATACCCCTCCCCAGCGCGGGTGCTAAGGTCCCACCCGGTATGAAAGACAAGGATCGGGCAAAGGGCCAGATTTTCTTCTTAACATACTATCTAATGGGAGATAAATAAAATCAAATCACAATCAATTCTCTTAAAACATATACTTTTATTTCTTTCGTATAGGGACAAAAGAGCATATAGCTCTCGCACAATTTACAATAATACATACCATACCAGATCAGATTTGACTATGACAGATTTAGCATCCATTGGCGAACATTAGAACTGCCCGAGATTTGTCGATTCTGGGTCATAACATTTCCGATGACGAATTAAGCGCGCCATAACCAGCTCGCTAATAGCTGGCACGGCCGTGAGCTGTTCGGCGTTCGCAGAAATGTAGTGGTTTCTATTGGGGTGTGAATAATTGGTGGGCTAATGGCGGCGGCTGGACGGCCGAATAATCCGGTCCCGATATTCCGCCAGCCAATGTATCACAATGATCGACTCCCGCACCAGCCGCGCTGGCCCACAGCATAACCACTCATTTTCAACTTGATATAAGCCGAGAATGTGATCAGTTTTCAGCATGTGGGAACAGTGAATTGCAACAGAACGTGGAGTTCAGCGCGTTGGGCTAAACATTCCGGAGCTAAGCTTTTCATTTCGCCATTTTGTGTTTGAAATAACATTTTCGTCTATATCTCCACATATCAATAATTATATACCCAAGCTTCTTTGAGGTCTGGCGTTTCGACACGAATATCAATCTACATCGTCCGACTTCGCACCTTGATCATACTTCTAACTCCGAGCTAGCTTCGGCCTCTATACTTGTTATTCTTCAGAACGTCGTGCAGAGGTACACTACATTGTTCTAGAGGGTCACAGAAAGCGAAGCTGTGTCTTCATGTTGGCTGTATTTGAAGCTACTGCCACTGATGCACTTCATAGAATTAGAACTGAGAATACTTGCGTAGGTTCATGCAATTAACGGAAGGAACGTGTTTCAACGGTTGAGGCAGAGGTGTCGCCAAAATGGAAAAGGGCTGGGGCTGGCTTCCTACTCTTGGGAGGTGGAAGACCATCCCTCTCCTATTGTGGCTGTAAATACCGCTGAAAATGCCTCATACTAGGATGAAAATATTCCTTTTGGCTATATTTATGAGATTGCACCGGTCTTAACGACGACAAAAAAGTTGCAGTTTTCTGTCTAACCGACCGAATGTAGAGATGGATGGAAATGTGTGAATCGATGGGTCCGGCATCCCCTCTCGAAAATCCGTGGCCTCGCCATTGGGTAGAAGGATGCGTTCTCTCACCTACCCCGCTTAAATCCGTTGCCTCGCCATTGGGTAGAAGGATGCGTTCTCTCACCCACCCCGCTTAAATCCGTGGCCACGCCATTGTGTGGAAAGATGCGTTCCCTCACCCACCCGATCCGTGGCCTCGCCATTGGGTAGGATGCGTTCCCTCGCTCACCCCGCTAAAATCCGTGGCGACGCCATTGGGTAGAAGAATGCGTTCCCTCACCCATCCCGCTTAAGGGGCGGTTCATAAATTACGTCACGCTCCGAGGGGGGGGGGAATCGGCCGAAACATGACGTGCCGTGACGTGGGGAGAAGGGGCTGACCTGAGGTGACGTGCTATTACACGGGGTGGTCCTTACCCGCCATTTTTCGGGTTTCGTTTTTGCTGCAAGTTTTGGTTTGATAAATTATCCACATTCATTTGGAAATATTATGCGCACTGCACCTTTTGTATCGCGACCCCCTTATGTGTAAAATACAAACTGATCACCGGGCGCTCTCTTTTTATATCGCAACATCCAAAACATATATAAACACGCCTTTTCTTGTTTTCCATTTATCTTTTCCTGACAGAGCCCGTCTAAGAAGAACTCACTGGTCCCTTTCCAAAGCCCAAGGAGATTTCAACCACTCGTTGCAGAGGCGGATCTAAGAAACTGGATGTCAAAAAGTCAAAAGGAGGACGTCTCGGACGTCAAAAAGTGACAGTACATGCGGTGGGGGGAGGGGGCCCGAAAGCACATCGAAAAATAGGGGCCGTACTTTTTGCTCATTATATTACGTCACCATCGGGGTGTTGGGCGAAACGTGACGTGCCGTGACGTTGGGGGAGAGGGTCAAAAACACATCGAAAAAGCGTGACGTAATTTATGAACGGTCCCTAAATCCGCGTCCACGCCATTGGATAGAAGGATGGGCTCCTCACCCGCTTTGCTTTGGATGTCCATGCACATGCTGATTTTTTTAGAACGAAGTGTAAACAAAACTGAAGCCATGTTTTACGTAACACTGACTCTGTTGTGGAAGGTCAGTTCCAAAGTCATAAATCCGGACCTCCAATGGTCACCGTGCTGACAGAAGTTGTTGTTGCAAGTGCATGAAGTGCGCTTCTATCGACTTTTTAATAGAAAAGTCGCGCATAGTTCCTTTGGATACTTTATGCGATGATGTAAGATATAAAAGTCAGGACCGCAGCCACTGTAACGTCTTGCTGGCCCGGACTAACGGCATTTAACATGGAAGGCGAGACTCGGCCGGATCTAGTGTGCTTCTGGATTTAGCAGTCCCGGGCCCCATTTCATAAAAGGTGTAACTTAAGCTTATTGCGTAGAAGTAGCATAATGCAGCGTAGAAAGTGAATAATACGCCACAATCTTGTTTCACAAAAATGCAGCGTAAAATACAACTACTTGCAAAGTTACGCTGCTCTAAACTACGCTGTACTGGAATTCAGCGTAGAATATTGCCAATATTGTTTCATATAGCAGACAACATGTACGTTGAATATGTAAAACACTCCTGAAAAGCTATGCAAGATATAGCAGAGTAACATTTATCAGACAATGAAGCAAAACATGAAAAATATATAATTTCTTATGAAATTCTGAATCTGAGGCCAAAATAGGTAGTGTAGTGAAGGACAAAAGGAGTCATGAATGTAAAATAAACTTGAATACAAAGGTGTGCAAGTTCTTCCTTGCACAGGTATGAAGTGCAAGTTGCACATGCCAAATTGAGCTGATATGTAGGGTTTTCTACGGCCATTTGATATGCCAAAAATGATGATAGCTATTGATGCAAATACGCAGGAAAGCTGACATTGATTTTTACTTTAGACTTTCTGCTGTTTACTGTTATTTTATTTATAGTCTAGTGAGGACAAAACCCTAGATAGGCTGACATTGACGGAGTTATATGAAGTCTATGGAGGGTAAAAATTTAATTTAAGGTATCTGTCACCAACAAAATCCAAGTATCTCTACTGAGGCCTGTGGCGAAAATGATGATATACCTACCTAGGTACCTAAGTACCAGCATCTTGATCTAGTTATTCTTCAAAGATGTTTACTCACTATTCCTTTCCCAGTTTCACGAAATTATAAGGTGCACAGACATTTCACAGTCCACTATTCCACTGAACTACACTCGCACAACAATACAATAACCTTTTCGTGACAGTAACTACCTAAAAAATGGGGTACGGCCAAAAGCAAATACATTGTATTTTTATTTTAGTGCATCTTCCTCTGCAGTATTTGTAAAAGTGCACTAGAAACTTAAAAATAGGATAAGAGCAAATAAGTACAATAATTTTCATTCAAATAATTTATTAAAAATAAACATGCCCTTTTGAATGTTAATAAAACAGTTATATGCCATATTTGAAAGGGGTAATTTCATTCTGGAATTGGGCGTAATTCACGCTGCATTTGATATCTACGCCGCTTTCGCGTGAATGTCACCGCTCTTTGTGAAACGTGATTCTGAGTACGGCGTAACTTTGCAGAACTAAAACACGCCGCATTTCTACAACTTTTATGAAACGGGGCCCCGGCCCATATAAGAGTTGAAAGTTGTATTCCGAAAAATGAAGAGGGCCTTTATATGTTCGTGCGCTCCGGGCCCTGTTCTTTCTCTGCAGTCTTGTCATTTAAAAATGTGAGGTCAGCCTGATCACAGATAGCGGCTGGGAGAGAACACAGCATCATTTACATTCTGATGTATCATCACAGGGCCAGGAGTCATGCCACCGATTAAGGGCTGGGTAAGTTTTAGTTTGTCGGGCCAGACGACAACATTTTCTATGGCCACTGCAAGACAAATGATCGATTCGGCTTCGATAAGAGATTTGTCAAGAGGAAACTTTTCTTCCTCCGGCAGAAGTGTCTGTGAACATCACCATCAGTGTTCCCCTGGATGCAGTTTATCACTCTTATGGGGGTATGGCCTGTGTTTTAGATAGAAGTTCCGGAAATGTGTTTTCAGTTCTTTTCATTCCTTTGTGAGCTTAGGGTCGATTGGATTAGTTGTGCTTGTAAGCATACAGTTCAACATGTCCTTGCAAATAATATTCCGTGCGATAGAAGTGTACGCATTTTTCGAACGAAATGCTGAATAATCTACTGAAGACTACGCATCCAACTCTTGTCTGTGAACACCTTACGAAGAAGTCATAAATACATGTAAATAACACTATGTAATTAGTACCTTCCAAACAAGGAAACAAAACATTTGTCCACAGATCCTTCTAGAAGCAAGCTATTTGCTTCTTTGAGGAAGAAAAGACGATCCTGGTACTATCACCAGACATTGTCCCAGTGCAGTAAACGGCATACAGACCTCTCCTTATTTAGATCCCAGAGGATATAAAAGTTTCTCTATCATGCAAGAACGGTATCAGGCACCCCCCCAATTTTAGCATTCTGGGATAAGTGTCCAAGCTGAGAAACTAAAAAAAGTTATTTGAATGGCATTGAAGAGAATCAGTCTGTCTCGGGAACACGGCCTAGGTGTATCTCTTCGCAGGGACCGCCGCGCCGGTGTCCTGTCCCGGAGCTGGATCTAATTCTCCCCGTCGGGATAATGCCGCTAAAACTACACACGACATCAGTCCATTGCACTTCTAGCCCTCACCTCTGCATTCAGCATGTCCGTATTTAGCGGCAGCATGTGCATATCGTCATCTTAACAGCATTTTACACATTACGGTGATGGAATGGTGTGTTTGCAGTTATTTATGGCTCTGAGAAACTGCACGTAATCCCGTAAATCCCGCCTGGCAGCCAGGAGTCCATGTTACCCTGATTCCCTAATGCGTTGTGTTTTAGTCAGCCGCAAGACACTGTACACAGCCGAGAATGTTTTTTTAAAACACACATACTCACTACATTGCTAAGCACTGTTCTATGCAGAACTTCCGTAGAACCCCACTGAACCTGGCAGTCTGGCTTTAGATGTGACGTTTCTGCATTTTGTCTGATCGTTCTGGCTCCATCACATGGTGTTTATGGTCCGTACACGTGTGCCGTGCTGTCGCATTCAATCTTCTCACTTTCACCTATCGTGCAGCGTTCCAGCTTTAGCTGTTCCATGTTCAGCCTTCATCATGAAAACGGATCCAAGTGGCAGGTGTGCAATGTATTGGAATCAGTGAATCAGAATTATACACCAGAATCAGTGATTATACCTACCTTTGGGTGAGAAAATGAAAATAATGGCAGGTATGGCTATACTCCAGACAAAAACATGATAATTCAGTCTTTCATGTTCTATTATTATCGTATTATTTATTATCCTCTCATTGGTGGTTTTACGTAGAAAGCACTGCAATACTGAGACGTAAATACACACCCGAGACTGAATCTAGATCAATGAACTTCCACTTCCACCCGGCACATGAGCCACCAACAGCTGGTGCGGCTCCGGAGGGACCAATACTACTTCACAGCGTCTCCAGGGGGTCCGACCGGACGTAGAAGGCGGCTGTCTCTCTGCCTTCAACCCGGACGATCCATGCAACACAACCGTCACCGGTCAGGTGAAGCCACTACGCCACAGGCAACGTGATATCTGTCATTCAAAGGCGTTATTTCTTATTGTACACCCAGGTTTTATTATTTGTCGTGTATTTACAAATTTTCATCATTTGACGGTCTGTGGGACGCGTTAATAAACTGCATACCGGCTCTCCAGGCACTTCGTTCTGATCAGGGGAAGCATCGGTTTTAACACGCGCATTGACGGGAGGGCGGGTACCCGCCTCCCTCGGGTTTTTCGGAGATAACATAAAAACGGCAGCGCGTAGCGCCGCCGTACTTGGCATACCTTTTCCCTCATCATTTTTACAACTTTTTTCAAAATCTTAAGGTTAGGTCATCTCAGGTCAGGTCACCAGTACAGGTCAAGTGACCGGACCTCAAAAAAGTTTAAAATTGCATAAGTCGGAACAGGGTAAGCTTATCCAATTGAAACTCATAGCACATAATGGCCCCACCGAGTTATCTAGAACTTGTTTCGGTATTTTTTTATATCGATGACCTAAGGTCAGGTACGAACTATGACCTCTCCATTGGAAATACTTGGGAAAATGGTTTTAACTGAATAACTTAATAATGAGATAGAGCGTTTATTTGGCTGTATTAGATTTGCCTGTTAATTGCAGTTTTAATTATTTGTATTTTGCTTCCATTTGACTTTGACCTGACCTCAGGTCAGTAAATCCTTGATTTGACCTAGAAAGGTCATAGTATATATTATTCGATTCGGCTTGCTGCGAGGATTCATATAGTTTGAATTGTTTTGCTATTTCTTTACTTTTTCCAATGTTGTGGCAAAGTTCATTTACATTTTATCCCTATTACGGCATGTTTTGACCTCTAGTGACCTTAAATAAGACCTGACAAAAAATGGTACAAATATTTTCGATGGAGAAGAAGATGGGCCATCCAATGCCGTTTACTGTTTTTCGCTACCTAGCACAGTTCTCAAGATCTTAGGGGAGCGTGTGGGTACCCGCCTCCCCTCCCCGTCAAGGCGAAGGTGGCTTATACCCCGTCAATGCGCGTGTTTAAAGCGTCTACATTTTATCCTAATATCCGAGTCATGGCAAAACCAGGTATCTTTTTCCATGCCAGCTCCATCGCTTTGGGATTTGCCGCTCCCCTGGCGGCGTCATCTAACCGAGGCAGGCCCGGAGGAGCCGCGCTCACTGCTTGCTGATCGGATCCAGTAACAGTCTTCCTATTTGTTGCATCATCCAAAGCTAATGGCAGTAAAAGCTGAGCCCGTATATGACCCACTGAATAATTGTATCTATCGTCAAAAGAAAGAGGTGATCTCAGAGTGTTTTCAGACCTTCCTTCCTTTATCTTCTCTACTGTGCTTTATTAAGAGCCGTCTCTAACTTATACTTGGCCTTCATGACGCCGTTGAGTGTCCTTATTTTATGCTTGAGTCTATTGAGAATTAGCTTTTTCAGCCCCGTGCGCACATCCGTGGAGTTTCTAGGTCACAAACCAGCCTCCGCACCTTTAGCCCTCCCCCCTCCCCCCAGCATGCAATTTCCAACGCTTGATGTGTTCATATATTTCAAACCTTGATTGATGTGTACCGTAGGGTGTCCCAAAATACCACTTTTTCGTCTGTGCAAGCTTACTGGTTGATACCGCATTCTCCTTTGAGTTTATAATAAGCATGCAAAATTTTGTATCGATACTTTGAGGTTTGGTCCCCCATCGCCCTAAAAATGATGAAAATTGAAAACCATTGTATTGGCTTGAAAATTGGTTCATTTGAAAGCTTAAGACAGAACAAAATCTATTTCCCTCATACAAATTAATTTAAACCCACTTCTTGATGTTTTTATACAGCTAAGAAGTTTCGAATTGCGAGATCACTGGCCAGAGGCGGATGTGATAAACTTTTTTGGGGGTAGCCCGGGAAATATGGGGAAAATAATTGTCTTCTTCAAGAGAATGGAACAGGATCGGCCACAGTCAGTACAATTTAACCGCTTTCAAGGGCATAGCTGGATTGGTTTCCCTGGGACTGTCAATGGCATGGAAAGCGGGCGTTCATTGCACAAGTATGATTGTTTCATTTCTTTGCAACCGATCGGTGCGGTCAAGACGACACACCATATCATCAAGCCAATGCCTTTAATGTGTTTATTCGGAGGCCCATGAATGGGGAAGGAAAATTGTCATCAGTCAAAATGTTGTTAGACTACTCCTTCTAGTTCTATATTCATATGTTTCAACGTGCACGTCATCCAGCTCTTTTTTCGAGATTCGGCGCTTGGAGATGGTGTGCACAGGCTACTGTCACGTTCCGAGACCTCATTTCACCTTCACGGGCAACATCGCTGTAGTCCGTGATGTATTTCACCGATCGTTCCGCGCTCTCGTTTGTGACTGCTAGGTTTTCCATGAAAGTGTTCATACTGATGAAGTCTGCATCACTCACCGATTCCTGGGTGGCAACCACTGGTTGCTGACGTTCATCCACCTGAATGCCAGCCAGGAGTGCGGTCGGACGAAGTCACAGAGCCTTTGCACCACTTGTCAGCTTATCTGCTCCTGACAACATCGGCTTTCCCGGTTCCAATGTTCCTGGCTGTGTGACTGTCAGGCAGTGCAGCAGCTACCTCTGCATTTTCTTCTGTTGAAACACCCTCACCAAACAACCAGAGGACGACGTTTTCCCCCTGAGGTGCCACGTTTGGCGCATGATAAAGCACTGTGTGGCTTTCGCAGCGGTTGGTAGCTGCCCTACACACGTGCCCCGCTGGGGTCCCTTGCGTGACGCGCCCCGCGGGGGGGGCGCAAACCGAACATACATTCAGAACGGGCAAGCTCGGCTACCAAGCTTCCGCGTTCGTGGGAAACACGCCTTTAGCCAAGAGCCAGCACACGAAATAACCTGTAGACCCAATGATCGATTATCCAAAAAACTGGGGGTTTAGGGCGCTCCAACAGCGAAGTTCATATGACTTTGCTTTAAGTCATTGCTCGAGTGCCCTGCAATACTGTTTACAGCAGCTCTCAGAAGGTGTCATGCATACGCTAGACGTGTGGTTCCAGCAACACTGAAATCTGAATCGAGAAACACTTTCATTTCAGTGCCAACTGTTTTCATTTAATCGCCAGCTCATGGCAGTCGGTTATTCTTTTGGTGGTAACAGCGACGAGTTCTTAGGGTCCCTGCAAATGATCACGAGGGCTAACCACAATCCTTATTCGCAAGAGGACTTCAGTTTCTCCATGAATCCACACCAGGTGCCTAATCATAGAATTAGATAAAATATTTTCTGCTCACGCTGTTTTTTGTTGTTGTTTTTTTCTGGCGATGCTCTCTGCTTCCGTGACCTCTTATGACCTTTGGAGGTCAGATGCTAAAAAATCAGCTTTATGGTAGACAGTTAGACCTTGGCCTCAGTAGTAAGAATAGACAGTTTGACGAATTTCAGCTTTATCTATTTGGAATTTACTGAAAACTAGTCCATTCTATTTTCCCCATAGACTTATAAAGGGGTGACCAAAAAATTGACCCCACCTTAGGTCAACAATATCAAAATTCTGAGATAGCAGATTTGTAGACCTCAATGACATTATCATATTGTGGAAGTTTTAAACTGATCGGTTTGCTAATGTTCCCTGGGCGCCGCTTCAAATTCGTAATTTTAGGTTTTGAGGTCGGGTCACTTGACCTGACATAGCTTCTTGACCTGACATGACCATAACTAAAAAATTTGGTCAGATGTGTAAAATTGATCAGGGATAAAATACTTAAGGTTTCATTGTTCTGAGTCCCTTCGTTTCTTAGCTATCTGGGGAAAACCAGGAGGTGGGCGAATTTCGCCCCCAGCGGGGCGCGTGTTAAATCCATGTTTGTCTTAAGGGAGAGCTGGGCATGGCAGCAGGGAATACCTTGTAATTTGTATTCCCTTTTATTTTGATTGTGACTTTGGTGAACATGTATGGTCTAATGGTCCATCCGTAGAACTAAGTATTCTCTGCTGTTTAGACACCACATCGTCAGTACCAACACGCTCAATGCAATTGTGAACTACGAAGCAGGGAAGCCGTATTTCCAAACCTTGGCCTCAATACTAACATAAGAGATGACAGTTTCTGTCACTGCTTCGGTCAATGATGGAGGGAAACCCAAAGACGATGCAGATGGTCATCCCAGTGATTTATGAGACGTTAAAGGGATTGGATCACTGTATCGAAATTCTACAAGGAACACATTTATCCCCACTTTCATACGCTAAGAGAGATATCTGTCCTCTTTTTTAACAATATGTGGCGTCATCAAAATAATACTTTTAATAATCAGTGAAATCCCCAACCTTGACAACTGACTCGCTGTAAAGACCCATTTGCAGCGTTTCTGCGTGGCAAAAATTGCATGCAGGGGAAATAACCGCAGGACCCGCAACCGCTTTACCGCTGAGGACGCTTGCTCTCATCATTCGTGTCATATTTGTTCACTTGCCACGGCAATCGCACTCTCGGTCTGCCCGTCCATTCTCGGTCTTATTAAGCACTGGTGCAAATCCTGAACGTCAGAGGGCGTTACGGTGGCCTCGTTTATTCAGTGGTGGAAATATTATGCATATGCCTGATGTGAAGAAACTTGTAATTTCAGAGTTGACGGAAAATCACAAACACCTGAGACTTATACTGTTTAATGATTTACAGTTTTATGAGCATGCCAACAATATTATGAGGATAGCAAACGTTGCACTTGTCCATTATACGCAGTAGCAAAATTAATGCGTAGGCAATTATATAAAATGTATAGGACCTACCGTCGGCCCTATTACGGCTACTTTGTCATTCTTTATGACGGACACCTAACTACAAACGACAGGACAGACAGACAACAACCAGACTAGACTGCTGACGAGACTAGACAGACAACAAAATCGGATAACAAGACTATTAACAGGTACACCAATCAGGACATCATCTGAGAAGCTTAGAAGTAAGCTGGGACTAAATTCGGATTTATGAGCATGTCAACAATATTTTGAGGATAACAAACGTTTCACTTAGTCCATTATACGCAGTAGCAAAATTAATGTGTAGGCAATTATATAAAATGTATAAGCAGAGAACTCTGCTTTGCATAGTAATACATCAAGGAGTATTCGTGGGTCTGGTGCCCTCCAGGGGAAACTGTTGGGTGTGCCTGCTCCTGTTAGGTGTGCTGATATATTTGTCGGCAGACTGGCCGCCTCTGTCTCGGCTGAGGATGTCAGACAACATATTACTGATTATACAGGGGTTGCTCAGGCTTTAGTTGTAGAAGAAATATGCCACTGCCTCCAAAAATGGGGTTACCGGAGCTACAAAGTGTCTTTACCGACACAATTCCTCGCTAGGATTCTTAAATCTGAGGCTTAGCCCTCTAACGTAGGACGGTTTTTTTAGCGTAAGCCAATGGTAGTTAGCTAAATGTCACTATACTCTGTATGATTATCGTCAGATTTTCCTCATACAACTGTCCGTCACTGAAAAGTTCAATTCAGGAAGTACGAAATATTTGTTCTCTAAATGATATAGTATTCCTGCAGCAGACATGGCTTGCTAGGTTTGAGTTGGACATTGTGAACAATATCCACGAAGACTGCAGGCTTTGGAAGTACTTCCTTTTATTCCTCATCTAACGTATTACGGGGAAGACCCTATGGTGGATTAGCTATTTTATGGAGAAAGAATATTCACGCTGCAGTTAGGGTGTGTCAGGTGCCTAACTGTGACCGGCTGATGCAGCTTGACCTTACCACTAGGGAACTCTGATGAATGTGTACATGCCGACTGATTATAGGGACCAGGAAAGCTGTGATGAATATTGCATGTTGTTAGGTTTGATTCATAACATCATTGTACAAGTTAGGCCAACTTCATGCATGTATGCGGTGATAGAGAATTTTAATGCTAACAGCCATGGGTCCCGTTTTTACAAGGAGCTCTCAAAGTTTTGTGACAAAATTGGCATGCTTATCGCCGATGCCGAATCTTTATCTCCGTCCTCATTCACATTCATTTATTCCTCAGGAAGATCTACATCTTGGCTTGAACACTGTATTGCCAGTCCTATGTTTTACAACAAAGTAGAAAGTAGGGGAGGGTGGGGTGGGTTGTATCAGTTTTTACTCCAGGTTCATTAATTTTGTAACTACTTGGGATGGCCCCGTGATTTCAATACCATCTCGTAGCTGCATCCTTTGGCTTCCTTTTGCCGATATATTTTTTTCTTAATCTTTACTGGTTTGTCTCCTACTGCCCGGCGAATGGACCTTTTCACTTGATACAACTTACCCCACCGGTTGGGTGAGTTGTATTACATGGTGGGTTAAGTTGTAACAGTGTGCCACGTTTTGGAGACTGTGGCTGCTACCGATCATGGCCATGGGAACAACCTACAACGAATTTAGAATTTAATTATAAACTTAACTTGCATTTTATTGAACCTAACTATGGCCAATACAGTACGAAATTCATGGCGACAAAAAGCGCAAACGAAACATCAACCGTCCAAGTGTAAAAGTGACCCGTTTGGAAAAAGGAAGCCAACACAATGCGTCGAAACGGGCAAATTCTTGACTAGGTACCAGCAGACTTAAGCCAGGGCTAAAGTCTGTTCAATCTGCAACTGTTCAATCTGAAAAGACTAAACGTATTAGTTATGGACTTACTAAGTAATCATCTCACAATAGTTACGGGAAGGGTTGTATCAGGGATACGGATGAATTGCATGGACGTGGGAAGTAGGAGGCGGGGGGAGGGGTGGGGCGAGCAGGGGTGTCCCTCGAATTTGTGAAGCGAAGGTGGGGATGTGGCCATAATTTCTCGGGACTTGTTAGACTTTAATTTTTGTTTTTGCTCTCATTCCATCAGCGCGGCCTGTCTTGTACTTATCCTGGCCCGCACTTTTTGCAGCAAATATATTTTTACCTAATTTTTCGTTGTGGCTACCTGTGATGATATAGTGTTTTTTGGAAATAATGAATCTGTGGCGACATCCCTATTGAGCTGTATAGGCAGCGTGGGGTGCCTACCCATTTAAACGGGTCCTAAATAAGCTGAGGGGGCCAAAACTAGCCCAGGGGGCCAACCTTCAACTCATGGGGCCTAGACACGCTGAGCGGGCCCAAAGCAGCTCAGGAGGCTCATACAAACTAAGATGGCCAGACTAGCTGGGTGTCTCGACGAACTCATGGGGCCCAGATACGCACAACGGGCCCCATACAAGCTGAAGGGGTCTATATCAGTTAAACTAACATGATACCAACCCAGGGGGACCCTTGCCAGCTCAGGGGAGACTAATCCAGCTAGGGGCCCTATGATCAAACCAGAGGCCCCTTAAGTAAATCCTATCACGGGCCCCAGACCAGCTCATGGCTGCCACAATAATTTCACCTACAGGGTTATTTTTAGCTTCAGGGGCCCAAAGCAGCGAAGGATCTAAGGCCAAGCCAGTAAGCTCCCGTGCAATACTCTTTCACGGTCCCAGAACAGCCCAGGGGGGCAACCTGAAAACTCGCTCTCAGATAGCTAATAATTAACTCAGAGGGCCCAGGATCTATTGAGGGGGCCTACACCAATTAAGGGACCCCGAAAAGCTCAGAAGGCTCCAGTGGCGACACATTCAAGTTCAGTGTGAGGGCCTGGTTATCTAAAGCGGTCCCAGATCAACCGAGGGGACTCAATATCAGCTCAGAGCAGCCACCAAAAACTCAGAGGCCCAGGCCCGCAGAGGCTCTGCGGCCTCTGATGCTTAGGTTAGCGTCAATCTCAGATTTCAGTAGGGACTCAGCGTTAGTCTAAACAACTGTGATATGTGGAGGTGGTCGATACGGCACCTTAGCTTTCGCCATGACTTAAGTTCAACAAAGTTCACTGTATTCATTGTTAATTGCGCTTATTGTAGCGTCAATCGGGGTTTCTGTAGGGACCCAGCGTTAGCCAAGACAACTATGATATGTGGATGTGGTCGTTACGACACCTCAGTTTTCTTCCAAATCGAAGTTAGCTGTATTCTTTGCTCATGGTGCTTCAGTTAGCATCAGTGGGGGCGTCCAGCTTCTTCTACCAATGTACCAGTCATTACGTTCTGGGCGAAACCTTGCCGGCCCGAAATATGTTTGATGATAAACGTGAACATGTTTCACTGAAAGGTAGCTTTCATGAAAATAGACATTTACAAATACGATTTTTAAACGCGTTTTTTTCTTCGACACTGGCCGCCTATTGGGTGGTAAATTGGCGCCCCTCAGATTCCGCGCCCCCAGGTTCGGCGCCCCCCTCAGAGCCTGCCCCTAACGAAATCATAGATTCGCCACTGGACTTGTTAGACTTTAATGTTTGCTTTTGCTTTCATTCCATCAGCGTGATCCGTCTTGCACTTATCCTGACCCGCACTGTTTGCATCAAAAATATTTTACCTAATTTTTCGTTGTGGCTAGATGTGACAATGTAGTGTTTTTGCAAAAACGAATCTGTGGCGACACCCCTAATGAGCTGCATGAACATTGGGGTGAGTTGTATCACTGTTACAAAATACCCCACCTGGCCTTGATACAACATGTACCACCCTCCCACATTGGAAAAAACGTCCTCGTGCTCAACAACCAGGGGCCAGCCGAGAAAATCCTTCTCACGCACGAAGCCTTAGAATCTACCCTTACCACTGCTACAGCGATCCTTCCAATTCGTGATCATCTGAATGACAAAAACACACATTTCCTTACGACGAAATTTTACAGAATGACACCCCGAAAACACATTTTCTGCACTCACCGCGAAACGCTCCAAGCCAAGCAGACGGCAGTATAAAGAAAGATGGCGGACCGCTTGCCGCATCATCTGGTCTTGTCGGGAGCGCTATCTCTTGGATAGTTTTGGAAAAAATCGTTCTGATACAATTTGTCCATTAGGGTGTTTCAGTGTTCCAAAATGCAATATTTTGACGCATATCGACGTTCCCCTGAAACCTCATCTGCTTACAAGCTTCTGTGCGAAATTTCCATGTATTTCGATAATATTTAGAGGTCGCGCACTTTTGCAGTTTTTTTATTAAATGTATTCAAATGTACACATAAGCGTAGGAACGTCCAGAATATTGGGGAGGCCAAGGTGCATTTGGAAGTCTTTTCTTTCCAGTCAACGCCATAGGGTTAAGGGTTAAGAATGAAGAATATTTTTTGGGGGCTATGGCCCCCTGCCCCCCTGTTCCTACGCCTATGAATGTACACATTTCCACACTGATACTGGCGCTAGTTTTCTTTTGCTTGGTTTTCTATTTCACATCTGAAATAGTCTTCAAATTAAATAAAACATTTATTACTGCACAAGACTAGCCTGAGCATAAAACCCGACCGATTTCGGGAGCATCCCGCACCCGTTTTAAAGGGAAATGAAGATAACACTATGACATAAACCTAACTAAGCGAAAAACACGAAGACAGGGTAAACTTTGAAAGAACAATCTTAGCTATGAACATGACGAATCATTTTAGAATTATTAGCTCTAAGCACGTGTTATTTTTCAATTCAATCTCTTGTTTGGCTGGCGTTTTAAGAGGTCCAAAAATCCAGAGAAGATGGTAACTTTGTCGATATTTCTATCCATTTTGGGTTCCGTGGTGGTTTGTAGGTAAATTGCCTCTTTTATTTCCCGCTGCTTTTGTCTTGAGTCGAAAGTTAAAGTCGTTGAGGCGTCCCATTTGATATAATGATCCTTCTTGAATGAATGTTCCGCTGTGGCCTCCGCTGCTCTCTCGTAAATTGACTCTCGGATTAGTTTTTGTCTAGATTTTCGGTGTTTGTCTTGTCGGACTTCCATCATCCTTTTGCTCTCTCAAATGTATATTTTTGGACAGTCATTACATTCCATCTTGTATACTGGGCCTGGTTTTTCCGGTTGTCTATCCTGTTCTTTGGTTTGACCAGTAATTGTTTGATCGTTTGATGTGGCTTAAAATATGTTCTTACGTTGAATTTATAACATATGCGTCGAATCTGTTGCGATACTCCTTCTACATATGGGAAAGATCATTATATCAAATGGGACGCCACAACGACTCTAACTTTCGACTCAAGACAAAAACAGCGGGAAAGGGAGATCACCCTCATCAAGAGGTTCAACGGATTCGTCAAGGACGAGAAGCAGAAGCAGTACGTGCTCCGAGTGGTGGAACTCCATCGGAGGGCTCTACACAAGCGCACCAAGAAAGAATGCGCCTTTTTCAAGTGTAATGGTTTTTGGTGATAAAAGTGCGCGACCTCTAAATGTCCTTTTATTTTGCTTTTAAGGGTGTCAATCGATTCAGTTTTACGTATAGAGCTGGGGGAAAGTCGATATGACTTCGTTCCAAACAAACAAAATTTTACTATAGTGGGCTGAAACACCCTATTGTCCATGATACAACTCTCCCCGCTCTCCCCTATTGGTATCAGATATGATTTCAGTGCAAGAGATCATTTGCCCTTAGAGCTTCACATGAACTTAATTGTAAAAGCTTCGTTACAAGGGGAGGCAAGGAATTTCGGACCCGCTACTTTGAATTGGAAAAACGTTGATTCTCAGTGTTTTCTCATGTATAATGAAGTTATCTTACAGTCCCTGTCAGAAAGCGGCTTGGAGCTATTCAATAGGTTGAAAAGTCAGTGTAGCTCTGCTTGTACGGTTAGTGCACATTGTTCTGTCATCGACTTGATATGCGACTTACTGATAGAGGCAGTTATTAAGTCTGCACATTTAGCAATTCTAAAGAATACTCGGAATGCACGACGACACATCTGCCCCGGTTGGAATGATGTTGTTAAAGACGCTCATGACCAGGCTCGACGTGCTATTCTAGTTTGGAAAGCATGCGGGAGCCCTCAGGAGGGTCTAGAGGCTAATAACATGTGATACACTCGAGCTACGTTCAGATACGCGTTTAGGGCATGTAAAAGTAACGTTAACTCCTTCAAAGCAGATAAACTAGCCGCCTCTCGACGAGGAAAGCGTAACCTCGAGTTGTGGAGGTTAGTCAACAGGGATCTTGGCGGACGAGTTTGCCTCCCATCCACCTTGAATGGCGTTAATGGGGGAAGACAGATCACCGGCATGTGGAAGGAGCACTTTGAGCGCGTTTTTAATGATTCTTCATGTAAAAGCTCGGAGGATGAACTCCTTGCCATATTAGATAGAGCTGATGACGGAATTGATATGTTTTCAGTCGACGAAATCACAGCAGCCCTCGCAAAGCTAAATACTGGAAGAGCACCTGGGCCCGATGGACTGACAAATGACCACATTCGTCACTTAGGGAGATCCGTGCTCGCCCTCATCACCGATCTCTTCAATTTTATGGTCATTCATCATTATATTCCTCCTCGTTTAGCTCAGTGTCTTCTAGTTCCTATAGTGAAGGACAAAGCCAGCCCTCTTGACAATCCCAACAACTATAGAGCCATAGCTTTATCAGCTAGTTTATCTAAACTGTATGAAACTGCCTTGCTCGATCGACTGCAACAATATCTGGTCACTAATGACGCTCAGTTTGGCTTTAAGAGAGGTCACTCGACCACCCAGGCAGCGTACGTATTGAAAGAGACAGTGAATCACTACATTTCACTAGGCAGTCCTGTCTATGCTTGCTTTCTATACGCAGCCCGAGCTTTTGACCGAGTATGTTTTTCAAAACTTTTTGATGCTCTCTTAGCTAAAGGCTTACCTACTAGGTAGGTTAAAATATTGAAGCAATGGTACTGCTCCCAAAATGTGGCAATCCAGTGGGATAAGGTACTTTCAGAACCTTTCACAGTTAATAATTGAGTCAGGCAGGGTGGTTGCACCTCTCCTCTCCTCTTCAGTATCTCCATTGACAGTTTGCTTGATAAAGTGCGGTCATCGAGATTAGGATGTCATATCAATGATTGTGCTGTTTACGTTCTTGCTTATGCTGACGATGTTGTCTTGTTATCCCCAACAAGACATGGCCTACAGGAACTAGTCACACTATGTGAAAACTTTGCAGTTGAGATGGATATAAAGTTTAACGTAAAAAAGACGGTCTGCATGATGTTTCACGGCAAGAAGATGCGACATCTCTTTGGTCCAGGTAGCAAGACAACCAGCATTGTGTTAGACGGTACCCAGCTTAGTTGGGTCGAGGAATTTAAATACCTGGACCACATTGCAACTCCGACTCTTTGCGGTGCCTCAGACATATCTAGAGCAAAAAGAGCACTTTACTTTAGCACAAATAGACTGAAAGCTTAGATTGGCTATGCAAATAAAAGGACACTTGCTAAATTGTTCCAAACTTACTGCGGGCATCTGTTCGGTAGTGTTCTTTGGAACATTGAAAACTCTAAAATGGCTCTCCGGAAATTTAGTGTGGCTTATCACTCCTGCATTAAGCGACTACTTGGTAGGCCTCTGCATTATAGCAACCATATTATCTGTGATGAATTTGATATTTTTACCTTCGCACTACAGGATGTAAAAAATAAGCTACTGTTTCAGAAAGCTCTTTCCACAAGTAACAACTCCATTTTAGCTACTTTGAGGACTAGCAAAGCCTCTCTTGAAGGTATTTTAGCCCTAAATTGTTTGTGTATTAGAAGAAAATATGGCTTCTTCCAATTAGATTTGGACAGTAGCTCCTATTCAGACATTAGGCGATGCTTGAGAGGTATGATATCGCACAAAGCTGCAGAAATCAAAGAAGGCATTGGCTGATTTAATGTCGATTAGGGCTGCCTCAAACAGTGTTTTAGGCAAGTATTATGTACTATATTATGATGTGTGCATTTGACTAATGACATCTGATATGCACGTGTAATGATGTGATGCGTATGTGAATGCATGTGTGATATACACCATGAGTGTGAAATAAACTTTTTTTTTTTTTTATTTTTTTTTTTTTTATTATTATTATTATTATTATTATTATTATTATTAATTCACTGACGATAAGACGAGAAATTCACTCATTAACCTTATTCCACAAACTAGTTTATCACCAGCACCTGTTTCCAGCCTACTATCGAGTTCTGTGACCAGTGACTAGGCTCACAACAATAGAAGTTAATCTTAGAAATTCCAGCTTGTTATTCCTCCAAAATAATCACACATTGAGCCTTCAAAATTCTTGATTTCCCTCCAGCGTTAAAAATTGGAATGTACATCCACAAAATATTTATTCGCTGTCAAGGATTATTAGACTTGTTCAAACAAGAAATAAACAAATTATTAGGTCGTCCAGCTCCAGTTGAATACTTTTCGTACGAAAAAACAGTGTTACTGTTAGTGGCTTTGGATATTATCACCATTAATGGAACATTTGATCCTGCACAAAACCTCGTCAGAGTATAACATCATACCGGTTTCGGGAGCATCCTGTCCCCGTTTTCAAGGGAGATCACACCCTATTACATGTGTGTACCTAACCATACGAACAAACGAAGACAATTTCACTGTGAAACAGCAACCCAAACCGTGAACGTGATGAATCATTTTAGAATTATTTGCTATAAACACGTGTTATTGGTGTATTTGCCCTAAACGACGGCCATGTGTTTTGTTGATAGTCTCTGTATGTCTGTATGTTCTTATCACTGTGTTTTCTGTTTGTATTTATGTTTACTTCTTTAGGGAGGCGCTCAGAATTAAGCTGTTGGTCTTTTGCGCTAATAATCCTTTCGTATGCATCCAAATGTGTTGTGTAACAATGGCCGTTGAACACAATTTCTACTACTACTTTCTTCCACTACTACAGTCACATCGGTCCCACTAACAATTGGGCTTAAGCAGCATTTGCAGCTCGTTAGCCAGGTAGTCTAGAGGCCAAGCAACTAAAATTGTGAAAATCTTCGGCCTTTCAAGAAAACATAAATAATAGAGTCGGGAAGTTTTGGAGCCATGGCAGGTCTGTGACTCCCTGACCGGCCCGTGAAATGAACCCAGACATCGCAAAACACGAAGCACGCTCCTTTAAACGTCTCCGTTACTTCGAAGCGGCGATACAGCACCGGGAAAGACCACATCAGCGGCATCTGATGGCACCCAGCCTCGGCACCGTTCAGCCCTCCACTCAGCAGTAACTCGGTTGACCCCGCCCCGGCTGTCGCGTGCCGCCGGCGTCGGCGATGACGGCCGATTTCCGGCGCCGTCGCCGCTGGCCGGTAACGTCGCCGCCGACGATCGGCAGCGTCGCGACCGACGGCCCCTGCCTGCTCTCGCCGTTGATTGTCACATGGTAACGACCTAATGAGAGGCAGCGATGGAGGCCACCGGAGATACGGGACGCCGGAGCGCCAGTCATCGGTCACGCCGCCGGCCCGTCCCGTGCACCCCAGTCGGAGTCCATGTGATTCCCCGGGCAATGCGCATCACATCTGTTGTTTACCGCCCGCATCGCGTTTGTCAGCTAGGTTTTCCGGGAAATTTCCGCGTCCGCCTCGCGCGACGATTGCCCTGGATGCCAACCAAGCTTCTGTGGCCGTCAATAAGCTGACACGGCGTGTTGTTTTTTAGTGGGATGAATCCCTATGACCTTTCGGATGCACCATTTATTTCTGTGACTGTTTTTCTCCGGAAGCGCGGGGTCATATGGCTGATGGCGCAGGATTTGCTGGCTCTCGCCACGGAAATGAGCGGATTTTGCTGCTGCCTCATTGGTTATGACGTGGCATTGGCAGTATATATATATATATATATATATATATATATATATATATATATATATATACTTAGTTATATACTTAGTTATTGCTTCTCCAAATGTGTCCTATTTGTGTTATGCACACTAGCCATCGTGATCTAGTAAAAAGAAAGTATTTCTGGTTAGTAAATCCAAAAGTTATTTTTTAGTTTATTGTTTGATTTTATCTCGGTTTGCCTCCCGGATTTCTGATATCTGTGAGCCAGTGATTTCCACCATACACCATTGCCCTGGCAGGGCTTGGCGAGGCATTGCACAACTAAAGGGCAGCTTCCAAAAATAATATCACAATACCGGGACATCCAAGAGAAACACTCCCTACAAAATGAAAACGTTATCGAGGATTCCTACGCCAGTCGACCGTGAAATGCGACCCGCGGAATCCGAACAAAAGACAGGAAGCCTTTAGCCACTGGTGAAAGAAAGCTAGGCCACTCACGTGAGACGACGCAAACATCAGGCAGGTACCCATTGTTGGCGTTAAGTTTAACTGCACCTTTATAGAACACAATTATCTCCGATAGAATGCCAGTTTGTGGAGCTGTCACGGTCTTCGTGAGAGGGCAGGGCCGGACCGGCAGTGGGTCCGCTGTGTTGGTCCACTAACTCGATAATACTTTGGTGCAGGCGTAGGCCGCTTTGCGACGCCAGCGTTTCCCCGCTGTTAAAACTTAATTTCCTAAACTGTGGAGCCAAAGTGAAGACGCTGATCGCGTTAGCCAAAGAGGTCGCTTTTTACCAATGGAAGATCAAAATGAATGAGAGAAACACGGGATTAAGAAGGCGGGATTGATAATTATTCGAAATAGTAGGAAATAGAAGGAAACGGCGCGACATATAGTTTTCTGTCCCACACGTCGCGGCGGATATACAGCAGGACACGACGCGTCAGACACCGCCGTCTGGCACGTTGCCGCAGACATGGGATCCGATGATATCAGCCATTATTATTAATAGACCGGTGTGTTTTTTCTTGCAACTCAATTTCCGAGGTCGGGATCGTCGTGCCTCGTGGAACAGTCATGCAAAGACTCATCACTCACCATTTTTTTGTATGGGCGCTAGTTTACGAACGGTAGAGCTGAGGCCCCGCGATGCCTACACCAGTTTTGGCATAAGCTACATTAAAGCTCTGACTGGGTAGTGAGCCCATGGCCTCTTCCTCAGGAAAGCAGAGCTTTCTTGGTTTTTCGTTGATAAAATTAATAATAGACTTTCTGGAGGGTTTACAAGGTATGCACCTGCTACCGTGGTCGTGAAGTGTCTCTCCCTCCCACGAGTTCGAGGGCGGGGTTAAGTGATATGAAGAGAAGAGCTCAACCAGAGAGTGGGAACGATTCGGACGGCTTGTTGTGATGACGTCGCACCTGGTTTGTTAACCCGCGCTCTGCCGGCACCCGCGACTTACACGCCCTGCCGGCATCACTGAAAAAGCCTCATCTGGTTTACCAGCCGAAAACTTTAGTTGTGGGTGGTCGAATATGCCGTAAAAGAAATCAAAATAATCCTCAACCATTTTTATATTTGTTCGTATGTTTCATCCATGACTTCCTGTTAAGAGTACCTGAGCCAATCTTCTTAAATAAGCCCTGCAACTAACATCAGATTTGTTGAATCGTGACTCAATGCCTCGACTCTGTCGAGTCAGGGTTGACACTGAGTCGACTCAAATTGTTTTTGAGTCAGAGTTGAGTTCACTCACTTCTGGATGTGGTTCGAGTCAGAGTCGACTCACCGGATCAACGCATTGAACTGAGTCAGAATCAGCGTCAGCCATTAAGCTGTAAGTCGAAGTTGAGTTGACTAAAATAGTTTTGAGTCGTCAACAAGTCTGACCAGCATCCCGACCGCAGCTACCGCACACCGCCAGCATCCATCGTCTCAGGCAGTGGTGAGTCCAGGAATTCAATTGGAGGGGAGGCTGAGGGGCTCTTCTCTCCCACGCTATCGCCTCAGATCAGCCTTCCGCTATGCTTTTACCATATGCGCTCTGAAACTTCGGGGGGATTAAGCCCCCTAGTCCCTGTCTATCTGCCACTGGCAGTGGCGGGTCCAGGAATTTATTTGGGGGAGGGCTAGGGGGCTGGTGCCTCTCCCGCCATTGCCTCGGATCAGCATTCGGCAATGCATTTACCATAGGCACTCTGACATTCCGGGGAGGCTGGAGCTCCTATACCCCCCCCTTCCTCTTTGTATCGGCAACTAATCTCATAGTCTCAGACAAACCGTCCCGTCGCCGGCCCATCGCCACGTAACGGCGCACCGGTCGCCAGACCACCGCCAGACCGGGCGCCCGCCGTGGCGCCCAGTATGTGCCAGAGACTATACACTAGACTCATTCAAAAATCCAAAATTTTGGAAATTGTTGAAACACCTCTCATTTTCCCATACATTAAAATATTTTGGGACGATCTGAGAAGGTTACATACCGATATCTTCTAAACTGATGAAGCGCAAGCGGTCTGAAGGTGGGCTGTTTCAGCCCAATTTGTAGTTAAAGTATCCATGTTAAACACCATTGGATAAGAGAGTAACACTAGACCTCAGGGTAGCTGATCACCAATATCTGAGCGAACATCTATCTGGAAATCCTGAGCCTGGATGTTTGAGGCCTTGTGTCAGGCACTGCAGTTGCCAATGACGGGTACATGCAGCCCTCGTTCAAGTTTCCTGACAACACGTGCACGTGACGTCACCCGCGCAACGCCGGGGGCGTTTTACAGCTTGAACCTATGGGGAGTTATGGGGAAATAAATATTTTCCGTGCCTGAGGGGCGTGGAAATAAAACTACGGTATCAATTTCGTTGAAACTCAAGTCGTTGGAAAGCTCTTAACATACTCTATCCAGAAATATTAAGCCCTGTACCGCCAGAAAACTATGAAAACACTCAAAATCCTCTAGAGCTTGAACCAATCTGGTATTCTAGACCCTTGGATACAAGGGGAAGGCTACTGGACTCAAGCACCCTCTCCAAATAAAATATTGAATCCGCCACTGGTAGATGCTTTGCCTAATAAGGACATTGAGCTTTCCCCTCGTGGGTTGAGGTTTCAAGGGAGTAGAAATATGTATACTATCTGATTTACTTTACGAAAGTTCAGAGACCAGCTTTGTTCGCGATGGGTCTCCGCTGCTCCACAGATTCATTTAGTCTTCATTTTATTTTAATGAAAATTGTTTTATCGGGGTATTCTCTAATGCCCCTTCATGTTATGATTTGTAAATATAATCGCATGAATTCCAACCATACAGAGACGAATAGTATTATGTGAAGCCAAACAATTTATATGGGTTTGAAATCAAAGCCCATTAGCCCATAAGCCCATCAACCCATTAGGCGGAAGGGTAGATTCTGAAACCCTTAAGTCTGGAATCAAAGCGTAATTCAAAATTTTAAACGAGAGCACGTTGTTCTATTTAGTGAGCTGAATCGTCCAGATAAGCTTGAAAAAACCGCGGGAATTGAAAGGAAGGAAAGTGGAAATATTCAGATCGCGCGGACGCAAGCATTTGCTGTACGTTCATAGATCATAACCGAAGTATGGCGGTGAGATATTCCACGGATCCGGACACTTGAATGTCCTCACGCATGACCCTGGAGGCTGAGCGTCTGAAAACACCATCATCATCATCGAATGTCTTCTGAGCTTGTGATTTTCCGGTTGAATTGCGAAGCTCTGAAGCCCCAATAGCTTTCCATCTTGGTGTTTGTGTAGGTCAGTGCTAACTATCGCCATCTTTAAATTTTTTAACCGTCCCAGTAAAATACCCCCCCCAATTTGACCGTCTTGCATTGAACTGACAAGAAATTCTTTGACTGGTAGCTTTTCTGTTGGCTACTCTTGATCGCCAGAATGTAGGCTCGCTAACACTGACATTACTAAGGTCAGCACTGGTCTCTTTCAAAACTGTCATGGTAAGGGCCGATGATGCCCAAGATAACTTTACTTAAAGGTACGTTCAAGAGGGATTCCTCCACGCCCGAGTGACGTCACACGGGCGTGGAGGAATTCCTTCACCACTGAGCCGTGCGTTAAAGTGCTGCTAATGGCAATTCCTGCATTCGAATTGGTGAGAATACACGGTAATCAAGTTTATCCCAAATGCAATGGATAAACATTTCTGTTTTCGATTCTGGGCCTCTTTTTGCAAAAATTTGGATATTTAACCATTTATTTTTTCTATGTGATATGCTACGAGGTGTGACGTCACATCCGGTGGTCTGCGCTTGCTGTTGGAGGGGGCTGGATGATGCCCTACTTGAAAAGCCGAAATGATCGGCAACATTCGTTATGGACGAAGACGCTAAATCTCTGGGTAAGACTCATCACGAGCAGCTTTTGCCTGTGACATTTTCTTCGGAATATAGTCTACATCTTCACCATCTGTATCAGTGAGGGAGTCCTTATAGGCATCCTCCGGATCTAGATCTTCGCTTGGAACACCAGACGAACTTGGGCCTTAAGATTTGCTTTTCGCGTCCTGTTTCTTTTCCCGAGCTGAGTTGCGGTTGTGTTTCTGTTCATACATATTATCACGCTCCTCCATCCTCCCCTTTTTGGATGACCTTTGATCACGCAGGAATCGTATGTCTGCTTTCTTATGGCTCTCGGTTCTTAGCCGGTCTTGCAAAATTTCCCTTTCGGCACTTGTATAAAAATCAAACAGCTGTTCCAGCTTTGCCTCAAAGCTCCTTCTATTCTTCATTTCTGTTCCAGTGTCCCATTTCTTACTTTTCAAGAGCTTCTGAACCAGAAGCTGTTGAAACGTAAGAAACGAAACACTGAAACAGAAATGAAGAATAGAAGGAGCTTTGAGGCAAAGCTGGAACAGCTGTTTGATTTTTTATACAAGTGCCGAAAGCCAAATTTTGCAAGACCTGGTAGTCTCTGTAGAGCCGGGTTATTCGCCAGACAATGGTTTCTTTACCGACAGTCGGAATTCATGATCTCTCCCAGCATTAAATGACATCGTCATAAACCATCGATATTTGCCACATGTTTGTTTATTATATATATTTGCCACATGATCACGTGTTTTGGGCGCTCTGAAAGACAAGAAGTCCAGGAGTATTTGACACTTTGTCAAGTGATCCTTTTAGGTAGGCGCCACATATACCCTTGCTGTCACCCATATTTTGAGGTCTTTGACGCTTTCCCCTTTGATGATTTGCTTGGTTTGCCGCTGGTTTCTACGCCTGATGGTGTTATTGCCATACTAGATCATGTTGTTGCCAGGATACTAGATCATCGATACTTACATGACAAGATAGCACCTATGTGTCAAAGTTTGCTAAACACAAGAGCAGGAATGTTAGAGGATGAAGTCATAACGTTCGTTAAGCCTTTAGTATGCTCCAATATTATAGTTCTAAGATTCTTAGATTTCAGAGCATCAAAATATAGTCGCAGAGTTTAATGCGGAGGCAACGCTCAGGTGTTTGTGATCACATCCGTGAAGCCTGGTGGTACTCTCTTATCCAATGGTGTTTTACAGGGAGACAACTACAAACTGGACTGAAACAGCCGCCCACCTTCAGACCGCTTGCGCTTCATCAGTTTTGAAGATACCGGGATGAAACCTTTACAGATCGTCTCAAAATTGTTCAATGCATGGGAAAATAAGAGGTGTTTCTAAAATTTCAAAAATTTGGATTTTTTAATAAGCCTTCTATACATTGGTAAAATTGCGCGCCACTCTGGTGCCAAGCCCGATCAGTAAGCCCGGAAATATCCCAATTAAATTCAAATTTTGCAAATATTTGGAGGGGCATCTATTTTCTGTTTGTCAATAATGATTAAAACAGCACATAAGAAAAGGTACCCGGAGTTCCTATGCATTTGCGGCAATCGCTATTTTCATTTTTTTGCCATGGCATGGCATGGATGCCAAACAGCCATAGAACTCTCAATATCATTTCAGTTCGACATGAGTAAATCTCATTTCACACTTATCTAAGGAAGAACTTAAACACCTTCGTTTAGGTAACATTCATGACTCTGTTTGCCCTTCACAACAATAGTTTTACCTGCGATTCAAAATTTCAGAAAACAGTGATGTATTTCATGTTTGCATCATTGGCTGATAAAAGTAACGCTGCTACTTCTTGCCTAACTTTTCAGGGGTGTTTTTGTATTCAGCGTACATTTGTATGCTATATGAAACAAAATTGTGAATATTCTACGCTGCATTCCATGACTGCGTAGCTTACACCAGTATAACTTTGCAAGTAGCTGTATTTTACGCTGCATTTTTATGAAACAAGGTTATAGTTTATTGTTCATTTTCTTGGCTGCATTATGCTACTGTTACGCCATTAGTTATTATTATTAAGGGCTTTTTATAAGGCGTTCTGTGCAAGGCACCTTTGTTCGCCTCTAAAGTAGAGATAACTCGCTGTAGCGCCAGTGGCGGCGCTGCCATAGAGGCACATTAGGCACTGCCTAGCCACTTTTAAATGTCAGAGTAGGTATGTATTTTATGAGGAATAAATCTAATTTGGCTCGATGTTTAAGTTACAGTGAATATTCCTTCTTCGGATTACTGGGTCAAAGAACCGATAATTTGCATATCTGACAATCCACGTTCGCAGCTCTTATCGTCAACAAGTGTGAGATTAGACACTTCGCGATTTCGCTGAATCTGCCTAACCTCGTGGCAAACCTAACGTGTGCTTTTTGATTGACATCTCTAATACCTCATTCCTTTGGACGCGAGTACTGGCTTGTTAAATCAGCAAACCAGGCATTCCTTGACAGCTAGCACGTGCGATGCCGCGTCTTAGGACCTTGATTACAGCGGATTCGTTTATTCACATTCTTGTATTCTCGGATTTCTAGCATTCTCTAGTGCGGGACAGTTGTTTGGCAATTATTAGCTTAGCAAGATATTTATGATCTTGTAAAAATATGATACCACAAAATCTGGTGGATGAAATTTTTTTATAAAATCCGTTCACAAATCGATCGTACAGCGAGAAATTGGACGTCATAAAAATGAAGTGCCGAAGCTGTCCTTGACATAGGAAGCTCTCGTGGGTACATTGTCCTTCCCGGCTTACATACCTACCTACATATCCTTCTCGAATTTAGCCTTCATATACTGCCGCATAACCGTTTCCACAATCCACCGACATATGGTTTTATATTTTTTTAATTTTCATTGTATTAAACATTAAAACGTAAATATTCTTTTTGCTCTTCGACTTGGGCTTGCAACCTTCTCCAGCCGACCTGTTGGATCCGCCCCTGTCTTATATCAGGTAATCGTGCCTAGGCTGTCATAACACGCGCATTGACGGGGGGCGGGTATCCGCCCCCTCTCGGGCTTTTCGGAAATAGCAGTAAAACGGCGGTGCGTAGCGCCGCCGTACGTGGCATACCTTTTCCCTCATCATTTTTACAACTTCTGTGAAAATTTTAAGGTTAGGTCATCTCAGGACAGGTCACCAGTACAGGTCAAGTGACCAGACCTAAAAAAGTTTAAGATAGAATCAGTCGGAACAGGGTGAATTTATCCGATTGAAACTCATATCACATAATGGGCCCACCGAGTTCTCTAAAATATTTTTCGGTATTTTTGATATCGATAACTTAAGGTCTGGTACGAGGCATGACCTCTCCATTGGAAATACATGGGAAAAATGGTTTTTACTGTATAACTCAGTAACGAATAGTGATAGAGCGTTTATTTTAGCAGCATTAGACTCGCCATGGCTTTGCAGTTCTAATTATATGCATTTTATATAATTTGACCCTGACCTGACCTCAGGTCAGGTCAAATCCTTGATTTGACCTAGCAAGGTCAAATTATATATCATTCGATTCGGCTTGCTGCGAGGATCCATATGGTTTAAGTCGTTTTGCTCTATCTTACTTGTTCAGATGTAATGGCCGAAAAACTTAATTTACATGTTATCCCCATTACGGCATGTTTTGACCTCTCGTGGCCTTAAATGTGATCTGACAAAAATGGTTCAAATATTTTTGATGGAGAAGTGGATGGGCTACCCAACGCCGTTTACCGTTTTTCGCTACCTACCGTGGTTCTCGAGATCTTGGGGGAGGGGGCGGGTACCCGCACACCCTCGTCAAAGAGATGGCGGCTCAGATCCCCGTCAATGCGCGTGATAATGTTCAAGCGCCGAAGGGGGGAAAAAAAAAAAACCACTGGAATCATCGCATGAAGCCAAATTGAATGATATATAATATAAACTTACTCGGTCAAATCAAGGATTTTACCTGACCTGAGGTCAGTTTAAGTTCAAATTATTAAGTAAGATAAATATCATTAGAACCGCAAAACATGGAAAATCTAATCCAGTTAAAATAAATGCTCTATCACCATCCGTTACTGAGTTATTCAATTAAAACCATTTTCCCATGTATTTCTAATAGAGCGGTCATGGCTCGTATCTGACCTTAGGTCATCGATATAAAAAATGTCGGAACATATTTTAGAGAACTCGGTGGGCCAATTATGTGATATGAGTTTCAATCGGATGAGTTCATCGTGTTCCGAATTATGTTATCTTAAACTTTTTCAGATCAGATCACTTGACCTGTACGGGTGACGAACTGAGATGACCTAACCTTAAAATTTTGACGAATGTTTTGAAAATGATGAGAGAAAAGGTATGCTAAGTACCTACAGCGGCGCCACGCGCCGCTGTTCTTATGCTGTCTTCGAAAAACTCGAGGGAAAAATTCCCCCACCGTCAATGCGCGTGTTGAAAGACTAATATTACATCCTGAAGAAAGCAACAGCTCTTTGTGATTTGCCCAGTCTTGCCTCTCCCCCTCGTACCTTATGAACTCGAGCTAGCGCAACATGTACCCTAGTACCACGCGAATCCCGCCGTAGTGCTGTTTCCCCGTGCGTGTGTACAAAGTTTGTAACTTTCACTACAGTGAACTATCCAGACCGCCGCTTTTGAGAGTTAAATGAAGCGACACAATGTCCAGACTCGAGAGCTGTCCACCAGACCTTGCCCTGACGACTTGAGCTGATCCCGGAATAATGAAGCAGACTTAAAGCGGACGGCTTCTTTAGCCCAAGTTAAACAGGTCACAGGCCATGGGGGATAGCTCGCTCGGGTAACTCTATAATACACTGATCAAAGGAGAGCCAGAACCGGATGTGCCTCGCAACATCTCGGGGGGGTACAATCACAAGAGCTGCGAAACTTTCCTGGACGTTTGAACCCAACCGTTCCGATCACAGGGAATGGCGATTCAAATACGACTTTAAGGCTAATTCTGAGTTCCACTTATTAATGAAACTCTTTGATATGACCTGATCATCCTGGAAGGGTGGGAGGCTATCGTTTTCTGCAAGTCATATTTAAAACGAAAGGGCATCAGAGGTAGGCACCACCCCACTCTCATATGACGATTACTAGTCTTATTTTGTGGTTTTCCTTTGCGTAGAGGAATCAGAAATTGATCATTTAAAAGAAGGGCTATTTAATGATAATAAAAACTGTCCATACACCAGGACCGGAACACTATTTGTGAGACTCCTGTCTCGTTTATCTTCAAGATCCACAAAATGTTTACACATCTGAGATTTCAGCAGGAATAAGTTAGTGTGTCGTAAATCAGCATTAAACATTCAGGAGTTTTAGAGCTGATTTATGTCTCAGATCCCGGCAACTTGTTTATCTTGACTAAAGTGAGCAGCCCCAAGAAAGAGTTTTAGGCATCCTAGAATGGCCTGCGAGTTTTTAATCCAGAGAAGCTGAGCTGATCCCAATATGCCTATGACCTGTATCTCTCTCTGGGGCAGCTCTATATTGGTGCATTTCAAACCTGCTTATGATCTTGATATGCTATGTGAGGGATAGAGCTTCAGAAGCTGAATGACCCTTAAACACCAGCACCATTCCGAAGTGTGTTCAGAGCTCCGTTTTCCCTCCCCCATCAGGGATGTTTGTGCCTCAGTATAGAACTTCTGTTTGTTCAGAAATAGGTCCTGGGTTCAAATTCTGACGGGCTCTTTGGATACATACAATCTGATTCCCAAAATATGTTCTAGGAGTGTGAGTTTGTGACGACGCCGTATGGCCTGGCCAGTGGCTGGGTTTTGAAACCCTGACAAAAACTAGTAATTTGCTGAGTTGAGTAGGTATTCGCAGAGCGGTGGAGATCAGATTATCCATAAGAATAATATACTGGCGTAGGTCACGGCTATACCAAGTAAGATTGCAGTCAAAGTGCACGCTGTATGCATTTTAAAAGAATCTAAACATTTTTATGTAAATTACTTTCATATTAAATCGGTTATACATGCTTAACAATGAATACACACACTCACCCCGGTACATACTATCACCAGCTTCAAGTGGAGTCAGTGAAACATGTAAAGGCAAAGTCTTCAACAAATCCATGATCGTTTGTGGTTTGGTCTATCCATGATTCATGATATATGGCGTTGTGGTGAGGTAACGTTTTATTCCGATTACACGGGCCATCATTAAAAGATTGGATACGCATCCTAATCCAATCATTCAACTCAAAGGTTATGCATGTCAGTCTATGTCAGAATCATTTGGTGAGCAATGCGTCACAAATTTAGTTACGACGCCTCATTGTGTAGTTTCATTTCACTCTGACCCTACTGAACTCAATCATACATCGTGCAGCTGTCATCCATACACGGCACGTCCAGTGCAGTTCCCGCTCGGCTGGAGAGCCAGGCATTCAGACCCACCTGGTTCATGTTGCTCTTGACGAACTCCATACTCTGCTCTAGAGCGTAGGTGCCACTGCTGCACGTGTCTAGGATCCTGACCCCTATGGTGATGTTGGGCAGCAGCTCATGGCTCCTGTTGATCTCGTCCACCGCCCACAGCATCGCCTCCATCCTCTGGATGCCCTTCTCCGTTTTGATTTTACCGCAGGAGGCTCGGCCGCCTCTGCTGGTGTGTTCGTGCATGGGAAAGAGGCCGCCGAAGGTGACGTCGCCAGGCAGTCTAACAGCCTCAGCCGGCGGGTCGTTCTCCCGGCCCCCGGACTGTGAGTCCGTCACCTGAGCCAGCGTGACCTCCGGCCTCCAGAGCAGCAGCCAGGCCAGCAGCAGCAGCTGCGGCGGCGAGCTCCCGCTCAACATGATCGATTACCCGACCAGTGATCACAGCGCCGGCAGCTGCATGACACCTGAAACGAACGGGCGCGGATTCATCAGCCGTCACGGAATTTCAATTTTCAAGCGCCATTCTGGCTAGCCTGGGTCAATGGCGCGCATTTTAGCGCAAATGAAATGGAAAAGAATCGATCTGCGCACGAAGGCAAAGTATTCTGATGAGTCGGATGCGTTTTTCTCTGGTATGACCTTCCACGTAGTCCACCATGACACTGGAATAAAATGCTTTATTGCAGCAGAGTCAAGGGAAGTTTTCTTGCACTCAACATCGAGCGGAGGCGCAATGTGTGGCTCAGTAAAGAGTGTTTCCGTCTTCTGCGCTATAGGTCCCGGGCGCAAATCCCGGCGGAGCCTCTGAATAAGTTGATCTGACTCTTCAAATCCCTCCGAACAGGGTGAGGGTTGGCGACGCCTTATAACCTTGCCAGTTGGTGCGTCGTTGAATCTGACAAATCATTCACATAGATCTGTAATACTATCACTGTCATAGTCTAAAGTAATCGTGAAATTATCAGCCACCAATTCAAGCGATTCACATGCTCTAAAATGCGGCATTTGTTGCGACGGACGCAGCAGATCCAACTGATTCCGATGAGGCGCAAACGTTTGATGGAACTGATTTTCCAGCCCCCAAGGAGAGCGACAATTTTTGGTTTTATTTATTTTCTCCTTTAGATATTACACTCCGAGTTTATTGCTGTGAACTCGTGTGTGCTTAGGAAAAACTCCAAAACTGGAAAGCATTAGAAGGAAATGGGTAGCTATGCTGTCCTTCTTGGAATGTAGCATTTGACTTTTACGACCTCGTTTGACCTTTAAGATATACAACTAGGTCATGAAACATTTCCATAAGGTAGGTCACCTTCGCCCTCACACACCGCCCAAACGGGCAATTTTTATAATCCTCTTGAACTCCTAGATCTCAGCGTTAACTAGGGTTGTTGAAAAAAATTCAGCCACATGGAATCCACTTTTTCCCCATAATATATTCTATTCCAATCTCAATGCACCGCATTCCAAGCGTCTATGACAACTGGAAATATCACCTCAAAACGGTTAAAAATTTCATGTTTGAGGCGCGAGATTGGCCGCCCGGCGTTGCAGTCTCCCCTTGTTACAATGTGATGGTGCATAGCCTTCGTAGAGCTAGTGTGACATGTATTTACATACGTGCTTATAATAACGATAGATGGGCTTTAAAATGCATGCATTTACTTGACAGATGTATTTGCGGCGTACTATAAATACATGTTATTCCACATGGACCTGGAATTACATGGCTCAGCACCTTAGTACTCTAAAGCACTACAGAACAGGAATGTCTTCCGAAAGCGAGCCTTGAATCTGGTACCATTCACTTGAGAACGTGGTTGAGGCAAGTGTTTCTCCCTATTCTCATGGGAACTGTGTATTAGCTCTGGTATAGCTAGAAGATCCTGTGTCACATTTTACCCATTTGAATGGTTCACGAAATCCTTCACCAGCTTCACACGCTCTGTGGGATCGTTGGGCACAGTAAGCTCTAGAATACCTTGAAACCGGGGAAGCTATAGCAGTCACCAGCTTCTCAACGGAGCCATTCCATATCAGAATCCTTCAGATTCAGGCGATCAAATACCAGCTGTCAGAAGTGAAAAATTGGCTAAGGCTTGGTACCTAGTCATCCACTGGGCTCTTCATAGCCTCTGTCGGAAACTTGAGCCTGCACAACTCAAAGATGGTTGTTCTCCAACATGGTGATTCTCATCAGCGAGGCAGATTACAAGTGTTTTGTGCACAAATACCACGGTTGATAACAAATTGACTTCAGCACCGCAAGGACAATTTCTATATCAGCTTAACCCTATTAGTGTAGGGGGCTCCAGATGCCCCTCGACGGTTTTTCTCGTGGCGTGGTTAAACCTGAATAAATATCGCTTTCCTACTGAACAATCGATTTGGCATCAAGCAGAAATGAAAGGAAAATTCTTAGTGGTCCATGGGCGACTCCAGGGACATGTTTTGGGGGCATGTCAAGCAGCTATGAAAAGAACTAGCTCAGCTGTGACTTGCTCTATTTCTGGTACAAAATCAATTTGTTTAGCGCAATGCAATGATTGCTTCGCTACTTTATCAATGTGGTCATATTCGTGTTTACTTTGCGGTTTTGTGTTCCAAGGGCGGTTCCAGGGGTATATAATTGGGGGGCATTACATATCAGTTGCACAATACTCTTTGATCAGAAGCAATTCTATTTTATCATTGCAAAAATTCTTGATGTATGGTTGCAGACAGATTCCTGTGTTTAGTTTCACTTTTAGGGATCAGTGGCGGTGGCAGAGCGAGGTTTGGGTGGGGCAGTTGGTCCGATAATGACTCGTAACCGTATTATTCTGTTGAAATTATTGACTCTGAGGTAAAGAAATAATGCAGATGTATGATGGATGTTGTATATTATATTTCACGTACATCAATGCAAATTTAAGGTTTCCACCAAGGGCGGATCCAGGAGAAAAACTTGGGGGATAATTTTCATATTGTACGGGACATGTACATCAATAGTGAGATTTCAATCGAACTTTGGAGATTGTTTGGCCTTTGTTTTGTATCAATATCTAACATTTTGTGATAGTTTTCATGCCAGTGGCAATGCCAGATCATAATTTGAGTCGGATAACCAGAAAATTCCTACTAAGTATAGTATCGTATTGAAACAGTTGATTATGAATTGCAGAGATCAGAAGAAGTCCGAACGTGCCAACATTGTTGGGGAAGATCTTCAGCTACTGGAGAGTCTATGCATTTTCTTTCTTCCTCTACTGCAGTATTTCTGGTCTTTTGACATGTGAACATTGTGTCTTACTTTTACTTATGTGGTACTTTTGGGCTGTGGATTTTCCGATTTTGTGTACTATTTGACCATTGGACATTTAGATAGTTATTCATGGGGACGTTCTAGGTTTGACTCTTTGTTCTTGAGGTTGAATTAAAATGTGGACTATTTGAGCAGTTGACTATTTAATATCGCGTGAATTCACATATCTGTAGTCCTTCTGCTTCATTATTTCCACTGGCGCTAGCACTAGCAAAAAACTGCTTTCAGACATTTTACACGAATCAGAAGCCGGGGAATTTTTCGAGGGCGGTCCAGCTAGGGAAGCTAGGAATGTGTTTAAGTCAATCCGTTCGCACCGCGGTGGAAGAGTTGGGATAAGTTGCAGTGGCGGATCCAGGGGGGGGCAAAAAAATTCCCCCCAAACGGAAAAGCTCGGGGCAAAACTATGTTTTTGCTCTCCCTAAAGCGATCGACCTCCTTTTTCCCCGACTCCTTTTTAGCTTGTAAGCAAGATTTTGGTGCTTCAACCCTCAACTTCAAACAGAATTAGTGAAGTTCAGTGTAAATATTGGGGCTTGGATAGGAAAAAAAGTATCTTGAGTCCATATTTTTCACCCCGTGGCGTTTTTTGTTTTGCTTTTCGTCTCCAGTTCCCAAAATCCTACCGGAAAGGCATATTGTGACGCAATTTTGCACTGCGCGGTTTTTTTTTGCTTTTTGACTTTGGTTTGCCCCTCCCAAACCATCCGGCTAGATCCGCCACTGGTAAGTTGGAGCTCCGCTGACAAGCTGGCGCACGCGTTGCAAATTGTTATAGCGCACAATGCAAAAAGTGCGCCGGACTCGTCTACATATTTGCTTGGGATGTGGATTCGTGGACTCTATTGCTTTGGTTGGGAATTTAATAATTGTTGAGGTTTAACGACGCACCAACTGCCAGGGTCATACGGCGTCGCCAACTCTCACCCTGTTGGAAGGGATTTTGGGGATCAGATCGACTTATTCAGAGGCTCCGCCGGGACTTGAACCCGGGACCGGTGGCTTAGAAGACAAGAGTGCTATCCACTAAGCCACCTCATCCCCTGGTTGGGAATTTGAACCTCGCGGTGAAGAATTATTATTATGGCCTTGGTAGTAATAGAGTAAGGAAACTGGGACTGGTTGGGGGGGTGCATACTTGATGCGCCCACGCGCGGCACTCGGTCCATACTAGTTTCATATAACTCCTGTTATTTTTCCAGAACCTTAAAAAAGTGGGGCCTAGAGTGAACTTTCAGCTGGGTATTGACTGACCAATGCTCAAAATGGGTGACAGTGGGGAGTATGATAAAATTATTTTACATTTTAGACATTTGGTAGCATCTTAAGGTAAGCATGCATTACTTTAGGTACCTACTTACCTTCTTGCAAGTAAAACTCAAGTTTACTTTGATAGCTTAAGTGTTTCAATGGGCACAGTTGAAACTTATAGTCAGCATCTCGTGCCGTGTGTAGGAAGTGCCTGTATATTTTAGTTTTCTGTGGTCTTTCACTCAGGCTGAATTTTGCAAAATTTGCAACCAGCCAGTTTAGTTCTATGATTTTGAAAAATAAACTGAACTTTGCAATTGAACTATATGTTTTAAATAAATTAATGATTCGCTCGTACTCTTGTCGGGACGACACATTTTATCTAGGTTTTAATTTTAGGATTGTTAGAGGATTTGAAATTTTTTTGGTTTTTGAATTTTTTTAGACTGCCTTTGAATTTCTTGGATCAAAACTAAGTTTTGAAAAAATGTGGTCCAATTTTTTTCAATTTTTATATTTCAGATTACATTTAGATTGCATGCACAGATTTTGAATGAAAATGTCAGAAAATATATAAATACAAATTTTGAAAGCAATTGAGTTTAAATTGCGAGAGATATTGGGTCATACATGGAGGCCTTTACGAGTGTGTCAAATATTTATAAGCCCATAACTTTTGAGATTACCAACAGATTTTAAATTTCTTTTGTTCGTTGGAATCAGTGTCTCATGTTGATTAAGAATATGTATATGGAGAAAAATAGTTTGACCCCCAAGAATTTAGAAGTGTTAATCAATTTTGGATTATTTTACACCTGAAAAATTTCATAGCCTGAAGACCATCTAAAATAATTTTGAACAATATCTCCTAATAAATGCTAAACTTGTATTACCTGAATGTGACAAATACAGGCCATGTCCTCAGGCTTCTGCTCCACAAGCTATAATTGCCAGATAATTGCCTCTGGGGAACGTTCCTTTCATCTTGGGGCATCAACTGGTCTGCGTTGGGGAACAAAATTACTTTTCCTGACCTCTGATGAATTGCATGAGAATGTGGGGCTAAGCTAACCACCGTACATCTTACTGTCAGTAGTTCCAGACGACTGGTGTAGTTTACATTGTCATATTGGACATACTGAAGTACAAAGAGTTACCGCGGCGCTGTTATCGCACCAGGCAGTATTGGCAGCGGCGCCATGGGACCGGGCATTGTCGTATCTCACGTCAGCCCACTAACCCTTTGAAGTTGTTATCTTCCCCTCTTGACGTTGTCGCAATGAGTATGAAGTTATTATAAACTATGGAAGGAGATGGTAAGGATGAGGAAAAGTGAGGATCAAGAGGATGGGATTCTACCTGGAGGGGTCGCTGCAGCCACAGGCGCATGCGCTCACAGCCTCCAGGTAGAGTAAGGATAAGGATAAGGATTAGGTACCGGTAAAAAACACACACACACAATCGCACACTCACTTCGAACATTTAACCCGCGCCCCACCGGGGGTCCGGCGCCACCTTCGCCCCACCGGGGGGCCATCGATGGCCCCCCTAACTCCGAAAATATGGACGTTAGCGCAAATCTGCAAAGTGCAATAGAAAGCTCGTGTGAATTCAGTGAGAAATTACTTCACATGTTTTAGTGCTCAGGTCAATGGTTTGATCTGCAGAGGTCAAATTAGGTCAAGATCGGCTATTTTCACTCAAATATGCAATGATTAAGCAAACTGGGCATAACTCTTATGTCATTAGAGCTATTGAGGCCTGGTAAAGTACATTTGATAGCAAATTGCCAGTACTTTTTCCGCTATGTGAAACTTAAAGACATCCCGCCAGTGGTTTAACCTCCAGAGATCACCTCGTGACCTAATATGACCTGAGGTCACGAAAGGTCAAAAAGTGACCTTGCCGTATATTAAATGAAAGCCAGTGACAAGACAAACACGATGGTGTTTGTTTCATCGCTCTAGTTTAATTAGCTCAAAAGTTATGGCCAAAACACTGTTTTTGACCTCTGGTGACCTTGGATGACCTTGGAAAAATCAAAGGGCAAATATGACCCCTGGGATCCGTGAAAGGGTGTCCAAAAACGCTGTTCTGAGCAGTCTGAGTATTTGCAATCATTTTTGTGGCTTTTATATCATGAAACAGCTTTTCCCCATGCTTTTCCAATGGGAGAGGTCGCCTCGTGACCTGACCTCAGGGCAAGAAATCGAAAAATCCCGGATATACACCTTGTAGACCCTGGAGGGGTCATGAAGTGTAGGAAGTTTCAAATCGATCGACTTTGAAATGTAGCTCTTACAGAGCTCTAAAGTTGAAGTAAGGTGACCTTGGTTGACCTCGTCTGGTGACCTGACCTTGGGTGACCCGGGGTAAAAAATTTCAGGGATGATGGGAAAATGATGCAGTGAGAGGTAGAGCCCTGAACCGCGGTGCTGCGCCTCGTCGTTTTTCTGCTATCTTGGAAAAACCTTAGGGGGGCCATCGATGGCCCCCGGTGGGGCGAGGGTTAAACTAAAATAATATGAGGATGAAAATGTTCGATTCTTCGGCTTCGTTTTCCTTTCGTCTTCGATCTGGTAAGTTTCGTTGTTTGTGCTCCATCATGTCTGTGACATAGTTGACCTTGCTTCAATTGTTGCATATTTTTCTTTTCTTTAATCTCCGGTGCTGATGTTTGACTCAGCAGCAATCTGACTCAGCAGTAGCGCGTTTTTCATGCCATAAATGTCCTGAAGTATGAATCTGACTCGTTGGTAGGCTCTGGGCCTCATGAACAGAGAATTGTCGGAGATATATCTCCGGTTAGTGATATGGTCATGAAACGCCGAAAACAGGCCTGAATTAAGAATACAGCCTCCGAACGATGCGCTAAGTGGGTAGAGCAGGTACAGAAAAACTAAGGTTACAACGTTATTTCTCATGCTTGTTCTTATAGGAAACAACACGAAAAAACTAAAGAAAGTAAAAAAATGATTTTAGGGAGCCCTGGTGTACAACCAATGCCTGTCCCATGTGCGGCATTATTTACCTGATGGCGTCATCACGACTCTTGTAACAGCCCTAATTCTCTCGCGGGTCAGGTACTGTTTCTCTTTATACGGAAGTGGGTCAAAAAGAATATGGTCAAAATTAAAAAAATACTAAATTTTGGAGCTCGTGTGATTTTTGGTCGCAGGAAGTTTGATCACGTGTCTGATCTGCGAGAGAGGTTGGGCTGGCTCTCAGCTGAACAGATGGCTGACTTTAGTCTTGCAACCCTGACTCACAAAGTTTTAGCTTACGATGAGCCAGAATCTTTGGTACCAATGTTGCGGACAAACTCGTCAAGACGCGAACGTGCCACTCGTCAGGATCTGATGTTGTATGTCCCTAGATCAAGCACAGAGACCGGGAAACGCAGATTCGAGAGCCGAGCCCCATCTCTCTATAATAGTATTCCCTCTGATTTGAGAGAGCTGGACCCAAAGCGGTTCCCGCGGGCGCTGCGCCGCTATATGCTTGGCAATGTAACGTGACGTGATGCTGGTGGGTCGAGGTGTGGTTCTGCTGGTGCCGTTCGGTGTGGAGTGTCTGTTGTATTGCTCAGACTTTTTGTCTTTTTAGTATTTTAATTATTAGTTGTGCTTTTTTACCTCATCTTGCATGCTTTTAATGACTCTGGACGTAATAGCCACGACCAAACTGTGGATGTCCTACGAAGTATTACAATACAATACAATACAATAATGACTTGGAAGCACGTCTTATTAAAATATAGCATGGTTTGGAAACGTGAAGCTGCATCCAGGTGAGTTTTCCTGGTGCAGTGCTCTAACCTGTGGGTTATAGACTGAATAAAGGAGGCTGGACAGCCCACTGCCTGGCCTTGATGATGACTCAGATTCAGATATGTATGCAGTAGGCCATGTCGTGATCACCACTTTTTCACAGGATCTTTGATTTCCGGGTGTTTTCTAATGTATTAATGGTTGCTGATCACGATTTTCTGGTCGAAAATGTCGAATTCGAAAAATATTTGCCCGCGCAAGCCGTTTGAAATTCTTCCGGTTTGCCAAAATTTCGATGTTTTCATATCTCACGGACAATAAAATGCAACTAATGTATGGAAAGGGCCACATAACTTTTAAACAATTAAATCTGAACAATTTGAAACTTTTTTTTGACTCCTTGAAATACATATTTACCCGAAAAAGTACCTTGGAAAGACAGGGATGTTTAAGCTTAAAAGATGATAATAGATGGCGCGCATGACGCAGCCGTCAATCAGTGTCCCGCTACGTCGCTTATGACAAGAAGATATTATCCAAAGGAGCTGGATATAATATTTGAGCCTATTATGGATTCGATGAATGAACATTTACCTTCACAAGATGAACTAGATTTCTCTCGCTTGCAGTTTTAAATATTATTGGTAATGGTTGCTTTCAAAGCAGGTCCAATTAAGATCAGCCAGCCATATATAGATTAGGTGTCTAAGCATGTAGTCACTGCGGATCAATTTCAAGTATTAAAATGTGTGCAAGAGCCAGTCGATTATATTTAGATTAGTCTTGCTATAACTAGCAAGGATAATACCGCATTTCGGGAAAAATGAAGCTACACCACACCTAGCGCCGCCGTCAAGCCATGTATGCTGCCGCTTAACCAGCTCTCGACTGGGGCTGACGTTGTCGTTCACATTATGATGCTGCAGCTTGAAGAGATGGAGGCCAGGGAAGTGGACGAATTTCACATTTCAATAGCTTGAAAGTTCGAACCGACCGCTGATGAAGTCACCGAGACTTACAGAAGAGCATCTGTGGCAGCAAAAAACAAGTACAAAGTTCGCTGTGAAATAAGGAAGCAGTGTAACCTGAAGGAAGAGATCAGAAGGCGCCTACAATACATGAATATATTGTAAGTATGGGCAAAGCATGACAACATTGTTTGACATATAAAGCAGAGTTTTACCATCAAAGGCATCGGCAAACAGAACATTTCTGGAAAACCAGCGAGAAGCACAGAGGTTGTATCTTGGTGGCTTGGATGCAGTCGTGACGGACCATTGGAGACGGCAGCAGCTGCGGCAAGCCACTGCTGCTGCCGCCAATAAGGCCTGATCGGGAGGCCGGCTCGTCCGCATTCGAGCACAATAATATGACAATCACCCGGACAAGTCTACAAACCACTTCCGTGTAACATTTAAAAATATGTTTTCCTTCCGAGATTGACTTATGCCTGCCAGAACCTGTTCGCGTGCGTCGTCTGTCAGCAGCTGGTGTGATGCTACAAATAGGAAGCTCGCTGCTGCATATACCACCATCGGTCGCTGTCAATGGTGCCGTTGCGTTCTGACGCAGCTTCAGCTCCGTCAGAACGCAACATCCGGAGAACTCCTGGTAGCCACAACGACAGTAGCGGTGGCTTGCCGCACCTGCTGCCGTCTCCAATGGTCCGTCACGACTGCATCCAAGCCACCAAGATACAACCTCTGCGCTTCTCGCTGGTCTTCCAGAAATGTTCTGTTTGCCGATGCCTTTGATGGTAAAACTCTGCTTTATATGTCAAACAATGTTGTCATGCTTTGTCCATGCTTACAATATCTTCATGTTTTGTAGGCGCCTTCTGATCGCTTCCTTCAGGTTTAAATGCTTCCTTATTTCACAGCGAACTTTGCACTTGTTTCTTGCTGCCACAGATGCTCTTCCGTAAGTATCGGTAACTTCATCAGCGGTCGGTTCGAATTTTCAAGCTATTGAAACGTGAAATTTGTCCTCTTCCCTGGCCTCTATCTCTTCAAGCCGCAGCATCATAATGTGAACGACAACGTCAGCCCCAGTCGAGAGCTGGTTAAGCGGCAGCATACATGGCTTGACGGTGGCGCTAGGTGTGGTGCAGCTTCATTTTTCCCGAAATGCGGCATTCTCCTTGCTAGTGATAGCAAGACTAATCTAAATATAATCGACTGGCTCTTGCATACATTTTAATACGTAAAATTGATCCGCAGTGACTACATGCTTAAATACCTAATCTATATATGGCTGGCTGATCTTAATTGGACCTGCTTTGAAAGCAACCATTACCAATAATATATAAAACTGCAAGCGAGAAAAATCTAGATCATCTTGTGAAGGTAAATGTTCATTCATCGAATTCAAAATAGTTTCAAATCATATATCCAGCTCCTTTGGCTAATAGCTTCTTGACATAAGCGACGTAGCGGGACAGTGGTTGACGGCTGCGTCATGCGCGCCATCTATTATCATATTTTTAAGCTCAAACATCCCCGTCTTTCCAAGGTACTTTATCGGACAAGTATATATTTTAAGGAGTCGAAAAAGGTTTCAAATTGTTCACATTGAATGGTTTAAAAGTTCTGTGGCCCTTTCCATACATTAGTTGCATTTTATTGTCCGTGAGATATGAAAACATCGAAATTTTGGCAAACCGGAAGAATTTCAAACGGCTTGCGCGGGCAAATATTTTTCGAATTCGACATTTTCGACCAGAAAATCGTGATCAGCAACCATTAATACATTAAAAAACACCCGGAAATCAAAGATCCTGTGAAAAAGTGGTGATCACGACATGGCCTAGTATGCAGTGAGTTCCTCCCTCTTTGCCTCCCACACATTCCTTCTGAATCTCCCAGTCCTCTTGCCCTCCCAGCTGGCTCCGAGCGCATGTAGTTAGACGGTAGCCGCTACACCGCATGCGCGCTCCCACTGACTCCAGCGTCGTTCCGCACACGAGCTGTGGTCAAAGAAAAGAAGTACAAGGGTATTGCCGATGAGATGGACACTGCCTTCGCCGAGCTGTCGGGATACTACAGCGGCACGCGCATCCGCGAGACGGGCGGCGGTGGGGCAAGCCTCCTGTGCCTTTTTGGCCCAGGCGTCTCCTTTTTGATTCGCCCTAGCCCCTTTTTACTGTCAATAAAAATGCGTACCTGTGATCTCATGGACTCATACTTGTGATTCATGACGGATGGATACGTGTGATTTATATATACTTCATACATTGGAATTAACATAAATCAAGCATAAGGTGAGCCGTTTTTATAACATTAGAATTTGTAGAAAGCATTGAAAATGGGGCAGGTTGGAAACCTGAAACATGCGTCAGAATTTTTCAGGTTTGCCCCCATCCAGAAATACCTTCCGCTGTCCGTATTTTTAGGGCGTGTCAACAACCGTTGTTACCGTATTTTATTTTGCCCAAAGCTTTTTGTATTGAATTTCCAAACAGCTTCATTTAAAAATAAGGGCACTAAGGCCCTAACTCAAACCATGAAAGAATCCCTTTTCATCTGGTTGAAAACAAAACTTGATTGCTTTAAATCCTAAATCCCTCCCACGTAACGAAAATGTCATGCTATCGAGTGAAACGTTCTTACTGTAAAACTGTTCTACTTTTTAATTTACCAGGCTCCCATTTTGTTAAATCCCAAAGGGATGAACGAGATTTTATGTTTAAAGAAACGATCAAAGTTAATTTCCATGCCATCCTTACCTTGGTTTTGAATTTTATGGGACAATAAGGAGGGAATATGGAATATTTAAGTCTAAGCTGTAAGACTATGCTATCCCTGTTACCAGGGTTATTATTTTGCAGAGCCAAAAAGATACTAATCTGATCAGTTTTTCTAAGATTGGAGAAAAAAATGGTGAATGTTGTCATTGTGAATAGTCCTAAAAATAACCGTCTTACATTCATACTATATATTGAAGAGAAAAGGCCAAGATAATGAACAATTTTAGTTTATTGTCTTGGCCTCTTCTCTTCAATATATAGTATGAATGTAAGACGGTTATTTTTAGGACTATTCATAATCTGATCAGATCATTGATTGTAAGAAAAATGGCTACATATTTTCCTGAGAGATATTGAATTTGGAAGCAAAGTGCGGATTTCATATTTCGGATACTTTTGTGCATCAACATAATTTTACATAATTTTCCACAAAATACAACCTTCCTTTTAATTCTATCGCCCGGGGAGTGCAGAGGACGAAGGCGGTGTTGTGTTTCTTACTCAATATGTTTTCTTCCTGCGCAGTAAACTAGGCGAGGCACATCTACAGTCGAGCGCAGGATCGAAGATTTTAGTTAGTTTCTAACACATGATAGACAGAGTGATTGCAGTTACTCTTTTCTTATCGTTAACCCATTTATAAGACGTCTCACTTCATGTTGTTTGAACCTTCATACGATTCCAAAAATAGAGTTAGATTTAAGCCCAATGGCGTCATTCAATTTTGTTGAAAGGATTTTAATTGGAGGAGCGCTCGCGCTTAAGTGCTGCTTCAAAACATTGCCGCCGTGTCAGGCCTGGATTAAAGGTCCCTTGTTGTTTGGGAGCTTACAATTTCACGGTGTAATGGCCACCAACAAAAGGTGTTTTCGCAGCAGCAAGCCTTAAGTCTTCGGGCGGTGTTCCGCCTCAGCATTCTGGCTATAAACTGGTTCTCATTGCAGGATATCTGGAATCCGGATGTTCTTGCTTCATTTGACTGAACAGGAAAATTGAAGTGATTTCTTCTCAACCTGCCACACATTCAGGTAATGGGTGAATAAAGAAGTGATTCCACATTGTCATATTTTGTTGGTGAAGGTCTAGGTATACACCTACTTTTAAAAGCTTATTGTAATATCGTAATACTCGACCGGTGGGGTTTGAGGGCCCCCTACTACGAAGATTGTATGACATCGGTAACTTCCAATAAGAGAATTTCGTACATAACCATTCCTACTGCATATGAATCGTGTAATTTTCCTGTTCGTCAGGGTGTTAGCCCAGTTAATCACCATCGATGTATAACTCTTCTGTCGCAGCGTCGATAGAGAAGTCGACTGTTGCTTTTAATTTCCAATTTGAAATATATTTCTGGGCTTTATAAATATAACATCATTTCATTATGAAGTATAACATTAATTATTATGTTGTACTTCATTATAGAACATTTTTTGTGATGTCTGATGTTTGTTGACCGACCACGTTTTTCATTCCAAAACATTTTTCGTATATTTTTTGTAATCATTGCTGTAATACTACATGCCTTACTTGACTACTCTTCAGCAAGCTATTGAACTTGGTGAACACGATCCTCCCTGGGGTCCCTGGTATGACGTGCCCCGTTGGAAGGGCGTATTTCTCACCCCCCCCTCCGTAACTCATTTTTTAGGAAATTTGAAGACAAATTACGGACGGCGTTTGAAAACCCTTCGTGAGACGAAGAGAAATTATGCGAACTATTTTTATCCAGGTCAATATTGAGGTCAGCATGGGTCAAGGATGGTTCCATAGGCCTACAACAGGGCCGCGTACGTTTTCCACTCTCGATTTTTACTCAGCAAAGCTAGGGAAATTTGTTATGCATCATTATATTTCTGTCATCGGGGTGAGTCAAAGGATGTATAATATGACCTTACTAGGTCAATGGTGAAAAGGACCCAACATCGAACTAGGTCGGGGTCACAGGATGACCTGGTATCGCCATGCTGCATATCAAGTAAATTCCCGTGATAAGATAAGCACACCATGGAAGCTTTATCTCAATTCAGTCAGAAGTGATTGGCAAAATAACCATTGTAGGATCCTGTAACCTCGCATTGCTTTGTGTCTATTCGCTTCTGCGTTACCTGGGGAAAACCAGGGGGCGAATTTCGCTCCCCCCAGTGGAGCGCGTGTAAGGTTCATGTTTAGCCCAGTCCATTCTCTCTCCAGGGATATAGTCTTAATCATTCCTCTGGTTTCCATTTCAGGTTGTGACATCAGTAACCCATCAGTTGTAATGACTAGCAAAGGCTTTTGTCAGCTTTTGTCGGTATCTTCAATGTAGTATTTGAGGACAAAGTGTTTGTGCAGCATTTCCACCTTCGTTGAATTCAGCCTGAACTGAGTATATGTAAAAAATATGTTTAAAGAGAAGGTCTTTAGTGTGCCTGTTATTTATTTTGTAAAAAATGAGACGATATTTTAACGCGACTATATTATCATCAGGCCTTATGTGGTGTCTGAAGCTAATGCGTCAGGGACGCCGCTGACGGTTGGCATCAGTTGCAGAGAGGTCATTGAGCTCTTTCCAGAAGTTGTGGCCGGTAGAGGAAAACTAAAACTTTGGCAGTAATCTTGCTGCTCCAGTTCTGGCGAGGTCTTATTTACAGACAAACTAGAATCTTTCGGCGGCTCAATCATTTGATGGAATGGTTAGGAGAAATAGGTTCATCATATCCAGTGCTGATTGTTTTTTGCATATTGAATTTTAATTTGAAGTATCATTAAAAAAAACACATCGCACAATTAATTCAAGATACCTTTAGGTAAGAATACAATCAAGAGGGATCCCTTTACGCTTGGTGACGTCACATAATAGTGAAAGGATTTTTCTACCGCTAGGTCTGCTGAAAATATTCCAAATTTTGTGAGGCTCGCTTGCAGATGGGAGAGAATACAAGGAACTTAATTGTGTTCTAATTTCACAAATGAAATATTCTGTTTTTGAAAATGGTTCTCTTTTTGGAATATTCTTAATAGTATTGATACACCCTTGATACCGTTTATATGGGTGAAGTGACGTCATACCGCGGACCGGCCCTTGCTCTTGGAGTGGGGCTGCATTTAGTTGGCTTATTTAAAAACAATTACCAATGTATGTCCTTCTGGTGCAAACTGCCGGTGTGCAGTCACCTTTCACCTTACACAAGTGTATCTTTGCTTTTAGCTCGTTCGATGATGGTTGTTTCGCTTTCGCTCTTCAGATGTACTTTTATAAATTTCCTCCAAGTAGTCCCAGGTTTTATTTTTGGAGTCGGGGCCTCTCTAAAGTCATCAATGGATCTGTCACGGAGACCCCGACCCCACCATCCTATCCTGCCATAATAAACGGACGGTCGCCCCGCTCAGGTAAGTCTCTCACCATCGCTTACCAGCCGACCTACGTTGGGTAAATACTGAGCGTCGAAGCGTCTCATGAGAATCGATCCCAGGCCTACACATGCACTGCTGCTACATGTTCCTAAGCAGCGGAGCGGACCTAAACCTGATAACTTTGTCGCATTGAAATATCATCTCATTTGGGCTCGTTTATTATCAGAAATAAACCTAATATCTGGCAAAAATTTTACCGTCAGACATGACAACATTGCGTTGAAATATCGTCTCATTTCGCTTCATTTTCTATAAGAAATACATAGCTTACTTATCAAAAGCTATTCAAACTTATTGTTTATATGAAGGTATTGCCTCAGGCTATCCAGACTATAAAATCTGAATTGAGTATAGCCTGTTCGATCTACATTTCACTTTTCTTGCTATATGCCAACGAAGGCTCCTTGCAAGTGACTGTTGAAAGAGTGTTGCCTACTAATAGGCTCATGTTTAGAATTTGTACTATATGCATGCAGTTTTGGATATTTTGCATACTATGTGCACTGCTTCTGAATTCACAGCAGAATTGTGAATGTACTCTCATGTCATGTATGTATGTACGTACTAAGGCCTATCTCTCTTATGTCGCAGTAATGTGTTTTTTGCCCCTTTCGCGCTCCAGATATTTCCCTCATTATTAAAGACGCCGAAGCATATGGCGACGCCGCCGGTTTTACCCTAAAGTGTTCATATTGCCCCCAAAAAATATACATCGATTCATTATTTCCGCGAACATGCCACTGGTAATCGTACTTTCAGACCAGGTTCTTCTGAGGATCGTCCCTTCGTTACGTGCAAACCAAAGGCCTGCACGTGTTCGAGGGCAAATTACCGAGCAGAAGTCCATAAATATTGATAAACGAAGTGACCTGAGCCCTGCTGAATGCGTCGTCGGTATAAAACAAGACACCAATGCAGCATTTTCTTTATATTTAATTTTGTTTTGCATGATGTATGATATGATAACTTGTGAAAACTCCTTAGTTAGGGCCAGGGCATCAAAGTCCCATGTGTGTCAGTCTAGAGATTTAATAGATATTAAAGGCGACTTTTTTATGTTTGGAGAACAATTTGTTTAGAGAGCTTTTCGTTTTGAGGTCATGATCTTACTAATGACTCTGAGTCGACTGGTATGCATCATGGTCATGTTTGGTCAAAAGATGGTCTTGGCCTGACCGTAGGTCAGATCAATATTTCATACGAATTTAATGTGGTCTTGTGATATATCATTCGACGCGGCTTAAGCAGAAAACTTTAATGCTGCCGGAAAATTATACCCAATTTCATTCTGTTGGATGCTAAAACCACGAAAAGGCAATATGCTTGCCACTTTGTTTTACTTTGTATTACCTCTATATTGTCGTGATTTGACGTAATTTTCGGGAGGTTTCCAGTACTGGTACGCTATTTTTGCTATTAGTCACAGAGCCAAGGTCGAGGGGTTCAGAAGGACCATTCCTTCCGCGAGGTACTGTATTGTACGTCGTAGGACGTCCACAGAATGGGAATTTTTATCAGATCCAGAGTCATAAAATGAGTGCAGGATGCTTGGCAACTGAAATTGCATCACATCATACTCATCCCATCATTACAAGCATAACCCGCACATTATTGCATCGTGAACCAGCGACGTATGACAGCCGGCCACCCAGTACAGGCAAGATCATCAAAGTAATAAACTCCACTTTGCCTGTAGCACGGCACAATATTATCAGCTGGGGGGTTTATTGTTTATTGCATGCGAATCATTAACGGACGTGGTGCCCATTTACAGATGAAGTCAAACTGATAAAAATATATACAATGCAGGCTCAACGCCGCGAGACGATTGTTAAAAGTTGATGGAACAAGTGAGCTTGAAATGATTCCAAAAGGTCAAATATACACTGCTACAAATAAAGATATATATAAATACTTTTATAAATTCACTTAAAAATAAAAATAGCCTACGACAGACGTAAAATATAAAAATAAAAATGGTATAAAAACTTGAAACACATAAAAGAGTCTTAAGACCTACTAAAATATAGATCACACCCAGCACAAGGCGAAACAACTGCTTTTTGTACTTTGCTTTGCCAAGCAGCCAAATATCTGCTTCCCGACATGCATCCAGGAACCTATTGCACAGTTTGGGAATCCTGGTAAAGAAATCCCTTTTGACCGTGTTGACCCTCGCGTAGGGCACGTGAAATAAAACCATACGGCGCAGCATTCGGGGAGGAACAGAAAGTGGAAACTTATTCAGAAGAAATCATGAATCTACTAATTTTTTTGTGGATACCTCTGATGAACATAAGATCATACTGTTTTCGTCTGTTTTCGTTTGACACGCGCACTGGAGGGTGGCCCTCAGATCCCCCCGCCCATTTTCCGAGGTGGCTGGAGAACTGCTCGTGGCTGAAAAACGATGCTCAGCCACAATTAACTGAATTGAATGGCGGGTTCATTGGTGCATGCATTTTAAAAATCAGTCGGACATTGTTTTACTACATTGTTTGTACATTGTTTTGTTACATTGTACATTGTTTTAATGGACTTTCAAAGTCAGACCTGCATTTTGAGATCGCCACAATCGCGCGGTCGAACCACTTCGCTTGCATTGGAAATCGAGTGGTGACGTCATAACGCCATATACCCGGTATGATATGTCAAGGGCACCTCACATTAAGGTCAAAGTCAAGGTCAAAGGTCACAGATAGATCACGGTCATGTCTGCACTATCAAGGTCATGGATCCCACTGCTTCCGGTCAAATGGCGTTAGCCGGTCTGACCTATACTATGTTATGACGTCATAGTTAACGTAACTCAATGTAAAGTTCAAGGTCAAAGGCCATGGACAAAGGTCAATCCTTATTTGCCGCCAAACAGTTACTATAGTACTACTTATAGTGTACATTGTAGATAGTGTACCATATTGTGACCTCCTAGGTCAATACCCTTGAATACCATTGACCCCAGAATAGTAGAAACGATTCGTTGTGACCTTCGCTCTATGACCTTGGTCTGTCTTTAGCATATGTCTGTCTCTGTTCCGCGTAAAGGGCATTTTCCAAAAGGTATTACCAAGATTTGACCTTTAGGACCTCGTTTGACCTTGAAGACATTGACCTAGATCAATAAAAATTGAGTATGATGTACATAATTGTAGCCCCCACCCATCTACCAACCAGCGTTTTTCTACGCCTGTTAGTTTTTTAGATCTAAGGGACAGGGGTCGAAAAAGTTGTCATTTTGCCTTTCTAAATGGTGACAGCTGGAGTTCCACCGGGTGACAAAAGTGACAAGTTAATTTACAAAATGGCACCTCTAATTCTCATACACTGCAAAATCACATGAACTGGTGACACGAATGGTGATAAAGTGCCATTGTCACCATTGCCCCAGGCTATGTCACCGGCCGTATTCACTTCTTCCGTGGTCGAACACATCACTGCTATAATCAGCTGAGCGGCTCGGCCTTCACCGCACTGCGCCAGCCGCCGCATTAGGCGCTGTAAATATGTATTTATACATTAGGCGCTGTAAAAATATAGGGAGCGGAAAGGCAGGGAAGAGGAAGGAAAATATCGGCTGCTATCTTTCTTCCGCATGTGGTGGCAAGGTGCCGAGAGTATAGGTGTTGATCAGTCAGGTATTTTGGTACCAAGTATGATATAGAAATACTGCTTAAACCTAATATAAGTGCCATACGCGGATCCAGGATTGCTGATCGGGGAGGGGGCACCTCCCCGGGGGCGCCATCCGGACCGGGGGGCGCCACTTTTGACTAACAAAGCCCATCAGGTGGGCGCCAAATCCTTTCGGTGGGCGCCGATTTTCGCTTCCTGGGGGGGTGGGGGGGGGTGGGAAGCGACATTTCAGGGGCCGCCATCGACCTTTCAGGGGGCGCCGTGACCATTTCAGGGGGCGCCGAGGGTCGATCGGGGGCACGTGTCCCCCTTTGCCCCCCTGGATCCGCCTATGATAAGTGCTGCAGTGAAGGCAGACTTTTTGCCGCTGTGCTTACTGGTATGCCGAGTCGGGGACTCAAGTGGGGCACTTGTAACTGGGTACCTAGGTACCTATCTCTCTAAACCTGTGCGTGGAAATCTTTGAAGGTTGGACCCCTCTTTGTCGGAACCAGGAGCAACTTTTGGAGGAACGAAATCAATCTTTGGAGGTGGCTCCATCAAGAAATCACGAAAATATAGTATTTTAAAAGCGCCTAAATTTGGATCTTTCGGTAGGCAAAGGACACTCTTTTAGGCCTTGGTGGGGACAACAGCCCCTTTGCCCCCCCTTGGATCAACCCTCGGATCCCCACAATTTGGGTCTCCCATAGACTTTATACAGGGCTTGTAGTGCTGTGCCAGCATCAACTCACGGAGACCTCCAGGCCTGCCTCATGCAGTGCCTATTTGAAGCAAAACATATTTTTTGTTTCATTTTTTGGAGTGTGTTGGGCATCAATATCTAGATTTAATAACTGCAAAACATCCCACTTCTAGTCTGCAAAAAAGTTGTGGATTGTCACAATGACAAGAATAAAAACTTGTAGTTTTAGTTGTTTACGAGGTAGCTTTTGGGGGTGGCTATGACTAGTAGGGATGGGGGGTCAAGACCAATATGGGGCAGTCTATGGGGGAAGAACAGTAGGTAAGCAGACTGTGTCAGGATTCAACATCTTATTAGGGTGGTTGTTGGACATAGTGAGCAGTTTTAGTACCTGCTTAGCTCATGCCTATCTGATAAATCATGTGAAGCATTGTTGTTCATATATGGATTCAGACCTACCATCTTGAGATAGTTTTTTCTGTCTGTGGGGCACCACTAGCACACTCTGGGTGGTGAGCGCCACCACAAACTCAAGCAAGCATCACGAATATAAAATCATTTAAATGTGACAATAATGATTTTTGAGGTATTTCGATGGTAAAGGTATGTACATGGAAATGTTTGTGCCATGAGTGTAGAATTTCAGCAATCTTAAGAAGCCTGCCAAATTTTTCAGATTGGGGTCAGCAAAAGAAATTGCAGGGCACAAACATACTTGGGGTGGGGGGGCAGAACTTGTAGTGCTGGGGCAAGCAGGGATGAACCACCAGATGTATATTTTAACATGGTGGATAGGTGAAGTATGTTGGTGGTTGTGGGCATTTGAGGACAGAATATGTGATTTTTTGTGGCTTTTCATTTGCAGGTAAACAGCCAATGTGTATTACTGCATATAGGAAAAGAAGGAAGGAGTGCCACTGCTTCAGTTTTAAAAAGCATTTGCCTCTTCAATGTCCCTTGGCTAGATAATGCTGGTGAATAAAAATGATAGAAGTCTGGTTTGAAGAAGTGTTTTGGGAGATTAAGCAATGATTAGCATGATGTGCTTTTCTCTAGCAATGATGTAAAATGTTTCACAAATGTTAATAAAATATTGAATAAAATGTTTAAAGCCAACATAATGGTAACTGTTTCAAGTTTTGCTGTGTTCAATGATCAATACCCTGCAAAATGTATCTTGATATTAGTATTTATATTATTTTAAACATTTAGAAAGATAAAAATTGAGCTTGGCTGGCCGAGGGTAGGGGCCTAAAAATGTTTAAAACATCAAAGAGCTGCCTAAACAAGATTTTATCTAGACAAGCCATGTTCTTTCTGCCTGTGTCATACACAGACATGATTGCATGGAACTGTAGTGCTTTCATCAGATCATAAGTTAAAACATAGTCAGTGTAACTGGCGGATAAATGACCAAAAATATTTTCATTCAGCATGACTTTACAACCATGCAACAAATCCTCTTAATGTGGCTCCTACCTTGTTATTCCATTTTGTTTTTAGTTTTTGCTGAAGCAGCAGGTGTATAGGTTTGGAATGGGCTTTAGGCATTTGGGACTGTGGGAGAGGGGATTGGGGAAGTCGCTTAAACTTTATCAAATACAGGCAAATTCTTATGAAAGCTTTAAGAAAGCTGTCTAGATAGAAATATGAAAGGAATATTCATGATTGGATGGAAAGTAAGCTCACCCACATATCTGGCTCAATTGAGGTGTATTTTGCAGGATGCAAAACTGTATACATGTTTTTGCATATTTTTGCACTCTAAACTCTTGCGCATTTTGGGAATGGTCAGGTACAATGTTATCCCTCAATATGCTATTGCACAATCTTTCACATGTAGAACTATTATTTTAGCCGACAATTATGTTTGGCCTGGTGCCTATTGTGCTGGTCCTCATTTGGCACTCTTTGTACGCTGATATGTTTTGGGACTTCTTGCTCCATTTTGTATTCCACTGCTATTTTAGAACAGACTTTAAAAGCTCTTAAAGTATGGAGTAAGTTTTGAGAAAGAGGATACAAAATGCTGTCAATTCAGTTACATAATCCCTTTCCTCTGCAATGCCAACAACTAGAGAACATGGTTGCTTGGGGCCTGCTTTGGTTTGATACAGGTGGGGCTGGTGCAATGGCGTAGCCTAGGGGGTCCGTGGACTCCTCTTGGGCTTACTCTTCACTGTAAAGCAGGAATATGGGTGTTGGTGCTCCCCCCAGCTTGGTCCCGGGGACCCCGATAATCAGTCTTGGAGGGCCCCAGAGAATTGCTCTCGGGGACCTCTGAGCATCTGTCTTTTGGGTTCCCGAACCTTCTTGGGGCTCCGAGCATCCTTCTCGGGGCCCCGATCTTTGGCCCTCGGGAATCAGTCTTGGGAGCCCCTAAACACTGGTCTCGAACATCACTCCCGGGGGCCAGGGACATTGGTCTTGGGGGCCCCGAATATCGGTCTTGGGAGCTCCCTGAATATCACCCTTGGGGGCCCCGAGACCACTGCTCGGGACCAAGATCGGAAGGTCTCGGAAAAAATGCTCGGGTAAAGGTGCCTGTATTGAGAATATGATGCTCACTGAGGTGGATTTCCTGGGATTGATAAAGGTATACATTTTAGGGGCATCGAACATCGGTCTTGGGGCCCCCGAGCATAGCTCTTGACTCGGAGACCGTGATCATCGGTCTCCTGGACACCCTCCACACTCAACATCATTCTCGGAGGCTCCCGAGCATCACTGGGTCCCTCTGAGCTTGGTCTTGGAATCCCTCGAGAATCCGTCTCGGGGTCCCCGAATATCGGTTCCGAACATCGCTCTGGGGAAGGGGGAGGGGCGAGACCAGGTTTTGGGGGTCCGGGAGCGATTCTCGGGGCAGCGAGGCAGATGTTCGGGGCCCCAAGGCGATGCTCGTGGAGTCCGAGACCGATGTTTGGGGGCCTTCGAGACTGATTCCCGGGGTCCCCGGAGGTCAAGTTTGGGGGCCCCGAGACCACTGCCTACGCTTTCAGGAACAAGGTCAGCTCAAAGCAAGTGAAGTGCTCGTTCAGTGAGCCAAAGTCAGTTCGAGCATCGCGCTCAGAAGCCATCGTGAATCGGTCTCATGGACCCCTGAACACCGATCCCGAGCAATGCTCTCGTTGTGTCTCCCGAAACTGCTGCACGAGAGCAAGCTGGGGGTCGGGGGGGATCTGACAGATGTTTATGAACATCAAGTGTGCGAATTTGTTTGTTTTATACTGTCGTGACTGTATGACCTTTAAAATATCACAATCATATTATTGCGTGATAATATCTTTCTTCATGGCAAATATTCAGCGGTAACACTTAACTGCTACCCTCTCGCTGCGAGTTTCATTATCTATAATTTTCTAAGAATAATCACTGAAGTGACATTGGAATATTTCGCTGCTCAGCAGGCACAAGTGCGTGTGGTGAGTGGTGAGAACCGCCAACTGCGAACTATGAAGATGATTCTCCACCAGCAAGTCCTTCCTCATCTGATCCCGTCCGTCCAGAGCGGTGAGCTTTTCTCCTTCCTTCCTTCCATGACATGTTCGTAAGATATCCGGATATCACGATTCTTTTTAAATATCAATAAAGTGCGCCTTTTCCAATCCTTAAAAGGAAAATCCTGGGTGAAGTTCACTGTGCTTATTGGAACAAATATTTACTCATTAACAGGTGGGTATGAAGGGAGGCATTAAGCTATAAAGGGTCCATTCTGAAAGTTAGGTTCCAAGCCAAATCCTGGCCGCGCCACCTGCCTCCGCCATGAGGGGTCCGTCGGAGTTGGCTGCGGGCATGCTGGGATCGTGCGAGCCACAGCGCGCAGCTCCCTATCGATGATGTCGACAGTGGCCGCGGGGAGTCATGCTGCAGCTGCGAACTCTGTCACTTCGCGGTTGTAGCCATCAGCCACCGTCCGCAGCTTTAGCTTCCGCTTACCCTAGGATCTTCCGGTCAGCTGTGTAGCTGCGTTACCCCTGGCTTGACTTTCGTGCATGAATGATAAAATGCAATTTATCCTATGTGTGGTCCTGATTGCCAGGGGCGTATCCAAAGGGGGAGCGATCGGCCCCACGCCTTTGGGCTGACCTTAAGCACTGAAAAGAAACGCCTCCCGCCGCAGTCGCTGGGCCACCGCAGGGGGAGCCCTGCGGCTTTAGCTAGGCCCCGCAGGTTTCCAAATCAGGCAGAAATAAAAGTTGATTTGCGCCGAGAAATCACAGCGTAAAATTTGGAAGCTCCTGCCATATGAGTAAATTTCCCACTCCAGAATACATACGCAAAGATGCGTACAGAACAGAGCGGTGACATCGTCATCAAAACACACAGGGCGAACCAGTCGAAGCCCTCTACGTTTCCCCTAGACTTTTGGGTATAAAGTGTGCAAAAATTCGTAACGTAAGATGGGACTACTCTGAAATCGTGGAAAACTTCCAAAAGTGTTAAGTATTGATAAAAATGTTCTTTGATTCGAAAATTGTTCTGTGGAAAGTGTTGCCGAATTACCAAGGAAAGATAAAAACAAAATCTATAAGGGAAGCGTATTTACTTGGTATTTACGAAAATGCAGAACAATTCCATGGATTTCTAACGCTACATAAATGTTCTAGTATGGCGCATAGCGGAAAATTGATAGTTGTCTGAAAGCCCACTGCGTAAGAATCCTCACCCAAGTATTATTTTACCCCTGTTCCAAATGTCACCCGAATTCAGTCTAGGGGCCCATTTTAATATATTTTGGGGCCTCTGAAATCGATCTCAGGGCTCCGAATGGTTGTCGTTTTGGATCTCCGAGGGCTGCTGTCGCACCCCACCCCCCTCCTAATGCTGGTTTCCGGGCCCCCAGCTTTTGGCCTCGGAGGCTCCCCGAGTGTTTCCTTTTTTACTTTTCGGCTCCTGGCCTTTGTCAACATCAGAAGCTACTGCCCAATTCCCCGCATATGCGGAAAAATTCCGAGATTTATGACTGTTTCTCTATGTCCCACCGTGCCGCACAAGGCGGTTGGCAGTCATTGCCAGGATAAGGCTACGGTTAAGCGTAAGAGCCAACCCTGCGCCCAGCGGGTCCCGGGATTTGAACCCGAGACCCTTATCTCAGAAGGAAGGCGTGTTTCCCCTGAGCTACACTGGTCTCTACACTGGACCCCTGAAAAGCTTCTGGGTCTCCTTTGGTTCACTCGGAACCTCTGAGTCTGCGACCGGGGCCCTCACAATTATCCCAGGCCCACTGCTGCCGAAGTCGGGCACCTATTCTCAGCAGTTGCAGATAATTTCCCTGTTTTCCACTCGGGCTCCCTGTGGTAGAAGCCGGGCCCCCAGCGGTTGAGCTGGGGTGGCTATCCGGGCAGCCTGACATGTTTCCGGGCGCCCTTTAGTCCCATTGGAACATCTGAGTCTGCGACCGGGCTCCTCCGAATTATCCCCAGCCCACTGCTGCCGAAGCCGGGCCCTATTCCCCGCAGATGCAGATAATTTCCCTGTTACCTACCCGGGCCCTCAGTGGGTCCAGCCGGACCCTTTGCGGTTGACCCGGACCTCCTGACCCCCTGAAGTGCTTCTGGACTCCTGTGGTCCACTTGTGACCTATGTGTTTGCGACGAGGTCCCTCACGATAATGTCAGACATGTTGTGGCCGAAGCCAGTCCCCTACTTCTAACATTCATGCCCCCTCCCCATAGTCTACCTAGGCCTGACTACAGTCGGCCTCTGCCCTGCTTTGCGGTTACCCCTTTGGTATCGGCCCTCTGTGGCTGCAACCTCCGTCTTTGCTTGGGAGCAATAGGTAACTCTTTATTCAAACAGGCCACAGAATATTTGATGCGATTCGAGATGGTCCTGATCACTGATCCTAGCGGACATTTGGTCAATCCCCGTATTTGTGGAGATCCAATCCAATGTTGAGCGGACCTCAGCGAATTTAGCGCCGGTGCATAGCTTTGTGACCCACCAGAGTTCTTGAAGTTTTCTGCCTCACAAAACGGAGGTTAAGGCTTTTTTGCTCTTCGAAATATTATATATATATATATATATATATATATATATATATATATATATATATATATATATATACACGTTTTTAATGAAAATATATTCCTTGCACGGTCCAGCCTCCAAAGCTATCCCTGACCCCCTGTCAAGGCCCCCTTTGGTAATTCCTGGATCCGTCCCTGCTGATTGCTCACATAAACTTCCTTCGGCTTCAAACGTTAGATAAATATATCAGAACGTTTAGTTCTAGCTTTTATTGGGAGCATAATACACAAAAAGAATGAAAAACGATGTAAAAACTCAAAGAAATAAGGGTTTTGGTAGCATTTTTTAATTTGGTGACACATTCGTGATGTGGAATTTAAAATGGTGACACGCCAGCAACTTTTTTACCTCTGCTAAGGGGACCTACCAGGCCCCCCTCCAGTGCGCGTCAGGACCAAAGCTCTCTACAGTGCGGGTGTTAACCAGGGCTGATAATCCCGGGACATTTTTGCAATCCCGGGATCCCGGGATTCATCGACCCTCAATCCCGGGATTTCCCGGGATCCCGGGATTGGGCAATTTTTTCAATAAACATGTCGAAAATTAGTGTCTGCTTGAGATAACGTATGTGGCGTATTCTTAACAGCATAGTAAATATTTCCCGTTAAGGATAACTTATAGCATACTATTCACACCATGCGGAATGCACATGAAACTTCATATGAACACTAAACAGAATAAAATGCTCTGCTCCCCAAAATAAATAAAGATATAAATGATATTGACAAAATATATTTCTTGGTTATATTTCGAGTCATATTACAATAAAGGTATTTACCTATTGTGACCCGGCCTATTGTGTCCTGGTCACACAAGTCACATGCCACGATAGTAGCACTTGAAGAAGCAAAGGGCATCAACAGCTTCGTCGCCGAGACTCGACCGTTCTTTGGTGACGATATTCTCGACAGTTGAAAACACACGTTCCGAGTCAACACTCGTAGGGACTATGTCCTTGAGCCAACTGTAGGACAGAGCTATCATACCCGTTCTTCCAGAGGCAGGCAGGTTTTCCAACTCTTTCCTAATGGCCTTGGTCATAAGCGAAGGATTGGAGAGACTTAGCCTGGATGCACTTGAACTGTGATATGGCTCTGGAACTCTTATCTTATCTAGAGCCTGTTGAAGCATCGATTGAAGCGACTGTGCTGGCTGAGGATCATCAACGTTCATCGCTTCTGCATCTACAACTACTTCGGAAGCATGAATCTGTCCCAGGTCATTTTTAACATGTTAACTGGGGGGCCAATTGGCCCCCCTGTCGGCCGAAATGCCCCCCCCCAGTGCCGGGAAATTGGCCCCCAGTAAAAAGACAAGTCTTGCTTAAAACTTAATAAAAACTCACCTAACGAAAATAAAACAGAATACCACCCGTTAATAATAGGTTTGTTCTATTGCTCGTCCCAAACCGACAATCCACAAAAATTGTATTCAAAAACTACCATCAGTAGCCGTCTACTCCATCGTGCAAAAACGTAACAAAGCAAGTAGTTGCGGGAAATCCCGGCTAAGTAGCCTCAGCATCAATTTAACTAGCCACAACGCAGGAAATAGCCTAAAACCAATCAAAAATCGTTTTCTATCCGAGCAGAAGCCCCCGCCAGCCAGTACCGTGGCACTGCATGATGCTCTCATTTCAGAAGTGGTCGGTTGTATGTATGTATGTATGTATATTTCAGAACATCCTCATACAGGACAGGCTTTTCATATTCCATCGTCAATTGGGTGCAGCAGGAGATAAAAAGATAAAAGAGTAAAAATCACAAGAAAACCTAAAAAGCAATAAAACAAAGGTGATCACACATAAAACTAATTTAAAACAGATGCACGTTGTCAGCGCTCAGAGCTCGTTCGTGGATTAGGCGGGACACAGTGTAGTCAAAGCGCGTCAGACTGGTTACTGGTGTGCCGGTGTGAAGTGCTTAGCCCATTTATTATTATTGTGTTGTTAGCATATGTGAAATTTAGAGTGAGATCGTTGCATTACTTTTTCTGTAAAGTTGATAGGGGAGACCGGGGTCAACTGTAACGATTCTTACTTTTCTGCTTCAGGAAGGGCAATGCTTTGTGCCAGAAATATTGTCATCATATTTTCAGCAGCCTTGACATTTTGGCTATCTGGCAGATGTAGCACTATACCAAAATAAAAACATTGATTGGTCTTTGCTTGGCTAGTACATAGCTACATAACTTGGCTTTGAAATACTTCCTTCAAATGTTACATTTGACCCCATCAAGGGTCAGTTGTGACACCCCAGGGGTCAATTGTAATATATTAAAGCCATGCGTCTGGTTCTTTTCGATCGCGATGCATGTCTCGTTAGAGTCGTTCAAAAAAAACTTTTTTTTACTTTTCAGGCTCGAGCTCTGACAGAGAAACTGACACGGTGTGAACTGTGAAGCGATGCCAGGTATAATATACGTACATGCAGTTTTCTTGTGTTTGAACATTTCAGGTAGGTAAAATATTAAGCATAAAACAACGCTGTAGCATGTTGTTGGATTCTATAATGATTTTTATTACTATCAACGACGCTTTCCACGCTATTTTTTGTGTTGGAAAATATCGGGATCCCGGGATTCAGAAATATATAATCCCGGGATTCGGGATTAACACAATCCCGGGATCCCGATCCCGGGATTATCAGCCCTAGTGTTAACATGCGGCGACGTAACGCCCTAGGAAAACTATTTGCCCCAAGCTCACGTAAGTCAGGAGGCAGCTGATTGTACAAAGCGAGAGCGTGACACTGGAATCTACGCTTTCCAGTTTCCGTACCGGACCGAGTCACATTTAAAAGTACATCTTGTCTGGTTACCCATTCTCTCCTGCAGCCATTCGTGTACAATACTGAAGACAAAGCCTCTGACTCATTACAATTTAAAACTATATTGGTGAGGATGGTTGTGCTAAAATCAGCCATCAGACCGGAGGGCAGTCATCCCAACCTATCCCGCAGACCTTGTACATTTTCGAATTCCAACTTGCAGATATAACACGGGCATAGACATTGACAATTTTTAAATTCAATCATAGTTCTTATTTACTCTTCAACGTAAGTCGGAAGACAGTATCTGATCTGCTACAGAACCATAACAGTTATCAGGGCTTTTAAGACGTCGTTCGACAAGTGGTGGCGCAAATGAGAGAGGTCAGTCAGCATACCCAAGTACCGGCGAGTGAGAATAATGAAACGAGCGTCCCAGGACATTGTGCTATCAAAAATATTCCAAGATTTTTATCATTTCCGAGCATGGTTCTCTGAACTGGTCACAACACTTCGGCTGAAACTTCGTTAGACAGCGAATACTTTGCAGCTTCCAAAGTTAATAACTTGAGTATTTGAAGCATTTTTCTTAAGCACTATATTAGATTATCCCCATTTTTTCAAAATCAGCATCGGTGGATATTTCATCTTTACCTGGTTTATATGGACCTCTAAACGGTGCATGTTACGACCTTGAAACTACGACCACTTAAAGATGTTGGCGCGAACTACAACATTCTAAAATCGCTGCAATCCGTCGAGGGGTTAGTGTGATATTGGTATTTGAAAAAAACGGTATCTAAATCGCGTTAGGTGGACCTTTTGATTGTTTTTACGGCCGATTAGATGGACCAATTTTATGGTGTTTTAATGAGTATGTGTGGAACATTTTTATGGTGCTTTAATTAGGGGTGGTGTTATTTTCTCAAAATTGTTTTCCATTGTTTCTGCCCCCCTCATTTTATGTAATCGACCATCCTGGATTCGAAAATCATAATTTTATCCGTCTTCAATAGCAACAACCCCCTGTACATACCCCCTGAAGTTTGTAATGTAAAGAATAGACCAGCTCAACCTACTGCACAAGCAAAAGACCGACACTGACAGCTATTTTATGGCTCCTTATTCACATGGAGCTTAAAAAACAATGACCAACGTGATTATGGCTCGGTGAATGACTTCTCTTGTTCTGCTAACCTGTCTGACAGGGGCGGAGCCAGTTTTTCATGAGGGTCAAATTCGTGAGTGCATGAGTTGCACATAGGAATAGTTGGCACTAGATCAGGAAACCAAAAACATGGCGGGTAACGACGCTCAGGAAAACCTAAGGAACAAATACATGTCCCTTTCCCTACATCCCTGATTTAGCCTGCCCAGATAGGTAGACTAAACGCAAGTTAAAAGTTTTGTTTTGGTGCCAAGCAATACTTAACTAGGCCGGTAAAAAGTGCAAGGGGAGTGAATTAAGAAGAATGATGTGCCCTGTGAAAGTAACATGGTCTGTTTCATGACGACTGATCCCTTTCTTGTTAACTAATTCGATAAACTTACTAGCACTACCACGTTAATTTTAAAAGTTAAAGTTCTATATCTGAAACACTTCACAGAATTTAGCTCAATAACTATCGCACAACATTGCGTAAAAATTTGCTCGTCATGCCGATATTCTACAAGTTATTTCGAACCGAATAAGTACTGAGGTGATCGGGGCTGCTTGTTCATTTTTAGATTAGGAAAATATGTTTCCCCGTTTTTAGCCTAACCCAATTTCTTTTTGAGATCCTGCTCCTGAGCTCTTTTTCTTAGTCCGTGGACCCTAAGAATGATTACGTATTAATGTTGGCAATGCCTGTAGAGATGACCAGATCCCATTCCAAGAGGTCCATTTGCGGAATGGAATATGTGGAGAGAGGCAAATTCAGGCAAGGCAAACTTCCCACAAACAGTGATGTGCTCCAGAATATGATGTACCCACTTCGTTCCAAACGGGCTGGACAAGTCCAGCGCTCTTGAAACGATCCGGCCCTTCTTTTAGCTGAGGTTATCCAGGAATATTGCCTGTACCGTAGCCTTTACACAATAATAACACAGCACCTAAAAACGCATACTGGAGCTCTATGGGGACTTTATAAACGTAGCTCAGACAAGAAAACAACGTCAGAACGAAAGCTTTTCCCAAAGAGCTGGACATTTCAACAAATAAGCCGATGAAGTATTTTATATTTTCTGTGAAGACTTATCACCCACAAGAGGCTTGAGAAATGACATGGGTAAAGATGACAGATGAAGAATGACAGTTTTAGAGGACCAGAGAAGTCAGAGGCAGATGCTCTGTGAAGAATTCGTGGACCAAAAATGGATAAAGACAATGGAACAAAGACAGAATTGCTTGCTTAGCGGCCATGGACAAAATGCTCGAAAGGGCCGAAAAAGTGAAAGAGGCTGGAGGCGAGGGGACCGAAAGTCAGGACAAGCCAGAATCAGACCAGGATGGAGCAACTGATGTGGATCTATATGAGACTTTCTGTCCTGATCATGATGACGCTGGAATTAAAACTAAGAAAATTGTTTCAAGAAGCGCACTTCGTCGTCTGGGACTTCGGTTATGGAGCCAGGTGATGAGTTACCGCACACATGTGGGCATATTCCAGAGCGCATCCGAAAAGTAAGGCCAGAGTTCTACGAAACAGTCGACAATCTAAAGAGCTGTTGTCATATGTGGGAAACTCAAGCCGTGGCTACCGTTATGTCGGTAACCGGATGTTGGACAGACATTGACACGCTCATGCTGTTCCCGATATTATTGATCTCGACACCGTACCCGAGTCGAGAAACATCCGAGAAGCAGATAAAAGCATCGAGGCAATGGACCTCGACGCAACTGTGAAAGAGGTTATGGACTCGGATGAACAGGCTGTTGTCACCTACTGTAATGATGGATCGAAGACCCAGGTCACAGAACCCACCAACCTAAATGTTTACCTGAGCAACATCTCTTGTAGAAAAGATGTTACGTTTGGAGAATTGAGCAAGGCCATCAATCAGATGGCCTCCTTCCATAGTTTATAATCACTTCATACTAATCGCGACAACACTTTAAAAGCCACCTCAGGGGGCGCGGTAGTGGAGTGGTCAGCGTAGCTGGCTTCCACGCAGCCGACCCGGGTTCAAGGCCCGGCGGCTTCCCTGAACAAGGAGCAAGCTGGCTCCCGAGAAACCCTTCCAACAGGGAAAGAGTTGGCAACGCCATATAACCCTGGCAGTTGGTGCGTCGATAAGCCCCAAAAATTATTATTAAAGCCACCTCAATAGTGTGGAAATGTGAGTAATACATGATACAAGATGGCCTCACAGAGCTCAGTCGTTTGAACTCCGTGGAGAACTGAAGTATTTGAAAGAATGAGCTAGCAAAGGTCACGTTTTGCTTTTTTCACGGTCGATTGTTATTGGCATCTTCGCCGGCTATCAATTCCGATCCGATGTTTCGCTCGTGATATTCTATTTGTGAGGATTCGGGTGTGATTGGGTAAAAAGCCTACAAATGATACAAATCAACAAGCGCTACGCTGCAGGCAGAGGTCAGCATGGGACAATACGTAGTGGACTCCATCTCTGGAGGGCCAAAGGTCTTAACAGAGACAATCAGCTGTATCAATTGCATGTATAAAAGGGACAAAAATAATCAAAACGCGAAGTTTGTTCTGTATCATTACCATGTCAGTGGCTACGGTTGACTCCTCAGGATTTTTTTCCTCTAAAAATGTGGTCATTGTAAACTGCTTCCCATCTACAACCAGAACAGATATCAACTGCAGAGTACTGCTATGATTAACACCAATGCTACTGTTTCTCAGTGTTGGTCAAATTAAGGGTCATCCGATGACTCCCTGCAAGTCATTATACTATACTGGCTACACACACGGAGCCTATTCCTACATTCCAAACTTCAGAGGGTATGTACAGGGGGTTGCCTTCATCTGACCAAAATAAAAATATGTTTTTTGGATTCAGCATGGTTGACTTCGTAAATTGAGGGGGAGACAAAGAAGTTTGGATTATCACCACACCCTACTTTAATGAGTATGCGTGGACCATTTTTATGGTGTTTTAATGAGTATGTGTGGGTCATTTTTACGAATCTTAGGTGATTTAGATGGACCTAATTGATGAATCCTGATCAGTTTGAGTGGACACGTTTTTTGTTCTTAAGACGTTTGAGTGGACTCCTCTTTTCGACCTGAAGGACAGTTTCGGTGGACCTAATAGAGGACACAATAGTGACCTAATAGTGTTCACAATGGGGTAGTCGTTAGACGTTTGAATGGACTTTTTTACACCTTAAGCCGTTTTACTGGACACATTTTCTGTTTTACTTTGGTTTTTAGGGGACTAAGTCAGGCGCAGATCCAGGATTCGGTCAGGGGGCGCCCATTTATACGTCCTTATTGCTGTTGGCCGGTCGGTATAGGCCATCCCAGGGGGTTGGGGGTTGTCCCTGTGCCCTCCCTTTTGGATCTGCGCCTGTAAGTGTAGCAGTGACTACATAGCGAGGCGAAATTGAAATATTCTGAAGCTTTTCATGCCAGGCGAAACATTTCAAGCTGATCTTCTTCTGCCTTCCTTGTCGTCAGTGGTGCAGCTGAGCTTCAGCATGAGGGGAGGTACACTACCAATGAGGGGCACTCTGGGAAAAAGGTAGTTCTTAGAATGACTTTAGAAGTGTTCTAGATGGGTCTATAAGCGGGCAGATACAAGCCTCAATCTCATTTGGACACTTTCATCAGTTGAGGGCACTCAGCATCCAGCTGGGGCACGTGCCTCATATGCATTTTACCTTTACTATTGTACCTATGATAGATACCTAGAGGAAGAAGCGTCTTTTATTCGGAGGCAAACTTACAACGGAGGTACACAGTTGCGTGATACAAGGGCACTTCTGAGCTAAGGGCACACTAAAAAACATGGCGAACGTTTCAGCGATAGTTGGGTATTTTTATCCGGTGAGGGAATTCAGGAAACACTGGAGGGCACGTGCCCCTTGTGCGCGCTGGCTGCACCCCTGCTTGTCCTCAAAATGATAGTTGAGCAACAGACAAGCTAGCCAATTGAAGGCACCAGCAGGGGCGTCACCGCCGGGGGGCCAGGGGGGGACGGGTCCCCCACTTTTGGGCCAAGGATTTCCTGATATCAGTCAAAATGGGAGGAAATCGGACATTTTTATAACCAGCCGGTGCGGGGGAACGAGGAGCCCGAATTCGAAGAGTTTTTGGCCCTGGCGTGGACAGTTTTTATCAGCATCACGTTGAAGTCGCTGGCTGGCCGGCTGCCCCCCCCAGCATTTTTGGCGGTGGCAACGCTCCTGGGCACCATTTGTGAAGTGCAAAGCTTCAGTGAGATTTCCCAACTATGTTCTGAAGACGCAATGTTAGTTGAACTATCTCCTAAAATCCGAGATGGAAAGTTTAGTACAAATAGCGGCTATATAGATACTTACACGCAGCCATTCTTTAGAGTTATGGCGACGATAATGGTTTCAAAAATATCCCAGCACATTATATGATTGCCCACAGGAAATTGATATCGGCCATCATCTGAACGAATGCGACCATTTTTGCAACAAACTATGTCGAGATTTTTCTCACCCACCGATACCTTCGTTGACCGATTTCCTTTGTGCTGTTGGAAAAATAATGGTTGCGGTATGGCGAAGCACCAACTGCTAAGATCATACGGCGTCGCCGACTCTAACCTTGTTGGGAGGGCTTGGGATTTTCTGGTCAACTTATTGAGAGGCCCTGCTGAGATTTTAATCCGGAATAACTGGCTCAGTAGACGAGTGCGCTGTCCACTGCTCCACCCTGCCGTATGAAAAACGTCTTAAAATAAACCCTGAATATGGCCGTCTAAAGCGGGGGATGCGTCCGACCCGGCCTGCAAATCAGGGAGGTCATCTCAAATTTTCGGGACTTGACCTGTAGTTTTGTTTTACATTTTCCCTATTATCTTCCGTAAATTACTTAAATCCTTTTACATTACCTTACCTTACAAATAGTCGGGATTTTGAGGCAACTCCATCCACACAATTTTACATGGTATTGGTAGGGCGAACCAAGCACTAGCACATTTCCACATCTCTACGCTGGAACAAGTAAGTTTTTTTGGATGAGCTGGGGAAAGAAAACGGCTTCTTCGATTTTCTCAGCCTAAAGGCGGGGCAGATTGTGCGATAGATTATGGATAAGCGCTATTCATTGTATTAAAGTTTGTCAACTTTTGACTTCTGCCTTTCATAGGAAGAAATAAGTGAAAATAAAATGCCAAATAATTTTCAATTCACTCCTCGTCGGCTGGTTTTTACGAGTTGAGGTGCACTTATCGTTTCATTTTAACCATGGTCGCAGCCACAAACCCGTTATTTATATGCATCAATATAAGGCTGTGAATGCTCCGAATACACTTTAAGTTAAAAAAATAGGGAATTTGACTATACGATCCTGACAGTGGTTGTATGTATTGGGAAGTGAAAGACTTCTAATTTCTGTATCCTGTATTCTGTATTGGTAAAAAACATCAACAGGCATTGCCCAATTACTGATGCAGTCATGTGATTTAAAACAGTAAAGTCAGATAATAAATACATTCAGCAATGGAAGCATTCCACGAACATCCATAACGCTCAACATTTGCACAAATGCCCATCCTGAGAAAGTTCCTAAGGTTGCTGTGAATTTGATAGCATTAGTTTTAAATGTGTAGCCCGAGTCTGCGAAGAAATCAACATTACGAAATGCGTTGAAGAAACTGTTACATGTGACGGCCACGCGGATGAAGAGGCTGCGCTGCACAGTACCAACACGCGCAAACCGAACTGCCCACAAAGAGGGAGAACGCGACGTTCGACGCGGCACAGACAAACCGAACTCGGAAACCAGATCGGAACAATCCAACTTTCCGTGATGAAGATTAAACAAAAACAAGAGGTCATGCTGAGCAAAACGAGCCTTAATACTACGCACTTTGTAGTGAGTCAAAAGAGATGGATAGTCAAGCCTGGCTGACGGACGGTCCGAAAATGAGGCCAACCAGATGAGAAGTCTATGCTGCACCCTTTCTAGGCGCTTCAGGTGGGATGCAGCAGACCCTGCCCATACAACGCAACCATACTCCAGGATGGATCTTACATGGGCATAATAAGCACAAAGAATAGAAGTGTGCTTGAGTCTGACTCGGCAGCACTGGCGCGAGGTCTGAAAACTTCGTATGAGGAGGCCAAGCATTCTATTGGCCTAGGCCACGGTGTGGTCTATGTGTGGAGCGAAAGTCAGCTTACTGTCGAGTATAACACCGAGATCCCTAGTCTCTGTACGGCGCTCCAGCGGCGTACCATCCAGTACATAGGTGGTAAAGATCGGAGATTTTCGGAGAGAAAATGATATAACGCTACATTTATCTGGATTCAATTTTAAACGCCAAATTTTAGACCATTCTACTAAATTGTTGATGTCAGCCTGGAGGGCATCACTGTCTGTTTTTGTCGAAATTCGGTGGTACAACTTAAGATCGTCGGCGAAGCTTATACAGTTTCTCAAACCCAAATTTCGTCAGACCCCTAGAAGAAACGCACAGCTAGTTGCAATTAGGAACCTGTATGCAGTATGAGTGGCGCAGTTCAGTTGGCGTTTCTTCTAGAGGAACTTGTTTAATACGCGCAGTGGAGGGGTCCTAAAGTGCCTCCTCCACCTGTTTTTCCGGGGTGGCCGAGCAACCGTTGGCCGCCAGAAAACAAAACTCGGCCATATTTGAGAGAATTAATGAGCGCGTGTAATGGTGCATTCATTTTGAAAATCGATTGAAAATGTTTTGACTTATAGGCTTTCGAAGTTAGATTTATATTTTGAGATTGCCATAATGGCGTGGCCACAGTAGTTAGTCTGCGTTTCATGCCGAGTGGTGACGTCATAAGACAATAAAATTAGGTCATATTTTAAGGTTATTCTACATGAAGGTCAAGGTCAAAGGTCAAGGTAATTTGACCTATTCAAGGTCATTGACTCCAGTGCTCCCAGTCAAATGACATCGCCCATTATGAAGTATGACGTCATAGCAAATGTCACCCTGTGTCAATTTCAAGGTCACAGGTCAAGTTCAAAGGTCACGAGTCAAGGTCAAACACCTTTTCCTGCCAATTGGAGGTCATATTGGCGGTTAAATTGTATATTACAGGAATATACTATTTTCTGACGTCATAGATTAATGATCTTGAATGACCTTGGCCCCTAAATATGAGATCAACTCATACAGGACCTTCCTTTTACACTCTAAGCCCGTTTATAGCGTATTTGTGACTTGCTTTCGCAAAATCCCGACATTTCCCGGTAGGTCTCCAGCACGGCCAAATTTTTATTTGAACTTGAAGATATTGACCTAGGTCGATGAAACTTGGGCATAATGTAGATCACCACCACCCCCATTATCTCCCACACGTCTATTGTTCTACCCCTCTTCGTTTCCGAGATTTCAGGGGGCCTTTAGGACCCCCACCCTCCACTGCGCGTGTTAAAATTGGCAAAAATAGGCCCATCATCATCATGATTTGTATCAAGGTAAAAGTTCATGAGCAAAGGTCATGGTTATGATGATATTTTAACGCTATATGATTCGGATATATGGTAGGGTCACCTCAAGTGATGGTCAAAGTCAAAGGTAACTGACAGGGGCGTCGCCACCGGGGAGAGAGGGCCAGCCCCTCACTTTTGGGCCAACAATTTCCTTATATCTGTCAAAATAGGATGATATCGTAAATTTTTATAACCAGCCGGTGCGGGAGGCAACGAGGACCCCAAATCCGAAGAGTTTTTGGTCCTAGCGTGGGCAATTTCTTGTCAGCATCAGGTTGAATTTGCTGGCTGGCCGGCTGCCCCCCCCCCCACCTTTTTGGCGGTTGGAACGCTCCTGGTAACTCACCACGCCATTATTAGCCACAATGCAAGTTAAAGCTCATATTACGAGAAATATGACATTTTGTGACGTCATAGGTCAAAGACCTTCAATAATATTGGCCCAAAATTTTCTTGAAACGTGGCTTTGCACCCTCTTATTACGACCAAAGTTTGCTTTTAGTGAAGTTGTCTTGGTTTTGCACGACAAAGGCATGTTCTAATAGGCTTCCAGCACGGGCCAGACTTGACCTTTATTTCCTCTATTGACATGGAAGATATCTACCAAGGTCAATGAACCTAGATATGGATGTAGATCACCAAAGCCCCACCAGCTCCCATACACTCAACCTTGTTTTTTTCAAAATCTCTAGGGGTGCACTTTGGACTCTCCCTCTACTGTGCGTTTCAAAGTTTTTCTTGCCAAAAATGACGCCATCTGGTTGGGATGGCGCCCCCCAGAAAGGTGCCACCACTCCACCCCCGGCAAGGTGCCACCCCCTCTCCGATCGGCAATCTTGGATCCGCCTATGAACCAGCCCCCGCCTCCCCCCGGTGGCGAGCCTCTGCCTACCCATAGCCAGGGACGGATCCAAGGGGGAGGGGCAAAGTTGGCGGCCGCCCCCTTAAGCCTAAGTGCCGCCCCACTGAGGACGAAATACCGACCCAAAGGTTATCAACTCCCACCCCCTCCCAGGATGCAACAATTTGCCGCCCTTTGGGTGAAACGTGCACCCTTCGAGTGGCAAAGTATCGCCCCCTGAAGCTTCGCCCCCCCAATAATCGAAAGCATAGATCATAGTCACTGCCTATAGCCAGGGGCGTCACTACTGGGGGTAAGGATGGGGGGCTTTCCCCCACTTTAAGGTCAGCAATTTCCTTATCTCAGTCAAAATAGTAGGGAATAGAACATTTTATAACCAGCCGGTGCGAGAGGCAGCAAGGAGCCCAAATCCGAAGAGTTTTTGGTCCCAGCGTGGACAGTTTCTTGTCAGTATCAGGTTGAAGTTGCTGGCTGGCCGGCTTCCCCCCCTCCACTTTTTTGACGGCGACGACGCTCTTGCCTATAGCTTTGCTCCAACAGTTCTGTGTAATCTCTGAAAAAAAAACAAAATCAGCCAGCCCTTATTGTCGCTATGCATGCATGTACATCACTAACATATTTTCTTTCCTTGCGGGTCATCCTCTTCGGTCCCATTGCGACTTGACAGCGTGGACTAGCACCTGCAATGCTCCAATCACGTTTACAATGTGTGACACAATGAATTTGGCGCGCAACGCCTGATAACAACAAACTCATTGCGCATGCGCGGACCGGCCAGATCACCAAAACACGTTTAGGGGGACCTAAGTGGCATTTTTAAGCATACGTGGACCAGCTGAGAATCTGCTGCAGAGCGTAGCACACCTTGGAGTTGCTGGGCGCCCATGCCGATAAGGAATAAACTGCGCATGCGCAAGCAAGGTGGTTTTGATTTCAGTTAAAAATTTCCAGCTAAGAGAGACATCATTCGGTATCTTTTAGGGCATAGGTGGACCAACTTGGAATTTTTCCTCAGTATAGGTGGACCTTCACATCAGCTGACCACGCAGCAGCTGACTGCATTCCTATGGTGTTGCTATCTGTGGTACTTGTATCTGTGGGACTGGTACAAAACTTGGTACTACAAACCGTAAAAAAATTCTTAGCGGTTTCTAAGATCGTTTAGGTGGACGAATTTGTCGGATCCACCGATGCTAGGCCTCCGGCTCCCGATATTTTGTCCCCAGAAACGGCAAGAGACGAATTTAGTTTAGGTGGACCTGGGAGGTCCACCGATGGTGACAGGTCCACCGAACGCCAGAAAAAATACTCAAATTGTCCACCTATGCCGAGTTTAGGAAATCAAGGGTTAAATTAAATTATTGGGCAAAATTAAGACAGCGTCAGTTGTTGCGCCCGTGTTATCTTTCGACATTCGAAATTCGATCATGTATCTGGCCTGCGGGAGAAGTTGGAGTGGCTTCCTGGTGGTCAAATGACTAATTTTATCACAATCAACCTCACCAATAAAGTTTTGACTTTTCATGAGCCAGAAGCTTTGTCATCAGTAATTTTCACGAATAGATGTAGGAGAGAAGAGGTGACCAGACAAGATGTGCTTTTACATGTGCCTCTGTCCCGTACGGAAACTGGAAAGCGTAGATTCCAGTGTCGTGCCTCCGCTTTGTACAATCAGCTGACTCCTGACTTACGTGAACTTGGGGCAAATAGTTTTCCTCGGGCACTACGTCGCCACGTGTTAAACCCCAGCTGATGATGTGTTGTGCTAGAGGCAAAATTCACAGTTGCCTTACCCCCTTCGAAATCGGCCCCTATGCGGGATAGCGAGAAAAACGCGAAAGCCGGTGGATAGCTCATACAAATTCACAAAGAAACTATAAGTCGCTTTTTGGCTCAGGTCAATATTAGGGTCATGACAGGTGAGAGAAGGTGGCATTTTGATAAGAGTTTTTGGGTTCCAGCGTCTGACAGAGTTAATCAAGAATAACATTTAGGCACCATTCGCTTCCTGTGGTCAGACCAAATCGAATGATGTAAAACATGAATATACTTGATCAAAACACAAAAATGACCTGACCTCAGGTCAGGTCAAGGTCACTTTCCAACCTAAAATAGTCATTATGCATATCAATCGATTTGCAATAGAAATTCAAACGTAATGGTATCAAACGTTGATAAGTTTCGAAGTGCTGCGGCGAGGAGCATGATGATGAGTTACTAAGATGTTCCCTGGCCTCTCCCTCGAATCCGGAAATGCAAAAACACTGAAGATTATATATTCGGGCACAGCCCTTCATCAGAATCGTGGAGTAAATATCAATAATTCTCAGTCAAGTATAGCCAGACCTCGAATTGAGCTTCACACAAAAATGCCTTTTAGAATGAATCGTTAAAAATAAGATTGGATGTCGTGACAACAACGATATTGGTACCTCTAACCTAAAAGCAATGCCGACAATACGATAAGCCTAGACCAGTATTTGTGACAGACTTTTTTATTATATCAGCCAAACACCAGCTTTTGATTAACAATGAAAAACTCGCTGAAGTACCTTAATCGGTTATTTGAATATTTCTGTTCTTCTTATTTACTTTTTTGTCGACTGCAGCTAAAATGCTAACCAAAACTACCTATTTAGCACTAGTAGACGTGATACTAGATCGGTGTAAAGACTGGATACTTTCCCTTTAACATGTGCTATATTTCTCAATAAAGCCTCCTCGAATTATTTAGTTAAGATTGTACCTAGTGGTCAAGGTCAACTTTTTGGAGTTGATAAACCCATATTCACAGCCTGCTCCTCTGACCCAACGTTAAGCGTCGAAAGAGTATGCGTGTGGCTGCAAAAAAAAACACATTATAAATTTTTATGATACTTATTCAACAACCCTTGCCCATAGTATGTACCTCTTAAACAAATGCTACTTTTTAGCTAGTTAATGTGATTCGTGAATACTTTTCTCAGCCTGTACCTCTAGCCCAACGTTAAGTGTCGAATGGGTATACGTCTAGCTGCGAAAGTATCATCAATAATTAGTTGCATATTTCAAAACCTCAACCCCAGTACGTCCCTAAAATCTCTTTGAGCTAGTTAATCTGATCAATCATTAATAAACCTTTTTTCAGCCTGTACCTCTGGCCCAACGTTAAGCGTTGAATGAGTATACATCTGGTTGCAGAAAGCACCATCAAGATAGATTACCTAAAAAAACCAGGCCTTACCTGTGACCTAAGTCCATCACTTCTGACTAGTTAAACTAATTCACCATCATAGCCCTTTTTACCAGCCTGTAAATCGGGCCCAAAGTTAAACTTCAAAGCATTTACGTCTAGCATCAATAACACTATCAATAATGTGGAAGTCCTCCCCAGAACACATATACTTACGCTGATCCCTCCTTACCTCTTAAGCCACTGCTGTTAGTGATAGCCTATCCTAGACCCGCATAATAGGCCAGGACGTTCCTTGTACGTTTCCTTGTACGTTCCTTCTACGAAACACAATATTATCCGAAACATGTTCCACAGGGCTATGGATAACTCATCGGGCCCAGAGAAAGAGAGAAAAAGTGTAGATAAGATTTGGAATCTGCTTCTAAAAATGGGTATCATGCGGGCTTCTCAGGCGTTTGTTGAGGGAGGTTAGACTAGCTAGGACAGGTAACGGAAGGTGCAAGAAAAGAAAGAGGCTCAGATTCTTATGATGGGTTCTTGACTTTGCCGTACGTAGACGAACAGCTACTCTGTAAAATAAAAAGGTCGTAAAGAAATCTAACCTGAAAGTACATATAGCCTGGAAGAATAACAAGAAACTTAAGTCGTCATTGGTTAGGTCGGCCATTTCTAAGCCAAATGTCCTGGGGTCGGAGGTGTCATTTATGCAAGTCGGGTTTTAAAGGCGACTGCACACAGAAAAATTTAGTGTATCAAATAGACTGTAGACTGTGTAACCAGGATCAAACGGGCTCAATACGTAGGGGAGTCGATGAGGCCCGTCCGATTGCGATTTAACGAACATTTGCGGGACGCGAAAAATAAAACTAGGACACACCTCTAGGAGATCATTTCTTCGAGAAACATGCAGCACAGGACACTCGGGCTATATCAGAACCTCTTGAGCTAAAAGTAGTTCATCGGGCCGTGATCATCCAGATAGAAAGATAGCCGAATCCATAATCATTCAGGATCGTCATCCCAGCCTTAACGTACAAGGACGTCCTGGCCTATTATGCGGGTCTAGGATGGGCTATCACTTAACAGCAGTGGCTTAAGAGGTAAGGGGGGGATCAGCGTAAGTATATGTGTTCTGGGGTAGGACTTCCTTACATTATTGATAGTGTTATTGATGCTAGACGTAAATGCTTTTGAAGTTTAACTTTGGGCCCGATTTACAGGCTGGTAAAGGGCTATGATGGTTGAATTAGTTTAACTAGTCGAAGTGATGGACTTAGGTCACAGGTAAGGCTCTGGTTTTTTTAGGTAATCTATCTTTGATGGTGCTTTTCTGCAACCAGATGTATACTCATTCAACGCTTAACGTTGGGCCAGAGGTACAGGCTGAAAAAGGTTTATTAATGATTGATCAGATTAACTAGCTCAAAGAGATTTTAGGGGTACGTACTGGGGTTGAGGTTTTTGAAATATGCAACTAATTATTGATAATACTTTTCTGCAGCTGGACGTATACCCATTCGACACTTAACGTTGGGCTAGAGGTACAGGCTGGAAAGTATTCACGAATCACATTAACTAGCTATAAAAGTAGCATTTGTTTAAGAGGTACATACTATGGGCAAGGGTTGTTGAATAAGTATCATAAAATTTATAATGTGTTTTTTGCAGCCACGTATACTCTTTCGACGCTAACGTTGGGTCAGAGGAGCAGGCTGTGAATATGGGTTTATCAACTCCAAAAAGTTGACCTTGACCACTAGGTACAATCTTAACTAAATAATTCGAGGAGGCTTTTATTGTAGAAATATAGCATCTGTTAAAGGGAAGTATCCAGTCTTTACACCGATCTAGTATACGTCTACTAGTGCTAAATAGGTAGTTTTTGGTTAGCATTTTGCTGCAGTCGACGAAAAAGTAAATAAGAAGAACGAAATATTCAAATAACCGATTAAGGTACTTCGGCGGTTTTTCATTGTTAATCAAAAGCTGGTGTTTGGCTGATATAATAAAAAGTCTGTCACAAATACTGGTCTAGGCTTATCGTATTGTCGGCATTGCTTTTAGGTTAGAGGTCCAATATCGTTGTTGTCGACATCAATCTTTTTTTAACGATTCATTCTAAAGGCATTTTTGTGTGAGCTCAATTCGGTCTGGCTTACTTGGACTGAGAATTATTGATTTTACTCCCGATTCTGATGAGGGCTGTGCCCGAAATATAATCTTCGTGTTTTTGTTTCGGTTCGGGGGCGGGCATCTTAGTAATGGTATCAAAATAAAAGCTGCATCATCATCTCTTGCGAAGTTATTGCCCCAGATCTGAAAACTGCTTAAATAGCCCCACATGACCTCTCAGAGATCAAAGGAAACAATTTCATCTTGAATTTGGAAAAGGGGCCTAGGATACAATGATACGGAGAATACGAAGGTACTTTCAGCTGTATCTACACAAATACAGCCCGATTCCTGTTTTCCCCATGCATTTCCAATGGATAGGTGATGATCCGTACCTGACCCTAAGTCATCGATATGATAAATCCCAGAATAGATTTTATAGCACTCGGTGGACCCATTATGTTGCATAAGTTTCAATGCGATAGATTCACCCATTTTTACTTATTCCACCTGAAACATTTTTGGAGTTGTGACCTGCACTGATGACCTGAGATGATCTAACCTTAAAATTGTAAAGGGAGATAGGCGAAAAAATGTCATCATGGTTTCTTGTTGTCATTCCTGATTATGAAACTGCCAATCTTTTTTGTATCTTCGGCAAAATTTTGGGAGGCCACTCAACTATTTTTTAAAAATGTTAACAATGCCGATAGCAGGCTGGAACCTGCTCTTCATCTCTTAGTTTTCGAAATCTATTTCAAGTTTTAAAGTAATAATTTTTCCAATGAAGATATATGTTATCCCGTATTTGTATTTGAATTAATATTATAGGGTACCTAAAACTTGCAAAATGAATCACCGTGCCCAAGAAATGGAGCATAAAATAAGTACTCAAGAAAATTTTAATTACGGGCAGACAGCGTTTAGCAGCCGTAGTCTAGTGGCCTTCATTCCCGCCTCGCACACGGGAAGATCGGGTTCGACTCCAGGAGGGTGCAGTTTTAATCTAGCAACCCAATTTCCGATTTTCTGCTTGCCTTCTTGTTATATACCTACCAGTAGATGGAGGAACTATTCTAGGGCCAAACTCTTCTGTTTATAGCCTTCGCCCAGGTAGATGAAGGGGGGCGGGATATGAGCCCTAAATATTTTCTAACATGACCGGTCTAGCGCATATGCACCTGCAAAGTGTTACCGGCTTGATCTTCAGCTTCGACCTCCAATGCTTCCCCATCCCATAGGCGGATCCAGCTTTACCGATCGGGAGAGGCACCTTCCGGGTGGGGGGGGCATCCAGACCAGGGGTCGCCACTTTTGACCGGAAAAACCTATCAGGTGGGCGCAAAATCCTATCGGTGGGCGCAGATTTTCGCATCCTGGGCGAGGTGGGAAGCAATATTTCAGGTGGGGGGCACCATCGACCTTTCAGGGAGGGGGCGCCATGACCATTTCAGAGGGCGCCGAAGGTTGATCGGGGAAGGGGGCAAGTACCCCTTTCCCCTTGGATCTGCATATGCACCATCCGTCGAATTTTCCTCCATTGGAAGCCAGTTCCCATCTAATTTATTATTGCTTTGAGACGTTGTTTGCCTTTCAAAAAAAAAAAAAAATCGTGCCCTTTGCTGAACAACATTATGGATCCCTGACTGGTATTTGTACCAGCCAGAAACCACAAACCGAACCGAGAAAGAAAACAGAGGTGACTTCGAGATCTAATGAGTCCCATGAAACACTGAATTTTACTTCTTGGGTGATATCAGAATTCTGAGGTCACCAGAACATATTTCAAAAATAGCGTAGTGGACCGGAGGCAGGTGCTCCCCCAGGATTTTCGTTTGGGGAGGGGGTTGGCTGAGGAAGGGGGGAGATGGCGGCAGGCTGATGTGAAGCGTCATGTTTTACAGGGGGCCGCAGGTTACTGGAGGGTAAAAAGTGACCGGAGAGGGTACTTATCACGTAAAATGGCTGCACGTTATGAGCAGGGACGGAAATGTGAGAGTAGAACTGGTACTAAAAAACAGATCAATGCCCTCGATGGGAGCCTGCAGCGGTTAATAATTACCAAAATCATGCCTGGCATCTTCAGCCCTCGACATGTGGAGGGTGGGGGGAGGGGCAGAACTTTGGAGTCGACGCGTTGGGAAGGGGGGGGCTGGGCCCGCTGCTCCCTCCTTTTGGGTGCGCTACTGACCGGAGAATAGCTGAGTGTGAAACCTACTGAAGAATCACTCTTGATATGCGTCAGAATCGGGGGATCAAGGAGCATGCACCCCGGCCACCCTCCTTCCGGACATTTCTCGAATTCAGTCAAACTTGGAAGTACTAATTAGAATGCGTGTAACCACTAAGTGTGGAACGCACAAAAACCAAAAGCCGATCCCGTTTTTGGTTTTAGAGGGGAAACGTTTCTTGTCTGCACCAGGTTGGGAACGGACTGGCATCTCACCCCTAGTATAAGTATCCTACTGTCCTGCACAACTGTGCAGGACAGCCCATGAATGATCCTATACTTAAATTGAAACAGTTGTCCTGCAGGATCCTGTGCAGTATCTTGCAGCAAATCCTGCACGGATCCGTGCAAGATCTTACACGATATGCAAGGAGCCCTCCTGATCGACGCTGTCAGCGCTCCCACAGTACGACCTGAAGCCCCCTAAAATATAGTCGGATTCAGAATTTGTCATCGAGGAGTGGAAGCACTCGGTAAAAGGTGAGTCATTCGGTCCGACTGTTGAAACCCATCCGGGACGTTGAATCTTATCGGAGAGGCACCGTGAGGTTAGCAAACGATTATTTGTAACTTTACTGCGCCCCTGACCTAAGATGTAATTTTGCGCCCAGCTGTAAAAATGAAACATGCTGTTTTTACCGATCCTGGATACATGCCCTTCTGCGGTGCAAAAATGTCGAAAGAAAAAATAGGACAAAAAACAAACACATCCAGGATGCGCAACTAATCGATTGTGTAGAACAATTAGGAGATTGCTCCTAGTTCTGATTCCATTTGTTCTCTGATTATTGGTACCAACTCCCTCCGTCGTACATCCCAGAGAAAAGGCGGATCCAGGGGGCAATCAGGGACACTTGCGATCCCTCGCTCCCATCCCTGGATAACACCTGAAAGGGCCACGGCGCCCACTGAAAGGTCGGTGGGACACTCCTATCACTTTCCCTCCCACCATCTTCCGTATTCCATGAATCTTGCCTTTTTTACTCTTTCTGTGTCAGGGAGTCTTCGTGTGGAGCAGACATTATTGTATCTATTGGCACTCTTCTGACTTTCTGTATCTCCATCTTTCCTATTTTATCAACCAATGTGTCCGGCTGCTATCGAGTCATATACTGCGAATGCAACGAAAGCCTGGCAGATTTTAGATATGTCTGCGATATTCCCGTCCCGGTAACTCAGTTGGTAGAGCGTTGAGTTCCGACCCGCTGCTCAGAAAGATACAGACAGTGCGCATTGTGGAAGCCTGGTATCAGTTCTCCTGAGACGGTCCGGTGCTCAATTTTTATCCGACATAAGTCGGAAGGCAGCTGACTGGTGAGAGGGTGACCCAAGTGGGCCGACCATCCCTGAGCTTTGTGGGACGTTTAACTTTCGCTTCTAAATTAACTCTTCATTGTGGGAGTTGCTCGTTTGGGTGCTGGGGGCGAGGTCTCCGTGAGTCCCTTGATGACTTCAGTGAGACTCCGGCTACAGAAAGCCAACTGGAAGCAACTTGAATAAAATTTGTTTAGAAAATGCGTCCCACAGTTAGATAAATGTACACCACGATATTTTGAGCCCTGGGGTGTCACTTATAATTTTCGCTGACTTTCACACGCACATCCACCGGCAAAGGCTGACCAATTGATTACGGACTATAAAGACGCTTCACATGGCGAGTTGTCTTACCTTGAAGCCAGAAAGTACTATTAATAACATATTATACTGTGGTATCGCCTTCATATAAGGCGATAAAACCACTTACGCACAGGCATAAAGGTATACGGCGGGCACACAAGCAGGCGACCGATGTACGGTTAGCAGCGTTCATGTTCAGTGCAAAAAAGCTCCTGCCTGTGGTGCCCTGCCAACTCAAGGATTCCATTAGTTGCCCGTGAATCTTGTTTTCTAGTCACAGGCGTAATTGGTGATGGTCCCTGTCAAGGCGTAGCACCTGATTATTGTGTGTCTGTGTGTTCAGCTTGCTGGGGTAGATTGTTCTTTATTTAGAACACATTTTCATTGGAGTGCCAAGAAGGTTCTGCAAGAATAGTGCAACTTTCTTAGCACTACTAGGTACAAGGACGAGCAGTATCAAGAAGCCCTGAATATCAAAAACATATTGCACTGTGATAAAGACTGCAGTGAGAAATATGTTTAAACATCCTGTACACAATTTCCAATAGGTTGGGCGAATGGGAGGCAACGATTGTTTTTACCTGGATATAAAAGGAGGACAGCTTGGTAGGTGCTTCAGTAGCAGCCCAAAAAGGAGGTCTGACATGTCTGATGACTTACATGACAGGACGTGACTTACATAACTTAAAAACAAAACCTGAAAAACTTTGAAGACAGACCAGATTTTACACCGCCTGCATCGGTACATCGTGGTTTATTAAGATCACTGAAACGAAATACTGAAGCTCTCAAGTTTTCTATTTGCTAGCTCCAGCAGATAAATTTGGCATCATAATATCCACCATGTTGTAGGATTGTGGGAACAGGCCCAAATTGTTGGCTAATTGTCACAGCTTTAGCATGGCAAACCAAAATATTTATTCATGTGCTCGATACCAACACCCCTTCACACTGTATCCTACCCATCTCTCTAATGACAATTTTTTGCAAGATTTTGGCCAAGCAGAAACCATAGCATGGTGAAATACAGTTGTGTGATGTATCACTTTGGCCTTAAATTTTAAACAAACATTGTATATATGTGATTGATGATCATAAAGCTTGTGAGACACATCAAACATCTGCAATACACAGAGAGGATGAAACTTTGAAATTTACTCAAATTAGTATATAGGAGAAAAAGGGGGATGCAGTTTCCATATACAAGATGATAGCAGGAGTGATTATCAAGCAGGTAGTAACAGCAGGTATTATCAAACCAATAACTGGAATACATAATGCAGTGGGATAGCACATTACCACCTAATTTCAAAACAGAAGGCAGTTAAACGGTAGCATAGCAATGGAAATTGCTGATAGTTAATTCTTTGGTTTCCATGCGTGTCTTATTACCTAACATAAATGTGTATGGATCTAAGTCACCTCACAATCTGGGAAGTCAACCTCTGGAACAACTTCCCAGAAGATACTGCCACTTTACAAGACCTCAAGATGTTCAACACTGAATCATCGGAAATTTAGATGCACATTGAGCAAGAGAACATCTTGTATTTATTTAATGACACAGCCTTCACAGCCTTAAATATTTACATTTAGAGCCTCTTAAGTTTTTTAGCTAGCCTTCTGAAACACAGTATTGGAGGTAGAGGGCCAACATAAAGCCTCTATCCCAAGAAACAGATAACTTCAACAGTTAAGAGAAATAGTTACTACATTCATTGCTTACTCTAGCACAGTTTTGTAAATGCAACCAACCACCTAAGTATCTTTGAATGATGCTACATGCAAAGTAATCTCTTTTGGCAACATCAAACCACTATTAATGCAAATATAGATTTTTGGGTATTTCACCGAACCTTTGATGAAATAATATACAGATAAAGATTTTTTTACCAAAACAGCATCAAATAAATTTATTGACTAGCCAAAAAGTATGGTATTAACATTGATTTCTTGCAGGTAAAAGTACCCAACACTGGCATGAGCCGAGCCTTACCTTACATCAAATAACTCATATGTGAGGGATGTTAGCCAGGCGCTCTCTGGTGTCTTTCTTGCCCAGTCTGCAATGACTACTAATGCAATCAGGGCAATCTAGTGCAAGGTTTATCAACAAGAGAAATTAATGGATAATATATTTTTATATTTTTTTTCTTATTATTATTTTATATTTATATTATTATATTTATTATTTTTATATTTTTATATTTTAATATCTTTTGTATGGCATGATTTTATGGTTTGGCAGATAGGTCTTTGGGTGCAGCTGCCATGCACTCGACATCCCCTCTTGCCCTGTGTACATTTTGTTAGCTCCAAAGTTTGCAGCAGTCATATTTGCCTTAACCTCCCACGGGGCCATCGATGGCCCCTAAGGTTTTTCCGGATAGCAGAAAACGACGAGGCGCAGCACCGCGGTTGAGCCACCTCCACTGCATCATTTTCCCATCATCCCTGAAATTTTACCCCGGGTCACCCAGGGTCAGGTCACCGATGAGGTCACCAAGGTCACCTCACTTCACCTTTAGAGCTCTGTAAGAGCTACATTTCAAGTTGATCGATTTGAAACTTCCTACATTTCATGACCCTCCGGTCTACAGGTGTATATGGATTTTTCGATTTCGTGCCCTGAGGTCGGTCACAGGCGACCTCTCCCATTGGAAAAGCATTGGGAAAACCTATTTCATGATATAAAGCCACAAAATGATTGCAAATACTCAGACTGCTCAGAACAACGTTTTTGGACACCCTTTCACGGATCCCGAGGTCATATTTGCCTTTGACTTTCTAAGGTCATCCAGGTCACCGGGTCAAAACAGTATTTTGACAATAACTTTTGACCTAATTGAGCTAGAGCGGTGAAACAAACACCATCGTGCTTGTCTTGTCACTGGCTTTCATTTGATATACGGCAAGGTCACTTTTTGACCTTTCGTGACCTCAGGTCATATTAGGTCACGAGGTGACCTCTGGCGGTCAAACAAATGGCGGAGGTCTTTACGTTCCAATAGCGGAAACAGTACTGACAATTTGCTATCAAATGTACTTTACCGGCCTCAATAGCTCTAATGACATAAGAGTTATGCCCAGTTTGCTTAATCATTGCATATTTGAGTGAAAATAGCCGATCTTGACCTAATTTGACCTCTGAGGTCAAACCATTGACCTGAGCACTAAAACATGCGAAGTAATTTCTTACTGAATTCACGCGAGCTTTTATTGCACTTTGCAGATTTGCGCTAACGCCCATATCTTCGAGTAGAGGGGGCCATCATGGCCCCCGGGAAGTGCCACGGTTAAGGGTCACTCAAAGAAAAAGGTATTGTAAATATGTAAGTGCCATACTTTGTAGACTGGCAGCCCAGTGTGACATCACTATACCATACTAAGCTTACCCAATTACTCATGAACTGTCCTAAAAGCCCCAATATCAACAAGGCTGCACTGTTAATTCTCCCTGTAGCATTTATGTGTTGGTTAAAAGGTCATCACATACATGAAATTGACTGACCAACAAATAAGGCTAATGTCGTTTGTTCCTATCTTCTAATTACTGACATTTTTGAAAAACAACGTTTTATGATAGATCCTTAGAGTATTTTTTAACAAACTATGATGCCACGGCGGATAGACTTTATGTTTTACTGCATCGCCACTGCACAATACTACCTGAACCATTACATGTCGAAGATAATATCAATAGAAAAGCGACAAAACTCACTAAATCTTCGAAATCCCGTAGTGTTGCTATGTCTTTGTTTGCACTGTTACTTCTTTGTTTCAACAGAGGTTAAAATGCGTCTCTTCTTGTTCATATATGTCTCATTGCATTCCTCGGGTATTCAGTCGTTTTCTACAAAATTCCCAGGATGGCGACATTTTGTGTCAAATAGGTCACGTGACCCCAATATAAGATTATTTGGGCTTTTGATTGGTCATTTGTGATTTTTTAAATTCCTATATTTTTGTTTCAAGATAGTTTTGGAATGTAGCCTTTTTAAAAATAATTTTTGTCTAAAATAGTTGTTAAGTTTTACATCACTGTTTAGGACAGAAGTGGCCTATTTCTTAGAGAAATTGATAGCCTCAGTCGAGGGTACGTAATTTAACCGATAGTGAGACGTATCGATAAGTCGTCTAGAAATGTTGACTTAAATGAGTTGAGTTAAATTCGAACAGAATGGTACACTCACAAACTTTTTTGAGCATTTCGCCCGAAAAAAGTGTCTACTGGCCAGCCCGTCCGGTTCATACATTTTCTTCAAATAGGCCATTGCTCACTATGAGACCCCCATATATTCTCGGGTTGACTGCATCATTTCGCTGGCAGGGACACCAAATTTCCGGCTGAGAACCCCACCAGTTTTTGGGTTGATGCTTTTTGGACAAGCAGGCGGCCTTCAGCCGGAAATTTGCTGCCCGCTGCTCAATCAGGAAGTGATAAGAGCTCCAGTGTACGGAGTCCCTTGCTGAAGGTGTCTCAAGTAGCCTTGTAAGTTGCGTGCCCATCAGGCCCCTAAAAATGGGGGCCACTATCCCCTAATCCCCTTAATTCCCTGGCCCTGCAAACCTCCTACCACAGTCTTGCAAGTCCTACTTTTAATTTAACCGTTTTTATTGTAGAATACTTCGGTAAATAGGCATGAAATAATACATATAGAAACAACAATAACGAAAACTTGTGGATACTTATAACAGCTGCTCATATAAGTGAGTATCAGAAAACAAGCCCAGTTTGAAATTAAAGATGTTCCAAACTAAGCCATAGGAAAATGTTCTAAAGAATTATTGGTTACGATGGTACAGCGGACTGCAACACACGAGATCAGTGAATGCGTTCTGGAAGGATGATGTGAGCTGGCGGCTCGGTGTCGTTGGCCTTATCTTGTATCTTAAATGCAGCTCAGAGTCGGTATCGACCTCGATCTTGTGCTGAGGCATTAGAAAGTGGATCCCCTTCAGTGAGTGAGTCCTACACTCTAGGCGATCAGACGGGTTTTAGCACATCTGCCTATCAGATGCTCCGAGAAGGTGACAGTTTGGTCCCCAGAACACCTATCAATAGAAAAGAGTTGAAAGCGCCGATAGCAGACATTAGTCTCAAAGATAGGTTCCGGCTTGCTTCCTGTTCACAGAGTGTTTTTCTGCATATCCCTATGATAGCTATTGAGACACCATTAGTCCTGCTCGATCATCCTTAAGAGAATTTCTACACACGTCTAACTCTGTTTTGCACGGGAAAAATACATTTCTGCCACCATAGCGTTGCCAGTACAGCGCGTGAAACACCGGCGGCCGAGCGCGGCGACTATGGGATCAAAGCAGACAATGGCCGGCGGACGCGCCGCCGGCGGCCGTGCTCAGTGGGAAGAGGTCCTACATGCGCTCTGTCCTCGTCGCATGACTGATGAGAACCGGGCTCATTGTAATCTATTCAGATGCAGACATTCACTTGGGCGAGCTGCACAGACACGAATGCTGGCTCCCAGCTGGACCTGCCCCGGAATCCGTTAATAATGCAACTCTTCCTTTCCTACTGTGACGTTAAACCCAATCTTTCAGCATTAATTTATCACTGGATCAATACGGCGAAATTTTGTATCCATACTAAACATGTGCCGGCTGGTGCAAACCTCGAAAGTACCTAAAGATGAACTTACAGAGTGAATAACCATACGTGATAATTTCTAAATACAAATTGGCGAGAGAGAATAAATAAAAGCCAGAAAAAGAATCGCATTTCACAAAGCCAGTGCCCGTGTGGGCGAAAACCGAGCGGTCACTCGATATCGAAAATTTGAGGTTAAAATTATGATCGTCAAATTTTGCATGCAGTGAAGCATAAGGGACATGAAGTTTTTTTTACTTTCTACATGACATTTCTAACGTTTATTTTATGTTTCATTGTATATGTTACAGGCAGGGTGAAGAACCAGGCATTCTGCAGAATGCCTAGGCAATCTGCAAAATGCCTAGGCAATCTGCAGATTGCCAAAGCGTCTGGGCATTCTGAAGAATGCCTAGGCATTCTGCAGAATGCCTAAAATTTCAGGCATTCTTCACACTGCCTAACGCAATTTGCTCAGATAAGCATCCAATCAGGCAGTTATGCGCTACCAAACAATCTATTTCATCTCGCCCAGTGTTCCAAACACTTCACAGGTCAGGAATCGCTTTATGGAGCCTGTGGTTCTCAGTTGCCGTTTCTAAAAATACATAAGTTTTGTGACTAATTTCTTTGATCAGATACACCTTCAGTAGTTTGATTTAAACTGAGCAATTTGATCGCTGGTGGATCCGATTAGACCTCCTTTGGATTTTCGCAAATGCTTCCGAGTCAATTTAAGTGAGAGCCTCGTCACTTTGCACTGCACACCTCCAGAAAATTGACTCCACAACGTATGACCAAAATTGGCATAGAGAAGGCCAAGTCAACGAGTTTTGAAGACATTTCGAAACCCATGTAAGACGATTATAGTATTCCAAAATGAGGCTGACAAAACCAGGGTGTAACTCGGCTTATAGAAGAGCTTGATCAAGTTTATAAGTGTATATTATTTGTTAATTAAAGTTTATATTATGCGAAACCTCTTGAAAGAATAAATTGGCATGCTGGCATCCATTGTAAGGTCAGGTCAATAAAAAGGTCACCAGAGGTCACCAAAGGTCATGGTATTGGAGTTGTTAATGTCTATAACTTTTGAACAAGGTATGATACATCAATAAATTTGGCATCATAGTGACGAGCATGGCGCAAGGAGTCAAATGATGTGCAGCAATATTTCTTAAAGGTCATTAATTGGCCTTGACCTGAGGTCAAATTTTGTTAACCTTGACCTGAGACCAGGGTCGCGGTGGAACCTTTCAAGGTCATGTTGCATATCAATTATTGGGTCAAGACGAACACATTGATGCCTTTGACCTTGTTCTAGGTCTAATGGTACTCGAACTACAAAGGGTTTCCTAAATGGGAAACAATTTTTACCCATATTTGCCTTCTGTGACGTCACGGTTCAACGAATATGGTTCGAACTCGTCTTTGGAGCTGTTTTTTTATTTTTCCTTTCCCAGGTGGCCACGACGGTTATGGACATCGTTGATCAGGTGGCATAGATCACTGTCTTTTACGGCTTCCAGATCCGAATCCTTTTGTCAGTTTTACCTCAACACCAATTTTTGTCAGCAAGTACTTTTTTAATCTTGCTTAGTGCTTCTTTTATAGGGTACCCCATACTCCTCTTCGTCCCGCACATCGTGAAAAATTTATGCGTGCTGGTCATTTGCTAGCATTGGTGTGTTAGCTGATTTGTTTGGTTTCGCACGTCGAGAAGGCTTTCGAATCTCACACGAGACAGGATGCTGAAAATTTGAGATCTAATCAATCATTTGTATGTTTTTCTCCAATGGTAAATTGCAAACATTGTAAATTTTGTGGAACGGTTAGCAGCCTACCAGAAATATCTTAGTTTTGCAATGCAGAACATTTCAAACATATTCAGTACACCAATGTTTGCTGGCCACACGTTTCTTTTCAGGATAGTTCAAAATCCGTGTAGAGTGGTGCTTTTGAAGGGTTGCGTCTTCGAAACTGACTTGGAAACTGTTACTTCTAAAAAAATGTGTTTCATCATATCTAGTCAGAGTATCGAAATGTTTCAGAAAAAATCATTTTGGGGGTTTGCGTGGCAAATTTGAAAACATTATTCAACTTAATGTTCATCCGACATTTTGTAAGCTACAAGTATCATATAATCATTTGTTTCCACATAATTTTCGAGACCATACCAGAATTAAACCAAGCTTTTTAAATACCTGTGCTGAAAATTATACAATATCAGTCATTTAAAAAGAAATATTACAAAGTTTTCATTGTAGTATTTAAGCAAAATACTCAACAGCCAACTTATTCCTAATATTGTAGCACTTGGCAGCGTAACGATCCAGATCACAAAGATTGGTAGCTTCTTCGGGGCAAACGAGATCAACTCCGTTCAATCCAGTACAGCCTACCACATGGACACAATATGCATATTCAGGACGATAAGCATGCGGTAGAATGAGCCAGTTTTGATTTCCTGATTACTTGCTCTGTTTCCCATTGTCTCGCATTAGATTCTCACTGTTAACCTGGACCCTCTTGGGCTCTTTTTGTTCACACCACCGCCTGGGAGAGGGGTACGACCGGACCCTTTAGGATCTCAGGAACCGGAAGTAGGTAATACGAAACAAAATAGAACGGTGCCGGAAGTGCCTCACCGTCTCCTACTTTAGAGCCAAGTCTGAAACAGATCCTTCGACCCGTGGTGTCACAGTGGGCCAAAATGAGTCAAATTTAGATCAATTGGTTAGTTAGTTAGTTAGTTAAGGACTTTTTATAGGGCGTTCTGTGCAAAGCACCTTTGCCTGCCTCTAAAGTGTGTGAAAGAATTTTGCGGGAGGGGTGTTTACTTAAATGATGCAGAACAAAGGGGCGAAGCTTATTTCAAGGAATGGGTCGTGAAGTGTGGCAACACTTGCCAGGGTAGGGGATTGCTACGACAGAGTTGCTGAGCCTGGTTGTTGGGGCACAGTTAGGATTTAACCCTCGCCCCACTGGGGCCATCGATAGCTCCCCTAAGGTTTTTGTCAGGATAGCAGAAAAACGACGAGACGCAGCACCGTGGTTGAGGGCTCTATCTCTCACCCTATCATTTTTCCACCATCCCTGACATTTTTTTACCCCGGGTCACCTAAGGTCAGGTCACCAGACGAGGACAACCAAGGTCACCTCACTTCAATTTTTGAGCTCTATAAGAGCTAAATTTATTAGTCAATAAATTTAAAACTTCGTACACTTCATGGCCCCTCCAGGGTCTACAAGGTGTATATCCGGGATTTTTCGATTTCCTGATCTGAGGTCAGGTCAGGAGGCGACCTCTCCCATTGAAAAAGCATGAGGAAAAGCTGTCTTATGATCCAAAAGTCACAAAAATGGTTGCAAATGCTCAGACTGCTCAGAACAGCGGTCTTCGACACCTTTCCACGGATCCCATAGGTCATAGGGTCTGGCCTTTTCCTATCAAATGTACTTTACCAGATCTCAATAGCTCTAATTGCATAAGAGTTATGCCCCGTTTGCTTGAGCACTGCATATTTGAGTGAAAAGGGCCTATCGTGAAGTAACTTGACCTCTGAAGGTCAAACCATTGACCTGAGCGCTGAAACATGCAAAGTAATTTCTTACTGAATTCACGCGAGCTTTCTAATGCACTTCGCAGATTTGCGCTAACCCTTATATGTTCGGAGTTAGAAGGGGGTCATCGATGGCCCCGGTGGAGCGAAGGTGGCGCCGGACCCCCGGTGGGGCGCGGGTTAAACGGGTACGTGAAGACGCTTGTCATCGCAAAGGTTAGTGATTTTATAGGCTTTTTCAATTTTGTAACCTGTTATCGAATGACCGTTTTGCTTATGTTACTCGAGTTTCTCCATTGAAAAATAATTTTGGGCAATTTGAAACACTCGCAAGCACCATGACGTGTTGCCGCAGGTCTAGAGTAGTAAGCGCGTATATTTTTCATTTCAAGTGCTTTTGAATGATTTTTCAAAACGTAATCTAGTTCTTCTGTAATTCGGTGACACCCTGTTTTTTCAAACTCATTTTAGGAGAACAAAATGGCCTTACATGGTTTAGAAAAAGAATGCCATAACTTGTTGACCTGATCTGACCTGATGTTCATATTTGGTGGTAATTGTCTAGTTAATCACCCTAAAGGCCAGAAAAACGACGTACGTCTTGTTTAAATCGGTGCACAATAATTCGCGAAAAAACCGAGGGGAGGGTCCGATCTGACCCTCACTACGGTCAGTCTGCGCCTGACCTCGGCCGCGGTCGGACGTGTCCGGAGGGGCATGCTGTGAGCCCGCTCGGTGTGCGTTGGTGCGGGGTCCCGGGTGATGGGCCTGAGATACGGAATGTAGCCAGATCACAAGTAATTCCGAAAGAAGTGATTTGATTCTGGACGAGGCATCGCAGGACAGTGACCAAATAGTGAGGCAGTGGTTAGTTTGCCCCGCAGTGGCTCAGTAAGATGTCGGACAGTGGTAGCGAGCAGGACAGAGACTCGGTGTTCACAGACGCGGCCTCCGGGCATGACAGTGCGGGAGGCAAAAAGCGACAACTCTCGGTAACCGAAATGACAAGGAAAATAGAGAGAAAAAGGCAAAACCGTCAACTAAGTGCAACAGGCCAAAACGTTCAAGAGCGAGGTCAGCGCTCCCAAAAAGGTGAGGACAACTCTCTAACGTTCGACGCCATACAAAAGCTTATCGAAACAGGAAACGACCGGGTCATTGCTGCTTTCGAATCAAAGTTCGCGATCATGGAAAAACGAGTCGAGATCTTGGAAGCCGAAGCCCACGAGAAAGACATAACAATCCAGAATTTAAGACAGGAACTCGCCTCCGTGAAAAATTATAGCGATGATCTACGTGAGCGCGTTAATGACATCGACATGAACCGTCGCTTATCGAGCTTAGTTTTGACATGCGATGAATTCACCACGAAGAACGCGAATGAGGACATGGTGGGCAAGACTGCGAGTGTACTCAACCATTACTTTCCGGACTTGGGAGTCACAGCAGCCGACATCTCAGTCGCGCACCGCTTGCAAGGCGATAACAAGGTTATCATCAAGTTTGTGCGGCGCCAGAAGCGTGACGACATTTTCGCAAGGCGATTTGAACTCATGCCGAAACGTGTTGCCGGAGGTAGGACCGAGCCGGGGCCGGCGCAGAATGGTGCCTTGTCTGGTCGACGCATGTCACCTCTTTTTCATGGCAGAGTCTTTGACTCCTGAGAAGAGACGTCTGTTCCAGCTGGCCCTCGCTGCGCGGCGGCCAGAGAACGGCTCGAAACTCTTCTCTGTTTTCACCCGCCGGGGCCAAGTTTTCTGCCGCGTGGTTTTCAGGGGTGAGAACATTCGAGTTCGTGACGAGGAACATCTTCACAAATTGCTCGGTGGATCCATTCCTGCTCTGCCGGCTTGGGATTCTGGACATCGTCGCGGGCGACGGGGAGCTGCGGGTGAGGCTGGGGCCGCCGGCATGAGATCGGTCAGCGCGGCTGGTTCTTCGTCGGCGATGGAGTCTTCGGGGAGGCGGGAGGTGCCGCGGCCGGCGGCTTGTGTAGCCGGTGCGACTGCTGCTCCCGTGTGCGCTGTCTCAGCGGCCCCTGTGAGGGGAGCCGTGACAGCGCCGGGCTCGCCGGCTCCGATGGGCCCGCCCCTCTCGGGCCCGTCTCGCCCCGGCTTGGATGGTCTCCGTCGATCCTGATATGATGCGGCTCGCCGTACGCCCGTAGCTTGTTTTGACGGCGACATCTCTACGTTTCCGGGCGCTGGGGAGCAGCACTAGCTGACAGCTTGGACGGAGGATGACGGCTCTCGGCCGCTTAACTTCGTAGCTGCACGTGCCACCGAGTCAGTATCAGTCGCCACCTTCATCTACGAATGACACCTCGTCTTCAAATATAAGTATTCATGCTGCTTGCTCCGATATTAGATAAATCACGTGAAGTTTTTATGTACCTACTATTCTTCAATATTTTCACTAAACACCAATTGCATTTCTGTGTAATCTTGACGCCCAATGACTGGAACATATTTGAAGTAGGGCAATCAGCATGTTGCATTTATTTGAGCGAGAAACCTTAACCATTTTTTCCAATGCTCGATCACTGCAGGTCCTGTTATTTCACGATAAACCATGCAGTTAAACTTAAACACCTGATCACAACAATGTGCTATAGCGTACCTATTGAGCATCCTATGTTTCTGCTGTGCTATGGTATGCCGCCAGGGGAAGCAAGCAGTTTGCCGGCGCGGTCGGGTGCGTCCGGTGGCTGTGTAGCACTGGGTGGCCTCCTCATACACACCGAAGCAATTAGCTGTTCGAAAAAATGTAAGTCAAGTGCTGATTTTCGTGCAAACCACCGGTCCTGACGGCAGCCGGCGCACCCGGGCGCGCCTGGCCAAGAACGGAAACTGTCATTCTCGCTGTGTGTCGGAATTCTGGCGGAAGCCGGGGCGTTCGGGTCCGACCGGCAGCAGCCAACAGTTCATTTTGAGCTCAATATATATCCTGTGTCAAACTTGAGGCCTCAAGGAACACAGGATCTCGACAAAAACGATGCAACAGCGGCGGGGCGGCAGCGGGAGGACCCGGACGTTCCTGGAGCTCCATTCTGCTTAATCGGAGAGCACGTAAACCGTGATCTGGTGAACTTATTGATGTAGTTATGGCCGTAACTGCAGTTTGAGCTCTCGCAAGCGTCATGTCTGTATTCATAACTGCTTGTATGTGAGTGTATGTGTATGTTTGTTTTCAGTCACCGGTGGGGCCCCGCACCTATCGGTAGCCGGGTGGACTCTCGGTTGGCCATGGTTCGGCGCACAGGGTTGGGGTGGGGGTTAGAATGGGGGAGTAGAAAGTGTACTACATGTGTATATGCTGATAAGCGGTTTGTCAGTGTTAATTGTTTCGAAAAAAATGACCTAATCTATATAAACAAAAACATTGTGTGTAAGGTATTCGTTCCAGGTTTTAAAACAAGGGTGCCCATCATCGAAGAGCGATAAGTTTAGGATTATTCTTGCGTTTGCGGGCACTTTTAAGCATCACATGGCTAAGCAAACTTATTTGATTGGTATTTTCAACGACCATGCCTGACTTGAAGGTTCTTACTTATAACGTCAGGGGGCTGCGCGATGTGTCGAAAAGGCGTGCAGTCTTTAGATTTCTGCATACGCAGTATCCGAACTATATTTCGATACTTCAAGAAACTCATTCTTGTCCTCGCGATATGCCCTTTTGGCAAGCGGAGTGGGGCTCACAAATATTGTTCTCACATGGCGTAAGTGTTAACGAAAGTGGAGTGTCAGTCCTGGTACCCAGATCCTTTCAGGGGATAGGCACAGTTAAGCTCGGATTCGCGTCGGATGATGGACGACTTATAGTAGCTGATATTGAATATAATAAATGCAAAATTAAGTTAATTGCTGCTTATGCACCGCACAAAAATCGGAATAATCTGCAAGTAGAATTTTTTCATCAGCTAAAAGAAAAAATTCAGATCATGTCCGAGATAGATAAATGTCATATACTCCTTTGCGGGGACTTAAACGTTCACCTAACGTATCGAGACACTTCCAATAAGAACTTTCGCATTACAGCAGCCGCAAAAGCTTTGATTGATTTAATGAAGGAACAAAGCTTAATAGATATTTGGCGAGACAAAAATCCAAACTTGGTGCGGTACACTTGGAGGCGACTCAATCCATTGCAGCAATCTAGAATTGATTATATATTAGCAAGTAAACATTTAACAGACAATCATGTCATGAAAGGTATAAATATTAAGCCGTCAATATTGAGTGACCATTCGTTATTAGAGACAGAGATAGAAATTTTTAACTCTGAGCGTGGGCCGGGGCTCTTCCGTTTCCGCAATGATCTTCTCCGAGATGAGTCGTTTGTCGATTTAGCAATGGCAGAAATGGAAAAAGCATCCACAAGATGCGAAGTTTACTCCGAAATTTGTGATTGGGGGTTAACATTAGAGTTACTTCTAAGTAAAATTAGGGTCATGAGCATTAAAAGATGGAAAGAAATAAACAAACAGAAGCGGTATCAAAATTCAAAGTTTCTAAGGCTTCTAGAGGAATGTGAGGCTAAAATGAACTCGCACACAAGCGTTGAATTATTAGAGGAGTATCAAGAGCTGAAAAGCTTGGTTAATGATATAGAACAAGAAAAGGGCAAACGGGCAATGATTTATTCAGGAGCTAGATGGATTGAAGAGGGCGAAAAGCCTACTGGCTATTTCTTAAACATAAATAAAGTTCGATGTGCCAAAAGCAAATTAACGTACTACAGTCTAATGAGAACCAGCTTATAACAGGTAACAATGATATCTTAAAGTTTTGCAATAACTACTTCGACCAGCTGTATTCTGGGAGTGCCAAATGTCAAAATGGTAATGATGAATCATTGGTCGAGGAATTTCTGGGCCAAATAGAATGTCCCCGACTCTGTCAAGATGATAGAGACATTTGTGAAGAACCATTCACTAGTGAAGAATGTAAAGTCGCATTGGATTCAATGATGAATAATAAATCCCCATCCGTTTCAGGTTTTTCAAAAGAATTTATACAGTTTTTCTGGCCACATTTGGAAACAATCGTCATGAGTTACCTGAGACAAGTGAAAGAAAATAAACAGTTTTTCGTCACTCAACGAAGAGGGGTGATAACTTTGATTCCGAAACAGGGAGATCAGAAAATGATTAAGAATAAGCGCGCGATATGTTTGCTTGACATTGTGTACAAGATAGCAGCTAAGGTACTGGCAAACAGGATAATGACGGTTATATGTAAGTTAGTTGCACCAGACCAAACAGGTTCTATACGCGGAAGATACATTGGTATGAATATTCGAACAATCGCAGATGTTATCGAGTACTGTGAAACCGATCAATTGAGCGGGATATTGATGGCTCTTGATTTTCAAAACGCCTTTAATACCGTCGAGCATAAATTCATTTATGACGTCTTAGCGAAATTCAATTTTGGACCAAATTTCATTGAATGGGTTAAAATATTGCATACAGATATGGAGTTAACGGTCATTAATAATGGATATACATCCGAATGGTTCAAGCCTTCAAGGGGTCTCCAACAAGGGTGTCCGGCCTCAGCATTACTATTTTGTCTAGTGGTTGAAATACTCGCCATTAAAATCCGCAACACACCATCTATTAAGGGAATTGTAATATCTGAGCAAGAGGTTAAGATATCTCAGTATATTGATGACACGACCCTTTTTCAGAAAGATATAAATTCAGGCAACGAAGCACTAAAAGTCATTCAAGATTTCGGCGTAGTTTCTGGTCTGCAACTTAACTTGTCAAAAAAGTCATTTTATGTGGTTAGGCAAAGAGAAGAGTTCCCAACAGTTGATTTGCGGACAAGCACCGATTGTACAGGCCAAAATACTTGGGGTAGAGTTTAGTGCTATATATAAGTGTGAAGAGGAAAATATGCGTCGCGTTCATATCAGAATACAAAATACTTTGAACCAATGGTCGCAGAGAGACCTATCTTTGAAGGGTAGAATAACAATCGCAAAATCTTTGCTGATATCCCAGTTGATATATATTATTTCGGCTGTGCGAATTGATAAGCACTTAGTGGTAATCCAAAGTAAAATCATGAAGTTCATATGGAGAGGACGCCCACCAAAAGTTGCGAGGACTACTCTCTACCAAACTATCGAAAATGGGGGTTTGAATGTACCCAATGTAGTAAATCTTTACAAAGCTCTGCGCGTATCGTGGATGGGGAAAATCATATCTAACACTGATTCACCTTGTTCTAAAATTTTACAGGTTAGGTTGAAAATTCAGTGTGGGCACATATTGCACATGAACTACGGAGATAAATGGATTAAATCTCAAAATGTGACATTATATTACAAGGAAATGTTGAAATGGCTGAAGGATGTTTTGCCTATTAAAGAGCCACAGAACGGAAAAGACGTGCGAAAACAGTTTCGTTGGAATAATTCAGCAATAAATGTTGGGGACAATCTCTATTCTGCCGTAGGGTATATGAAAAAGGTTTGAATTTGATTGACGATTTTTTCGATCACGAAGGGCGGTACATGAGTTTTGAACGATTTAAAGAGCGCTATCCAGCGGTAAGCGTTGATCCCCTGACCTATTATGCTTGGAATCAAGCGATTCCACTAGGGTGGAGAAGGATGATAACGGGAACTGCAGCGTTGAAACCTGAAGAACGTGAGGTAGGGTATTTGATCAATATAGGAGGGGTAGATGTAAATTTCAAACACATAAAGCCAAAGTTCTTTTCCATTCGATGGCTGGAAGACATAATCCCTAATGCCCAAAGAAAATGGCAAGGTGAAGGAATCAATTTTGGGAAATATTGGCGTAAAATATTTGAAATGCCTTTCAAAATAACCAGTTCAACAAAGCTTCAATCTCTTCAGTTTAGACTAATACATAGATACTTTCCTACCAGACGTTACTTGTGTATTAGAAATGTTGTCCCAGACCCGTTCTGTAGCAACTGTGGCGAAGTTGAGACAACGCAGCATCTTTTCTTGGAATGCGGTGATGCTCGATACTTTTGGGATGCAATGACTTTAAAAATGAATAAAAACCTATCAGCCCCCCACAAGTTCATTCTCAACGCCAATAATGTAATGTTTGGTTCTCTGTCGACCTTGGATGTCGTTAACTTCATCGTTCTAAGTGCTAAACAATATATTGCTAATCAATATTTCAGTGGTGGTCAAATCAGAATCGACGCTTTTATGAAAATCCTTGCAAAAAATTTCAAAATGGAAGAATATAGTGCAACAAAAAATGGGCAGATTGCCAAGTTTAATCGGAGATGGGCACCCTTTCTTGGAGAACAAGGTCAACTTGTGTTATAAATTATTGAGAAAACCCGAACACTGACAAACTGGACTTGTCTGTTTTGTTTGATACGATGTGGAAAGGAAGGGCTCTTGAACGTGCAGGGAGGTGGGCAGGGGGGGTGACACATCGATTATCCTGTGCTGACAGAGCGTGTAGTGAATGAAGGACGCAGTAATTTGTTATGACGTGAAGTGATGAGCATCCGCTTTGACGTGTTTTGCTAAATATATGTGAGATCCGTGAAAAAAAGACCCTCACTACGGTCTCGGGAACCGGAGCTGACACCGAAAAACTTGAAACGGCGCTGGAAGTGTCTTACTGTCTTCTACTTTTAAAGTAAGCTTGAACCATGTCTGTAGACCCGTGACGTCACAGAGGGCTAAAATGAGTCAAATTCTGACCAACTTAGCTTTATAACCTATAACATTATAAGCTTTATAACTATAACTATTAGTTTTTACCTTTATAACTCGCTAACCATTACTCACAGAACAAAGTCAAAGGCATCGATGAGTTAATCTAGACCCAAGCATTTGAATGATATGCAACATGACCTTGAAAGCCGCCGAGTTACACCCTGTCGGCCTCATTTTGGAATACTATAATCGTCTTACATGGGTTTTGAAATGTCTTCAAAACTCGTTGACCTGGCCTGCCCTATGCCAATTTTGGTCATACGTTGTGGAATCAATCGCTCTAGAGGTGTGCAAAGTGACGAGGCTCTCACTTAAATCGAATCGGAAGCATTTGCGAAAAACCAAAGGAGGTCTAATCAGAACCACCAGCGGTGAAAGTGCTCAGTAAAATCAAACTACTGAATGTGTATCTGTTCAAAGAAATTAGTCACAAAACCTATGTATTTTGGAAACGGTAACTGGGAACCACAGGCTCCATAAAGCGATTCCTGGCCTGTGGAGTGTTTGGAACACTGGGAGAGATGAAATAGATTGTTTGGTAGCGAATAACTGCCTGATTGGATGCTTATCTGAGCAAATTGCGTTAGGCAGTTTGAAGAATGCCCGGAATTTTAGGCATTCTGCAGAATGCCCTAGGCATTCTTCAGAATGCCCAGACGCTTTGGCAATCTGCAGATTGCCCAGCCAGTTTGGCATTCTGCAGAATGCCTAGGCAATCTGCAAAATGCCTAGGCAATCTGCAGATTGCCAAAGCATCTGGGCATTCTGAAGAATGCCTAGGCATTCTGCAGAATGCCTAAAATATCAGGCATTCTTCAAACTGCCTAACGCAATTTGCTCCGATAAGCATCCAATCAGGCAGTTATTCGCTACCAAACAATCTATTTCATCTCTTCCAGTGTTCCAAACACTCCACAGGCCAGGACTCGCTTTATGGAGCCTGTGGTTCCCAGTTACCGTTTCCAAAAATACATAGGTTTTGTGACTAATTTCTTTGAACAGATACACATTCAGTAGTTTGATTTTACTGAGCAATTTCACCGCTGGTGGTTCTGATTAGACCTCCTTTGTTTTTTTCGCAAATGCTTCCGATTCGATTTAAGTGAGAGCCTCGTCACTTTGCACACCTATAGAGTGATTGATTCCACAACGTGTGACCAAAATTGGCATAGGGCAGGCCAGGTCAACGAGTTTTGAAGACATTTCGAAACCCATTTAAGACGATTATAGTATTCCAAAATGAGGCCGACAGGGTGTAACTCGGCGGCTAGAAAAGAAGAACTAGATTAGGTTTCTAAACATCATGCGAAATCTTTTGAAGGGACAAACCTGTCTGCTGGCAACCATTTTGAAGTCCGGTCAATAGCAAGGTCACGAGAGGTCATGAAAAGTCACAGTTTTCTAAGTTGTTTGGGTCATTAACTTTTGGACGAGGTAAGTTACAGCAGTAAATTTGACATCATAGTGATGAGCATGACCAAAAGATTCGAATGATGTACAACAAGAGCCTGAAAAGGTTTTTATTTGATTTGACCTTCACTTGAGGTCAAGGGTGCGATGGTACCTTTCAAGGTCATGCTGCATATAATTCAAATGTTTGGGTTTAGATGAACTCATCGATGCCTTTGACTTTGTTCTATGTGTAATGGTTAGCGAGTGATAAAGGTAAGAAGCTAATAGTTATAGTTATAAAGCTTATAATGTTATAGGTTATAAAGCTAAGTTGGTCAGAATTTGACTCATTTTAGCCCTCTGTGACGTCACGGGTCTACAGACATGGTTCAAGCTGGCTTTGAAAGTTGAAGACATTAAGACACTTCCAGCGCCGTTTCAAGTTTTTCGGTGTCAGCTCCGGTTCCCGAGACCGTAGTGAGGGTCAGATCGGACCCTCCCTCGGTTTTTTCGCGAATTATTATGCGCCGATTTAAACAAGACGTACGTCGTTTTTCTGGCCTTTAGGGTGATTAACTTGACAACCTACCACCAAATATTAACATCAGGTCAGATCAGGTCAACAAGTTATGGCATCCTTTTCTAAGCCATGTAAGGCCATTTTGCTCTCCTAAAATGAGTCTGAAAAAACAGGGTGTCACCAAATAATAGAAGAACTAGATTACGTTTTGAAAAAAATCATTCAAAAGCACTTGAAATGAAAAATATACGCGCTTACTACTCTAGACCTGCGGCAACACGTCATGGTGCTTGCGAGTGTTTCAAATTGCCCAAAATTATTTTTTAATGGAGAAACTCGAGTAACGTAAGCAAAACGGTCATTCGATAACAGGTTACAAAATTGAAAAAGCCTATAAAATCACTAACCTTTGCGATGACAAGCGTCTTCACGTACCCGTTTAACCCGCGCCCCACCGGGGGTCCGGCGCCACCTTCGCTCCACCGGGGCCATCGATGACCCCCTTCTAACTCCGAACATATAAGGATTAGCGCAAATCTGCGAAGTGCATTAGAAAGCTCGCGTGAATTCAGTAAGAAATTACTTTGCATGTTTAAGCGCTCAGGTCAAGTCAATGGTTTGACCTTCAGAGGTCAAGTTACTTCACGATAGGCCCTTTTCACTCAAATATGCAGTGCTCAAGCAAACGGGGCATAACTCTTATGCAATTAGAGCTATTGATATCTGGTAAAGTACATTTGATAGGAAAAGGCCAGACCCTATGACCTATGGGATCCGTGGAAAGGTGTCGAAGACCGCTGTTCTGAGCAGTCTGAGCATTTGCAATCATTTTTGTGACTTTTGGATCATAAGACAGCTTTTCCTCATGCTTTTTCAATGGGAGAGGTCACCTCGTGATCTGACCTCAGGTCAGGAAATCGAAAAATCCCGGATATACACCTTGTAGACCCTGGAGGGGCTATGCAGTGTAGGAAGTTTCAAATTTATCGACTAATAAATTTAGCTCTTATAGAGCTAAAAAACTGGAGTGAGGTGACCTTGCTTGACCTCGTCTGGTGACCTGACCTTGGGGACCCGAGGTAAAAAGTGTCAGGGATGGTGGGAAAAATGATAGGGTGAGAGATAGAGCCCTCAACCGCCGTGCTGCGTCTCGTCGTTTTTCTGCTATCCTGAAAAACCTTAGGGCGGCTATCGATGGCCCCGGTGGGGCGAGGGTTAAATCCTAACTGTGCCCCAACAACCAGGCTCGGCAACTCTGTCGTAGCAATCCCCTACCCTGGCAAGTGTTGCCACACTTCGCGACCCATTCCTTGAAATAAGCTTCGCCCCTTTGTTCTGCATCATTTAAGTAAACACCCCTCCCGCAAAATTATCCCACACACTTTAGAGGCAGGTGAAGGTGCTTTGCACAGAACGCCCTATAAAAAGTCCTTGACTAACTAACTAATTGGTCTAAATGTGGCTCATTTTGGCCCACTGTGACGCCACGGGTCGACGGATCTGGCCTAGACTCGGCTTCAAAGTAGAAGACAGTGAGGCACTTCTGGCACCGTTCTATTTTGTTTCGTATTACCTACTTCCGGTTCCTGAGATCCTAGAGGGTCCGATCGTACCCCTCTCCCAGGCGGTGGTGTGAACAAAAAGAGCCCAGGAGGGTCCGTGTTAACAGTGAGAATCTAATGCGAGACAATGGGAAACAGAGCAAGTAATTACGAAATCAAAACTGGCTCATTCTACCGCATGCTTATCGTCCTGAATATGCATATTGTGCCCATGTGGTAGGTTGTACTGGATTGAACGAAGTTGATCTCGTTTGCCCCGAAGATGCTACCAATCTTTGTGATCTGGATCGTTGCGCTGCGAAGTGCTGCGATATTAGGAATAGTTTGGCTGTTCAGTGTTTTGCTTAAACACTACAATGAAAACTTTGTAATATTTCTAGTTAAATGACTGATATTGTATAATTTTCAGCACAGGTATTTAAAAAGCTTGGTTAATTCTGGTATGGTCTCGAAAATTATGTGGAAACAAATGATTACATGATATTTGTAGCTTACAAAATGTCGGATGAACATTAAGTTGAATAATGTTTTCAAATTTGCCACGCAAACCCCCAAAATGATTTTTTCTGAAACATTTCGATACTCTGACTACATATGATGAAACACATTTCTTAGAAGTAACAGTTTCCAAGTCAGTTTCGAAGACGCAACCCTTCGAAAGCATCACTCTGCACGGATTTTTAACTATCCTGAAAAGAAATGTGTGGCCGGCAAACATTGGTGTACTGAATATGTTTGAAATTTTCTGCATTGCAAAACTAAGATATTTCTGGTAGGCTGCTAACCGCTCGACAAAATTTACAATGTTTGCAATTTACCATTGGAGAAAAACATACAAATAATTGATTAGATCTCAAATTTTCAGCATCCTGTCTCGTGTGAGATTCGAAAGCCTTCTCGACGTGCGAAACCAAACAAATCAGCTAACACACCAATGCTAGCAAATGACCAGCACGCATAAATTTTTCACGATCTGCGGGACGAAGAGGAGTATGGGGTACCCTATAAAAGAAGCACTAAGCATGATCAAAAAAGTACTTGCTGACAAAAATTGGTGTTGAGGTAAAACTGGCAAAAGGATTCGGATCTGGAAGCCGTAAAAGACAGTGATCTATGCCACCTGATCAACGATGTCCATAATCGTCGTGACCACCTGGGAAAGGAAAAATAAAAAACAGCTCCAAAGACGAGTTTGAACCATATCCGTTGACCCGTGACGTCACAGAAGGCAAATATGGGTAAAATTTTGTCCCATTTAGGAAACCCTTTGTAATTCGAGAACCATTAGACCTAGAACAAGGTCAAAGGCATCAATGTGTTCGTCTTGACCCAATAATTGATATGCAACATGACCTTGAAAGGTTCCACCGCGACCCTGGTCTCAGGTCAAGGTTAACAAAATTTGACCTCAGGTCAAGGCCAATTAATGACCTTTAAGAAACATGCTGCACATCATTTGACTCCTTGCGTCATGCTCGTCACTATGATGCCAAATTTATTGATGTATCATATCTTGTTCAAAAGTTATAGACACTAACAACTCCAATACAATGACCTTTGCTGACTTTTGGTGACCTTTCTATTGACCTGACCTTACAATGGATGCCAGCATGCCGATTTGTTCTTTCAAGAGGTTTTGCATAATATAAACTTTAATTAAGAAATATATACACTTATAAACTTGATCAAGTTCTTCTAGAAGCCGAGTTACACCCTGGTTTTGTCAGCCTCATATTGGAATACTATAATCGTCCTAGATAATATCTTACAAACTGGTTGACCTGGCCTGCCCTATGCCATTTTTGGTCATACGTTGTGGAGCCAATTACTCTAGAGGTGTGCAAAGTGACGAGGCTCTCACTTAAATTGACTCGGAAGCATTTGCGGAAAACCAAAGGAGGTCTAATCGGACCCACCAGCGGTGAACTTGCTCAGTTTAAATCAAACTACTGAAGGTGTATCTGATCAAAGAAGTTAGTCACAAAACCTATGTATTTTTGGAAACGGCAACTGAGAACCACAGGCTCCATAAAGCGATTCCTGGCCTGTGGAGTGTTTGGAACACTGGACCGGATGAAAAAGATTGTTTGGTAGCAAATAACTGCTCGATGGGATGCTTATCTGAGCAAATTGTGTTAGGCGGTTTGAAGAATGCCTGAAATTTTAGGCATTCTGCAGAATGCCAAACTGACTGGGCAATCTGCAGAATGCCTAGGCATTCTTCAGAATGCCTGGTTCTTCACCCTGCCTGTAACATATATATATATATATATGTTATCTATTCTTACTTGTAAAATGTAACTGCATATCATTTGTATTATGAAGATGCCTTATGGAAGGTGAAACGTCAATAGATGTCATTTTGTACAATTCTTATAAATATAACGAAACGACGAAGCCTTATCCCCACTCGAAGCGACGCACAGAAACTAATTAATGCCAGGAAGCTGTGATTTTAATAATACCTGCATTAAGAAAAACTACTCCCAATACACTAATATTAATATACATAATGAAGTAGTGAGGGGTTTCGTTGCTGATTTTCGCTTAAGGCTGACGTCAAACAACTGAAGACAAGAAAAACTGATAACCGAACTTGGGTAAGCTACATAACCTTTGTACGCAGTATAACGATTTGAACGTATTCCTGACTGAACGTGAGACGGAGTGTGTCTTGTTCCATCTTGATGACCACCGTGAAGTAGTAAGAACGAGAATACTGAAAAGCTTGGTCATTTGTATAAGGCCCGTTGGAAGTAGCAGATAGTAAGTTGGATTCGTTAATCTCTAGCGTTTCACTAACTAAAGAGCGGAAGAGTTTCTTAACCTCGGACTTAATTGTTTTACCCGAATACGACCAAACCGGAAACTGAGATTGCAATTTTTTTGAAGATCTGTGCAGCTTAGGAGCAGGGAAAATAGAAATCAACCCGGATATCCGCCTCGCTCAGGCGAATCTACGCGAAGAGGCATAGAACCAGACCGGTATTCTCCTGATTGAGGCAGGCTGCCAAGAACTAAAGAAAACCTGATATCGTATCGAAGAGCTGAAAAGTGCTGTGTTTGTGATCCTTGACACAGACGATTATTTACATAAAGTGCGTGCGATCCTATCGATACCGTAAATTTAAGCAGATCAGCAAAGACCCCACGGCATCCTTGAAAACTAAAGTGAATAAGCTGATTGATGTGGCCAATGCCCACAAAGGAGGTGTTCATTTCAGTAAAGTGGTAGGTGGTTTAGTCCGGGGTACCTATATGGTAACGTTAAGACTCACAAAGCAAGTAAGCCTCTCAGACCCATAATCTCCCAAATCCCCACACCCACATATCATATTGCAAAGAAAGTTAATGAGATAGTTACGCCCTACATAAACACCGATCTGCCATTAAGTCAGTGGATGAGTTTGTTGATATCCTGAAATTGAATAAGCCAAAGGTTCTCTAGTTTCTTTGGACGTGAAAGCTTGTTCACAAATGTCCCTATTGAAACTACCATTGATATAATCTTGAAGAATGTCTACGAGCTGATTCTTCCCGCCGCTTAACCTTCCCAGGAAAGTCCTCGAGGGCTCTTACGGCTCTGTACTAGGAAGCCCCTTCCGAAGCCCGAAGGTAAGCTGTATGTACAAGTGGATGGTGTTGCAATGGGGTCGCCTTTGGGCGTTTTATTTGCCAAGCTTTCATGGGGTTGTTGGTCGGCTCTCTGCCACGAAACGATGTTCTCTCTATATTATCGGTATATTGTGATATCTTTGTCGATGTAACGAACGATGAATGCCTGGATAGACTTCTGAAGCGCTACAGGATAGCTCAGGACTCAATTCACAGTTGAAAGAGTGTCAACAACAAACTGTCATTCCTTGATGTTATGATCGATGTGCGGAAGGCCAGTTTGTAACTGATGTCTATCGTAAGCCGACAAATTTAGGCAGGTGTATGAATGGAGAGGGGACTGCTCAGATGCATATAAGCTGGGGTCATCCGCTCCTACGTGCGTGGTCGCTGAGAAACTGCAGCTCCTGGCAGTTAGTTAACCTAGAACTAAAGAGAGTGCGGAAAATTCTAGTTGATAACGGCTACGAACTCTGATTTTGACCGCGTCACACAAAATGTTAAATGACTACATGGAAAACGATCCACAGCACCGCAGACACCGCACGAAGACACCGCAGGCACCCGGAGACACGTAGGCATGAAGGCATACAGACACCGCAGGAAAGTATTACCGTCCACTACAAGAACACTCTCACTTCATCATGGAAGGCGGATGAGAAGGCAATCACTAACATCGTGAAACGCAACACAGTACCTACTGACCCAAACAAGAAAATACGCCTCAACATCTACTACACTAACCCCAAGACATCAACACTTGTCATGAAGAACAACACCCACAAGCAGGCACCACTGAAGCAGACCAACGTAATATACCGCTACCGATGTACAGCCGGGGACTGCGAAACCCGCAGGTATATTACGTTGGCTACCACAACAACACTCAGCCGCAGACTCACAATGCTATACAACAGGTTCACCGAAGAAACACATGCACGAACACCATGGCATCAGCATCACCAGAGACATGCTTACCACCAACACAGAAATCATCGCACACTGCAACGATCGGCGGCGACTCACCACACTAGAAACAGTTATCATCGAAACACATCCCCATCATCAACATCCAGACAAAACAATCCACAACACTGGCACTTTATGACAAAACACTTTAGATTGGGAAGGGTTCAGCTAGCTTTATATTTACATTCATGTTTAGCTGAGTTATGTTATGTTTCATATTGTTGTGTGTTTTTTGATGGGTTTTTCTGGAGTAGGTGCACTAATATCTAGTCAACGTGTTATGCGATGAATCATTCGATTGTTTTCCGACCAGTGTTCAATTTAAAAAATGTCGCGGAGATTAAATGTGCTTTGTACCGTATCGAAACTAAATATGTTATCTATTCTATACTTGTAAATGTAACTGCATTTTTGTATTCTGAGATGCCTTATGGAAGGTGAAACGTCAATGATGTCTTTGTACAATTCTTTATAAATATAACGACAACGAACGAAGCCTTATCCGCCAACTCAGCGACAGACTATTATGCCAGAGCTTTTTAATATACCTGCATTAAAGAAAACTACTTCCAAAACACTAAATATATATATATATATATATATATATATATATATATATATATATATATTATAAATAATAATATACATGGTATATACCATGACAAACATTCACATTGTCAACATATAATATGTTATACAGTGCTGTATAACATATCATATGTTGATAATGTGAATTTTTCCCTATTATATTGTAATTTCTTGTGATTAACTATGTATTAATGTAGTGTGACGATGAAACTATGACAAGGTGATATAAGAATTGTAGTTTTGTACTTATGGGATGAGTTGTATAGCAAGTAGTCGTCACTATATATATATATATATATATATATATATATATATATATATATATATATACATATAGGTATATTATAATTATAATTATCAAATATACAGGGTAACCCAAAAAAACAGTCATCACCAAAAGTAAAATATCATCCGAAGTTTTATTTCGATCATGACCAAACTTCATCCACATTGTGACAAGGCTATGTGCTTATCATCCACCAACTTTCAAGTCTCTGGCTTAAAAACGCTTATTTTTACTGGCGCTTCAAGATGTGCTCCAAGTGAGCCCCCGCCGCTGCAGGCACACTTGGATCCGTCAAGTATGTGACAATCAACACCGAGCGGTATGTCCAGGTGCTTGGCGAGAACTTCGCCTGCAGGATCCAAGTGTGCCTGCAGCGGTGAGGGCTCATTTGGAGCACATCTTGAAGCGCCAGTAAAAAGCCGAGTTTTTAAGCCAGAGACTTGAAAGTTGGTGGATGTTGAACACATAGCCTTGTCATAATGTGGATTAAGTTTGGTTATGAACGAAATAAAATTTTGGACGTTATTTGACTTTTGGTGATGACTGTTTTTTTTTTTGGTCACCGCCTGCAGTGGCGGGGGCTCATTTGGAGCACACATTGAAGCGCTAGTAAAAAGCCGAGTTTTTAAGCCAGAGAATTGAAAGTTGGTGGATGTTGAGAACATAGCCTTGTCATAATTTGGATGAAGTTGGTCATGATCGAAATAAAATTTTGGACTTGATTTGAATTTTGGTGGTGACTGTTTTTTTGGTCACCCTGTATATATTCTATCAAGCATTGCCCATTAAACTCCGACAAAAATTCGTTTTGGCTAGTTTTCTGTTTTTGTGTCCGCAGGTTCGCATAAGTTTCTTCACTCTGTTGTTGTTGATTGATGATGTCTTTAGTCCGTAGGCATCAACAAAATTATATTAGTCGTGGCATTTACAGGAATAGTCGACGTTTGGAAAGCTTACGGCAATCATTTCCGAGACTTTTTAAGACATATAACCACAGATTAAAATTACATACACAAAGACACGTTATACAAATGTTGTGGCAAGGTCGAGCGGATTTCAAATGGTGATCTGTTTTCTTTTGTATGAAGAATGAAGCTCACAACACGTATGATTACATGATGAAGTGACTAACTGTTTTAGCTTCCTCTTTTGTGCATTTGCAAAAAACACGACCTATAAAGTCCTTCACACTTTTCTCTTTGCTTGCAGTTATCATCATGTATTCTACAGGTGGAGCTTCTCTGTTTGGTCGAGTTGTGTTTTGAGTTCTGGGTTATATTCGCGGATGTACAATGCTCGTGTGATCCATATTCTGAGGTGATCCTTGATGTGCTTGTGTATAAATGCAGGTATCAGAAAAAGTCCGAACGTGCCAACATAGCTGGGGAAGATCTTCAGCTGCCGGGTAGTCTGTACATTTTTCATTCTTCCTCTACTGTAGCATTTCTGGTCTTCTTACATGTGAACATTGTGGCTTAGGTACTTTTGAGTTATTGATTTTCCCCAATTTTATGGACTATTTGAATATTGGACTTTAGATGGTTATTCATTGGGACGTTCTGGCTATGGATCTATTTCTTGGGGTTGAATTAAAATGTGGACTTTTTGAGCTGTTGACTATTTGAACATCGCGTGAATTCATATCTCTGTAGTCCTTCTGCTTCATTATTTTAACTGGCACTAAAACTAGCAAAACACTGCTTTCAGCCATTCTAAGCGAATCAGGAGCAGGGGTGTATTTATGGGAAGTTTGGGCCACCCGGGGACTGTGTTTAAGTGAATCCGTCCGCATCTCGGTGGCAAGAGTTGGCATCCGGTGGACCTCGGATGACAAGCTGGCGCACGCGTTGCAAATTTTTATAGCGCACAATGCAAACAAGGGCACTGGACTCGTCTACATAGTTCTTTAGGTTGTGGATTTGGATCTCGCTGTGAAGATGATGTATTTCACTGGAGCAAGGTAATAGAGGAATTGGAATGTCGATCTCAATATACTGGCAAAGGTGAGGCCAAGACGCCTGCACCTTGTTTGTTTGTTTGTTTGTTTGTTTTTATTGAACAATCATCAACGGGTTCATTTAAGTCCCATTCACAGATAAAGTCAAGCGATAAATTGTAAGCTAGCGTTTGCTGCTTAGAGAGGGAACTCGGTCATAGTTCTACATATTCCCATACACATATTCACATATACGAGTAAAAAGAAAAAAATGACCGGTCAGTTTTCATCACAATGCCCCTATTCCCTGACGTCACAGCGTATAAAAAGGCCAAGAGCTTGCAGAAAAATGAACAGTTTAAGATCTAAAAACATCTAAAGTTATAAAAGATATAACATCAAAACGCCTCGAACCCTGCCAGCTCAGCGTGACTAAATAGTAGTGAGAGAGTACGAAATAACATGCTTACGGAACTGATATGCAGAGTAATGCCAAATGTCCGCTTCTCTTTCTGTATTATTGAAATAATTAAAAAGCCTAGGTATCCGAACGAACATATTTGCTTTTACAGTAGTTACCCTGGCATAAGGAGCATGGAATACCACAGGGTTCCGTAACGATCGGGAAGAAGCAGCCAATGGAAATGATTCGAGGAGATAAGACGATTCCATTAATGATGAGTCAGGAAGAAGGTGTCGCGATGGTTTTCCACCTGGGCCCCATCTTTGCTAACTCTTACATGTTACATGTGCTAACGCCCTGACATCTATTGTAGATATGTAGATGATCATCTAAAATCCCTATTTTAAAACTCGAACAAAACAGTGTGCTGAAGTTCACATACGAGTGAAGTATAGATGAGAAGATTGCCTTTCTAGACGTTATGGTGTTCGACATTAATTACACTTTTGTGACAGATGTATATCGCAAGGCCACGAACGGAGGCTGAGTACTCGATGGAGAGAGTGAGTGTCCCGAGAGGTACAAACGCAGTATTGTAAGTGCGTTTGTCCGGCGAACAGTTCGTTACTGCTCCTCGCAAACTGCTCTTGAGTCACACTGAGTTAAGGCGAATCCGTCAGGTTCTTGTCAAAAAACGGGTACTCTAATAATGTTGTTGATGAGACCTTCAAAAAAACATCTAGAAGAGACCAGTAGTGACAACGCACCACAAACGCAATCTGTTCAGCTCATCTATCGCAACTTTATGAGCAGTACTCATAAAACTGACGAAAGAATCATGCAGAACATCATTCGCGACAGCTTAAGGTGCACAAATTGTGACACCCAGCTGCATATCACTATCCAATACAAAAAAAACAGAAAAACTTCAAACAACACACCAGACAAGACTACCCCTCTGCCATACACCAATTTACATGATCAATTTAGCTGCCCCCTAGGAGGCTGTAGGCTCCTTGGTACTGCTAAATATGTACATCGGTGTCACCGCAACATTCCTCTCACGACATTTCCTTCTACACAAAGCACTAGGCTACACCAGCTCCATCAAGAACCACGTAGAGCAACTCCACCAAACACAGATCACCAGAAAACTACTTACCGACAACAAATTTACGCACAAGCACATCACTGATCACCTCAGAATATGTATCACAGGAGCACTGTACATCCACGAACACAATCCAGAACTCAATACACAACTCGACCGAGAAGCTCCCCCTGTGGAATACATGTTGATAATTGTAGGCAAAGAGAGAAGTGTGAAAGACTTTAAAAGTCACGTTTTTTGCGTATGCACAAAAAGAGGAAGTCAAAACTTTTAGTCACGCTATCATGTAATCATACGTATCGTGGGTTTCATTATTCATACAAAAAGAAAACCGATCAACATTTAAAATCTGCTCCACCTTGCCATGACTTTTATATGTGACTTTATGTACCTATGTAATGGTATTCTGTGGTTAAGTATCTTAAAACGTCCCAATAATGACTGCCGTAAGCTTTCAAAACGTGGACTCTGTGTGTGTGTGTGTGTGTGTGTGTGTGTGTGTGTGTGTGTGTGTGTGTGTGTGTGTGTGTGTGTGTGTGTGTGTGTGTGTGTGTGTGTGTGTGTGTGTGTGTGTGTGTGTGTGTGTGTGTGTGTGTGTGTGTGTGTGTGTGTGTGTGTGTGTGTGTGTGTGTGTGTGTGTGTGTGTGTGTGTGTGTGTGTGTGTGTGTGTGTGTGTGTGTGTGTGTGTGTGTGTGTGTGTGTGTGTGTGTGTGTGTGTGTGTGTGTGTGTGTGTGTGTGTGTGTGTGTGTGTGTGTGTGTGTGTGTGTGTGTGTGTGTGTGTGTGTGGTGTGTGTGTGTGTGTGTGTGTGTGTGTGTGTGTGTGTGTGTGTGTGTGTGTGTGTGTGTGTGTGTGTGTGTGTGTGTGTGTGTGTGTGTGTGTGTGTGTGTGTGTGTGTGTGTGTGTGTGTGTGTGTGTGTGTGTGTGTGTGTGTGTGTGTGTGTGTGTGTGTGTGTGTGTGTGTGTGTGTGTGTGTGTGTGTGTGTGTGTGTGTGTGTGCACTTGTACGTCGTGACTACCGAGGCTAGTTTATGATTACACGTCGGACTACCGAGGTCCGCTGCCACTACCGAGGACATTTTTGGGGCTCGGTATTTTCAATGCTGAAATTGCGTTCTTTGATTGTTTCTTGTCGTAAAATATTGTTTTTAGCCGGTCCTCATTTTTGTCGATTTTATGAGATTTGTGTGACGGCTTTGTGTGATACGCGGACGAAGCCATTTGTGTGAGTTTGTCAGACGAAAAATAGTGGTGAACCGAAGAAAGTGAAGTGCTCAACTATTGTTTCATAGCAAGTACTATTTTTCTTCCTTACAAAATTATCAAAATAATTAACTCAAGCATAATATACAACTTGGTGAATTTTCATTTAGTTTTTAACAAACATGTAGTGACCGCGGAAGTGTTGACGTTGTTTCTCACCACTATACCGTCGGCGTCCACCATTGCTGCTCAGTTTTTCAGACCGCAGGTATGTGTGCAATCGCAGAAGGCCGTGAAACATGCTTGTGAAGTTAAGTATTTTATTGGTGTGATATTTTAGTTGAGTGTGAGGAGGTGAACAATTTTTAATGTCTCTTTTTTCACTGGAGGATTCAAGACTGGTAGAGTTTTGGGAAGTGCCAACAGGTAGGTTCAGGCACATAGGCGCAGGAACGTCCAGAATATTGGAGGGCCAGCCAAACTTCCAAATGAAGCTGACAAGGAACTTTCCATGCTACGACCAAGAATTCTTTGAATTTGGACTCCTCGTTGCCTTCTGCACCGTCTGATTATTAAAATGTCCGACTTCCGCCTATTTTGGCTGAGATGAGTGTGATTATTAATTGTTTAGGCCAGATTTTGGAGCTGCCATGGCCCCTGGTCCTCTGTTTCTACGCCTGTGTTCAGGTAGGTAGGAACCTAGGTACAGATTACATCGGGGAGTATAGTGATAGGCGGATCCGGGAATGCCGATCGGGGGACGACTTCCGGCCCGGGGGCGCCACTTTGACCGACAAAACCTACCAGATGGGCGCAAAATCCTATCGGTGGGCGACGATTTTCGCATCCTGGGGGAGGGGGTAGGAGTAATTTCGGCGGCGCTATCGACCTTTCAGGGGCGCTGTGACCACTTCATGGGGCGCCGAGGGTCGATCGGGGCACGTGTCCCCTGGATCCGCTTATGGTATAGTGACATGACTTCCTGATGCCCGAAGCTGAAATAAATCTTGGAACATCATTACTGGTAATTAGGCCGGATAAAGGCAGGGGCGGACGAGATCCAAGTTTTGGGGTTAACAATAACTTTTGACCTAATTGAGCTAGAGCGTTGAAACAAACACCATCGTGTTTGTCTTGTCACTGGCTTTCATTTGATATACGGCAAGTACCTTTGACCTTTCGTGACCTCAGGTCATATTAGGTCACGAGGTGACTCTGGCGGTCAAACCACTGGCGGGAGGTCTTTACGTTCCACATAGCGAAAAAGTACTGGCAATTTGCTATCAAATGTACTTTACCAGGCCTCAATAGCTCTAATGACATAAGAGTTATGCCCAGTTTGCTTAATCATTGCATATTTGAGTGAAAATAGCCGATCTTGACCTAATTTGACCTCTGGAGGTCAAACCATTGACCTGAGGACTAAAACATGCGAAATAATTTCTTACTGAATTCACGCGAGCTTTCATTGCACTTTGCAGATTTGCGCTAACGCCCATATTTTCGGAGTTAGAGGGGGCCATCGATGGCCCCCGGTGGGCGAAGGTGGCGCCGGACCCCGGTGGGGCGCGGGTTAAGGGAATGTGGCACCTTCATAACATGATTTTAACTGAGATAGCGAAGTTGGAAAGCAAGTCGGAGAACCCAGTACTCAATATATAATATTTCTTGAACTCGAGATTTCCGTAGAAAAAAAGCTTATTCCTACCTGAAATGTACCCTATGTACCATTAGCAGCAACCACAGTTGTCATGGCTGTTGATGTGACGACATATGCTGATGTCACGGTGAGTATCAGAATCGAAGCCCTTGAAGCGGATTGAAAATGGTAGTGGTTGCAGATCATGACATCATCCACAGGCAGATATGTATTTATTTCCTAGAGGAACATTTTGAAAATCAAATGTTGAGCTTATTGTACATTTTCAGAGAAATAATGGACCGTTCCATGATTTTTACTAAAAGTTCCCTAATTAGACTAAATTCCAGCATTCGACAAAGGTGTACCTTCCTTTTAAGTACCAAACAACATACCATCAACTGTCATTTCTTTAACGTGTTTGAGCTGAACATTGGCCCGAACAAAGTGACTGATGAAGCTTTTTCGTCATTTTCATGCCATATCAACCACCCTTAGCGTTTTTCGCTATACCGCGCAGGAACCAATCTAGTGTTCAAAATATGGGCACAGACAAGCACACGGCCCGACAGACCATGGAGAGCCCGGAAGACCACGGGAGCTTTGAACCCATAAGAGTCCGGGCAGCCCACAAGGGGCACGGGCAGACCACGGGGCCGAGACAGGCTGAAGGACCCGGGCAGACCAAGAGGTCCCGGTGGACGCCAGAGGTCCGGCAGAAAATGGGGTTGACCGCAGGACCCGGAAACCACAAGAGGTCAGCTGATCCACAAAGGGCCGGGTAGACAACGGGGGCCCGTAGACCAAGCAGAGCCTGTGCGACTAAAGGCCAAGCAGAATAAGGGCCACGGTGTCTGCAGGGACATTTAACACTGGTTCAAAGGTATGCCAGGGATCCGAATGCAGAACGATTCCGGTCGACTTCGGCGCCCGCATTCTGAGGGCCTCTCTGGCCGGACCGCGCGCTGGCACGAGCCCTTTAAGTCCAGCTGTGCATTTGTACTTTAGTAGCACCTAAAATTTTGAAACACCACTAACTTTAAAAGATCCTAAACTTGGATTTTAACCAATCGCCCCAACCGTCCCGATTTGTGGCGGGCGGTTTGTGTAACCACCTATTCTCACCCATAACAAATTTTACACTCGGCTGAAGCACCTTTACTTGTTCAATTTGTTTTAGGCGCGCGACAAAAGTCATGTGACTTTCCATTTACATCCCTGGTCCAGGGCCTGGTATAACTGGCTTGAACTAGATGGCCAGACTGCTGAATATATGGCCCCGTTCGACACAAGATTTGGGGGCCTCGATGACCCGGCTCCGTGGTAACTCTGCCTTTATCCAGCAACTGGATTGAGGCGCTATCGCTTTACTCTGAGCAGCTCAACCCAATATGAAGCTTCCCTAACTCTACCTCGGTTCATTTACTTAACTCGGTTTTTGGGCGGTCTTGTGCTCTTTCCTTATTCCACTGATACCTGTCCTACACAAGCGAAAGTGTACTTCAGACTACCTGTAGTATTTTTAGACTTCACACACATCTGGCGTCAGGTATTTCTTCACAAATTCACAATCTAGCAGATTAGATTTTTGTAAAATTTAGTATTAATTTTCCCAACCAAACCTGATCCCCTTAAATTGGCCTGTATACACCGACGTTAGAAGTCAAAACGACCTCGCTTTCTCTAATGTCCTCGTTTTCAGCAACTCTAAGATTCAAAACAATTCAAATTCTAAAGTCTCATTTCCAAGAGCATCAACAGTATAAACAGTAAGTCGCTCTGACAATCTCGAGTGGTCCTCGTATGCCTTAGTGACCTTTTGAGCTGATTTTTTTTTTTTTTTTTTTTTTTTTTTTTTTTTTTTTTTTTTTTTTTTTTTTTTTTTTTTTTTTTTTTTTTTTTTTTTTTGTTTTGTGTGGGTGTGTGTGTGTGTGTGTGTGTGTGTGTGTGTGTGTGTGTGTGTGTGTGTGTGTGTGTGTGTGTGTGTGTGTGTGTGTGTGTGTGTGTGTGTGTGTGTGTGTGTGTGTGTGTGTGTGTGTGTGTGTGTGTGTGTGTGTGTGTGTGTGTGTGTGTGTGTGTGTGTGTGTGTGTGTGTGTGTGTGTGTGTGTGTGTGTGGGTGTGGGTGTGGGTGTGGGTGTGGGTGTGTGGGTGGGTGTGGGTGTGGGTGTGGGTGTGGGTGTGTGTGGGTGTGTGCATAGTATTTGTTTTCCCCAAGGATGACATATTTTAACTTTAACCACAGAACAAGGAACATTCCCGATCGAAAAGTATTCTTGCAAGAGAGCGAGCAAATGATCGTCCCCGGCGCACGAATGAGTGGGTTGGGCACCAGATTATGATGCTTCGCATGTTGAAGGGATCATATGTATGTACCTCAATTGGTTCCAGTTTTGAAAATGTTTATATTTTGCTTTTTCGAGATTCTCCCAGGCTAAAATGGTGGGGTCGGAGATTCCCGTGACATTTTCCCAACGTCCGTCACCCGACTGGCAGATCAGTCTCAATGCTGGCGCCCCCCGCGTAAAAGCTGGCTCCTGGCCTCTGCTTTAAGGTTACCCTCATCGCAACAAGAAGTGGCATTTCTGCCCTGATAGGTACCAAAACATTTAGTGTTGTTTCAGCAACAATATGGATACTCTGGTTCAAGAATGCATAAGAGCATTATTCTGCAAAGCATTACACACGCGGAGTGTCTCTGAAGTTATTTTCATAAGCGGGGTGCTTTGCAACAATCAAGATATCAAATTTGTTATTGGCTAGGCTGCGGCACAATGTCGAACAGCAGCACCAGGAAAAGCGTGTAGCTGGCAACCAAACTAATCCACCGTTTTGTGTAGCTCACGCAATCACTGTCCGTCCCCGACTCGTTTGGAGCCGTGATACTGCTGTGTGTGTGTGCTAAGGCCATTGCGGCTGATACCCCTGTAACGCAATGCGAGATCATTGACGAATTGACCCAGCGGTGGCTGTCGTCGTAGTTTACACGGTGCACATCCAGAGCTATTGCAGGACCATGGCGGCGACACTTCATCCCCAGCCTGTCCAACCAACATGTTTGAAAAAGTTTTCAAACATTGATTCAATGACAGTTCTGTCATTGAATCAATGTGTTTGAGCGCATCGTGACGTTGATTGCCGCTTACTGAACGCAGGCGAAATGAAGTGAGTAAAATCGCAAAACCGTGTGTAAATGCCAGTTTCAGGTATGTATACTGACGTCGCAATTACGATAGATTCTTATGTGCATGGTCAGGTGTCAATGTGATCAATGTGCTCGTTGTCAGGTGGAAGGGGGAGAAGAAACAGCCCGTCAAATGATGAGCTACATATGCTTGGTAGATTTGATAGTAGACAACGGCCATACGTGGTTGCTAGGTTACAGTTGTTGACATGAAAACCGCTATTGGCATATTTAATTTCACCCAAAGCTCTATAAATGTCCGCAAGCTTTCAAGTTCTAAGTAAAGGGGCTCGCTACCTTGCTTTAACCATGAAAGCATCCCTTTCCACCTGGCAGCACATGTCACGTGATAAATATTAACAAATGGCGTGGCCACGCAGCCTGATATGTCGCAAACCACCGCAAGCTGCCAGATTCGTGATAACACGCAATACTTGGGTCAGCCCAGTGTAGGAAGACAAAAACCGATGTCTTTGTTAGGAGTGATTTGAGAGGGGAAATGTGGTTTCCTCATCTTCAGACCTATTTTGTTGATGAAGTGTTCCGTTTATAATTTCGGCAAAGTAGTCGACCTTTAGTAAATCGCTTTAGTAAATTTTCACATCCATTACTAATTCCAATATTCTTTTATCCGGCTATTCCCAACAGGCACACATGTCCAATGACAGGCAGTATTGTTTTGGGTAATTACTGATCCTCGCCACCGGACCAGATGGGACAAGGAAGGCGGGTTCCCCACCACGAGGATTGGACCCACGCTAATCTGTGCCATCCCAATCTGGGGACTGCAGTGAAGCCATCGGGGCACGTGGCTCTTGATGGTATTGAATTCAGCTACTCTCAGTCACCTAGCGTGTGCCTTGGGGCTCTTCGACGCACCGCATGCTGAGGTTATATGGCGTCGCCGACTCCCACCCTGTTGGGAGAGTGTTATGGGGATCAGCAGGGGCGTAGCCAGGATTTTGCTCAGGGAGGGGCGGCGCCCCGAAAAGGGCCCCTGCGACAGCGCCAAAAGGGCCCTGATGGGTACAAAGGGTCCTGCTTGTTACAGAATAGAATGCTGAAAAAGGCTTAAGTCTGGTATAAAATGCCAAATTTGGCCACAGAGCACAGTGCGGGCGAGCCGCGCTTCGCGCGGCTCGTGTCCTCAGGGGGCCCTTCGGGCCCTCAGGGAGGGGCGGCTGTCCCAGTCGCCCCCCTTGGCTACGCCCCTGGGGATCAGAAAGGCTTGGAAAGAATGTCCGCCCGAGATTTGAACCCTGATCAGCAGCGTGGAGGGCGAGTTCGCTTCCCCCACGCCACTGCGTCCCGTCTTCGTCACTTAAGAAAGCGGAACGGATTGGCTGTGATTGTCTCGGTTAGCCCGAGCTGTGATAGTTAAATAATTACGAATATTCAACCATAATATGCATTTGTAATTTTACCGAGCTACTCTTTAAAAATGCCCAAATCCACATCAGGGTCCAAACCAAATAAACTATTAAAGGGACCAGGATTGACGTGTCACTCGGGTTTCTGCTCTATGTGTATTTCTGGACACTAGACCACATCAGGACCAACTCAATTATCAACCAATCCGGTTCGCTGCGAAGCTTTGACCGGAAATCCTGACTAACCCGTTTCAAAACCAGAATGATCAGTACGTACAAATCAAGCGCGCTTTGAAAAAGGGCAGTGTTCATTGCGGGTTGCTATGTTTATCTACGCATATTATTGTTGCCTCTGAGATTATAAAAATATCACGGCTATTTACAAACCACCAGCAAAACATTCCAGATTCCATTGGGATAAAATATCCAATCTGTGACCAACGCTACACAATAAATACCAAGCGTGTAATCCAGGTGGAAGTAGCCCACTACCTAAGAACCATCGGGTAAGTATTGCCGATGCTAACATGATCTAATGAGCCAGGCTACTTCCATAAATCCATAAATCTAATCAGACCTCCATGTCATTCAAGCGGAAGCATTCCACCAGTTTCCATCACTGTTAGCCAGCTCAGAATCAAACTTCACGGACAAATTCTCTCTGAGGCGCGCTGTTTTCGCGTGCGTCGGCGCTTTCTGGGTTTTGACGGTCGTATATCGGCGGAAAGTGGCCTATAAAGCTATCTTCTCGGCGTGCCTGCCCACAAATCGGAGCAACAACAAAAACATGGGGCTAAATCACCATCCCTCGGCTGTTGCGCCAGGCGTCGCAAAAGTCAGTCAAAGCGCCAGTGGCAGACGCCCCGTTTTCCGACTGTCCAAAAAAGTTAGCCGGCTCTCGCACATGAAATATGAAAGGCTGGTGGGGACTGGAATGGGATTGCAGTAAATATTGACAAGCTTGGAGAGCGCGGCGGCGCGCTTTGGAGAGCGCAGCAGACGCCCTCCGGCATTGCAATGCGATTGGAAGCGTCTGCAACAGAGTGATTGCACTGCCGTCATTACAGATGAATGATATGAAGGATGTGGTGAAGAGGAGTCAGCGACATCTGCTGGTAGGATATGTTTTGACAAGAAGAATGTGTCTTAAACCATGAATAAATTATTTCTAGACTTTTTCACAAAGCTCTACATTCAGTACATTTACCATTGGTGCAAATTTCTGGTGGCATGATTTTGTTTAATTAATTTAATGATATCACTACCCATTTAGATAAGTAGGCAGGAGTGCTCTTCCATACCCGTGCGGTCATTAACTGATTTTGTCCGATGGAACACATTAAATTGATACGATAAAATACATTGACAACATAAATTGATTCTAGCCCCCTCTGGTATATTCTTCACTCGCCTCGGCGGGCCTCCGTGTCTCCTTCGCCCTGGTGGGGTTGTTCAAACCCCCCTTGAACTCGGCTCCTACGCGGGATAGTGCAAAATGAGAACGCTAGTGGATACCTCATAAAATCATGAAGAACTTTTCATCAGTCATTTTTTCGCTCAGGCCAATATTGAGATCATGAGGCCGACAGAATTGAGTAAGAATCCTTTTTAGTCACCATTTTTTCCTTTCGTTACGGCGAATCAAATGATGTATGTGTTGAGCATCGAAATATGTCCAATTTCTACGAATAAACAAATAGGGTTAGAGGGCATTTTCTATTAAATCAATGAATATAGGGAGCGCAACCAAGGCTCTAGAATCCCAGGTTGGTTCAAGTTTTCTACTAGTAAAATTTTGGTTGTTTTCTTGGTATCCACTAAGAAAGGAAACAGCTTCTTATTTTGAGGGGTAAAATTTAAGCTTTTTTGATTAGTTGAGTTTAGATATTTAAGAAAAGAGCCATGGAATACACTTTTTGCATTTTGATGTCTGTGAAGTGAAATTTGTTGACAAATCTAGTAGCTTTGGTATGTTATACTAAAAGTATACTAGTCTGGTAATCCTACTACGGTTTGTACTGAGCCGCAACACTGTAAAAGAGAAACATGACGGACCGAGCGAGGATAAAACCAATGAAAGGACATACAGGGTGAAGGTAGTGGGTTTGGATAAATACGGAAACAGTAACGATAGTAGGAAAGATCGCACCTCAGAGCCGGATTATAGCCGCTGCTCAAAGCCTAAATGCAATACGTGCGGATCGCTCTAACAGTTGCAGTATGGGCGTCGAAAGCAGCATGGACGTGGGATGTGCTCCCCATTGGCTATTGTAGGACCAAGTGCCCTCCCATTGTCTCCTGCATCCGCCAAGTGCCAACTCTTCCCCATCCCTTGTCATCATCGCCGGACCACTCCTGTCCCCCGTATCAATAATTCCGTGGCTACGCCGCTGACTAACCCATTGAAACCCGTCAGTGAGATGAAATTTCACCCAAAGTTATTGTAATTAGGCTGTTTATATATATGTACATGGCACTAGTCATAGGCGGATCCAGGATTGCCAGTCGGGGAGGGGGCGGGGCTTCTTCCTGGGGGTGTCATCCAGACCAGGGGGCTTCATTCGGACCAGGGGGCGCCACTTCTGGCTGGTAAAACCCATCAGGTGGGCGCCAAATCCTATCGGCGGGCGCTGCTTTCCGCATCCTGCGGAGGGGGTGGGAAGCGACATTTCAGGTGGCGCCATCGACCTTTCAGGAGGCGCTGTGACCATTTTAGGGGACACCTCGAGGGCCCATCGGGGGACGCCCGCCCGGGCTTTGTCCCCTGGATCTGCCTATGGTACCAGTAGCGGATATAAGGAGGTTATGGGGCTCACGAGCCTCCTAAATTTCGAGGGGCCCCTCCGAGATGTCTATTTGTATAAGCAAAGGCTGTTTGGAGGCTATGGCGGGGACAGTGGCGGGTGCAGGAATTTTTTGAGTGGGGGCAAGGGGGTTTGAGCCTCCCCGCCATTGCCTCACATCAGCATCGGCCTATGCATTTACTAGACACTGACATTGGGGGGAAGGGGGGCTCGAGCCCTAGTCCCCTTGTATCCGCCACTGGCAGAAGGTTTAAGTTTTCTAGCCTCCCCAAAATAAATCCTGGATCCGCGACCGCGCGGTACCTCAAACAATTTGTTCGTCTCGCTAAGAAACATCCATTGGAAAGACCCGTACTTCGTATTTTCATCTAGGGGCGCGGTAGTGGGTGGTCAGCGTAGCTGGCTTCCACGCAGCCGACCCGGGTTCAAGGCCCGGCGGCTTCCTGAACAAGGAGCAAGCTGGCTCCCGAGAAACCCTTCCAACAGGGAAAGAGTTGGCGACGCCATATGACCCTGGCAGTTGGTGCGTCGATAAGCCCCAAAATTATCGTATTTTCATCTAAGCAATGATGACGTGAAGGATGAAATTACAATGCTATTACATTGATAATGACTCTTAAAAGCAAAGGAACACCACTGCGAGAAAAGCCCCTGAAGTCCCTGCATGCCGGTCTTAGGGCTGCAAAAACTCTGTACTGGATAGAAATATGATCAAACTTGTCAACTAAGCCATTTTTGACGTCTTTCAGTCATTTGCAAGCTTTACTGACCATGTCAAATGTACCCAGTTTACCGATATTTCAATCTGCAAAACGCTTGTGGCATCGCGGCAATGACGTCACCGTCGCAAAATGCCAGGCTAACTTGAACGGGGACTGAGCACAACAGCATCATGTGTCGATATTTGTGTCTATTTATTATCGTGAGGTGTCTCGGGGAATTGTCTAATGGCGCTGTCGATTTCGAAAATTTCAGTTGGCAATAGTATGATATGACTATACTATGTCAAAACATAAAATGACCTGACCTGAAGTCAGATCAAGGTCAACATCGAACCTAGCAAAGCCAATATGCAAATCAATCGACTCGCAATAATAATCCGAATGCAGTCGTATCAAAATAAATGCTTGGTTTCCATTTCCTGCCAACGTATTAATCCAAGCCTGAAAACCTGCTCAAGTAACCCCAGATGACCTCTCAGAGGTCACAAATCACGCCGCTGTTTTTTATGCCACCGGATAAACCTGAGGGGGTGTTCAAACACCCCCACCGGGGTGATGGTTAAGATTGCATGTTGAAAACCCTGAACATACGCTGACCGCATTAATTTTGTGTGCATTTTGTTATGTATAAAATACTATAAATAAATGATGTATAGTTCGTAGTACCTAATTTATAACATAAGCAGGTAGTCGACTAATATTCGAACTCATTGAAAAGAAAAATATTTCGCTGTCGTTGCTTGCTTATGCGTTTCAGAGCGCTCCTTTTTTAAACCAGTATCCCAGTGCCTCCAGTGCTACGGAGCGATTGTTGATGCGTGCCCGTGGGTGTTTGGTGCCGCCAGTCAATTTGCAGTAACAGCTGCTCTGGGACTTGCCTCATATGCCCAAATGTTTCCCCAACAACTGTTCCTCAGTCATAGGCTCGAATCTTGCGTGCTGCTCGGCACATTTTTCACGCTGCATGCTTACACATTTCAAAGTGGTACAAAAGCGGACGGGGTTGAGTTTGAACAGTGTTTGTAATAAAAATGAAATGCATCATAATGAGGTAGAATCCCGCCTTATTTATCCTCACCTTTCCTCCTCCGTAACGTCCCCTTCCATAGCTTTAATCACTTCATACTCACCACAGCACTTTAGAAAGCCACTTCAGTAGCGTGGAAGTGTGTTTAATATATAAATCCATTCTGTAGAACCACTTGAAACTGATCTCGAACGTCACTTGACATCCAGGAAACGAAAATATTTTCCTTAAATAGTGACTATTGCCAACCTACAAAGTCTGTGAAACTGGAATTACACGAGCGTTCTTTCGGTATAATCGGGGTCGCGCAGACCTCCCGAAAGCAAATGACGGCATTCGGCAGTTAGCTAGGTGAATTATTTCCGTTTATGGGATACGCATTCGGCCCTAATCGCCATGCCTTCTTTGTTGTGCCATAGACGAGTAATGATCTTGCGGAGAAACAATCGATTTTAATTTCAAAAGTAAGGCAGCAAAAACGAACTTCTTCACTTGAAAGGTACATGTGCTCTTATCAATATTGCAACCCGTCCTCTGCGTGCAATGTGTGTGCATTCACGTCATTCATGGAACTTGGGCACCCCGACGTCCAACACTACTCGCCGCCTATATGGAAGTATGGACTTATTGTACCTTCAAGGATCTAAGACGCTTGACCGAAGTCCAAGCTTTCACAGAAGAACTGGGCATTTAATTATGCGTGATCACAGGTGAGACTTGGTGATCTTGCCGGTAATATCAGAGAACTGCTCCACATTTAAGGTTTGCGGTCCTCAGAGGAGCTATAAATGTCTTTTCTGAGCTCAACACGCATAACTTTTTCTTCCGACACACCTGGTGTCGGACTCAATTTTCAGTTCGAGTTCTTCTCTCTGATGAGAGTGCATTTTGTGACAGAAAAGTGAACTATCTGAGTGCACCACCAGATAGCCAAGCGACGGCCTTGTGGAGCAGAGATACTATGGTGGAATTGTTCGATTCATGGTCGGGTATAGGAAACCAAGGGAGTATGTATGACGCCCCCCGCCACCCTCTCTGAAACGGGCATCGCGTTGCCCTAAAGATGCGACACCGGAAACTCGCCCCGGTGACACGACGCCGGCGGAATTTTAACGTCCTGTCGTCGAAGTGCCCCGGGATTAAACATATTTTATCTACAAGGGAGCAACCAATGTATGAATTTTTAATCCCAAGATTTCTGGTCTGCAATAGTAAAGCTATACAAACAGTGATTTTTATTAGCTCGACTTTTATCCCACAATTGTGTCTCCAGAATAGTTATTTGGTCAGGTGAAGTGTTTCTTTAACAACCATACGTTTATTCAATTCAATTCCATTCAAACACTCACATTCCACAGCTACGGCAACCAACGCAAGTCAGACCTGAGCCATCCGGCCTAGATTAACAGTGTGCACGATTGATATTTAGGACAGGTCAAGGAGCACAAAAACTTGACCTTACTTCGTCCCTTACAAAACAAAAAATAAATGCAGGGAGGTTATAATTCTCCGACCCTCCCTAAATAGGACTAAGCTGCTTTTTGCTGCTTCCACCTGAAAAAATGGCTTATTTTATTTGAGTTGATTTACATTCAATCACCCACCAGCTGCAATCCCCGAGCAAAACGGAACCACTGCCCCCTGCCTCAGCACTGAGCCGCCGCCGACGCCAAATTTGGGTTATCACCGACTTCAAAATACCATCGAATGAAGAACGGTCTTGGTATGGACTGCCGGGGCGCTCAAATACTACCGCTGTGTCCACTGTATACGAGTGGGGCACGACTGTTCCATTACTATAAATTCCACTGCTTTAGCGTCCAATCAAGATCGGTCTAACCGGAGACAGCAACGGAGATGAAAAGCGTCGTCAGCTCGCAACCAGAACGGTGTACCAATCCTATCCCCTCCACTGGATGTCTTCATCTGGAACAAGGCGGCATCGGAAGAGCCTCAGACTCATTCATCGCGGAAAGCATCAACACGAAACCCCCGGGCGTTTGTCTGGCATGGTTGAAAGAAGAATGAGCGGTCTCGCCTGGGGGCAGCTTGCCCGGCGGGCCGATATCGACGGCTGATAGCAGCCCAGTCTGACGGGAGGCGACGACAGCCGGCGTCACGGCGGATGGCCCGCGGCATTGTGGTGCCGATGAGGTCGGGCCGGGTCCCGGCGGGCGCGCGCGGCGCCAACCAAGCAACGACAAAGAGAGCTGACGGCACCGCGCGCCGGCCCCATTCGCTGGCACTCCAGAACTGCCCGCAGATCCCACACACCCAGCGGTACCTGCGTGATCCGGCTTGGCCGTGACTGTTGAACGTTTGTAGAACTGTCAGGGTAGCAGATGGCAATTGGTGGAGAGGTTAGGCGGCCGTCCGAGGTGATTCATGCACCTCCCGGGTGCAAATATTCATTCATGCCGCCCCGGTAGCTCAGTTGGTAGAGCGTTGGGCTCCGGCCCGCTGCTCGAAGCATGCAGTGGCAGTGCATGTCCAGGCTTGGGATCGGTTCCCTGAGACGCTCCGGCGCTCAAACGTTTACCCGATGTACAGGTCGGCTGGCAACTGACTGGTGAGAGGGTGACCTGAGCGGGGCGGCCGTCTCTGTGCTTTGTGGGACGTTAAACTTTGGCTTCTAAATTAACCCTCCATTGAGGGAGTTGCTCGTTCGGGTGGTGGGGTCGGGGTCTCCGTGACAAGTCCCTTGGTGACTTTAGTGAGACTCCGACTCCAGCAGCCTTACCAGGAACAACTTGAACAAAATTTATAAAAAAAATATTCCAACAAGTTGGCGTTAGCAAGAATCGATACGTGACGGCATATGATAGCCCAATTATAGCTCCAACGCTTTGATACTTGTTTTGCCCGTGAACCTTTTCAGTCAAGCAACTCAGTAATTGTATGTAAGACAGTGGCGGATCCGGGGGGCAAAAAGGCAGTTGCCCCCAAACGGAAAGCTCGGGGCAAAACTATGTTTTGCCCCCAAGCGATCGACCTCCTTTTTCCCCGACTCCTTTTTAGCTTGTAAGCAAGATTTTGGTGCTTCAACTCTCAACTTCAAACAGAATTAGTGAAGTTCAGTGTAAATATTGGGGCTTGGATAGGAAAAAGTATGTTGAGCCCATATTTTTCACCCCGTGGCGTTTTTTTGCTTTTCGTCTCCAGTTCCGAAAATCCTACCGAAAAGGCATATTTTAGCGGATTTTCACTGCGTAACGTTTTTTTGTTTTCGACTTTGGTTTGCCCTCCCAAACCAACCGGCTAGATCCGCCACTGATGTAAGACTTGAAGAGTTAAAACGAATGTTCCTTATCTCACTCGTATGGGCATGTGTGTCGGGTTTTTTAGCGCTTTCAGCGACTTGGCTATATCACCCCCACACGCTTATAGGACTTTACTCAGATCTTAGTAATGAAAAGTACACTAAAAACCTAGTTTCTTATTTGTTTGTCCCAGACCTCACTGTTCAAGGCGAAACAAGTGTTTCCCTATGGGCGATCCGCCTTTCCATCTTCTCTTGATGTATGTAAGTTATGCACGGAGAGCCACATCCCGATCCTACCCTGAACGCGCACCTTTTTATCCGCAAGCGTGGGGTTTTGGGACAAAGAAAGTGTGAAACAAACGGTTTTTAAATCATATCATTCCATGTGCAAAACACTCATCTATCTAAGTATAAAAACTCAATTTTTTCCTCAGGAAATTCCTATACAGCAACGCTACAAATGACGTCCCATATAGGACAAATATAATTCAGGGGTTCGGTCCGACCTCCCAAGCCCACCAAACGGTGAATTTATATTGCTATTCAACACGCAACTAGGGGATCCTCACAAAGTATTCTCAAACCGTTCTATTTGAAATACTATTTTCCGGAATATGCAGAGTGTCACGTACATTCTGCTGCGTCGGGGGCTCCGGATGGATTATGTGGCCCAGAATCCATTACTCATGGCAGGTTTGTGCCCTCAGGGGCTTTGGCTGGGTTATGTAGATGACAAAACTACTCCAGCAATGAATAGTAATGCTTGCTGAGGAGACTGCTCGGAAAGAACATTCTCCTGTGTTGACTTTGAATACAGGAGAGGATATGGTAAATCAGAGTGGATAATACCGACGAAACCAATTAATTGCTGCATATCAGCCAACATACTAGTGTTCTGCGGTCTTCCTTGTTTCCGAACTATCTTCCATGTCTGCAGCACTACTAATACCCTGAAACACCACTTGTCCCTGCTAGGTTTCATTACAGCGGCCTGTGTGGGTCGGCGTGGGCGAGCTATTTTGCGCCGGGTCACAGTACCGGGACACAGCCACCCGAAATAACACCGATGACTGCAATGGCGAGTTAGACGGGGACAACAGATAATCCATATCGCCAGCCGGATACGGAGAGGATTTAAATTGGCACTGGACAATGCTCATCAAAAGGATGAGATGTCCAATATCTGACACTGAAAATTTTAAAACAGAGTTATATTACAAAATCGTCCCTGTTACATGGCATATGAATGCTGTGAATGCTGCCCCCCCTAAACAAAATCGGTTCTGCATGATAATTCATAATTTGTATTTATATTTTCGTTAAGGCCTGTTGACAATAATGGTTCGCGAGCTGCAGGTAATTCGAATTTGAGGAGAGGTGAAATTATTGTTATAATTGATATCGTGTCTGAACTATTTTGTTCCGCACTGCTCTCAGCTTTCGTTCACCGTGACACGTAAAGTTTCCAAATACTTAGTGTTCCGTGCATGTACAATGCAAAAGGGACTCTTGTTGCAATATCGTGTTGTTTTGCAGCACCACTCACCGATTCAACAATGCGATGGATGACTTGCTAAACAAGTCATCCATCCTAAAATCCTAAAATGGATTTTGCTCAAGGCACAGCTGGAGGGGGCCTCTAAAAGCACAAATTTAAGTTTTTCAGATTACATTTTCTTGGACGTGCATTGAATAGTTTTAAAGAATTACGTATCATTAGATTTTTCCAGCTTTCAAAAGCTCTCACTTCGACAAATGAGAAAATTCCTATTGTATGCATTGAGGTATACTTCAACACTCCTGTTAAATGGTAGCCAAAAAACTTCTCTAATGTGAGTATGGCTCACCAACTAAACTTATTGATCTGATTTCAGGTCTTAAGTTTGTTTCTTAACATGAGACTAATTCTTAGATACCAATTTTTTGTCATCATTTATTATTATTTATTATCATTATTAGGCTAAGTTATAGATACTAATTTTTTGTCAAAAACATCATTTTGGGCTCCACCTTCTCGGCCAATTTAATCAGCGAGTTTGGCTACAGCTGTTGGAGGATGTCTAGTTTTATGGTGCTGGGTCAATAAGTGGTGTCACAGATCAGGGATCAAGCATGTATGCATGGTAAATTCTGCTAAAAGTGTGATAATCATTGTACAATTAAATGCATTCTCGTCGAAATTATTTTGTAGCCACAGCTGAAACATTGCGCTGTTTAGCTCAATCAACTGCACGTCGATTGAAGCCTATGTTTACTCTCTGAACCATTCCCTGAAACATTGATGAGAAGTTAACACGCCCAATTAAAAGTGACACTAGAGAGGGATGTGGCTCTAGCATGAACTAGAATCCCTCCTTCTGAGATCTAAAAAAAACAAGAAACTTATAAAGGCCTCCGTGTGGAGGTTTGTCACGGTGATGATGACCAACATTATTACAGGTTTACTAACCTAGCTCACACGTGGTCGCAAAGGTCACATCTGAACCATGTTGTGAACCTATTGGGAAATAACTCAATTACGCGGAAGAGATCGCGAAAAAAACTAAAAGCAAACTAAGATCATGGAGGGAAGGTTACATACAATATACTCTGAAATATCGCAGCCAGCGCTATTCATGATAGGTGCCGTACGACGTCACAAGATAGTACATCCTGTATAATATAAACGCACTGTAACCTACATATACTATAGCTAGCAATACAGCAACCGGTTGGCGGAAAATGAAGATTCATGACATTTACCTTGACCTGTGACCTTGATATTGAGTAGCCTGAACTATGACGTTATAACATAATATACATGTGAGCGCCATATGATCCAGCCCGTCAGTGCGCTCTAAGACCCCAAATATGACAATGATGACGTCATTTGACCTGAAACACTGGGATCAAAGATCTTATAAACTCTGATATGACCTTAACCTCTGGCCTTGACCTACATGTGAGATGACTTTGACATTATTCCGATTATGTGCCGTAATGACGTTACCCTACTTGGTCTGCAATGCGCTCGAACTGGTACAAACCTACGATTGTGGCGACCTCAAAATATAGATCTGACTTTGAAAGCCTATAAGTAAACATAGTATCGCTCAATTTTCAAAATCATTTCACCAATCAACGTGCTCGCAAAACATCTTAAATTTCAGCCAATAAAGTCGTTTCGGTTGCGAACGGTTCTCCGACCATCTTGGAAAATAGGCGAGGGCTTAGAGGGGTAGAGCTTAGAGCTTAGAGGTCGCACTCCAGTGCGCGTGTTAAGGATCCAGTGACGCCCTGAATATACCGTGAAGGCATAAACCACACGCGCTTGCCAATTTGTGTGAAAACCCTTCTTCTATATACAAGAAAATTCATTTTTACCACAAACAGTTTACGCAAAATAATGCCATTTTGGAAGCCTTTGCCATCTTTGGATGCCTGATTTGACTTTTCACGCCATTTATTGACCCAGCACTGACAGATTAGATATCATTTGACTGTTAGGAGCCTTGGAAACTCAATAAAACCTACTTGGACCCATTTTATGAATTAACCTAAAAACTGTAGCTGAAACACGACTGTTTTATCAAAACATTTGAAGATCTAAAAATTTAGCCTGATAATGAAAAACAGTCTTTATATTCAAATTAGCGCCATAAGCTTAATAGTAAGGCACATTCACACGCCAGAATTATTTTGCCTGCCGATTACACTGGCATCCAAGTCCGCCCAATCGCAGAAAACAGGGCTTTTTCATTTGCCGAAGGTATAGTTTCTTCAGAGCTAAAAAGTCTGAACATACAAAAGGGTTCACAAAAACCTATCAAATTATCGTCCCAGAGAATGGACTTAAAACAATGCTGATCTCTTCTTTAATGGACCCCCTACTCGAGAAGGTTTCAGTGAGAATAGGAAGGAAGTTGAGGGGCTGCGCCAGCCTTTAACCCTTCACCGTATGGAAGGAGGTCCAGGCCTCTAGGGAGCCTCTCCTTGTGGAGGAGCAGAAGGGAGAAGTCTTTCCTTGAAATCATGTTCCCTGCATTATACCAACCTAGAAAATTTAAAGAATTTGGCAGGGTTTGATAACGTTATTGTTCATCCTCTAACAATTGGTTTTCTGAACTCAAAAGTAATATTGTATTATAATGTATAATTATAGATAGAAGCACTGTGGAACTAAACACTTCACACTGGTTTGAAGTAATTGATTGGCTCCAGTCTCAGCGAGACTTGCGACCAGTGTCGGTAACCTTCCCCTCGGACCACGGCCTGGTCGACACTAAATAAGACTTCACAATGCCCGACTTCACAGTCAACTGGACTAAAGTGGTGCTTCTCCGCGTGCCGGCTCGACTGTCTGCCAGTGTCCGCCTTTACCGGCACTGTGTCAAAGTCCTGCACGAGCGAACAGCCCAGGGCCGATGGCCGTAACCCCTCCGTTTAGCCCGGTCGGTCTGGTCGTTTCATCTGGGTATGGCACGTGATGACCGCTCAGAGGACCGTTTCCACAGTGTTGACAGTCCAGCAGCGCATCGAAAACCGGCACAGCACTTCCCAGAGGATAAAAGGAAATACATCTATTCCAACTATCTCAAAAACAAAATACAGCGTTGCCGCACACCTTTGTCAAGTTCTTGATGTTAGGCAGAGCTTAGCATGAAGCTTTCTGGTCAAGTAATGACATACTTCGGCTGCATGCAAGGCGCACCGTTGTTTTCACCTCGTCGGTGGCTGGCTGGCGCGTTGCCGTATTCATGGTCATGGATACTCTTGTTTCCCTGACCAATCGCCTCTGGCCATTTCCCGGGTCGAAACAACCGCAGGGACTCGATCTGTTTAGCCCTGCAGGTCAACATTGCCACCAGGGTACCCCTGGACGCCGCGCTAGATGCCTGGTGGTGCCACATCAAGAACATTGCAACACATACAACGTTTAACATGGCAAGACAATTACTGAAATGGTTGCGATGGTGGATAAGATATGAACTTTGAAAATATGAAAGGATAAATGAGGGTTTCTTTACATTTCCCCTGAAGTGGTTCTGTCCTTCTACTGGTTTAGGTTCATTCCTTGCACAAAAACACTGGAGATCTCTGTATGTATAAAACAACACAAAGAAAGACGAAGGCTGTATTTGGAGTCATGTACAGTTAAAAAAAACCGTCGCGGCTGTTACGACAGCACGTCAAGCTGTTGATAGATGGGGTGGGATGACACATCCACATGGTGAAGCTTATGTTCAATACAATAATACCTATTCGCTATACAACCCAATCATACAATACTTATGTCATTCAACATCCAACCTAAATGCGCTTGATATAAAATATTATACTTTCACTCCACATGCAGTGCACCATCACACATCTCAGGGCACCTCAAGTCCGCTGTTATACGAGGTGGCACTTAACCCTCGCCCCACCGGGGCCATCGATGACCCCCACTAAGGTTTTTTTAGAATATCAAATAAAACGACAAGATGCAGGAACGCAGTTGAGGCGTCTACCTCTCACACCATTATTTTTGCACCATCCCTGAAAATGTTTACCTCAGGTTGCACTAGGTCAGATCACCAGGCGAGGTCAACCAAGGTTACCTCACTTCAGCTTTTGAGCTCTACCATAGCTACATTTCGAGGCCGATTGATTTGAAACTTTCGATACTTGATGCCCCATCCGGCGTCTAATAATGAATATCCAGGAATTTTCTATTTCTCGACCTGAGGTCAGGTCACGAGGTGACCTCTCCCATTGAAAAAGCATGGGGAAAATTTTCCTTATGATCTAAAAGACACATAAATGATTGAAAATGCTCAGATTTCTCAGAGAAAAAATATTTTTGGCCACACTTTCACGGATACTGGGGAAATATATTTCATTTGACCCATCTGAGGTCATCACAGGTCACCAGGGGTTAAAAATAGTATTTTGACGATACCTTCTGACATAATCAAGCTAGAGCGCTGAATTAAACGTCAACGTGTATTTCTCGTCACTGGGTTTCATTTGACGTACGACCAGGTCACTTTCGGATATTTCTTGACCTTTAGTCATGTTAGGTCAAGAGGTGCACTCTGGAGGTCAAACCACTGGCGGGAGACAAATATCTTTCACATAGCGGTTAGCGCCCAAGCATTTTTATATAACATGTACTTCACCAGATCTCAATAGCTCTAATGACATGAAAGCTATGCCCAGGTTTCTTAAGTAATGCATATTTTAGTGGAAATAGCCTATCGTGACCTAATTTGACCTCTGGAGGTCAAACCATTGGCTTGACCTAAACGATTGAACAACATGCAAAGTAAAACCATTCTGAATTCACGCTAGGTTCCCAATTCACTTTGCAAATTTGCGCTAGCCTCTATATTTTTGGAGTTAGAGGGGGGCCATCGATGCCTTTGTGGGGTGAAGGTGGCGCCGGACCCTCGGAGGGGCGCAGGTTAAGTGCACGGCAGAAAACAGGTAATGCAAGCACCTTCATGTCAGCGACCAAATTGTTATAAATTAATCGACCCCGGGCCATAAACCAGTGATTGCCCAAATTGCTACGGGAATGTGGTACCCAAACGCCTCTCTGTCCCGCCTCGTGCTGAGCTCTCGCGTGAATTAGAGCTCCTCGAATCCCCGAGCCAGACCAACGTGTGATGCCTGGCCAGTTCACCGCCGTCAGCCACCCCAGGTCCTCTAACTAATGCGAAACATGATTTAATGTTTTACGCCCGAATATGTTTTTGCGGTACAGTTAATAATCTTTCGGAGCCGAGTATTATAACTTTGGGTGCCATAGTCGAAATGCAGTACCGTGTCAGACAAGAACTTTTTTATTTGGTATTAGTCGTTCTTGGACCACGTTAAAATTTATCATAGAACCAATCATATCGGCAAAGGTTTTGCTTCTGGGGTGGCTCAGTAATGTAAGCGGGGGAATCTTCCAGTATTTTTCATGTGTAAGGATTTTGACATCACATGTAGAAAATCCCGTGATGCGTGGCAGTTTACCATTCTCTCTCTCTCCCTCTCCCTCTCCCTTCTCTTTCTCTCCCTCTCTCTCTCTCTCTCTCTCTCTCTCTCTCTCTCTCTCTCTCTCTCTCTCTCTCTCTCTCTCTCTCTCTCTCTCTCTCTCTCTCTCTCTCTCTCTCTCTCTTTGCCTAAAGTGTGGGATTTAGAAGGTAGGTAATCAATGCAGCGAACTCTTCACCGGGTTTTTTCACTAGATATGTCTTCACAATTTTTGTTGGTGTAAATATAACTGGGGCTTTAATTCTATTAAGAAAAAAATAAAAAAAAAAATATATTTAAAAAAAAAAAAAATATTTTAAAAAAAAAATAAATAAAAAAAAAAATAAAATAAAATAAAAAAAAAAAAAAAAAAAAAAAAAAAATATTTTTTAAATTTTTAAAAAAAAAAAATATATATTAAAAAAAAAAAAAAAAAAAAAAAAAAAAAAAAAAATAAAAAAAAAAAAAAAAAAAAAAATAAATAAAAAAAAAAATAAAATAAAATAAAAAAATTTTAAAAATTAAAAAAAAATAAAAAAAAAAAAATTATTTTTAAACATCCGGTAGCCTGTTACATTTTTATTTGGGTGCGTTGACCGAACACTGCTTACCCAAGCAGTTCTCCAGACAAGTGTGCCTAAATACGCCGGCTCTATGATTAAGTAACGCAAGTAATTTGCTTTGGACCGAGCGAAAGATTCCTAGACTTTGGAGCCTTCAAGGCGAATCGGTGCACCATTATGTTTCGCATTGCACTCGAAATTAGCCTCAAATAGGTGCCATTATCTTATTATTTATCATGTTCTTTTTTTTGTTTTAGAGAATCGACGTCTAGTTTGTGTTCCTCAGGAAGACGGGTTTCTTTGAGCCTCTCTTCATTTATCTCACCTTTCTTTCATTTCCATAGAGTATGTACTTGCCTGTCTGGCGGCAGACAGGTCCAAACCTGCTCGTCATCATCTCAAGATCTCTTTCTCTTCGGCCAAGCTTGTCCCACAGTGAAATGAAAATCATGTTTACGCTTTCCTCTCTCACGTTTATTTATAATTTCGGGCTCAAAAGCTGTGATGTCTTTCAAGCTCGCAAATGAGATCACTAAACGACGTTCTTGACTTTCGAGTGCCGCAAAAAGCAGGCTTCTGAAACTAATGAGTTGAAATCGTAGTCAAATGCCAAAGGTCTCTGGATGGAAGCTGGTGAAATCGGAGATGGGCGGCAGGGATCCTACTCATGATACAATGACAACAGCGACCACTTGGTTTTCCGCGTTACCTTGTTGACATCGAGCGAGGTGAGCCAGTACGAATTTCGCTGTCTCTCGGGTCATTCTAAAGCTATCGTACATCGTTCAGATTACCAACCGGTGCTGTCTGTGCGCTGAAACTTCCGACCCCGGTTTATTCATCTTTTGAGCTCTTGAATACCAAACCCTAGCCTTGATTAGCATTACCTAACAGTTGTTAGATCGCAACTCAAAAACGTTCAGACGCAAGCCGGAAGGATGGCAGCTTCTGAGTTATCCAGATCAAAGGATTTGTATCTAAACGTAATTTTTCAACGGTTCGAGGCCTTTCGTCCACACCCGGAGTCATCCTGACAAGGACCAGACTATGTCACTTAACAGTGCCCATGGCATTGCCCTCCACAGGTAACACTTGAAGTAAGCAAGGAACATAGGGATACATACAGTGTTTAAAACCGGATGCATCACGAAATGTTACTGCAAAAGGCATTATCGTAATGCAATGATATACAATTTTGGTACGAACACTCGAATCCAAGTTGAAATCTAGGACATGTTTCTATATTTGTGGCTCCAGTCCCTTCCCACGTACAGCATTAGCCGGGATCAAGAAAAATCCTAAATGAGTTCATAAACATGCTTGCCCCAAATTCTTGCCTCAAGTGGCCAGATAATTACCATAAGAAGTGTATCGCTGAGAACTCTAGTTTTTTATCAAAACGCAATTGTAAATTTGAGGGTTTCCTTTGACTTTATTTCTTGCCTTGCATAGGCCTGGGGTCTGATTTCCCTGCAAAGCCTGATAAAATGGGTCCTTGTAGGCTTAAATACATCCAGCCCCTGAGTGATCGATTTTCTCTAACCCAACTGGAATCGTCACAACTTCCCAGTTGTGAATTACTCAGCTCGGGTACAAACGAGAGGGTATTGGTTGTCTCGGTGGTTCTCAAGTGATGAAATAGGACCCCATTTAAGAATACGGCCCCATTCTGCGGCTGTTACGAAACACTATGAATTATAACCATTAATTTTGTGCTAGGGTGGCTTTTGATATAGACCCTATTGATTTAAAAATGGTGATTTCGTAGCACCCTACCTTCCCTCACACCGGATTAACAAATCCAGGCTTTTACGTAATATTTCTAGCGATTCCAAATCCCTTCGGGTCATGCCCTAGAAAGCTGATACCACCTGGGAGAACAAATGTGTGTGAAACTGGTTTTTCGGCGATGAAAGTCATGCAAAAACAAGATTGAGGAGCCATGGAAACCCAGAAAAAATTATAATCGGTGAATCCTGTCACAAACAGAGATTTGAATTTATCAGTTACTGAAAAAATAGGTAGGGGTGAGTGGGGTAAGATGCCCCATCGGATAAGACGCCCCATCCCCCTTTTTAGCAATCCGGGCCACCACTGGTAAATGATATTGTTCTTGGTCGAAAGCAGAGGCTTTGATTGTTTCTTGGGCAAAAATTCAGTTCCCTCCTGTGATTTGCATGAAGCTGGTGGTTAAGTCTTTGTTTCGATGCTTTTCTAAAAAAACTTGCCCACATAGGTTGCAGATATCTCGAAGAATATTGGATGCGTGCTTTGTTTAACTTCCCATTACGAATAATGGCATATTTAACTCATTAACTGAACATTTCCCTTGAGTATATTAATTGTATGATTTTTACCCTTCAGGTTTTATCTAGTTTGGATACTGATGGGAAAGACCCCCCCTCAACGAATGGGGAAAGATGCCCCATGGGCAACTTACCTGGTGGAAAGGGGCGTCTTTACCCAGAGCAATATAACGCCATTTGTTAGAGCAAACAACTATGTGTTAAACTTGGGGTTAGTCCAAACCTTACCCACGGGCAGCGCCACGGAATTGTTACTGGGGGCTACGGACCCTGGACTGGTGTTGGTGGGGAGGGGGACGTGAACTTTAAATTGACTGTCTTTGAAAAAGCTAATGACCGTGAAGCTCATTAACAAATTTACGTAGGTCAACGTAGGTAGGTAATAGGGAGACAATAAACACCTAGGTCGATTCCCAAAAACTTGTCGGGAGACGTCCTCACAGATTGGCGAGTTAGGGGATCCGTCCTCCTGTTCCTGTCCTATGCTTTCGACGCGCATGACCGTACGTGTTAAATAAGAGCACACTTCAATCTGTCGCTTTGTGACTAACCTTTCCAATTGAAGGCCTTGCACTTGAACCCAGGCCACTAACGCAAGGAATCCCACAACAGCCAAATTTTGTGGTTGGTGCTTTCATTCGATAAAGCAAATCCCAGTTCAATTATTAAAACCTTGAGACAATTATTTGGGAGCTCACCGAACCTGGCCTGATGCCCCAACCGGAGATGACCTCATGGCGGGTTCAGATCAAACTGGTGTGGTGGAGGCGCAAAGCAATTAAATTAAAATTGACAAAAACGTAACACATATTTTAAAACAAAATTGGCCAAAATCGGTCAATTTTGGCCAATTAGGAAGGGACTATGTCTGAACTCTTTACCCTGGATTCGCCTATGAATGAGCTAACCTGAAACATGGTTAATCCTGCAAAGCTCTGTACCTGATCTCTTATGTTGTCCCTACATTTTCCATCCCGGTAGCCCAGTTGGTAGAGCGTTGGGCTCCGGCCCGTTGCTCAGGAACGTGCAGTGGCAGTGCATGCCCAGGCTTGGGATCGGTTCTCCTGAGACGCTTCGGCGCTCAATAGTTTACCCGACGTAGGTCGGCTGGCAACTGACTGGTGAGAGGGTGACCTGAGCGGGGCAGCCGTCCCTGTGATTTATGGGACGTTTAACTTTGAATTTTAAATTAAATCTTCATTACAGGAGTTGCCCGCTCCGATGGTAGGGCTAGGGTCTCTGCGACACGTCCATTGATGACCTTAGTGAGACTCCGACTCCAAAAAGCCGAACTTGCAATAACATGCATCTAAAAAAGGCTCTGGAAGACAGACTAGTTAAAGGGGTTGCGAAAGCAAATGTATCTAAAAAGACGTGGACGAGGCAGGCAAAAGCTATATAAGGGGAGAAAGACAATGGGGATGACGATACCAGATATCTCATCTGCGGAGTGAGTTTTGTTCTTTCGTGCAAAGAATGGATCGAGTGCACTGCCTGGGAAGGCTGGGCCTGTGTGCCTTGACGAGAAGGCTAAGGTGGCTGTGCGCCATAAATGATAGACTGGGGGCCTGTGATGGTTAGTGGAAGGAAGCTTCGAGTCACCACAAGCCATTTTTACTGTCTGAAGTGAATGTTTTTGTACTTAACAACTTTTAGCCCATATTTCTTTTAAAATGGGGAATTGAAACAAAGAGAACACAGAAAAGACAGGGTAGGTGATTTAGGGGAGGTTCTCAGAAACATCGTACCAGTTTACCTACTTCCTTTCGCACTTCGTTGTTTGTGTGTGTGTGTGTGATTTTATATTACTTTTATGGTATGTTTTTATCCATCGTTTTTATCGTTAGTTTTACGTAACTTTCTTTTATCCTTTGACGTGGAAACGTGAAAAAACACCTACACGTTTTATCAATCTGTGTGGATGCTTCAAAATATATTCTGACTTCTGAATAATACTTAAATGATTGCCAATGAAGCTAAGAACTACGAAAAAGCTACTTCATCAACGATAGACCAAAATGGGGTAAGATGCCCAGGGGTGGGGCATCTTACCAAGCCCAGGGGCGTCTTACCCACCCGATGGGGTAAGACGCCCCTTTGCAAGCCTCTAGTAAAATCATAATAGTAAGAAAATATGATAATTATAAGCAATTTCATCGACTATATAAGGAAGATAAATGATCATGCTACGACTTGGCATCTAAAGCAGCGCTGTTGGTACCGCAGTTATTCTATAATCCGGATATCTCTAAGCCCTGGGCATCTTACCCCACTCTCCCCTATGTGTGCTCTCCGTCCCCATCTTCACCTTGGGAAACAGTTTTCAAAACAAACAAAATATGAACAGGTGTAATGAGAGAGCATTTTAATATTAATCGTTATTTATTTCAAAGGCTGGAATCATGCATCTCTTTTAATTTTCAAAAGGGTTCATAATGCCGCAATGGCTAAAAAAAAGCCGCAATGGCTATGAACCAGTGGCTTAACTGATACTCTCAATAGATTACTCGAAAAACGTGTAAGTGAAATGCCAAAAAAACGCTAGATTGGGATATTATTTTAAACATTTAATCACTAATTGGCCGAACTTTTACTTTTAAAGCTTCGTCATTGGCACAAACATGCAAAATGTAATTAGAAACTCAATTCAATTGCAAATAAAAATCACACAACAGACATAGGCAAACGGCAGGTCTTAACGACATCGCTCTTGAAAGTGTTATGTGATTGGACTTGTCATTTGGCAGTTTGTATGTTGTGTGTATTTGAATAGCATATGAATAATGTTTTTATTACATTTTACATGTCTCAGTCCCTGATGAAGCTTTAAAACGAAACGTTGGGCTAATTAGTGATTAGATGAATAAGGTAATCGATCAATTCTAACGTAATTTTTTCACGTACGCGTCTATCAATCTGTCCAGACCTAAGCTCAGATTGCTCGAGCCATTGCGAGCATATCTGGCACCAAACGTGTTCAGACATGCAGTGTCTTTGCTGCTGCTGTGCTCGCAAAATGACCTTATTTATAGAGCTGGCCCAATAGTGTTAAATCCAAGTGATAAATGAATGAGTAGCTTATCACTCCGAGATTAACACCCTGTACGTGCCTTTAATTAAGCATGCCTATTATTCACGCAAAGGGATCACAGTCATACCAGAGGCGATAAAGTTCTATAGAGGGAGATATATCAATGTGATGCCAGTGCTGGCGTCTTACCATGTGCATTGTGCATCGTGAACTGCAGGAACAACCCACAAAAACTGCCTTAAAATTTACACTACCGGAAACTCGTTCAGAGAGCACGCAGCGAAGCTCCCTGACTCGACAGCTGGAGACCCGTGGAGGTATGCATGTTCATACCTGCATACATACGTACAGTCTGTTGCGAAAGTATCGTTCCGTTCCAGGGGTGTCCGACCAGGCGGAAACATGAAGTTTGGGAACCACATTTCTGAGGGCGTGGCCTGTTCGGCTGGTCGACCTCCCCAGCGGTTAGCGGGTCGGACCGATGAGGCTGGGGTCAGCCGGGGAGGGTGGAGTGACCCAGTGCTTTCACTTTCAGTCGTGGAAACTCCTGTATTTGAGCCTCCCCGACAGAGAGGCGAAGCACCATAATGGTGATTTCTCGGTTCCGCTGCGGTGGGCCACCAAGTATCCCTCCCCACTATTGAGAGCTGAACCCCAAATACCATTGGAGGCAGGACCGTGTGTTTTAGGGTAGTATTACTGCCAGGAGGCGGAGAGGGGAGCAGAGGTCACATTATTGCCAGAAAGTTGGCAGGAGGGGGGATAACATGGTTGTCGGGGGGTGCAGAATGGGCAAATACAGGATTTCTTATGGGAGGACGCATGATTAAAAGCGGGTCGCCATCCGAGCCAGGAGGGGGGAGGGGTGATAAACCAAAACCTATCGTGGAGTGCTCATTTGCATCCTGACGGAAAGAGTAAACGGGTGGCAAACGAAAGTTTATCATGGCGCCACTGACATTTTAGGAGAAGCCACGACCATTTAAGGGGCGTCGAGGCTCAATCTAGGGAAGGGAGCAAGTGCCCTCACTTGCCTTCCCTGAATTCACCCATGAGGTGCAAGGGATGCAGAACTCAAACTAATTAATGACTGATGAGCCAGCCCCTCAATTTGATCGGCCTCTTGACACTTTGCAGCACCATCTAACCTATGCTAGGGACGTCACAGTGGTTACAGCGGATTGTTGCATCTTAACTGTTCCGAAACATCGATTTCAATAACATTTTGGGATGCCAGCGCTTCTCTTGAAATTAATTTCTGGCCCACTCCAGCGTTCAACGCCAGATTCCGTCACCGCGAGTGTCCTCGATCAGTCGGAGGTACTGGCGGCAGAGTCACGTGACCTTCAAACGGGTCGCCTGTCCGGACTAGTGGGGTGGCGGCAGCGTGCGGAGCCGTGGTGTAGTGGGTATGATGTTCCGCTCTCTTACAGAGCATGCTGGTTCGAACCCGGGTTGGCTGTGCATAGCTTGGCAGTTTTTTTCCAAAACTGAATACTGATGCCAACCTATCAAATGATGCTTCTAGGAGCAAGCATGTTTAGCTTTCCACACATTGTCATGTCGGAGACGACCCTCGCCGTTACGTGACCTGAGGGGGTGGAGCTGGGCTGACATCGGAATGCGGGCAATGTAACCTTGTAACCCAGCGAAGGGGTAGCAGATGTCACGCAGCGCATCGTTCAGGGGCGATAGTTGAGACCTTATTGGATTGTGATAGCGCCTTTGCATACGTTTAGGGATGCGCGAATTTAAAAAGATTTGATGCCAAATTTAGCACGTCTGTGAAACCTTGGTTCTAAATTATCCGAGCTCCATTTTCCACATTCAAGGGCCGTATTTCGGGCGAGCATTAAGTCACCCCGGCGCCATATGCAGCACCGCGTCCAGGCTAAGATCAGCGGAAGGCCTGGCCTTTCCGCCATCGTCATAATTAGCGTATGTGCCGCGTTATATCTAACTGGGGACCTGTCTTTCATACTTTTATATTTTATGTTTGCCTATCGTTGTCTCTGTATGCTGGCCCCCCTGCTGCCACGGAGCTGAGTGGTCTGCGGAGACGACCCTCACTGTCACGTGACCTAAACACGGAGCTGAGTGGTCTGCGGAGACGACCCTCGCTGTCGCGTGACCTGAGCGGGTGGTGCCGGCGCGAGCTGAGCAGGCATCGGATTGCGGAGAATGTGATCTTGTGACCCGGCGAAGAGGTAGCAGGTGCTAGGAAGCGCGCCGTTTAGGGGTGATAGGAGAGCCAATTGCACAGTAACTGTACCATTGTATAGCTGGGGACGCGCGAATGTAAGGCACGTTAATTCCTCATCACGGGGCGTGCTGTATTGTTTTTCAAACTGCTGCCCCTTTGTGCTGTGGTTTGCCTGCGCGAGGAGCCGTACTGAGCGTGCCCTTGACTAACTCGGACAGGTGCATGCTACTGGGTTTGTTGCGTCCATACAGAAGAGGTCGGAATTAATAGAGACGGATAGAGATCGATAAGCGTGGTGATCAGTGGTAATAGATGAAAAGGCAATTAAAAATTAACAGCGGGAGAAACCAATGGGTGACATCGGAGGTTTTAAAAGCATTCGTAAATTTAATCGCAATTCAAATTGGCTAAGAAGCGTGACAGGGGGAAGGCTGGAAAAGATGGATGGTGCAAAAAAAAATTAGCGATGCATGTCCAGTTTAAGCAAAATCCATCTCAATATCACAATAGATAGGTGTCGGCGGGCCTGTCCCCTCGAATCCGGATGTAAAAAAAAACACTTAGATTATTCGAGGATTAGGATTCGAGGAGACAGGCCAGCCAACACCATATCTACTTATGATCATGCTCCTCGCCGCAGCACTCCAAAACCTGTCAATATCACAATACATTGAAAACCATTATAGGACGGCAGCAACTTTCTATCACAGCCCCTTTGGTCTATGACTCCGGCGATTTAGTCTCCGAGGACACAGAGAAAGCAAGCTTGCTAAACAAATATTGCGCTTCGTTATTCAGGCCACACATCGATGACCAATCCCAGCCTCACTTGGACACAAACAGAGAGAAATCAGCCCTCCTTTAAACAACATCGTTATCACCAAGCGAGAAGTGTTGAACCCACTAAACTCACTCAATTTCAATAAACCTCTAGGTCCCGACGGAATTCCCCTCGTATTTTGAAGCTAACAGCGATACTGATCTACAAACCACGTACTGTTCTTTTCAACAAATCCCTTAATGAGGAAAAATGTCCATAATTGTGGAAACAAGCCACGATCCAGCCCATTAAAAATTGTTTCTCCCTCTGGCTTAAAAAATTACAGACCCATTCCGCTTGGTACCATTAGTCTGCTAGTACCATATCATATGTGAACCTACAGGGACCGAACGGCGTTAGTTGCGGCTGAGGAGCGAAGTCCTTTACTTTATTTTCGTTCAGAATTACACGTTAGAACGTGTTCTTCTGAATGGTCTTTGAAACCATTGGAAAGTCAATCATGATGTCATTAGCTGCATACAGCTAGTTGTGATGACAACCGTGTTTTTTAGTACACGTAACTAACACTGAAACACAAGGAGTACCGTTTGACATAAATATGTCATATTGTTATTAACCCTCGCCCCGGTAGGTGGCGTGTCTGAACAACCCCTTCGAACTTGGCCTTTATGCGGGATAGCGAAAAAACGCGAATGCTGCTGAATAGCTCATACAAATTCATGAATAAACTATCTTAGTCACTTTTTGGCTGAGTTCAATATTGAGGTCATGTTATGACAGGTCAAAGAAAGTGGCATTTTGGGTAAAGTTTTTGTGCTCTAGCGTCTGAGAGCTGAGTTAGAACCATTTTTTGGGCACCATTCGCTTTCTCTCGTCACGGCGAATCGAATGATGTAGAATATGACCATACTAGGTCAAAACACAAAAATGACCTGACCCCAGGTCAGGTCAAGATCACTTTTTAACCTAGCATAGTCGATATGCATATCAATCGACTTGCAATAGCAACCTGAACGCAATGGCATCAAAATAAAAGCTGTTTCATCATTTCATGCAAAGTTATTGACCTAAGTCTGAAAACTGCTTAAATACCCCCAGATGACCTCTCAGAGGTCACGGGTCAAAAATTGCAAAATGAACCTGGAAAGGGGCACAGGATACTACGATTTTGAGAATATGAAGGTATTCTCAGTTGTATCTACACAAATACAACCCAATATCTTTTATTCCATGAATTTCCAATGGAGAGGTCATGGTCTGTACTTGACCTTAGGTCATCGATATTAAAATCCCGGAAACTATGTTTTAGCGCTTGGTGGGCCCATTATGTGGTATAAGTTTCAATTCGATGGATTCCCCATTTCTTACTTATGCCACCTTAACACGCGCATTGACGGGGGGGCGGGTACCCGCCCTCCCCGGGTTTTGCGGAGATAGTAGAAAAACGGCGGCGCGTAGCGCCGCCGTACTTGGTATACCTTTTCCCTCATCATTTTTACAACTTCTGTGAAAATTTTAAGGTTAGGTCATCTCAAGTCAGGTCACCAGTACAGTCAAGTGACCCGACCTCAAAAAAAGTTTAAGATAACATAAGTCGGATCATGGTGAACTTATCTGATTGAAACTCATATCACATAATGGCCCCACCGAGTTCTCTAAAATATGTTCTGGTATTCTATATATCGATGACCTAAGGTCAGGTACGAGGCATGACCTCTCCATTGGAAATACATGGGAAAAATGGTTTTTACGGAATAACTCAGTAACGGATGATGATACAGCATTTATTTTAGCTGCATTAGACTCGCCTGGGCTTTGTGGTTCTAATGATATGCATTTTATATAATTTGACCCTGACCTGACCTCAGGTCAGGTCAAATCCTTGATTTGACCTAGCAAGGTCAAATTATATATCATTCGATTCGGCTTGCTAAGGGGGTTCATATGGTTTAAGTCGTTTTGCTCTATCTTTACTTGTTCAGATGTAATGGCCGAAAAACTGAATTTACATGTTATCCCTATGACGGGCATGTTTTGACCTCTCGTGACCTTAAATGTGACCTGACAAAAAATGGTTCAAATATTTTCGATGGAGAAGTGGATGGGCAGCCCAACACCGTTTACCGTTTTTCGCTACCTACCGTGGTTCTTGATATCTTAGGGGGCGGGTACCCGCCCCCCGTCAATGCGAAGGTGGCTCAGACCCCCGTCAATGCGCGTGTTAAACATTTTTGAGATGAGGTTTCTCGACCTGCACTAGTGACCTGACCTGAGATGACTTAACCTTAAAGTTTTGCAGGAAGTTGCGGACTTGATCAAGGATAAACTGTGCCAAGTACGGCGGCGCTTGGCGCTGCCGTTTTTCTTGCCGCCGAAAAAACCAACGGGGTGTTCAAACGCCCCCACCGGGCGAGGGTTAAGATCTGACCAACGGATCGGAAGAACGACTCCATCCCGTGGCGCGATTGAAGTTCACATATTAAATGTGAAACTTGAACATTCTGTCCCTCGTCGTTCGAGAGCTCATGCACAATAATGGCCTTAGAATTAACCGGCATGAACTTGTGAATCTTCAACGTTCCTTCTCTCGTGATTGCCTCATCGAAGCATTTTCTGAGCTCAGTAGCTAATTTGAGTAGTTTTTGTTTCTGCACATACATTTCAACGATGGCAATAACTTTACTCTTGTTATAGTTTGTTAGCCATTACGATACAAGATTTAAGTTTTCGTTGTATTCTTATGGAAACATACCTTGGCCTCTGAGACCACAAAAATGACCTGACCGAAAAGTTGTATTAGCATTTTTGGTAGAGATCGAGGGAAGCAATGGAACACTGCTTTCCTTTTACCTTCCAAGCATGGTTACTGGGATCGTAGGGGGATGAGTACCCCCATGCTAATAAAGGTGGCCTAGGACCTCATACCAGCGCGTGATAACAAGCACACTGGAGGGGAGCCTCGGAAGCCCTCACCTACTTTTTCAAGGTTGCCGGAGAACCCTTCGTGGCCAAAAATGCTAAACAGCTACTTTTGAGAATATCCAATGGCACGTCGATTGGTCAAATTATCTTGAAAATCGGCCCCAATTTTGTAATTGTAGACTTTCAAAGGTAAACCCTTTATTTTGAGATCGCTGCAATCGCGCGGTTGTACCAGTTCGCGTGCATCAAAGACCGACTGGCAAAGTTATAGCGGTATATAAAATGAGGTTATATGTCAAGTTCACCCAACATGAAGATCAAGCCCACAGTTCAACGCCATACCAGCATTCTCAAAGTCATTGGTTCGGTGCTTCCGATCGCATGGCGTTACCCAGTATGACGCATACCATGCTACGACGTCCAAGTTAAGATAACTCAATGTAAAGGTCAAGGCACAGGTCAAAGTAAAATGTCATGGGTAAAGGTCAATCCTCATTTCCCGTCCAACGGTTGCTATGGCGCTGGTCATGGTGTAATTATAGGGAATATGTAATATTGTGAGGCTATAGGTCAATGAACTTGAATGACTTAACCCCAAAAATTAAGTTAGCATTTTTGGAACGTTCTCATTATGACCTTGGTCCGTTTTTAGTGCATTCTTTACTTTTTTGCGCTCAATCACAGCATTTCCAGAAAAATCCCCAGCACGGCTCATACACGACCCTTATGACCTCGTTTGAACTTGACGGTACTTACCTAGGTCAATCGAAATCGGTCATAGTATAGATTTCAATAGCTCCCACCCAGCCTCCAACCGGAGTTTTTCTACGTCTCTTAATTTCCGAGAGCTCAGGGAGCCCACCAGTGCGCGTAAGTGTCAGACCCCTCTCCAGTGCGGGTGTTAAGAAATGGGACATTAATTACAATTTATTGTTTTAAATACATCCTTACCCTCATGTCCCACGAATCCCATCGTTGACACAAGTTTCAATGGTGGGATTCGTGGAAAAGAAGGTATTTTTCGTGACCAGAGACGTTTGATAGTCGCAGCGACGGCGGGCCGCGCTGGCGCACGAACCTCACAAAAGTGGGGATCGGGACATTTAGGAACTCAGAACTCGCGATGGTTTAAGGACTCCATTCTTTTTATTGCTGAATCTTATAGCGAAAAGTATAAAGAGTATATGAGCCTCATAAATATGAGCCTCAAAAAGTTTAAAATAAGGCATAGGAAATTTTTTTTATAAATTTTGAGAAAAAATCAAGAATGTATAATACATTCAAAATTCTATTTTTGAATTATATTTCTCATGAGCCAAAATTCGTAATTCATCCTTAAGAGACCTAGATCAAGTCTTCATGGTGTTTTTAGAATCATACAGGTAAAATTTCGTCTTTAAAAAGACATGTAAGTGAATATGATCAAAATGCTTGAAGCTAACATTTTCAATCCGTAAGTCAGGGAGCAAAATGAATAGAAAAATGGTCATCAGCTCCATCAATAGCCCCCTCACAAAAACATACACCGAAATCTGAGATATGAGGGTGTTATCGACTTGTCGATCTGTCATGGAATGTCCCCTATACGCCATGGACAAACTTTGACAGTGATGTCCAATTAAAGTAGGCATCTTAAATGATGCGTTTGGTGATGATGCCTTTCTTTCGGTAATTACGCATACACATATTTAGATCTGAATTCGTATAGAGTTTATTTAATATACCAAGGTAGCATCAATTTTCCCTAAATATCTGTTTCTAGGTTGATCCCCGAACTGGAAAAAATCAAGAATGTTGGGAGATTTTGATTCAAAGAAATTTATAATTACCTGCGAGTTTGAACTGTTGGTCTGGGGGACAACAGACCTAAGAATCGTAAAAAAGTCTGCAAAGAAAATAAGAGAAAACCGTGGACATGGGATAGGTCAATGCCACCCCTGATTAACCCCCTCAATCCGCCACGCTCTGCAATACCCAGTAGCGCACCCAAGGAGAGGGCCAGCGGGCCCAAACCCCTTCCCCCAAACGCTTTGACTCCAAAGTGCCGGCCCTCGGCCATGTCTGGCGTGGCACTCGACGTGGGTTCTGGTAATAACTGACCGCTGCAGGCACCCATCGAGAGTAAAAATGAGGATTGATCTGGCTTTTAGTTCCAGTTCTCCTTTCACCTTACCGCCCCTGCTCACAGTTTTTCGCCCCTGCGGTGAATTATTCACTCACTATGTGATTCAACCACAGGCCCGGTTTATAATAATTGTATCACCTTCCATAAGCGTTGGAAAAGGGGAGCCAGGGGGCTTGGTCCCCGACTTTTCGGCCAAAAATTTACTGATCTCAGTCAAACAACTGCACATACTTATAACCAGCCGCTGCGGAAGGCAGCGAGGAGCCCAAATTCAGACAGTTTTTTTTTTGTCCTGACGTGGAAAGTTTTTTGTCAGCATCAGGTTGGAGTTTGGCTGCCCCCCCACTTTTTTGCGCGGTGGCGACGCCTATGCCCCCTTTACTTGCATTTTACACCATACGAAAAATATGTATTGCTTTTTACCTGATAAGTACCCTCTCTGGCCAATTTTTCCCCTGCAGTAGCCTGTCACACCCTGTCAAACATGCCACCTCCCATCAGCCCCCTTCGTCAGCCGGGCCCCCAAACGAAAATCCTTGGTGCACGCCTGGCAATATCCCAATTCTATAGATCTCAAGAGAGGCATAAAGAAACCCCGTCAGGTGGCATGTGATGCGAACATTTCGTCCATTTTAATTCGAATCTGCAGTTGTAGCACCCATGTATAACTGACCTCAACTTGACCAAACAACATGTGTGAGGCGTGCGTTCCACCCCTCCTCAGCTGTCCCCGGCCAATGCCCGCCCACTCGCCCGGCTCAGCGCTACAGCGTACAGTGACTTCCAAACTTGTGGGTCGGCAGCGGAACGATACTTTCGCAACTGACTGTACATAGGCTGTATAGGAAATCGTATAATGAGGGAGCTTATCATGCGCTAATGAGGGAGGGTATCCCAATGTCCACCCCTCCCACTGTATCTCATCACACCACTGCAACTCGGCAAAAACATGCTGCACTCAGAATCCCAATGATTTAAATCCTTTTACGGGTTTGTGTTCTTTGGATGAACTGTCCTTCGCCACAATGTAGATGCCATTTCTCTATTCTCAATAATGTTACTTCCCTATTCCTCTGCATGGTGCTAGCAGCTGGGAGACTGCAACGCGTGCTACCCTAGCACATACGTTATATTTGAAAGTTTAGGATGCAGAGGCAGTGACGGATCTAGGATTTCGTTAAGGGGGGGCCCAGGCTCGGAGGGCGCCGAACCTGGGGGCGCCGAACCTGAGGGGCGCCAATTTCAGTGGCGGATCCAGCCGGTCGGTTTGGGAGGGGCAAACCAAAGTCGAAAAGCAAAAAAAAAAAACGTCACGCAGTAAAAAGCTGCGCTACCAATATCACTTCCCGGTAGAATTTTGGGTATTTGAGGCGAAAAGCTAAAAAAACGTCACAGGGTGAAAAATATTGGCTCGAGAAACTTCTTCCTATACAAGGCTGGCTATACTAGACTGGCTATACTACAACTGAGAATTATTGATATTTACTCCATGATTCTGATGAAGGGCTGTGCCCGAATATATAATCTTCAGTGTTTTTTACATTTCCGGATTCGAGGGGACAGGCCAGGGAACATCTTATCAACTTACGTTCTGTTTGAAGTTGAGAGTTGAAACACCAAAATCTTGCTTATACACTAAAAAGGAGGAGAGGTAAAAAGGAGGTCGATCGCTTTGGGGGTCAAAACATAGTTTTGCCCCGAGCTTTTCCGTTTGGGGGAATGCCTTTTTGCCCCCACCCCCACTAGATCCGCCACTGACCAATTTACCACCCAAAAGGCGGCCAGTGTCAATGAAAAACGCGTTTAAAAAGGATTTGTAAATGCTTCTTTCCATGAAAGCTTCCTCTTAGTGAGGACATGTTCACGTTTACCATCAAGCCTATTTCGGGCCAGCTAACGACTGGCACCTTGGTAGAAAATGCTGAAAGCACCCACTGACACTAACTGAAGCACGATGAGCAAATAATACAGTTATCTTCGGTCATGGCGAAAACTGAGGTGTCGTATCCACCACCTCCACTTATCACAGTTGTCCTGGCTAACGGCTCCATACTGAAATACCCGATTGATGCTAACCTGAGCCTCATAGGCCGCAGAACCTCTGCGGGCCTGGGCCCCTGAGTTTTTGGTGACTTCCCTGAATTTACATCGAGTCCCCTCAGCTGATCTGGGACCGATTTAGTTAACCAGGCCCTCACACTGAACTTGAAACCTATATGTCGCCGCTGAAGCCTATTAAGCTTTTCGGGGCCCTTTTATTGATATAGGGCCCCTCAACAGGTCCTGGGCTCTCTGAGCTAAAAGCTGGAGCTCTGAGCTCTGAGCCCCAAGCTGGATTAGTGTCCCTTAAGCTGGTCAGGGTCCCCTGGGTTGGTACCGTTTTCGTTTAACTGATATAGATCCCTTCAGCTTGTTTGGGGCCCGTTGTGTGCATCTGGGCACTAGTTCGTCGAGGCACCCAGCTAGTCTCGCCCTATTAGTTTTATGGGCCTTCTGAGCTGCTGCAGGGTCCCCTCAGAGTGTCTGGGCCCCATGAATTGAAAATTGGACCCCTGGGTTAGTTTTGGGTCCCTGAGCTTATTTAGAAACCGTTTAAATAGGTAGGCACCCCACGCTGGTCTTGAGAATCCTGTGTTGGCGCTGAGGTCAAATGAGCTCGTCGGAGGCCCTTATCTGAGCCCCCCTGAACTGAAACGGGCCCCTCAGCTGATTTTGGAGACCCAAAATCCCTCCTACCGGATTCCACCCACGCCAGATTTCCTGACTCCCTGAGGGCCCCTGGGGGCCATAGGGGATTTTTCCCGCGATCAGCGCTGGGTCCCTCCCCGAGACAAAGCTTACAACATATCTCTGTCTCTATACTCTGGCGTCTGCCAGAGTTGAGCTAGAATCATTTTTAGGCACAATTCGCTTCCTCTCGTTACGGCGAATCATCAAATAATGTATAATATGACTATACTAGGTCAAAACATAAAACTGACCTGACCTAAGGCTAGGTCAAGGTCACCATATAGCCTAGCATCGTCAGTATGCATATCAATCAACTCACAATAACAATAAAAAATGGTATCAAAATACGGTTTTTATCAATATGTCCTGCAAAGCAATTGACCCAAGTCTTAAAACCTGCTTAGGAAGCCCCAGATGAACTCTCAGATGTAACATGTCTAAACTTGCAACATGAACCGATAAAGAGGCCTAGGATACTATGATTTGGGGAATCCGAAGGTATTTCAAGCGGCGTCTGCAGACATAGAGCAATTTTTCGGCAAATTTCCGTTTTACCCCATGCATTTTCAATGGAGAGTTCATGATTCGTACCTGTCCCTAGGTCATCGATGGAAAAAATCCCGGAATAAATGTATTAGTACTTTTTGGGCCCATTATATGGCACAAGTTTGAATTCGATAGATTCACCTTTTTCTTACTTACGCCAACTTAAACATTTTTTGGGGTGAGGCCACTTGACCTGCACTGGTGACCTGACCTGAGATGACGCAACCTTAAATTTTGAGGGAAAGTTGCGGAATTGATCAATGATAAGGTGTGACAAGTACTGTGTCGCTTCGCGCCGACGTTTTTTCGTGCCACTGGGAGACCTCGAGGGGTGTTCAAGCACCCCCAACGGGCCGGAACGGGGCGCGAATACGCTAGAATAGGGCTGGGGCCAAAAGGGAAGGCTCTAAACAATGTCTGAAATTTTGGGGTCAAGGTCCTTCAAGGTCATTGACCTATTACGGCACAACCCAACATATTATGCCTAATTTACGCTATAACTAGCGCTGTGCCCAAGCTTACCAATGACCTTTGATCAAGCCTTGATCATCAAGGCCAGTCGCCTTTAAAATTGACCTGTGACCTTGATCTAAACACTGAATAACCTTTACTTTGATGTAATAGCATACACTATAATAGGTGTCGTAACATTATGCAACGTCATTTAGCGGCTGTCCAGGAGTATCTGTGCTCATCAGGGACACCTATGCTCTCTGGAGGGGCCTTTGCTTCGATGGGGCACCTGTGCCACCCAGGGGCGCCTTCGCTTCCCAATGGACGCAACCTAGCTATCCAGGGGCATCTTTGCTGTTCCGGGGGTGCCTTTGATACCCAGTGCCCAAGGGGAGCTTTTCTTATCCAGGTTCACCTTGGTATTGAGGGGCGTATTTTTATTCAAGGTAACCTATACTACCCAGTGGCGCCTACCCTATGCAAAGGGCGCTTAGGCTATCCAGGGGCGGCAATTTGCTATACATAGGGCGCCCTTATGCTCTCCTTGGGCACCTCATTCAGAGGGTGTCTCTGATATTCAGGGGCGCTTTTCGTATCAGCAGGGTACCTGTGCCATCTTGGGACTATTCTTATCAAGGGACGCTGCTGTTATTCAAAAAATACCTACACCACTGTCGAGGGTCACCTTTGCTACCCAGGGGCACCTTTTCTGTCCACAGAAGTTGTGTTATCCAGGGTTGTCTTTGCTGTCCAGGGGCGCCTTTGCTATCCAAGGGTGCATATGACATCCGTAGGGCGCTTTTTCCAGTGGGCGCCTAGGCTATCAAAGGGCGCCTTTTTCTACCCAATGTGAGCATTTTATTTTCCTAAAGCGCCTATTTCTATCTAAGGGGCGCTTATGCTGTCCAGGGCACCTATTTTACCAAGATTTGCCTTTGCTGCCCAGGGGCGCCTTTCCTAGCCAAGAGCGCATTTGATATCCGTAGGGCGCTTCATCCAGGGGGCGCCTAGGCTATCCTAAGGCGGCTTTTCTATCGAAGGTTTGCCCTCCTAGGGGCGCCTTTGCTACCCAGGGGCGCCTTTGCTGTCCACAGCACTTGTGCTATCCAGGGTTGTCTTTGCTGTCCAGGGGCGCCTTTGCTATCCAAGGGTGCATATGACATCCGTGGGGCGCTTTTTCCAGTGGGCGCCTAGGCTATCAAAGGGCGCCTTTTTCTACCCAAGGTGAGCATTTTATTTTCCTAAAGCGCCTATTTCTGTCTAAGGGGCGCTTATGCTGTCCAGGGCACCTATTTTACCAAGATTTGCCTTTGCTGCCCAGGGGCGCCTTTCCTAGCTAAGAGCGCATTTGATATCCGTAGGGCGCTTCATCCAGGGGGCGCCTAGGCTATCCAAAGGCGGCTTTTCTATCGAAGGTTTGCCTTCCTAGGGGCGCCTTTGCTACCCAGGGGCGCCTTTGCTGTCCACAGCACTTGTGTTATCCAGGGTTGTCTTTGCTGTCCAGGGGCGCCTTTGCTATCCAAGGGTGCATATGACATCCGTAGGGCGCTTTTTCCAGTGGGCGCCTAGGCTATCAAAGGGCGCCTTTTTCTACCCAAGGTGAGCATTTATTTTCCTAAAGCGCCTATTTCTATCTAAGGGGCGCTTATGCTGTCCAGGGCACCTATTTTACCAAGATTTGCCTTTGCTGCCCAGGGGCGCCTTTCCTAGCCAAGAGCGCATTTGATATCCGTAGGGCGCTTCATCCAGGGGGCGCCTAGGCTATCCAAAGGCGGCTTTTCTATCGAAGGTTTGCCCTCCTAGGGGCGCCTTTGCTACCCAGGGGCGCCTTTGCTGTCCACAGCACTTGTGTTATCCAGGGTTGTCTTTGCTGTCCAGGGGCGCCTTTGCTATCCAAGGGTGCATATGACATCCGTAGGGCGCTTTTTCCAGTGGGCGCCTAGGCTATCAAAGGGCGCCTTTTTCTACCCAAGGTGAGCATTTATTTTCCTAAAGCGCCTACTTCCATCTAAGGGGCGCTTATACTGTCCAGGGCACCTATGTTACCAAAATTTGCCTTTGCTGCCCAAGGGCGCCTTTCCTAGCCAAGGGCGCATATGATATCCGTAGGGTGCTTCATCCAGGGGGCGCCTAGGCTACTCAGGGGTGCATTAGTTCCCCATGGCGCAATCTTGCTATCTAGTGGCGCCTTTTCTTTGCCGGGGCGCTTTTGTTAGCTTTAATGGCGCAAAGACCAGTAAAGGCGTCTAGTGTTTGGGCAGAGGCGCTTTGCCATGGTTTTAAGGACTATGTGTTAATTCAAGCGGAATAAGTGGTATCTACCACCATGGCGCACGAAATGGGTACAGGCGCGCCGCTCATATCGGGCGCCTTCGGCGCCCGATATGAGCTAAGCTATACTGAGGCGCTTCGGAGCTAAGGGGGGGCCCGGGCCCCTGGGCCCTCTTGGATCCGTCACTGTGCAGAGGACGGTATTGCATTCGATTTGTTTAGTCATATCCGTTTTACTTATGTCATTGCACGGACGTTTCAACCAAAAATGGCGATTGAAGGCTTAGGGCACGTCAGCTGCTAGTGCTATGATGTGCTCGACACCAAAAACCCAGGAAATAAATGGAACCAGAAATGAAAACAATTCATTTACGCTCGTCTTTTACTTCTTACCAACTTCTGAAATATGACGAATGACTGCCCTCTAAAAAATACCATGCTAAGCATGTATCTCTTGCTAAGCATAACAAATGCAATCACATAGATAGTGATTGAAACAATATCCGATTTGCGTGATAATACTCAATTGTACCGAACAAGTGAGGATCAGCCCACCCCTCGGGGATGGGCCGATGTTCACTCCTCCTTTCCTGCGTCAGGCAGGAAGGTGGCTTCATTATGCCCATTAATCGTCTGAAGTCTAAATATGTCAAAGATACATGTATAGCACAGAGGATAAGACCGTGCGGTTTTAGTTTAATTTGAAAAGAAGTGGCATGAGGACGAAGGAAGAAACAAGGGTATAACCAATTATTATTTATGAAATATTTCAAGTTTCGCGCAAAATCGTCATTCGATGTAAATAGTTTAAACCACAGTCCCATATGAGGCATTCCGAACGGGCCTATGTTCACGCCAAGCACGTACCCCCACACATGCCTTGCCACCGGGAGAGCCCGAGGGAGCCAGGTCCCACCGCTGGCAGCCGCCGGCTATTTCCTGAAAGGTATTTTGCACTGAAATCGGGAGGAAAATTTCCGACTTTAAGGAAGATGTTCTCTTTCAAGACGCGTATCTCGCCGCCATAAGTGGATCCAGGTGGTACATTTTAGAAACTCCAGATTTCACATCGTAGTCAAAACGGATTTAAATGTGTATAGCATAGTGAACCTGGCCATATTGTCATTACAAATAGAACCATACATACTATGCCTATATTTGACATAGGGTGTTTCCATGATTGGTTTGAAAAGGATAGCTGTACAAATAAAGATTTAATTCCTAGTCCCCCTGACCTCAGGATTTGTCAAGGACTCCCAAAACTTAGCCCAAGTATTACCTATTTGGATAAGATATGATGTCATAGGTCTGCACTCGGTTCAAAGCGACGATACGGAAGTTTCACCAGCGCACGGGAGGAAAAACCTGAAACTTGTCGCCAACTAAATTTGGAATGCCATAGGTGGTCGTTTTTATTTTTAAAATGCAGGTATGGTTGTACATATCTACTAAATCCACACAAATGCGACTAATGGTACCCACAATTCTAAAGTTTCTTGTCTTACGATTCAATCGAGCTACCATGACACAACTAATAAGCATAAAATTGCCGTCCATTCTTGCTACAGAGCCCTAGTTATCTTATTTCCAGGCTAGTTGTCTGAGTCGAGGTTTAACCATTGTCCTACCGGGGGTCCATATGGACCCCTCATCCTTTTCACAATGGCAGACAAACAACTCGGCTCAGAGCAATGCCGTTCAGGATAGGTAAACCAAATTCAATTTTACACATTTTGACAAATTTTCAACTCTGAGTCATCTAGGTCATGGAGATATGAAGTAATTTTTAAAGGTCTGCATGATATCTGCACCGTCTTTATCGCTGCTCTTGATCTAGGAACACCAATGCGGCTTGAACTGGTTGCTTACACAGGTTCCAAGCTTCAATGCACTTGGCTTGATGACCCTTGACCTTTTGAGGACATTTAATGAGAAAGTGACCTCAGGTGACCTTATATGACCCAGGTGAGGTCATGTCAATATGCCTGGTCGTATAATGAGAAAACGACCGGTATTTGGGCCCCTATGCTTTTAGCAGTGTCTAACACTTTACTTTGTGGTTTTCCTATGTCTGATCGTCTCCAGATCAACCAAGGTCATGACTTAGGGTGGTTTAATTTCGTAAAATTATGGAAATATCTATAGTAAGCTATCAAGCTGCAAAACCTTACTCTCTCTGGTGGAAAATATTATTTGAGGTCATCAGCCACGTCACAGGTCAAACAAAGTCACTGACCTCCAATGGCATTTACCATTAAAATCTAACACGCATATTTGCCAACGCATCTATGCTTCTATCAAGACTCGTGACCACTTTCTGCATGAAGATCTCCTGGCTTATTGACATTTGACCTTCCAAAATCATTCAAGGTCTGTCTCCTAGAAATACCAAGTTTGGCATGCAACAGTATATTCTGAAGCAGTCAAGCGCGTTATGAACCTTTTTTCTGATAATGCAATTGGCCACTTGCTAGAAGAGGCCAAAACTCACTAGGCTATATTGGGTTCCAAAGGTCAATTGTTGACCTTTGTTGGTTGTTGATTGCTGTCTATTTTGCGATAAGTTCAGAAGATTGTAAATGCCTCAAAACATGACTTTGTAATGTTTGGCAACAAAACGTGGCGCAAAGCCACGGCGTGACCGTGTTTCACCTGATTTTAGCTTGACCAGAACATACTTGTGACATTTCAAGGTCACTAATTGACCTAGGGCCAAAAGTCGCACACCATTAAAAATTTCAGGTCACGGGCAACACGCTGCAATTTACTGCACCTTTCTACCTCTCTTAGTTTTCAAACGGCTATGGGCAGTCCATATGGACCCACCGTCGAGGGTGTAAAAAACTCTCGGTAGGGCGAGGTTTAAATGCATGAACGGAGGAGGTAGTGACAGCCTCGCTTATAATAATTCTGGAAGGAAAAACAGCCAAAGTTGATAAATCTATGTTTTATCAAATGACAATTTTTATTGTTTTTTATCGACTTTAATGTCTTATCAAATACCTCCCCCTGAATCCAATAAGGTTGCGTTGCAGTGGCGGTGGAACGTTTTCGTCCAAGGGGTGGGGGGAGCACCTTCAATGGGTCCATCTCGTCAGTGGAGAATGCGCTAGAGGATTGTCTAATCGTAAATTTCACATAAATCATCACTAGTGCATGCCGCCATCAAAGACAATACTTCATCCCAAATTCACCTACTTTGACTTTGATAAAAGTGGGTATATATTTACTACCCAGAGATAGATGCTCACTCGCCGATTGTCAGTAACACCAACGCCTAATAAAAGATGCTGAGCGGAATGAAGATTTAAAATTTATTGGCTTTCTTCGTCTTTAGTAGTCTTAGAGGCACAAAAATACTCCATGTGAGACTGTAAATATATTTTAGTACACATGTAACAGAAAGTAACAACATAATTCGGGGACAAATTTCGCTCCGGTGTATAAGAAGCAGTGCCAAAATGTATTTGTCTCTTTATTTTTGTGCTCCTAGAACGACAAATGGACACGCGGGGACAAATTTTGCTCCGGCGTATAAGAAGCAGTGCCAAAATGTATTTGTCTTTATATTTGTGCTCCTAGAACGACAAATGGACACGCGTATCTAGATACGAACCTATTAGGAATTATTGAAGCCAATATTTCGGAAATCCGATAATTCACCCGTTAAACCAGAAATTGCCCCAAAATATGTTAGTTTGCCTGTTCACAAGTCCTTGCTTATGGCCTACACATACCTAGTGTTATCTCACTGATCGTCTTTTACCAGGAGTAAGAGCGCCAATTACCGTAAATATTATACATGTTTTGGTCCCGTCAAGGAAGTCGCGCATCAGGGCCAAGTCGATGCACCGGGAGTGCAAAAGGAAAAAATTCGACGCATCCTCGAGCTTTTAGCCTAAGAATAGGAGTCGGATTTATTATCTCGGAACCTGGCTTTACAGCTCCCTAGAATCAGCGTCCCCTGAAATAATTCAACCCATTTCTGCATAGAGGGTCATTTTTGTCCTCTGACTTTGACAGGCATCAGAATCGGTACCAGCGAAGGGACGTTTACGCTTATGAAATAGTTCCAAGTTTTAGAGTATGGACCAGCTGGAAAAGCAACTGTAAATTTCTAAAATTTCTAAGATGGTTTTGGTGGAACTTATTTTGGCGAGGTTTTGGCCGACCTGAAATAGCTTCACAAATTGTGTTTCTCGCGGTAATGTCTGGAAAGCCGAAAAGAGTTTAATGCTTGACATTACGCCAAGACTACTAGGAGTCAGATGATGAAGAAACAGTAAGTTTTGATTAAAATCGATAAATTGATTAAAATCAATGAGACATCGTCAAATTTGAAGCGGACAAAAATGACCCGTTGGGTGTTGCGCACATGTGCGGGCCGGTGAAAAGGAGGAAAATAGTGTCCTGACCTCCCGTCTGGTGAGTTAAGTGCATGCATACATATATTTCACTAGAAAAATCTGTGGAAGTTTGTGTAATTAAATGGCAAACTTTAAAGCACCAAAAGTTTAAGCCCCAAGTTTAAGTTTAAGGCACGAAGAGTTTAAAGCACCAAAAGAAAAGAGAGTTTAAGATGGGAAAATTATAAAAAAGATTGGCAAATGACAAAAATTGAACAAGGAACGAGATAAAGGGCGCACGAGCAGTATATCAGAAACTGTAAAATCAGCGGGACACCCTAATACTTTTACGCGTATCAAGTTCTCTGACGTCGGTGATGACGATCATATTTAAGAGCTTGTTAAATAATATTGCTTTGAATCAAGGAAAGGAAGCCAATATGGACTGAGATAAATGAAAGTGAAGATTCATACAACCGTACGTTTTAAATTCATTGACCCACACATACTTATGCTTTATATGTATTATATAGAAAAAAAATAAGTTTAAACGGAGTTTATTGAAAATTTCCATGCACGATGCTTTTAAATATGTGAAAATTATCAATATCAGTGATCTACAATAGATCTCAAAAACATATTTGAGATGTTCCAGCTAAGAATTAGGTAACGACATATGTAAAGGAAAATAAGACTAACAAAAATATTTAAACCCATTGGATGGAACACGTTTATTATAATTACTGCACAATAATACCTAAAAAAATCTTACATTAAAATATCATACCGAAAAATACTGTTCAATGACCTCTCGATTCACTTTGATGGGAAAACACTACAATCTACTCACCAATAGCAAAACACGAGCGCTGATCTTCACGCCTGTCCGCTCTTCGGGGCCCGGGTCGGGTCGGGTCAGGTCACGTGCCGCCGGTGGCAGGGTGCGGGGACCGGGCGGCAGCGCTCTCCTGCGCGGACCGATTCTGGCGGCAGACTGAGCGTCGGCAACGACGCAGCCCGCCCCGTCGATCTGGACGCGGCGCGCGATCACAGACGACGGGTGCGTGGTAGCCCGCGCGGGACGGACGGACAGGCCGGGATCCAGCAGAACGCACACTGTCCTCCTCAGCGATCCATCGTGCGCACAGGGACGGACGGAGGCCGGGGGCGGGGCTCGATACTCGGCGCCTGGTGGTGCGAGCGGTATTGTCTGCGAGGTCTCGTCACGCCACTAGACGTGTTGGCAACGCAATGCGAAAGAGGGAGTGAGATCAAAGTTCTGACTCCATGGTTCTTTCTGTGGCTGGAGAGTGCGGCACTGAATATTTATATCTTGATTAGTTTGTCGATTCATTTCTTCCCGCCTATTGGTTGGGTTGAAATTGGGTACATAGGGTCCAGACTCAAAAATATTTGTGAGTCATAGTTGGCTCAGGTAAAATGACTCCAAATCAGTTTCAACTTGAATTAAAACTTTTCTGCAGGCTAATTTCCAAACCCTGATTCAACAGCCGGGAGGGATGAAGTAGGCCTGCGAGCTGACATGAAGATAGTCACTTGCTCGTGAGTCACCCAACTGAGTCAGAAAATCTGGATTTATCCTCATTCACATTTAGCTGAACTGAAACCACTAAGTCTGCTTACGACGGTATTTTTATTGTTAGATATGTATGAAACAGTTTCTTCAACAATACAACACAATTGGTTGTGCCTACCAATCTTGATAATACTGCTTTTGGGTGCTGCAGCAATCATAAAGTGATAGGTTTGTACGCAACTCAATTTTCGGACCAACCATTTCTAGCGCATGAGAAAATGTTTAAAAAGTGCGCTAGTTCTAGGACCAATGGTGCTTGTGAGTTCATTGTACTTTGAAAGCATGGAAAGGTTTTCATACTTTTCATTGGCAGCTAAACCCCATTTGACCTCAGCGGCTAATTCATGGCTGTTGGAATGATAAATCTCCTGAGTTCATCACCAATGCCTGCGTTCGACATGCCGAGAGAGGCGATGAAACGGCCGGACAGCCCTGTGGCCCAATCAGCAGCTTCCAGTAATGGATGAAAGGCCGTCCATGCATGTCCGCCCCGGGGTCTCGATCATGATGATGTTGAAATCCCTACAGCCGAGTTCTGGCGCAACGTCCCAACTAAGCAATGAGACCCGCCATTGGCTCAGTATAATTATAGCTGTGCAGAAATAGCCTACTGATGCCAGGATTATGGTTAAGCCTTGATGACTTTCTTCAAATGAATGTACATTTCAGAGTTATCACTGAACTGTTTTTGCAAATGCTCACAATGTGGATATGGATACGGTATATTTACTTACGCGACCGCTGGAAGGAACCAGGGTAAGAACTTACTTTATTGGTTCTGTCAAACGGTTGCACAAAAAATGTGGCACTGCATGATTGCTTCGTCGTTCATGATTTCCAGGTTTCACTAAAGGCTTCAACTATTTTCCTTCAGTTTCATGACAAGAAAAAAAAACGTTTTTCACTATATCCAAAAACTGATCCTGGTACATATCTATTGCGTGTATCGCTTAACACGCGCATTGACGGGGGTCTGAGCCACTTTCGCTTTGATGGTGGGGCGGGTACCCGCCCTCCCCTAAGATCTCGAGAACCACGGTAGGTAGCAAAAAACGGTAAACGGCGTTGGGTTGCCCATCCACTTCTCCATCGAAAACATTTGAACCATTTTTTTGTCAGGTCACATTTAAGGTCACGAGACGTCAAAACATGCCGTGATAGGGATAGCATGTAAATTAAGTTTTTCGGCCATTATATCTGAAAAAATAAAGATAGAGCAAAACGACTTGAACTGTATGAATCCTCTCAGCAAGCCGAATCGAATGATGTATAATTTGACATTGCTAGGTCAAATCAAGGATTTGACCTGACCTGAGGTCAGGTCAGGGTCAAATTATATAAAATGCATATCATTAGAACTGCAAAGCCCAGGCGAGTCTCATGCAGCTAAAATAAATGCTCTATCACCATCCGTTGCTGAGTTATTCCGTAAAAAAAAAAAACATTTTTCCCATGTATTTCCAATGGAGAGGTCATGCCTCGTAACTGACCTTAGGTCATCGATATAAAAAATACTGGAACATATTTTAGAGAACTCGGTGGGGCCATTATGTGATATGAGTTTCAATCGGATAAGTTTATCCTGCTCCGACTTATGCTATCTTAAACTTTTTTTGAGGTCGCGTCACTTGACCTGTAATGGTGATCTGACCTGAGATGACCTAACCTTAAAATTTTCCACAGAAGTTGTGAAAATGATGAGGGTAATGTTGGGCGTTACGCGCCGCCGTTTATCTGCTTTCTCCGAAAAACCCGAGGGGGGGCGGGTACCCATCCCCCCGTCAATGTGCGTGTTAACAGAGGCCGGGCGAAACATGCAGTGTTCCCAGAGACTGAATGATGAGGTCACTTCCAGAACCATTTTCACAGTTCATGTCACCGCTTCTATCACTTAAGGACGGACATCTTCCTGAGTTGCATGCTACATTCCCAGAAATTCCGTTTCAAACTTCTCAAACGCTCCGCTGAATTTCAATCCCTCAATGCGGAGATGGTGATGATTCTGGTGCTAAGAGCTTCCAGCTAGAACTGTATTGCTTCATTGTCCCAATTCAGCAGCTTTATAAGTGTTATTTGAATAGGTGGAGGGCTAGCCTGGGCCGAGTCAAATCTGATGTGGTCGGATAAAGCTGGTGAGGCGCCCGCTGCGTTTTGTAGGATTTCCGCAACTGCTGCGGAGTGGGGTACATAGCCATCATCATCGTAGTTGGGGCTTAGGGGTGCACCGACATCATAGGTCATACGGCGACAGTAACACTGAATTAGAACATACACATCGGAGTATTACTAGGTCGAGTAAATGTTAAAATGACGGGACGACTGACTCAGATAAAAAATCAACAAAAAGAAAACAAATGAGTCGTTGGTAAAACGAATCAAAGAGTCAATGAAAATAGTAGTCTCTGCATTTCAGGGACGGCTACCTCCACGAGAATAAATAACATGGATATTACACTTGTTTAGGAATAAAACAATATTAAAAAGGTCAGCAGAGCGAGATTTTCCCTACAGATCCTGTAGAGGAGCACCCGGCAGACATCGCGCCCTCTCAACCTCTTAGTCGCGACAATCCACGAACACGTGTGTCACCGCGAGCCGCCCGTCGCAGCGCGGACACACCGGCGGACCATCACCACAGAGCAGGAATGAGTGTGTCGCGTGTGTGTGGCCTATACGCAGTCTCGTGAATGTCACCTCCACTTTCCTCCACTGTGCAACCATACCCCTAATTTGGGCTTCAGGAGCCGCAACTTAGTGCCCTTAGGGTCGTTGTCCCATGAGCGCTGCCACAAATCACGGACATATTCACGAATTTTCGGATATAAATAAAAATGGTATTCCTTGGCCACTTGGCACCCCACCTTGAGCCACTGCCTTGGCACATCGGTAAGTGCGTTCGTTACCAGGTATCCCCACATGGCTTGCCACCCAGGCTATGGTGACACTTTTCCCTTGGCAGTGTGCCCTATACGTCCAGCGTCTTATACGCCCTAAAATATGTGACGATGTCGGGTGAGTTTCAAATACACTCAATGCTTGTATGGATCATAGTGAGTCTGGAAAAAATTAAATATCGGCGTGTTCGGAAAGATAAATGTGATCCATGCGTCGAAATACCGCATACAGCGGAGCAGTGAAAACAGATGGGGTAGCGGGCAGCATAACTACATTTTCAAAAGTCTCGCCCTCGAAGATGCATCCCGTTCCATCTTCACCCTTCAACCAGTGACGGCAGAACATCCAAATTTAACACGCGCATTGACGGGAGTCTGAGCCACCTTCGCTTTGACGGGGGGTGGCGGGTACCCCCCTCAAAGATCTCGAGAACCACGCTAGGTAGCTAAAAACAGTAAACGGCGTTGGGTAGCCCATCCACTTCTCCATCGAAAATATTTGGACCGTTTTTTGTCAGGTCAAATTCAAGGTCACTAGAGGTCAAAAAATGCCGTCATAGGGATAACATGTAAATTAGGGTTTTCGGTCATTTCATCTGAACAAGTAAAGATAGAGCAAAACAATTGGAACTGTATGAATCCTCGCAGCAAACCGAATCGAATGATATATGATATGACCTGGCTAAGTTACATCAAGGATTTAACCTGACTTTAGGTCAAATCAAAGTCACATTAGATACAATGCACATCACTAGAACCGCAAAGACAAGGCAAATCTAATGCAATTAGAATAAATGCTGTATCGCCATCCGTTACTAAGATATTGAATTAAAACCATTTTCCCATGTATTTCCAAAGGAGAGGCCATGACTCGTACCTGACCTTAGGTCATCGATATAAAAAATACCGAAACCATCTTTAGAGAACTCGGTGGGCCCATTATGTGATATGAGTTTCAATCGGATAACTTCAGCCTGCTCCGACTTATGATATATTAAACTTTTTTGATGTCAGGTCACTTGACCTGTACTGGTGACCTGACCTGACATAACCTAACCTTAAAATTTTGACAAAAATTGTAAAAAGGATGAGAGAAAAGGTATGACAACTACGATGGCACTACGCGCCGCCGTTTTATGCTATCTCCGAAAAACCCGAGGGGGTGGGTACCCCCCGTCAATGCACATGTTAAGGGGGCACCATTAACTTTTCAAACCATTTATTTTCAGCCAAAGCCACAGGGTGAGTATTAAAATTTCTGATTTAAAGGGGGGCACCGTGCCCCGGTGACCCCTCCCTAGTTCCGCCGCTAGTGCCTTCGACCCGTTTGTGTGTAAGCGGGGTGATCTATGTATAAGTCATGCAGGTATTGCAGGAAAACGTGCTTAGGCGGTAGATCTTTTATTATTTCGAGTAGTCTGGCATCGGTTTTGATTTCAGGTAGATCCCATGGTTCCACTAATGGTGCATGTTAAGTCAATTAAGTTAAGATCTGTATATATATATATATATATATATATATATATATATATATATATATATATATAGTTTGGGAGCAGGTTTTTCTCGATGCATGTTTCGTTAAAAATTACGGAGACTTTAGCGTTCGTTCTTTTTTAGTTAAGAGACTCAAGCTTGCGAATTAAGCGTCTATCGTCTTGGTCAAATTGATGCAGAACTGAACAAAAGTCATCCGCACATGTCATCCACACTGTCATCCGTGTTTGACAGTGCCCCTCTTGGGCCTAGGTTATAATGTGATAGTGTTGGGGGGACTTTTTATGGGTAACGACACTAGGCTAGTATTTAATGTTCTGATCTATCGATAGTTATGCCGCACTGGATAGTTTTCATTGATAATTATTGATCTTCTAATGATAAGCGCCCTCCGTTTGATTTCGTGTGATTGAATTCAAATTTCTAAACCACTGATTCAAAGAAGTCTTAACAATTTTCGATCCGAGACTATGAGTGTTTTGAACTGTATTTTGTTATTGTTATCACTATATATGTATTACTTTAGTGTTATACTATACATATATAATTTAGTGTATCACTTATGCCTGAAGATGTTGTTCGTAACAATGAAACGTCGCATGCAATGGCCTTTAGGTCAGTTCTGCATCAATTTGACCAAGACGATAGACGCTTAATTCGCAAGCTTGAGTCTCTTAACTCAAAAAGAACGAATGCTAAGTTCTCCGTCATTTTTAACGTAATCTATATATATATATATATATATATATATATATATATATATATATATATATATATATATATATATATATATATATAGGGAAGTCCGTGCAAGAGTACGCACTTAACTTTCTAAAGTCTTTCACTCTTCTCCTATATGTCTAACAGTTAAACTTTTTATATGGTTGTTTAGCCTGAAGAATTGTTTTGTTGGATCTTTCAACTCGATGTCTCTGGAAGGATCTCGCCACGAGCCCATCAAAAAATAAAGTCAAGTGCGTACTCTTACCGGAGTCGGTTGGTAAGAGTACGCAAAAGAGGGGACTGGAGTACGCATTCACTGAAAAACAGTTTGAGATCAAGGAGCGATCTCGAAGATCACCAGAGCTACTAGCACTAAAGTAGATCGTGATCTTCCAGATCATGAATCTCCGAGATAGTTTTCATGCAATTTAATCTCGAAGACTCTTCAGATCTATATTTGTATCTGATCTCCGAGATCATGCCGTGATCTCTAAGGTAATAATCCTAGATCAACGAGCGATCTCGGAGATCACCCGAGCTACTAGCACTAAAGTAGATCGTGATCTTCCAGATCATGAATCTCCGAGATAGTTTTCATGCAATTTAATCTCGAAGACTCTTCAGATCTATATTTGTCTCTGATCTCCAAGATCATAGCCTTGATATTCACATATTTCAAAACGATCGGTGCCCCGTTCTGATTGTATATAAAAATCCATTCTAGTGACCATCAAACATATATTGAAAATCGGAAAACTTTATGAAATAACAACGTGAACACACTGAACTTCCCTGCGCTATCGCCAGCAGGGGCTAGGCAACACCGAACACTTGCCTCATCCTGGAGCTCCTCCCATTATGAAATAACCCTTTATGGAAGACCCTTTATGAAGTAACAGCGTGAACACACTGAACTTCCCTGCGCTATCGCCAGCAGGGGCTAGGCAACACCGAACACTTGCCTCATGCTGGAGCTCCTCCCTTTATGAAATAACCCTTTATGAAAGAAAATGCTGAACTCTGCGCTATCGCCAACTGTGGCTAGCAACACCGAACACTTACCTCATCGAGCTCCCCAGACGACACCCATCCGCTGAGCAAGTCTCCAGGATGAGGCGGGCACACGAGATCCGTCGTCAACCTTGAGGATAAACCTCTGCATGAACACCGCGAATGGTTTGCGTGGGTCACCCTTCAGTGGCTGGGCGAAGACAGTGAAGCCAACCGCCCACAGAATGATCCCTTCCTCCAGGCTTTCCACCTGCCCGATCTCTATGTCCTCAACCTGTACGGAGAAGTGATCCTCTTTTCCCAGCACCCGTGGGCAGACGGCTTCCACAGACGTGATTGCCGATATGTCTGTGCCCAGTTGGTCAGACAGAGCCTCTATGGCCTTCGATCCTAAAAAAACAAGTTTTAACCCATTGCTCATCATGTTTGGGGTTTAACACGCGCAGTGGAGAGGGGTCTGGCACTAACGCGCAGTGGAAGGGGGTCTTGAAGTGCCCCCTTGAGATCTCGACACCAAGAGAGCTAAAAAAACACTGTTTAGAGAGTTGGTGGAGGCGGTGGTTATCTACATTATGCGCAACTTTCATTGACGTAGGTCAATGAAAATTCTTGAATTAGAAAGTTCGGTCATTTTTTATCTTCAAGGTCAAACGAGGTCATGAAGGTCAAATCTGGGCCGTGCTGGGGACCTGTCGAGAATGGCCGTGAAAACGGAAAAAGTCGGGACCGCGCTGCTAATGGACTAAGGTCACTAAGGGAAGGTCCCAAAGAATGTTCTCGAAGTTTTTGGGGTCAAGGTCATTCAAGGTTATTGGCCTATGACGTCACAATGTGATATTTCCAATAATGTACATTATGGCCTGTATTGTAGCACACTCTGGGCCGGTAATGAAGGTTTAACCTTGACCTATGACCTTTAACCTTGACATGTTCTTGACCTGGACCTCGGATGACCTTAAATATGACATCATATCATTATATACGTCATTTACAGTGACGTCATCAGACCGAAATCACTTAGGTCAAATATCTTGAATGGTTTTGACCTGTGACCTTGACCTTCATGTGATGTGACCTAGTCAGACCATTACATCATATGGCCATATGACGTCATCAATCGGTATACTGTACAGGCAGTGCAGTGCCATCCGGCGAAATTGGCAATCTCAAAATAAGTATTTAAAGTATAAATTCAAAATAAGCTTTTAAAGTATTACTTTAAAAGCAAGTAAGTAGAAAAATCGGCCAATTTTCAGGTACGAACTAAAAGGTACGAAAAAATCGGCCAATTTTCAATTTTAGGTACCAACTACTGCGTAGAAATAACTCACGTACGCAAATTTGATATTTTCATCTTCCTTGCGTGACAATGGTTTGCCTAAGTCATACGCAGGCCTTGCACAGGGAGGCTGACAATTTCTGCCATACGCCAAAGATAAAAATGTAGTTTTTGTGTACGCCCAGAGCTGAAAATACCGACCCCGTCCGCATCCCACGCATGCGTGGTTACGGCAGAGCTCAGAATCGCAAACTTGCGCACCTGCACAATTCTTACGACCGATGGAGGTGAGAATACAGCCCCAGGTCTGGAGGTACTCGCTTCCATTACTGACAATCCACCACAGGGCACTCATGGGACTCTCTCACAGGACAATCCACCCATTAGGCATTGGGCACCCATAGGTATATCCAATGTTCGATTGAAATCACCCTATCGATGTACATGTCTCGTAAAATATGAAAATTATCCCCCAGTTTTTCTCCTGGATCCGCCCTTGGTGGCAACTCTAGATTTGCATCCATGTAAGTTTAATATAGTATACAAAATCCGTCCTACATCTTTATTATTTCTGTACCTCAGTCAAGCATTTCAACAGAATAATGCGGTTACGAGTCATTATATTGCCAACTGCCCCACCCAAACCTCGCTCAGCCACCGCCACTGATCCCAAAAACGAAACTAAGCACAAAAATATATCTACAACCATATATCAAGAGCTTTCGCTTTGCTAAAAAATACTTCTGATCAAAGAGCATTATACAATATGTAATGCCCCCAATTATATATCCCTGGAGCCGCCCTTGGAACACAAAACCACAAAGTAGGCACGGATATGAGCACATTGATAAAGTAACGAAGCAATCATTGCATTGCGCTAAAAAACAAGTGATTTTGTTCCAGAAATAGAGCAAGACGCAGTTGAGCCAGTTCTTCTCATAGCCGGTTAACACATAAGTGTCGCCACCGGCAAAAGTATGGGGGCCAGCCAAACTTCAACCTGATACTGACAAAAAACTTTCAACATCAGGACCAAAAACTGTTCGAATTTGGGCTCCTCGTTGCCTTCCGCAGCGGCTGGATATAAGAATGTCCGGCTTTCTCTCATTTTCACTTAGATCAGGAAATTTTTGGCCAAAAGTGGGGAGCCCCTGACCCCCCTTTCCGACGCGTATGGGTTAACATGCCCCTAAAACATGTCCTGGAGTCGCCCATGGACCACTTAGAACTTTCTTTTAAGTTTTTCTTGATGCCAAATCGATAGTTAGGAAAAGTCACAAAGTACGAGAGCGATACCTACCTATTCAGGCTTAGCCACGCCACCGGAAAAACCGTCCGGGGGCCTCTGGAGCCCCTACACTAATAGGGTTAAAGCACCCATTTTAGCCATTTTGTTGAAAAATAATGTTTTCACGACTTTCCTGGGTTGCCACCCCCAAACGGCACTCCTGTGTCCGCCAGTGAAAGCACTTAATGAACGTACGTATGCACTACTTTATAGCGCCATGCTCTGGCCGTAATGGGTGGCGGCAGCCGTTCGGCGACAGTGGGGCCCCGCGCAGGGCTCGGGGCCGCCTCTCGCTCTAACACACAGTACTGAACCATAGGCGGATCCAGAGGTAAATGTGGACACGTGCTTCCCGTTCGACCTTTGGTGCCCCTGAAAGATTGAAGCGCCCCTGAAATGTCGCTTTCACCCATCCATCCCACCGCCCATCTACCCCACGGGCGTAGCAACAAGGGGCGGGGACGCGTCTCAATATTCAAATTCTTAACCATTAACCCCATAGCGTTGACTGGAAAGGGACCACTTCACAATATCCCTTAGTACCGCAAATATTCTGCAAGTTTCCACGCCGACGCCACCCCTCCCCCAGGATGCATAGGTAGGTAGATATGTACTTACTGTCCTGGGCGATCCGACTCCAGCTTGATGTCGAGCTAAATGATCTGCCGAGCAATGAGAGTATTGGTCAGCTTAGACCAGGCATTAGGTACACTTTTTGTCCGAAAGGCAATATTTTTCAAGCTCAATTTCCTGCACATAAATGTGGAATGCTTACTCTACCTTGGCTCAATTGGGTAAGCCAACAACGCGGTACACCTGTTACTGATTTTCGATACGGTGCGGATGATCCTTCTCCCCAGCCCCGAGACAGACGCTGAAGGCTTGATCTCCTATTTCCCTTATATGGATCAAGGAAGCAGGCCCAGCAACAGCACCTTACAAGACCACCTTAAATAGCACAAACGCTCCCACCACAATTGCAGCAAATATTAGCACAGACTTATGTAATCCACCCACACTCCACAAAGAAGCTTTACTCACTGGATCGTATTGGCGCAAAAACATAATAGGTATTCATCCGCGCGCGCACGGCACAGCACGCGCGGCGTCGCCTGACCATACCGCTGTCAAGGCGCTTATCGTATGCAAGGGAAGTTTCGGTTCTGGCGATAGATGACAGGGCTATCAGATCTGAGTGTCTGAGTTCAAATCCCTGCTCTTCCTTTTCGTAGATCAGAGACAGTGCTCAATGCACGCTCGGTGATCTACGAGATCATTTAAGCTTTGAAAATGCTATCTCGGAGACAAAGGCGAGTCTCACATCGGTGTGCAAGATGAATCACTGATTTAAGCGGTGTTTCAGAGATAACAATGTTGTTTTCTGGTGGCCTACGATGCCGTGGGAGGGTTTATGTTTAGATCAATATCAAAACAATCTCAAAAGTGTTTTTGAGTGTTGATGCCCCGCTGTGCTTTAGGTGCAAAGGCCATGTCGTGAAGTTTTTGTCACCAAAATGGGTGATTGTGTGATTTTATATCGTTCTGAATATACAAGAAATATGTTGCATCGCTTGGATTTCCAAATAGGAATTACGAACTCTGTCCCGAGCGAAAATTAAATTTTCCTATCTCTTAAGCATGCGCATTCTTGCACAATGGTCTAGTGCGTACTCTTGCCGGATATGTTGCTTTGGGAAGAAAGTCTTCATAGACACGTTGGCAGGCGTTTTGGCGTGAGTTCCAGTCCTGCAGCACAGTCCTAACTGAGCTTTCTTACTGATACAGACCGTAATACAATACTTTTGATAATGGAAGCATGGTCTACAAGTTTACCTAGTTAAGAAATATTACATCAAGGGTACCCAGAAACTTATTTGGCTATGTACTCCCGCGGAAAGAACAGGAGCACGTTGAATTTTTGTGTGCAGCCTAGGCACTGACCTTGCTTTTTTATACCAGGGTATCCACCATCTCAGTGGTTGCTAAATAACCAAAATAGCTGCTGCGTACTCTTATCTCCTGCGTACTCTTACCCGCCCTTACCCTACACATATGTTTGGTTAAAAACGACGGCATATTTCATCTTTATGTTCTTCTTCTGTTGTTTCTCTTTTCTCCATACCACTTTTCTTTTATAAGTTTCCAAAGAAAAAAACAGGTTTCCTAGGTTCATTTACGACGTTTCGGTGATAAATACATCCACCATCATCAGGCATTGATAATATGTTTATACACAGGCTTTGCAGGCTGCAACATCACTATTATTAACACGCGCATTGACGGGGGTCTGAGTCACCTTCGCATTGACCGGGGGGGCGGGTACCCGCCCCCCTAAGATCTCGAGAACCACGGTAGGTAGCGAAAAACGGTAAACGGCGTTGGGCTGCCCATCCACTTCTCCATCGAAAACATTTGAACCATTTTTTTGTCAGGTCACATTTAAGGTCACGAGAGGTCAAAACATGCCCGTCATAGGGATAACATGTAAAATTAAGTTTTTCGGGCATTACATCTGAACAAGTAAAGATAGAGCAAAACGACTTGAACTATATGAATCCTCTTAGCAAGCCGAATCGAATGATATATAATTTGACCTTGCTAGGTCAAATCAACGATTTGACCTGACCTGAGGTCAGGTCAGGGTCAAATTATATAAAATGCATATCATTAGAACCGCAAAGCCCAGGCGAGTCTAATGCACCTAAAATAAATGCTCTATCACCATCCGTTACTGAGTTATTCCGTAAAAACCATTTTTCCCATGTATTTCCAATGGAGAGGTCATGCCTCGTACCTGACCTTAGGTCATCGATATCAAAAATACCGGAACATATGTTAGAGAACTCGGTGGGGCCATTATGTGATATGAGTTTCAATCGGATAAGTTCACCCTGCTCCGACTTATGCTATCTTAAACTTTTTTGAGGTCGGGTCACTTGACCTGTACTGGTGACCTGACCTGAGATGACCTAACCTTAAAATTTTCACAGAAGTTGTAAAAATGATGAGGGAAAAGGTATGCCAAGTACGGCGGCGCTGCGCGCCGCCGTTTTTCTGCTATCTCCGAAAACCCGAGGGGGCGGGTACCCGCCCCCCCGTCAATGCGCGTGTTAAAAGGTAAAAGACAGGGACTAAAACCTTTGTTCAGGCCCCAGTCATCCCTTCGGCGGCCATAGGACCGTGAACAATTATGACGTCACAACCAAGCAACAGCTGTTTGCTTACCCGGTGTCCTAACCAAGACGCAACGCGTCGCAAGGCGTTGCACGCCGTCGATCTGCCGCAACGACCGGGATTTTCGGTCAGGACACAAAACGCACTGACGCAACGCGTCGCACGGCGTTGCAACGCGTCGCAGCAAAAGTTGAACAATGTCCAACTTTTGACGCCGACCGTCTGCGTCAGAAGCCGATATCCGTGTTGTTTGTTGTTGTTTTTAGTCATTAAATGTAATACATGTTTTAGAATAATTATTCAAATTAAAATTCATGCTGAAAAAATATATGGAAACTGGATATGATCACATTTTTCTCCTAAATCGTTCTTTTAACCCGCGCCCCACCGGGGGTCCGGCGCCACCTTCGCCCCACCGGGGGGGCCATCGATGGCCCCCCTCTAACTCCGAAAATATGAGCGTTAGCGCAAATCTGAAAAGTGCAATAGAAAGCTCGCGTGAATTCAGTAAGAAATTACTTCGCATGTTTTAGTGCTCAGGTCAATGGTTTGACCTCCAGAGGTCAAATTAGGTCAAGATCGGCTATTTTCACTCAAATATGCAATGATTAAGCAAACTGGGCATAACTCTTATGTCATTAGAGCTATTGAGGCCTGGTAAAGTACATTTGATAGCAAATTGCCAGTACTTTTTCCGCTATGTGGAATGTAAAGACCTCCCGCCAGTGGTTTGACCGCCAGAGGTCACCTCGTGACCTAATATGACCTGAGGTCACGAAAGGTCAAAAAGTGACCTTGCCGTATATCAAATGAAAGCCAGTGACAAGACAAACACGATGAGGTTTGTTTCACCGCTCTAGCTCAATTAGGTCAAAAGTTATTGTCAAAATACTGTTTTTGACCTATGGTGACCTTGGATGACCTTGGAAAAGTCAAAGGGCAAATATGACCCCTGGGATCCGTGAAAGGGTGTCCAAAAACGTTGTTCTGAGCAGTCTGAGTATTTGCAATCATTTATGTGGCTTTTATATCATGAAATAGCTTTTCCCCATGCTTTTCCAATGGGAGAGGTCGCCTCGTGACCTGACCTCAGGGCACGAAATCGAAAAAATCCCGGATATACACCTTGTAGACCCTGGAGGGGTCATGAAGTGTAGGAAGTTTCAAATCGATCGACTTTGAAATGTAGCTCTTACAGAGCTCTAAAGGTGAAGTGAGGCGACCTTGGTTGACCTCGTCTGGTGACCTGACCTTGGGTGACCCGGGGTAAAAAATTTCAGGGATGATGGAAAAATGATGCAGTGAGAGGTAGAGCCCTCAACCGCGGTGCTGCGCCTCGTCGTTTTTCTGCTATCCCGGAAAAACCTTAGGGGGCCATCGATGGCCCCCCGGTGGGGCGAGGGTTAATAGTTATTGATGGCAGCTAAGTTTTGGTTGTTGGTAAACAACATTCGTCGCAGTTTGAGCTACCAGATTGCTACCAAAGCTGAACATTTCCTCTGTCGGCCAAACCTCCAAAATTACCGCTCTGCAACTGACGCCGACGGTCGCCGACGGTTGGCGACCGTCGGCGACCGTTTGGTTAGGGACACCCAGTTAGTTTGTTTGGGTCAGTCAGATGATTAGTTGGATGGATAGAGCATGAATATTTTTATACTAGATTTTATTTTTAGATTTTGATCGAAAGAAATGTGAAGATAGTGCATTGTGCCGTAGCAGCTCGCCCTATGGGGAATAGGCTTGATTCTAGCATACCATTTTTTCAATCCCCTAAAATTCAAGCGTGAGAAAGGAGTGGATTTGCCGATGTTTAAGACAAGATTCGAAGAAACTTCAACATGCTGTTATACGCGAGAAATATTTCGAAAGATCCGACTACAACCAGACAGGCCTACTAAAATATTCAATGGACATCAAATGTAGGATATTTCCGAAGAACGGTGCTGTACCCTCACTAAACCTACCACTTAGGTGAGAGCACTTGCCGGCTTGATAAAAGCTTGCGGTTACCTGCTATTTACGCTGCAATAATATTCTACTTAAATACTTCACATCACTGTTTGGAAAAATAAATGTTAATGGGGATTTCCTTTTGCGCATGGTTCAAACACAATCGATTATTATACTTCCAGCAGCTGCTGCTTTGTTTGTTATATTTGGTCACTTAGTTTCGTTGGCATAGATACAAATGTTCCAAGGTGGTACCCCGCTTACGCTTAGAAGCAGTGTTCTGTGGCAGAAACGAAAACATGCACTGAAATGATGTATGCATTGAAAGCGAAGACAATTTGTGATAGCATTGATAGTACCTATTGCGGTGCATATGACAATGATTGTATATGAGTCGGATTCGATCGAGTAAGCCAGGCACCAAGGTGTGCCTTATAAAGACCCGCGAAATCTAATACATCTGATTCAATATAGTATCACTTTTATATGTTTCCTTTCTGCACTTGGTACTCACAGGATATTATATAAATCTGCTCTGGTGCAAGGCAAGGTAGAGCATATACAAAAGGGCCTTTGAATGTTAGCTAAGTACCAGTGAACGTCTGTAAAATTTAAGCACATACATTTGTTAATTCAATAGGACAATCACTGACGGCTCGTGAGTGCTTGGGTGCAGTAGCACACCCCAAGAGGGGGCAGTGATCTTACCCACCAATCGCTTCGGCTCTTAAAGGGAATGTGGCACCTTTATAGCAGGATTTTAACTGAGATAGCCAAGTTGTAAAGCATGTCGGAAAACCCGGGACTCAATACATCATTTGTCTTGAAACTAAAAATGTCCGTGGAAAAGAGCTAAAAGCTAAAAAGAGCAATCCAACCTTTTCTCATTATGATCGTTGCAATGCAGCCAAATTACATAACTTCACTCATTAAACAGGCTTACTATCGCATTCAACTCAGTCAGGATCGTGGTGACCGGTCAAACTCAGTTTGTACCTCGGTACATGTATGCCCCACGGGGCTGGTTAAGACCGAGAGTTATCGGTCTCATGGACGAGCCAGTTCTTGGACTAGGTGATGTTAAAATCGTTGTCAACATTTTGCTAAGCAGAACAAGTCCAATAGGATTAGTAGAATCATCTTATGTCTGACGATTTTTTGAAATATAAATTTTGTTCGCCTGCATAGGTTTAAGTCAATGATGAGGCTCGGCATGTGAGCAATTATGACGTCACATGCTTACGTCATGATCCGGCAGAATCGCCGGATGATCGTACCTTATACGTTAAGGGCCTTACCTTTGTTTATACAGTCGAGAATTCGATAATTATAAGTGTAAATATTGAACACCAAGGCCTTTAAATGTACAGGTAGAACGCTCCCCTCTCAAAAAAATGGCAACCTCTGTTTCTAGAGACTTTTACGTTTGTGACGTCAGCAGTTGCTCTCAAGGTGGAGCCGCCCATTCATTCAATGAGAATCGACTACGGATCGTGGAGTGTTTTACGGTTTCAAGACGCATCTGGCGAGGGGTAGACCCAAACTTTATTGCCTCACGTCCTTAAAAAAACAGTATTATTGCCCCTAACACGCAACTTATCTCCTGATAGCCCCGTCTTCTACAATGCTCAACGACAATGCGTTGCAAAGCAACTCTAGGCGATCGCTGACGTCATTACCATGGTGAATGCCAGATTTGAGGTTGCCATTTTTAGCATAGGCTAAAAAGGCGGAGCGCAACCCCTGATTGAACGCTTGTCACGACAGAAAATTAATGATCTATCGTGCTGTTTCGTATGGAAGACTTCTCGTGTAGATATACATAACGAGATTGCAATCTAAGGAACTCGCGGTGTAGTACTGAAGTATACCACCCCCTTAACCCAAATAGACGCTGCTAAGGTTTATTATGCCGTAATGATCCAGCTGGTTGTTCATGCGTGGGATTTCGGTCAATAATTAAGGCAGCCTCGAGAATTTTCAGTAGTTTCCTGTTGTTTTCCTTTGCTAAGATTGCTTTTGCTGTTGAGGTCCTGCCTGGTGAGTTGGCGTTGGTGCTTCTGTTTGGTATGTAGCAGTGGACCACCGGCTATATATATATATATATATATATATATATATATATATATATATATATATATATATATATATATATATATGGAAAATTGGCCCGTTTGCATACCGGCCGGTCCATTTGTAAACGGGCCAAATAGCCGGCCCGTATGCAAACAGGCCAGCAAATCGGCCCGTTTACAAATGGGCCGGCCCGTATGCAAACGGGCCAGGGATGTGGCCCGTTTGCAAAAAGTCTGGCCCGTTTGGTTTTTTTAGTATCCTGGCCCGTTTGCAAACCGGCTAGCCCGTTGGCAAACTGGCCGGCCCGTTTGCAAACCTGCTGACCCGTTTACAAATCGGTTGGCTCGTTTAAAACGGATTTGAGTATAATGCATTCGCACGCAATAGCTTTCTTGGCACGCGTTTACTGATCTAATTTCATGAAAAGTAGCTCCAAATGGCATCATGCATAATTTTTTTCCAATTCTGGACCGAAGCACATTGAATAAATCCCGCCAATCCACCTCCTGGGCATAACATGCGACCCGAAATAATAATTGTTGGGGTTTAACGACGCGCAACTGCCAGGGTCATACGGCGTCGCCAACTCTCACCCTGTTGGAAGGGATTTTGGGGAGCAGATCGACTTATTCAGAGGCTCCGCCGGGATTTGAACCCGGGACCGGTGGCTTAGAAGACAAGGGTGCTATCCACTAAGCCACCTCATCCCCACTTGCGACCCGACCTGACGCCGCAAGACCAAGCGTTGTACAACATATTTTATATGTGAAGTGCAGGAGTGGTTGGACCGCCTCGTCGCCTTGACACTTGCTGAATATCTGGTAAGAGGTATACATAGTTGCGTACCTATGTTTAAGAATATTGCGTCATCCTCATGGACCCTCAATATAGGCATAATAAATTTACCATCTTCGATTTCAGGTTATTCTCTATTTCTGGTTTGGGGACAGGTCCATATTAAAATATTCGTTTTTGAGTCCTGGATTTAAGAATTATACAATCCGGCGCCACCCCATCTGCATTTACAATCATATCTGGGCGGGAGAATTCGATTAGAGGCTATGCCAGCGTCCCCCATCATAGAATGTTTAGGTTAGGCTGCCATCTTTTTCTAGGTAAAGGAAATTAAGTAGCTGAAATAAAACTACAAATTAATTTTCCATTTCATGCTGCAGTCTACCTCCCTCTGCTTTACTGAATCCAAATTGGCTGCTGTGGGGCCTTTTTAGCCAAATTATCCCAGGTAACATTACTTCCACCTTTTGCTGAGTGCCGGAAAAGCTTAGCTTCGGAACTGTATGAGTATTGGAATCCAGGTCATTATCGAATTAATTGTATTCTATTTTTGGATTCGGATGATAATCACTGACCTAGTCTCTATGGCCAAAATGTGATCCGGATCGCATTTCCGATGGAGTACAAGTGTTTTTCCCCAGCACTATGGCACGGTTTGTGCTAGAGTGTTGAGAAATAGCGCTTCATGAACTCGACGACTCCACGATGTATCCGGATCTATCGGATCGCATTTGGACCATGAAAACTAAGTTGTAAGAAAACGGATTGGGTCTGGTCTAACAGAGGAATTAGTTTTTCTTTATTTTAACCCGCGCCCCACCGGGGTCCGGCGCCACCTTCGCCCCACCGGGGGGCCATCGATGCCCCCCTCTAACTCCGAAAATATGGGCGTTAGCGCAAATCTGCAAAGTGCAATAGAAAGCTCGCGTGAATTCAGTAAGAAATTACTTCGCATGTTTTAGTGCTCAGGTCAATGGTTTGACCTCCAGAGGTCAAATTAGGTCAAGATCGGCTATTTTCACTCAAATATGCAATGATTAAGCAAACTGGGCATAACTCTTGTCATTAGAGCTATTGAGGCCTGGTAAAGTAAATTTGATAGAAAATTGCCAGTACTTTTTCCGCTATGTGGAACGTAAAGACCTCCCGCCAGTGGTTTGACCGCCAGAGGTCACCTCGTGACCTAATATGACCTGAGGTCACGAAAGGACAAAAAGTGACCTTGCCGTATATCAAATGAAAGCCAGTGACAAGACAAACACGATGAGGTTTGTTTCACCGCTCTAGCTCAATTAGGTCAAAAGTTATCGTCAAAATACTGTTTTTGACCTCCGGTGACCTTGGATGACCTTGGAAAAGTCAAAGGGCAAATATGACCCCTGGGATCCGTGAAAGGGTGTCCAAAAACGTTGTTCTGAGCAGTCTGAGTATTTGCAATCATTTTTGTGGCTTTTATATCATGAAATAGCTTTTCCCCATGCTTTTCCAATTGGAGAGGTCGCCTCGTGACCTGACCTCAGGGCACGAAATCGAAAAATCCCAGATATACACCTTGTAGACCCTGGAGGGGTCATGAAGTGTAGGAAGTTTCAAATTGATCGACTTTGAAATGTAGCTCTTACAGAGCTCTAAAGGTGAAGTGAGGTGAACTTGGTTGACCTCGTCTGGTGACCTGACCTTGGGTGACCCGGGGTAAAAAATTTCAGGGATGATGGGAAAATAATGCAGTGAGAGGTAGAGCCCTCAACCGCGGTGCTGCGCCTCGTCGTTTTTCTGCTATCCTGGAAAAACCTTAGGGGGGCCATCGATGGCCCCCCGGTGGGGCGAGGGTTAATGAATCTAATGATTTTTTCTTATTTTCATGAATCTATTTTATTGTTAATCAACTTGTAAACTGGGTGATTAAATTATCTAAATATTAATCGCTCTGAACATGGCAAGCATTGTGACGGCACTGCTTTCCATTAACATTCGTGAAGAAATGCTTGCAATGCTTGACTAGATTGCTGCTTGTAGAGCCTTAGTATTTAAGGATAACTGGTACCTACGTTTTCAGTTATCAAAGTAAATATGTATCCAGAAATAACTTAGTGTTCCTTGTTTGCCAAAAAACAGTTTTAACGATGCTAAGAATCTGACTCAGCCACCGACAAAGACCATCTCTGGTGAACACCGTCATTATCTAGCCTCTGATCAGATTGGTTTTCGATTGTTGAATACTATGGAAACACTTTCCCTGAAAAGTGAATGTGGTCATATTATTTCCAATGTCCGTGTTGACCTAAACCTCGTCTCGTGCCCATTCTCTTGCTTCATTAAGTTACCAACTATGATTGTCATCAATAACTATGTCGCAAGAGGAGTTCTATACGAAATTTGTAATTTGTTGCTGCGAAAGATAAGAAAGCAACGAACACGCAGTCGGTGCCGAAGGCCACTTATGGTGAGTTCGTCAAAGACTTAGGGGACATTAAGGCTCATGGAAAGCTGTGCTTAGCGAGACACTAACCGCGCTTCAAAAAATATGATGCAATTACAATTGCAGGAGTGCACAAGTTGATCAACAAAAACACATGACTAGAAATCATCCACAATGAGGAAGTCTTTGATGTTCAGGAGCTGCACCTTTCACTGGGGCATCATGGACGTAGCAAGACGTTTAACCTGTGCCCCGGTGGGCCTCCGAGCCACCTTCGCCCTGGTGGGGAGCAGTGTTTGGAGACCACCCCCTCGAACTCGGGCCCTATGCGGGATAGCGAAAAAACGCGAAAGCTAGTGGATAGCTCATAAGATTCATGAAAAACTATATCGTTCACTTTTTGGCTCAGCTCAATATTGAGATCATGACAGCTCAAAGAAAGTGGGATTTTGAGTTGAGTTTTTGGCCTCTAGCCTCTGACAGAGTTGAGTTAGAACATTTTTAGGGACCATTCGCTTTCTCTCGTCACGGCCAATGGAATGGTGTATAATATGACCATACTAGGTCAAAACACAAAAATGACGACCTCAGCTCAGGTCAAGATCACTTTTTAGCCTAGCATAGTCAATATGCATATCTATCGACTCGCAATAACAATCCAAACGCAATTTAATCAAAATAAGAGCTGTATCATGATTTCATGCAAAGTTATGGACCTAAGTCTAAAAACGGTTTAAATAGCCCCATATGACCTCTCAGAGGTCACAGGTCAAAACTTGCAACATGAACCTGGAAAGGGGCCCAAGATACTACGATTGGGAGAATATGAAGGTATTCTCAGCTGTATCTACCCAAATACAGCCCAATTTCTGTTTTTCCCCATGTATTTCCAATGGAGAAGTCATGGTGCATACTTGACCTTAAGTCATCAATGTGAAAAATCCCAGAATATATGTTGTAGCACGTTGTGAGCCCATTATGTGGTATAAGTTTCAATCCGATAGATTCACCCATTTCTTTCTTATACCACCTTAAACATGTGGTTCGGACATTTTTTAGGTGAGGTCACTTAACCTGCACTAATGACCTGACCTGAAATGACCCAACCTTAAATTTTTAGGGAAAGTTGCGGAATTGATCAAGGATGAGGTGTGCTAATATGGCGGCGCTTCGCGCCAACCGTTTTTCGTCCCGCCGGAAAAACCCAAGAGGGTTGTCCAAACACCCCCACAAAGGCGAGGATTAATACAGTAAAGAACAACTACGCCAACATTAGCCGTGTGACTGTCGAGCTGTACCTAGAAATTGCAAAAACTGCGAGACGGAGAAGACACGACCACAGAGTACGGTAGCGTCTCTCCCAATCATTATTAATGAATCATTTTTATGAATCATTTTTCATATTGATGACCAGACGTGCTCAAGCGACCTCATCGATTGGTATAGTGAGAGGAAGGGTGGATGTGCCTATATACTAAATTGTCAGGATCATCTCACCAAATTCGTAGTGTTGCTGCCACTTCGAACAAAGTCAACAGAATAGGTGGCATGCAACCTAGTTGACATTTTCTGTATCTTTGACCCGTTTTCAAAAAGTCCGGCCCGTTTGCAAACGGGCCGGACGTTATGGAAACTGGCCGGCCCATTTGCAAACGGGCCAATTTGCTGGCCTGTTTGCATACGGGCCCCCAACATTCTGCAAGTAAGTTTTATTAGAGATGGTGTTGCAGTTGGCGCGGAGCTGGTCCAAACTTTGTATTACATGCACTGCTGCTTAAATCCACCGTTCTTCTGATCTGACGTGGGCTGCTGTATAAGAAACTGTACGTCAAAGGATGAACAAATACAAAAATGCCCATTTTTCATAAGTTATCTTGAATTTGACTGAAAACATATTCAACAAGTACCTAGAATGACTAGTAACTCAACCACGTCATTCTTACCTAGTAGAACAATTAGGATTTCACTAAAACAGGGATTGCTTATGCCCAGGCTTATGCTTATGCTTAGGTGGTTTCAGAAACCAGAAGGATATCTAGCTAACAGTAAATATTTAACGGTGTCATGACAACTATTGATAGAAACAGGGCAGTGTCATGACAAATGCTATTACCCAAAAAACTTTCAAATCATTGATGGCATGTTTCACTTATTCAAATGATTATTGACATGGTTGACGTGTTACTCACTTGCACCTCGCGATTGACAATTTTGCCTCCTAACCGACATACCATCAACTAAGCCAACTTGTCATTATCTGCTACACACATCTTTACCAGCTTTGGCCCGTTTGCAAAAAGTCCGGCCCGTTTGCAAACGGGCCGGACGTTATGCAAACGGGCCGGCCCATTTCCAAACGGGCCAATTTGCTGGCCTGTTTGCATACGGGCCAGCTATTTGGCCCGTTTACAAATGGACCGGCCCGTTTGCAAACGGGCCGATTTTCCATACGGACCGTAACATATATATCAGTTTCATCGAGCCATTCCCATAATCTGAGCCCAGGGTGAGTGCTGAGGCCGGGAGAGTGTCGGCCCGGCGCTGTAGCTTTTCAGAAAATAATTTCGGATGTGCTGGGTGCCCGGGGAACTGTTTGATCTTAACCCGCGCCCCACCGGGGGTCCGGCGCCACCTTCGCCCCACCGGGGGCCATCGATGGATCCCCTCTAACTCCGAACATATGAGGATTAGCGCAAATCTGCGAAGTGCATTAGAAAGCCCGCGTGAATTCAGTACGAAATTTCTTCACATTTTTGGGCACTCAGGTCAATGGTTTGACCTCCAGAGGTCAAGTTAGGTCAATATAGGCTATTTTCACTCAAATATGCAATGCTGAAGCCAACTGGACATAACTCTTATGCCATTAGAGCTATGGAGATATTGTAAAGTGCATTTGATAGGGAAATGCTAAGCCTTTTTCTGCTATGTAGACTGTAAAAACCTCCCGCCAGTGGTTTGACCTCCAGAGGTCACCCCGTGACCTAATATGACCTGAGGTCACAAAAGGTCAGAAAGTGACCTTGCTGTATATCAAACAAAAGCCAGTGATGCGACTTACACGATGATGTTAAATTCAGCGCTCTATCTTAACTAGGTCAAAAGTTATTGTCAAAATACTGTTTTTTACCCCCGGTGACCTTGGATGACCTCGGAGAGGTCAAAGGGAAAATTCGACCCCTGGGATCCTTGAAAGGGTGTCCAAGAACGCTTTTCGGAGCAAGCCGGGCACTTGCAATCGTCATGTGACTTTTAGATCATAAGACAGCTTTTCCCATGTTTTTCCATGGGAGAGGTCACTTCGTGACCTGACCTCAGGGCACGAAATCGAAAAATCGCGGATATACATCTTGTAGACCCTGGAGGGTTTATAAAGTGTAGGAAGTTTCAAATCGATCGACGTAGAAATGTAGCTCTTATAGAAGTCAAAATGTGAAGTGAGGTGACCTTGGTTGACCTCGCTTGTTGACCTGACCTTGGGTGACCCGGGGTAAAAAATTTAAGGAATGGTGTAATAATGATGGGGCGAGAGATAGAGCCCTCAACCGCGGTTCTGCGCCTCGGCGTTTTTCTGCTATCCAGAAAAATCCTTAGGGGCATCGATGCCCCGGTGAGGCGAGGGTTTCATTGCTAGAAACGTCGTCGTAACGACGTCTTTTATCCATGAAATGGCGTATGGCGTACACATGCAGATCCAGGGGGCAAAGGGGAAATTCCTCCTCCCTGGTCGACCATCGGCACCGCCTGAAGTGGTCACGGCGCCCCGCTGAAAGGTCTATGGCACACCTGAAATGTCGCTTGTTTTTTGTTTCTCACTATGCTATTTGTTTCTCACTGTAATGTTACTATGCTATTCCATGTTAAGTGATGTTGTTTCGGGTCACTGGAAGATCTTTGGCAAGGTTTAAGTCAATGAGCCAATCGAGGACCAGTCATTTGCCCGGGAACTGATGAAAAAAATGCAAACAGGGGCATTACATCCAGGGGCGTAGCCAGGATTTCGCTCAGGGAGGGGCGGCGCCCCGAAAAGGGTCCTGCGACAGCGGCAAAATGGCCCTGATGGGTAAAAAGAACCCTGCTTGTTACAGAATAGAGCGCTGAAGAGGGCTTACGAGGGCCCTGTCTGGTATAAAATGCCAAATTTGGACACAGAGCAAAGTGCGGGCGATCTGCGCTTCGCGCAGCTCGTGTCCTCAAAAGGGCCCTTCGAGCGCTCAGGGAGGGGCGGCTGTCCCTGTCGCCCCCCTTGGCTACGCCCCTGATTACATCACAGGTTGGTTAAGGTAGTTAGGGCATTCCAACGCATTTCAGCACACGCACTGGTCGATTTTACACTCTCATCTCTTCGATATTCTTCAAACTTTTATCCATGTGGTTATCAGGAGCCCAGGACACGCCTGTGCTATTTTTAGCTCGCAAGAGACAACGGTTCAGGACTTATACCCTCCGGCAAGTTTACCCTTTGGCGGTGTAGCAGTTTCTTCTACAGGTATTTATCTAATAAGAATAATGATGAAAGGGTAAAATTAGATATCAAAATTTTGAGAAGGAACGAACAAATAGAACAGTAATAATTTCAAAATATTTTATTCTTACTGGAAAAGTTGCAACTATTCAGAAAAATTAAAGTGTTTTTAAAAATCTGTTTTTTCAGAGTGGATTTGACAAGTGACCACAGTGCGTAAAATAACCAGTCTTAAATTGTTAAGATGAATAATATAAACCATGATTATTTGTTTCCAAACATGAAAAAACTACAGAAATACATCATGGATATATGCCTTCAGCGCACTCCGCGCGGTGCACATGACACATTCGCTTCCCCTATACCTTAGATGCCGTGACATCGACCTGAATGTAGTTGCCGATGAAGCAAGTTGTGTGTTGACAGAATACATTTTTACCAATCATTTCTGTCGTTTTTTACTCTTTTGTTTCAGCGATTGGAATTGCTGTCTTAAAGCACGAGAGATGCTGGTTGAGATGTGAGGAATTCAACCAGCAAGTTAATTAAAACACGTGTTCTTCAGCGTTTATTTGAAAACCGACACGAAGACGTAAAAAAACATCTCAGAGTGCTAAGATAAAAAATAAAAGCCACGATGTTTGCTTTTAAGCATGAAAAATCAGCGGCATATAATATGGGTAAGCGCCATCGGCGAACCCTGCACAATGCACAGATGATATAGTTGGTAATGATGTCACCAAAGTGCAATACTGTGATGACAATCAGATCTTGGTTACCGGCAAGAAGCGAGATTTACCACGTTTGGTTATTCGACTAGAACTGCTCTGAAGTCTGTATCCGGTGGTGTTGCTTGAGCACAATGAAACTGAACACACAAAATACCCAGATGATCGTTCTCGGTACAGGGGCAATGCTGCGCGACTTATCCCGGTTAGTTTGAACTTGTTTGGTGTTGTTGTCCATGAAAGGTGTTCAATTAAAAATCTGGAAGCATTAATTAATAGGCAGCTAAATGATCAGCCCCACATTGATTTAGTAACACGAAAGTGTACTGGAATCAACTCGTGGCACTGAGTCACGCTCGGCATGTGATGCCACGCTCGGCACTGAAATTCGTGGTGCAGGCCCTGGCATGGTCTGTCGTGACCTAATGTGCCTCGGTGTACGGGTCCTGTGGTGCCACTCAGCTGCACCGTGTGCAAAAGACTTGTGATTTGTCAAAAAATTGGCAAAAGACTTGTGTGCGCGTATCGTGACTAGTCCGAGACGCCGTGAACATATTTCTGATGTTTTACCTCAATTAGGATGGTTCACAGTCAAGCAACTCATTGTATACCAAACTACATTTGCTGTGCGACGTATACTTCTGAAAAATTCACCGCCTCAGCTACTGACGATCATAGGTCGCGGGTCACTACTTTACATGATCACGATACGCACCAAGCGCGTCTATTCACTCTTTCACAGATTCGAACTGTGAGTGGTCGGCGTAGACTTAATTTTCGTGGCGTTCAATTTCTTAATTCCACCGATCGAAATCTTAATGCCCCATTGTTCCCAAAACACTGAAACAAATTATTTTAGCCCGAACCGACATCACTTGATGAGTTTAAATTTTACACTAAACTGTTGGGAACATCTAGCAAATAGTAAGCAGATTGCAATACCTAGCCATGGGTGATATGTTTCGACGAAGTTTTTGGATGTTATATGATGTTTGCAAGTTAGTGGGCATGTGTGTTGTTAGGAGTGTGCACTGTAAAAAATCGGTACACGGTTGGTGCAAGCACAGACGGCTATCAAGCGTCAGCACCATGTTGTCGGGATTTTCCGAGCCATGTGGCATACTTGGTGCTATCACTGCGCTTTAAAAGGCACAGCTATCCCTCATATATCTATCGGGAGTAAGGCTGCACCCTTCACCCGAACAACATCAACGAAGATTCACCAGAGTGCAAGCTAGATCGCTTAAAAGTGCAACCTAAAACGCTCGAGTTGTATTGTGAACTATTATAATCGATCGCCTAAAAGCGAGGCGTGTAACATTGCACCTTTTAAAGGGAATGGTATTTGTTCGCGCACCGAGCCCTCCTCCCATCCTGACAAATTGAAAAATAAAAATAATTGGCGATGGAAAATACCCACATATTTAATTTTGTATTTATCTTACCGTTTTGCTTTTCCGAATATCTCCTTGAGTCTGCAATCTTGTTTAAACATGTATTCTTTAGGAGCAATTAATCATTTGGGCTAAAGTCCGGTTTCATTGCCTACAATCTCAAAGCTTCTCTGCCGATATAATTTTCTGAGATAGCGCACAGTCCTGGTTCACACTGCTGGCTGCGATTATTTTCAATGTCCTCTCACAATTATCTTACGAATCTTTACCACGTGGAATGGCAATATGATGCTTATCATATTTGATGTTAAAATAAGCTTAACATCCCTTCTTCACAAATGGAAAAATCATCAGATATGTAGTTCTATCTTCGGCTGTTGCATCTTTCCAATTGTATCACATTTTTCTGGTAGCAGTTTACAGTTTTTTAAAGAGATACTGAAGAAAAGTGTGGGCTGAATTGTTTAGCAATCCGACGTTTGAAATATTACGCTAAATAGGCATCTTACTTTATTCCCCTTCTACCTCGACGCCCAAAGGCATAATTGCAAGTACGGCCTAACCTAATTTTGTGTCCTGAGGCGTGTTGGGAACGAACCCAAAGTGAAATAAGACCTAAATTTTGGATGTTTGTAACGATTGTACCATGGTTTTAGAATTAAAATTGGACGTCGTGGTCCAGCATCATGGGAACGGCGATGTACCGCAACAAATGTTTTAGATTTGGAGATTCATACAAATGTCTCCTTCCCACGGCGGCATGGTGAAGGGAAGTTACAAGCCCAGCCTCCGTCAGCTAAGGGAAAACATAACTGAAATATAATCACTTGAATCATGATAAACGCTGCTTTACGAAACGTGTTGACGTGCTTCACGAAACACTTGGGTAAGTGGCGAGAGAGTGCTTAAAGATGTGTTATGGACAGTTATCGCACGTGAGTTATTATGCGCTTGCAAGCATATGCCCACAGTTTTAGGCTTTTATATCATTATTTTGAGACGTATTTGTTCTTGTGCTAGTGCCAGTGTTCAGATACACGGTGAAGAACACTTTTCTAACGTACTTACTGGTTGAACTCTTCTCTGTGCCTGGAGCTTTAAGACAGGAGTTCCAATCGCTGAAAAAAGAGTAACAAAAACCGACAGAAGTTATTTGAAAAAGGTCTTCTGTCCATGAACAGCCCCCTGCTCCATCGGTAATTATCTTCAGGTCAATATCACGGCGTCTAAGGCATAGGGGGAGGAAAACGTGCAATGCGCACCGCGTAGGGTACGCTGACGGCACGACTCATGATATCTTTTTGTAATTTTTGGTAGAAGCAAATACCCACGGTTTCTATGTGACCTTAACATCATGAGACGCTCTCTCTTTACGCGCTATGGCCAGTTTTAAAATCAACCCTTAAGAACATTTATTTAAAACCACTTCCATGTTTTGAATGATTAAACTTCTTTTAATAAAAATAAAAGATTTTTAAATTGTCACCGTTGTATTTATTGACTCTTTCCAAACATGTTGATATATATATATATATATATATATATATATATATATATATATATATATATATATATATATATATATATATATTCGTTGAATATGACGGCGAAATGGGCCTTTGTTACTTTTCGGCTAAGTGATTCTATGGTCCTATTAAGCTTCTTGTTCTCGCTGATTGAATTCTTTTAAAATAACACCAAACGACTCTGGGCTTTGCAACGTTTCGATGTTTCTAATATCATCCTCGGGCATAATTAAACATATTAAATACACAGCAAAATCGATCTAGTGTTCGTAAACATTCGCGTCGGTCTCCATACCTTTTAAAATGAGCGAACATTATTGCATAGCATAGGCAACTAAAAAGCAATCACAAGAGATGCGTTATTCGTGCGGGCACTTCGTTTTCAAAGTTTGCACGTTACCAATATCCTTAAAATCTAAGACATTATCACTAATGCTACCTTCACTAATGCTACCTTCCTAGGCAGTGGAAGGTAGCATTAGTGAAACCAATCTTCAAGAAAGGCTCAAGGAGTGACCCCAGTAATTACCGGCCTATCAGCTTGACCTGTATTATTGGCAAAACGATGGAATATTTTGTCCAACAAGCTATACTGGAAAATCTCCTGGTAAACAATCTGATTTCGCCCTACCAACATGGTTTCCTCCCAGGAAGATCTTGTGAATCGCAAATGCTGACTTTTTTGGAAAAGTGGACTGAGTCTCTTGACAAGGGTGAGCCAATTGGCGTAATATACCTCGACTTTAAGGCATTCGTGCGTGCCCCGGCTGATTTAACTCATGCTTGTTGGATGTTCTGGCTGGGTACGAACTTCCTCACCAAAGAAGTAGTGTAGGGTGCTCGTGTGGAGATATCTCCGTGGGTCTGGATCTTCTGGCCCTTGTTTCTTGGTATTTATTAATTACCTCCCGGTTGTCGGACTTGTGTTTGGATGATTGGTTGTTTGGTTGTAAACTTGACCTCTGGTGCGCTGCCTGTCTGCCCGCCCGTAGTGTTCTGTCCTACACCTTGGTAACCAGAAAGAACCTAACAGATATACCATAGGTGGAGTCAACTTAAGAACATCCCAGGTCGAAAAAGACCTGGGCATCCAAGTGGACAGTGAACTGAAATTCCATGTGCATGCAGCTGGAGTAGTAAAAAGAGCCAGAGGTCTACTCGCTGTCATCAGACGAACTTTCAGCTTTCTAGATGCAAACATGGTATCGAGACTGTACAACGCAATTGTGAGGCCCTCCCTAGCGTATGGAAACTGTATCTGGGGCCCATTCTTTGAGGGCGACAAAATCATGCTGGAGAGGGTACAGCGCCAAGCAACCAAGCTGGTTAAAGGCTTAAGGGACCTATCCTACCATGACAGACTGAGACAGCTCAAGATGCCAAGTCTAAAGTACTGTAGAATACGTGGTGACATGATCAGTATTTACAAGCTTGTTACTGGCAAAATCAAAGCTGAAAGGCCTAGTGAAGCTACATGACTCAAGCTACGGAACAAGAGGAAACGTCTATAGACTAAAAAAAAACAACAAGCAAGGACGCTGGTGAGGCGATTCCACCTACCGATTCGTGCCTGCAACAATTTGAATAACCTGCCTGGACATATTGTAGAGGCCAATTCAGTGGAGGTATTTAAGAAGAATCTGGATTCACTCTGGCAGAGTCAACAATATGATGTCTAGTATAAACCATAGTATTTTGGGAGCTTTCAATGTTTTTCTTACGATCCAATGAAACATCCCACAGAAAATTCCCAGTTATTCCGCATTTTCCCTAACGAGCGGCTGGAAGTCACAGGCCTTGGGCCTCTTTTCTTCTACCTACATCTGCATCTACATCTACATGATCAATCATAAACATACACGGATACACAATGATATTTGAATTACATTAAACTAACATATTTTTAGTACGGGTTCGCACTTCAACAGCTAGATGTTCTGGGTTTTAGCCATTTACTCTCAACGGGGCGCTTTCATGCAAAGCTAGTTTAACCACCAGATTGTATCCGTGTATGTTTAAGATTGATCATTACTTAGATTTTAAGGATATTGGTAACGTGCAAACTTTGAAAACGAAGCTCACGCACGAATAACGCATCTCTTGTGATTGTTTTTTACTTACCTATGCTATGCAATAATGTTCGCTCATTTTAAAAGGTATGGAGACCGACGCGAATATTTACGAACACTAGATCGATTTTGTTGTGCATCTAATATGTTAATTATGCCCGAGGATAATATTAGAAATATCGAAACGTTGGAAAGCCCAGAGTCGTTTGGTGTTATTTTAAAAGAATTCAATCACGAGAACAAGAAGCTTATTAGGACCATAGAATCACTTAGCCGAAAAGTAACAAAGGCCCATTTCGCCGTCATATTCAAACGAATATTGCATCAAAGAAAACCTACTCCCGAAGTACTCATATATATATATATATATATATATATATATATATATATATATATATATATATATTACCCTTTATAATTATTCTCATTGGAAAAAAGCTATAGAAGAAATAACCCTTGATAAACCAGAAACCAAGAGATTTAAAAAAACGCCAGTTTGTGGGTCTGTATGGGAAGCAGTGGCGTAGCCAAGAGGGTCCTAAGGGTCCGCGGACCCCCCTTGGGCTGACCTTATGCACTGGAAAACACGAGCATTGGTCTCAGGGGCCCCCGAGCTCGGTCTCAGGGGGCCTTTCGATCTTGGTTTCACGGATCTTTCGATTTTGGTCTCAGGACCCCCCGAGCTTGGTGTCAGGGGGTCCTCGAGCTTTGTCTCGGAGGGGGATCATCCGAAAGCATCCGATGCATAAGGCTGACCTTATGCACTGGAAAACACGAGCATTGGTCTCGGGGGCCCCTGAGCTTGGTCACAGTGGGCCCCCGAGCTCGATCTCAGGAGCCCCCCGAGCTTGTTCGTAGGCCCCTCCCGAGCTTGGTCTCAGGGGACCCCCGAACTTTGTCTCAGGGGCCCCAGAGCTTGGTCTTACGGGGCTTCCGAGCTTGGTTTCATGGGGCCCCGATCATCGGTCTCGAGGGCTCCAGGGCACTGAAAATTGATATCGGGGGTCCCTGATCTCTGTCTCAGGGAGGTCCTGAGCTTGGTCTCAGGGGGTCCAAGCTTGGTCTCAGGGGGCCCCGAGCTTGGTCTCAGGCAGGGGCGTAGCCAAGGGGGGCAGGGACAGCCGCCCCTCCCTGAGGGCCCGAAGGGCCTCTGAGGACACGAGCCGTGCGAAGCACGGTTCGCCCGCACTATGCTCTGTGGCGAAATATGACATTTTATACCAGACAGGGCCCTCTTTAGCCCTCTTCAGCGCTCTATTCTGTAAAAAGCAGGGCTATTTTACCCATCAGGGCCTTTCGGCGCTGTCGTAGGAGCCCTTTTCGGGACGCCGCCCCTCCCTGAGCAAAATCCTGGCTATGCCCCTGGTCTCGCGGGCCTATCGATTTTGGTATCGGGGGCCCCCGAGCGTAGTCTCAGGGCTCCCGAACTCAGCATATTGCGAAATGTTGTTGTTTTGGGGCAGCGCGGGCACTGGCGCTGATGACGCCGGAAGCTCCAGCGACAGGCTCTGACAGCGGGCGGCGATGGAGGGCCGAGTTTTCTGTCAGGGAGAGTGCCCGAAACTGACAGCCGACAACGCGCCTCCTGTCCGATTTTTGACGCGCGATAACTGCATAGTTTCAGCTTATACTCGTTAGGAGAATCTCGCTACAACCGAGTTAGGCAGGTTTTCTGCATGTAAAACAAAATGCAGGTGATAGTCTCGAGCTGCCCTACCTGGATCCTGTTCTATTAACATGTACCGGCTCCAACGTCCTCTCACTTCCACCAATCATATTTGATCATCTGCGCCCAAGCCGTCGACATCTAGAAAGTCAACGTATCACGGGAGCGCGCCGTGTAAGAAAATGTAACAAAAGAAAATATCCAACAAAACATTTTTGAAGTTTGCCTAGCCAGCGTCCACTACCCACAGTATCTGTGATGCCCTATATGATAATCCTGATCACTACCAATTTCTCCATTGCAAATGGCGTGCTTATAAGCTGAAGTATATTTTCGCGATATTGACAAGGCAAGTTCTTAACACGCGCATTGACGGGGTCTGAGCCACCTTCGCATTGACGGGGGGGCGGGTACCCGCCCCTAAGATTTCGAGAACCACGGTAGGTAGCGAAAAACGGTAAACGGCGTTGGGCTGCCCATCCACTTCTCCATCGAAAACATTTGAACCATTTTTTTGTCAGGTCACATTTAAGGTCACGAGAGGTCAAAACATGCCCGTCATAGGGATAACATATAAAATTCAGTTTTTCGGGCATTACATCTGAACAAGTAAAGATAGAGCAAAACGACTAGAACTATATGAATCCTCTTAGCAAGCCGAATCGAATGATATATAATTTGACCTTGCTAGGTCAAATCAAGGATTTGACCTGACCTGAGGTCAGGTCAGGGTCAAATTATATAAAATGCATATCATTAGAACCGCAAAGCCCAGGCGAGTCTAATGCAGCTAAAATAAATGCTCTATCACCATCCGTTACTGAGTTATTCCGTAAAACCATTTTCCCATGTATTTCCAATGGAGAGGTCATGCGTCGTACCTGACCTTAGGTCATCGATATCAAAATACCGGAACATATTTTAGAGAACTCGGTGGGGCCATTATGTGATATGAGTTTCAATCGGATAAGTTCACCCTGCTCCGACTTATGCTATCTTAAACTTTTTTTGAGGTCGGGTCACTTGACCTGTACTGGTGACCTGACCTGAGATGACCTAACCTTAAAATTTTCACAGAAGTTGTAAAAATGATGAGGGAAAGATATACCAAGTACGGCGGCGCTACGCGCCTTTTTCTATCTCCGAAAACCCGAAGGGGGCGGTCCCGCCCCGTATGTGTTAATTTCAACGAACCTCGGCGAATGCAGGAAAATGGGGAAGTTTCAGTACACTTGACCCGGACATCTGAAATTGGGTGATAAGGGAGAGTGGGGAGACATGGGACGCAGGAGAAGTAGGACACGCTTATTTTTTATTTAGGAGTAAGCCAAAATGATAATTTTTCGTTGATTCCCGCACTATACGTGCCGCTGCACATCACTGGGGAGACAGCTTCCTTTTCCGGCGGGTGCTACAAGCGAGAGGTGATTGTTCCTTAAAAAGTTAATTTTTTACGTTTTCTTGAGTGGATTTTCTGCTTAATATGTTACCGAAAAGTTGGCTATTTTGGTCCACTAAAGCTGCTGTCGTATTCTCCATCGATCTGTACCAGCCTCGAATAACGAAAGGGGTTTTAATTTTACTGACATCGCAATTCTGAAAAAATGGCGGGGTCGGGAGAACTGGGACAAGTTGTCCCACTTCTCCCCTTGCTGTCCCACTTCTCCTTGTACTGTACTTTGACTGATTGTACCTAAATATTTTTACTTTGATGGAAATATGGTTGCGTCGGATTTTTTATAGAGTGATTCTGGTCGTCAGCTTGTTTTTCTTCTTTCGTGGTTTATAAATCGAGACCAGAATAAAGACCATAAGTTCCATATGGCGGACATATCTATAAAAAAACAAAATTTCATCCATGCAACCCCAAGGGGTAAATCCAAGTGGGGGAGGGCGATGGGACGATCGCCCCCCCTTGGACCGACCTTAAGCACTGGAAAGAAATGCCCCCAACTTCAGCCGCCGCCCCCCGCAGGAGGGGCGTCTCTACGTTTGCCCCGCAAATTGTCTTCCAAATGCCACCAAAATTTAGTGTAGTCGGGCCCCTTGTAATCCACTCAAAGCATTTGAGTCTGCGACCAGGCCCATCAGAATTATCCCAGGCCCACTATCGAAGCCGAGACCCTATTATAACCCGTTGCAGAGCATTCTCCTGTATTTCACCCGGACTCCCTGTGGCTAACCGGGCCCCTGCGGTTAACCCGGGCCTCATGTGGCTATCCGGGCACCCTAACATGCCTCCAGGCCCCTTGTAGTCCACTTGGAACCTCCGAGTCTGCGACCGGACCCCTCAGAATTATCCCGCACCTACTGCTACCGAAGCCGGGCCCCTATTCTCAACCTTTGCAGATAATTCCCCTGTAATCAACACGGGTCATTTGTGACCACAGCCGGGCTCCCTGTGGTTGACCTAAACCTCATGGGGCTATCCGGGTACCCTAACATGCATCCAGGCCCCTTGCAGTCCACTTGGAAGCTCTGAGTCTGCGACCGGGTCCCTCAGAGTTATCCCGGGCCCACTGCTACCGAAGCCGGATCACTATTCACAGCCGTTACAGAGAAATCCCCCTGTAATCCACCTGGGCCCTTTGTGACCCCAGTCTGACTCCCTACGGTTCACCCAGACCTCCTGTGGCTATCTGGGGCTCCTGAAATGCTTCCGGGGTGCCTGTGGTTCAGTGGGACCTATGTGTCCGCGACCGGGCTCCCTCACGATGGCCTCAGACACATACTGTGGCCGAAGCCAGTCTCCTTTTTCCAGCATTCATGCCTCCCCATGTTCTAACTGAGCCTTCTGTGGCTACTGTCGGCCCCTGCCTTGCTTGTGGATTCCCTTTGGTCTCGGCCCCTTTGTAGCTGTAACTTTGGGCCCGGGTTGGGAGTAGTAGGTATAGTATCTTAAAATCTTAATTCACGCAGGCCATAGAATTTTGTATACGGGCTAAGATGGTCCTGATCAGTGATCCTAGTCGAAATTTTGCCCAGTCCATGGATTTGTGGAGATCCACTCCAATGATGAGTGGAACTCAGCGATTTTAGGGCCAGTTCATAATTTTGGGGCTACTACAGTCCTTGAAATTGTTTACCCCCAAAACGGAGGTTGACGTTTTTCTTGCTCGCCGATGCATCTTCATGTGTACGTTTTTCATTGAAAAAATTATAATTTGTACAATCGGGCCCCCACAGCTATTTCGGGTTTCTTTCGAGGAGGCCGGGCCCCCTGTACGGGTTCGTCTTCACTTGGGAAATTACTGGATCTGCTCCTAGCCAACACCTATATACTATGTACCTGCCCTATCCTTCATGCAAACCTGGAGAATTAACAGATCCATATATCAACGTCCCGTGCGATACATCACCGCAACAACAAAAAGTTTTTTTTTTTCAAATGTGTGTATAATAAGAATACCTAAATTTTTCAAATATATCGCGCAGACAATCAATTACAGCTTCTACAGTTTATTTTCAAAAGGTGTCATATAGATGCTACGCTTTATAAGATTTAGATATGATTCTTCAGTAGTCCCACCTCTCCCCTTTGTGTCCCACTTCTAAACACCCATTGTCCCAGATCTGCGGCTGTCCCAGTTCTCACTAACCATAGACTTCTACAAAAACTTAATTTTTCACAATTCTTCTCTGTTTGCGCCCTAAAAAGACACATACATCCATAACCAAATGTTTCTTCCACCATGTGATGCTTATACAATCTACCAGAAACGCTTAACTAAATTTATACCATTTTTTAAACTTACCGCTTGTTAATGTCCCAGTTCTCCCCACTCTCCCCTACCGCCGGCACGGGGCTGGCAGTCAGCTTCAGTTTTTTTTTGGCTTAAATCGAGTCTGAAGTTGTTGCAGATAGCCTTAGGCCCGACCGAGCTCCACACCACTGGTCCGTGCTTGACCGTTAGAGCTATTCCGATGACTCGACAACAGGAGGACTCCGCCCAAGGTCAAACCCCGACGCACTTCCACGATATTGAACACCGAATGATGATATGTCCAGGAATTCGGCTAATCAAATGCCGCGACGGACTAGACGCTGGAACAGTGACAAGAGTTAATGTGAGTCTTGATTAACACGCGCACTGGGGGGGGGGCTCGGAGCCCCCCGAACTGTTTTTCCGAGGTGGCCGAAGAACCGCTCGTAGCCAAAACACGATACTTTGCTACATTTAACAGGAATCTAATAGCACGTCGATTGGTGAAGATTTTTTGGAAATCGGTTGATTTTTTTTACTTATAGGCTTTCAAAGTCAGACCTACCTTTTAAGATCGCCGTAATCGCGCGGTAGGACCGGTTAGCTTGCATTGGAGACCGAGTGGTGAAGTCATAACGCCATATAACCGGGATTATATGTCAAGGTCACCTCACATGAAGGTAAAGGTCAAAGGTCACAGGTCAAGGTCATATTTGCACTTTCAAGGTCACTGACCACAGTGTTTCCGGTCAAATGGTGTTACCCGATCTGACGTATATTATGCTATGCTATATTATGCTATCGATAAGGTACCCCTATACAAAGTTCAAGGTCTAAGCTCAAGGGCAAAGGTCATTGGTAAATGTTAATCCTCATTTGCCGCCAAAGAGTGACTATAGTGTTAGTCAAGGTGTAAATTATAAGTAGTATACCATATTGTGACCTTAAAGGTCAGTGACCATGAATGACCTTTTACCCCAAAATTGTAGGGAAGACTCTTTGATACCTTCTCTATATATAATCTTGCTCCGTCTTTAGCTTATTTCCCGCCATTTTCCCGCATAATCGTGGTATTTACCGATCGGTCCGCAGCATAGCCGAGATTTGACCTTTATGACCTCGTTCGAACTTGAAGATATTGACCTAGGTCAATGAAAATTGGTCATGATGTAGATCACCATAGCCCCCACCCACCTCCCAAATGGCGTTTTTCTACACCTCTTAGTTTCCGAGATCTTAGGGAGGCCTACCAGGCCCCCTTCCAGTGCGCGTTAGTGCCAGACCCCTCTCCAGTGCGGGTGTTAAACGATTGCCTGCCCAGTCTCCAGCATCTGACGTTTCAAAATACCATAAGGGATCAACACACCAGGGAGCTGACGCGAACTTCGGAAGCGGAAATCTGCCGCCTGGGTGGTGAACACGTCCCAGACACATTCCTGGCAATATTCTGAGGCAAAGCCAGCACCTGGACTTCCAAACAGACACTTTATACACAGTGGTGTATTGACCTCTTCAACGCGACAGGCCAGCCGAGTCGACCAGGTGGGGTACGATTCCGTATGAGTAATGAGGTGCACGAGTGGTCAGATCCCCTCCCTCGCGATGCTAACTGAACCAGAGTGATAAAACCTAGCGCAGTGGAGGCATGTTCTGTAACACCACTGTAAATGAGAATACTTCAACCCGAGGCAACTTGCGTCCGCCTATGGCATCGCTGCTCACATTACTTACAGTATAGCTTGAGAAGGCACGCATCCGACATGGGCGGCGAGCACTATGGACTAGGCAAGTGTGACAGAAGCTCCCTGTTTGTGAAACTTGTGAAACAGACCTTTCAGAAAATTTACTTCCGCGTCATTAATGCTATGCCGGACTACTTCGAAAAAAGCCATGGTGAGAGAAACTCATGCCGGAAGTCAGGTGTCTCCAATTTTCGTATTACCAGTATTCCTACTGTATCCTGAACGCCCTGGTCCCTCAGAGGTGGCAGCTACACTCGGGACTATCAAAACTACAGTCTGAGAGTCAAAATCACAACCGAGCAAGAGCCATACAGCTCTAGTCATGAATGAAGTCGCCCAAAAAGTCACCTCGCGAATGAAGTTGTGGACACAGTATGCCACGGATGGCCAGTGTAGTGCCCTGTCGCAGCTATCAGGACGGCTGAGCTGCAGCTGCCGCTGCTGCCTGCAGCTGCTTCCGCTTCAGGGCCTGCGACTTCACGGCGGAGGCCTGCTGAGCGGAGAGCGGCACCACGGCGCCATTGGCCAGGCGGATACCCAGACCACCGCCCTGTAGCCGCACCAGCTTCCCTGCCTGGGTGGCGCCGCCCCCGCCCCCACCGCTCTCGGCCGCCGCCGTATTACCAAGTGACGGCTGCTGTGAAATGGCCGGAGGCGACGGCGGCTGCACTTTAGCGGGCGATTTCTGGCCCGGATGAGGCGCAGACGCCGCCGGGACGGGCGACGATGACACGGCTGAGTGTGGCACCGTGTCGATATGATCGGCGGCCAGCGCAGAGGCCAGTACCAGCGGCTGAGGCCGGGCAGAGCGGGCGGCAGCGCCGGTGCTAGCGACAGATACCGGGACGGGCGGCGCCGACGATGACACCGCCACACCCCCTGCCACCGCCGCCGTGCTGCCGGAGACGGCCGCCGCCGGGCACGGCTCCTCGAAGGAGACTGTCAGCCCGGCCAGGCTGGAGATGACTACCGGCTGGCGAGGCCGGTGGGTGTAGGAGGCCGGGGCCGGGCCGCGCCGGGTCGACTGCACCCCGCGCGGCACCGGCAGCGCAACGCGCGGCAGCCGCACGGTACGCGGCGCCCCGCCACGCGGCGAGTACGGAACGGCTCGCTGCTGACGCCCTGGCGATACCGCCGTCGAGGTCTGGTACAAAGGAACTTTGTGAGTGCCCACCACGGAGGTGGTATTCCCTGCAGTCGCTGCCGTCACGACTGTCTGTGCCTTCACCGACGACGCTGTGACAGCCGAGAACGCACGGCTAGCGGCTGTCATCTGCTTCTTCCTCTGCGCCTCCGCCAGGATCCGGACAGCCACCTGCTGCGCCTTCTCGCTGGTGAGCACCACGTTCATCGACTGCAGCTGCTGCATCACCATCCGCACCTTAGCCGCGATGTCGGCTGTCATGACCGCGTCGTCGGCCGGAGTCTGTTGAGATGACGTCGGGGAGGCTGGAGCTGCCGGCTGCGGCGCCGGCGCTGCCGCGGTTGGCGGCGACAGGACAACGCTGGTGGCTGGCTGCAGGACGGTAACCACGCCGCGCGGCAGTGCCGATGGACTGCCGGTCTCAGCGGAGGCGGCAGTGATAGCTGGCTGCCCTGCCGCCACATGCTGAGATGTGACCTGTGCTGGTGGCGCCACCTGGACCAGCTGCGGCCTGGCCGCTCCCAGCACCGGAGACGCCGAGGCCACAGACAGCACCACGGGGACAGCTCGGCCGGCGGCCCCGGCCTGCTGCAGAACCACCCTGGGCTGGGCGGCTGTTGCTGCCGCGGCGGCCCTCGGCTGCACCACCAACGGCCCGGAATGCCGCACCGTCGGCTGCACCGTGGCGGCCGAGCCGTCGGCTGGGACCGGCAGCGGCAGCGCCGCGCCGCCGCTCAGCCTCTCCATGAACATACGGCCGTCGGTGCCGAGCTTCACCACGAACCGACGCTTGCCGGCGGCCGGCGGCGCGGCAGGCCGGATAGGCTGCACTGGCCGCACTGGAAGTGGCCGCACGCGCTCTCCGTTGGGCGGCCGGACCGGTCGTACCGGCGGCGAGCCACGCCCGCGTGGCCGTCCAATTCTGCCCGGCCGCACCGGCGCGCCGGCCACATCCGAGCAGGCAACGGCGGGGCGTCGCGGCGCCACGCGCGCCCGGCCCCGCGGCAGCGGCAGCTCGCTGTTCCACGCCAGAGACGGCCCCGCCAGTGTCGCACTGGACTTGTCGCCCTCTCCCTCCGACGACATCCTCATCCGCTGCGGCGGCGGCTCGTGCTCCTCCTCAGAGCTGTGCCGCGCACTGGCCGCCGCTCTAGCTGTGGACGGCGGCGCCGCCGGCGGGTCGTCCTCGTCGTACGCGAAGTCGTGCATTTTGCGCACCTTGCGCAGCCGGCCGCGTGAGCTGACCTGCGGCACAGCCTCGGCGCGGTCGTGTCTGGCGCGCGGTCGCTTCTGCGCCGCGCCGCGCTCCGCTGCACGCTGGTTGAGTCCGGGTCGCTTCTGTTTGACGCGTCGGCTCCGCTGTCGCCGTCGGCCCTCCTCTGCGGGACAGACGTGACCGCTGTCAGATGAGGGTCCACAACATACTTCTGACTGCGAAACCAGCGTTATTGAAATGCTACTTACATGGATATCAGAGTTCCAGCCTGTTCACCAATGATGGGTGGAATAACGCAAAAAGGAATATTCTAACGCGTCATCGTCCTACAAAGATGAGAGAGAGAGAGAGAGAGAGAGATCCACGCACCCATATTTGCGTTCCCTTGCTCAGCGTTCGGATGGCGTTAGCATGCAAAGGCTAACATTGAGTCTATTTTCTTTCACAAACTTTTCCGAGTTCAGGACGTAACCAAATTCTTAATCCAGAGTTCTATCGAATTTGTAAGAGGCCGCACTTCCAGCAGAACTTTGCTCGACTCACTTGACAAATAAGGAAAAATCCAGCATCCTCGGCGGCAGCCGCCATCGAAAACATGCATATCTAACGTTATACTACACAACATTATAGGGCGGAATCTACCTCACACTCCTAGCAAACGAGTAACCAGTGCTTTATAAAAGACGCAAATTGCATCGAAAAGAAGGTAATTTGTGTCACATAGTACTCTATCCGAAGCTCGAGATCCCATTCCTGGAAATGCTGACTGGTTTATCCACGTCAAGTTTGCGATGCATTCTTAATGGATGAAGGGTAAGTTCGAAAGTGCTCACTGAATAATTGCTGACAGTATCCCGGGCTCTAAACCTGGGCGCTGCCGTGCTGAATATTCACAACCATGCGTTTGCTATTGGGTTAACCGTTCGGTTGTCTTAACCCTCACCCCGGTGGGGGAGGTGTTTGAACACCCCCTTGGGGTTTTCCGGTGGCATGAAAAAACGGCGGCAGGAGCGCCGCCGTACTTGGCACACCTTATCCTTGATAAATTCAACTTTCCCCCAACATTTTGAGGTTGGGTTACCTCAGGTCCGATCACCAATGCAGGTCAAGTGACCTCACCTCCAATAATGTTTAAGGTGGCATAACTAAGATAAGGGTAAATCTATCAAATTAACCTTGTACCACATAATGGGCCCATCGAGTGCTACAACATATATTCCGAGATTTTTCATATCGATGATCTAATGTCAGGCACGGATCATAACCTCTCCATTGGAAATACATGGGGAAAACAGGAATTGGACTGTATTTGTGTAGATACAGCCTTCATATTCTCCAAATTGTAGTATCCTGGACCCCTTTCTAGGTTCAGGTTGCAATTTTTACCCGTGACCTCTGAGAGGTCATCTGGGCTACTTTAAGGAGATTTTCAGACTTGGTTCTATAACTTTGCAGGAGATGACGAAAACGCTTTTATTTTGATACAATGACATTTATATTCTGATTGCGAGTCGATTGATGTGCATATTGACTATGGCAGTCCAGAAAGTGACCTTGACCTGACCTCAGGTCATGTAATTTTTGTGTTTTGACATAGTACAGCCATATTATACATCATTTCGATTCGCCGTATTGAGAGGAAGCGAATGGTGCCTAAAAATAATTCTAACTCAACTCTGTCAGGCACTAGAGACCAAAACTCTTCTCTAACATGCCACCTTCTTTGACCTGTCAATGACCTCAATATTGACCTGAGCCAAATAGTGGCCGATGTAATTTCTTCATGTATTTGTACGAGCTATCAACAGCTTTCGTATTTTTTCGCTATCCCGTATAGGAGCCGAGTTCGAGAGGAGGTGTTTGAACACCCCCACGATGGCGAAGGTGGCTCGGAGACCCACTGGGGCGGGTGTTAAATATGGCGCGAAACATATATTTGACGCAGGACTGAGACAAAGACAGCGACTGCATTGTTGGTGCACACAAAGGCCCAGCAACTGCCTGCAAAACGTACGTGTCCGTGACTTGTTCACTTTCGAACCATATCAAATAGGATGTTTCAACATAATACAAGGATTTGATCTGATATAACCAGAAGATAGAATATACCGGAAAGTCCCTTGATTGATAATTCATTTGTCCCAGAGCTCACCGTTTTTGGAGAGTATTTGTGAAGTGGACCGGCAACCCTCGCGGCACCGCGCCAGTCACAATCTCCCATGAACGGCAGCGCACGGCCGCTAGACTCGTAAAGAGCAGGGGAGGGCAGCCGTGAGGGTACTGTGCTCAGATAGAGCTATGCTTCGTAAACTGTGAGTTACGAGAGACGCGAGCTATGGAAGTAGCAGGTATGCCAAACCAGACTGATACCTACCTCACCTCACATCACAGGTAGACGTCATAATAATAGCTATAGAAAGGGAGTGTCCCAATTTTATAATGGGTCTTGAACTGAGATAACAGTTTTGTAGAGCCCGTTGAGAAACCGCTATTGGCATATTTAATTTGACCCACATATCTCTGCATAAGACTTCAGCAAGCTTTAACGTTAAAAGTAAAGGGATTGCCTTATTTCAAACCCTAACCAACCATCTTCTATATGGTTGCAGTAGTCTGATTGGTCCTAATAATACTTGTTTTATGTGTGATTTTATGTGCGATTTTACTTTGCATGCATGATTTTATCTAGCTTTTATCCCACGCTGTTATCTTATTTTGAGCATTGCCTTCATTTAATGACTGACGTGGAAACACGAAAGGTCACCCCATTGTTTTTACCTTGTGTGAATTGTTTCTTAATATACTGAACTGAAGTGAACAGACGGGCACGCGGTATCCGGTCATGAGTAGCTGGTTCGGTCGCAAGCTAGCGGCTTATTTAGTGGCACGTTTGGTGGTAGAATAAGGGAACTTCCCCAGGTCACAGACAGCGTCCAGGGCCTAGCGCCTGACACTGATCAGGACAAGTGCCCGATGGAGGATTTCTGTTCATCTTAGTCCGTATCTGGAAGAGAAATTTAGGCCTGGAGCTGGATAAGACGAAACACTGAATCGCTCTCATTAGCAGGATCAGGGGATACGTCAGAATCTACAGCCCTGCCATCCAAGTCCTAGATTGTTTTATAAACCAGTAAATGGTTTACAAAACACCGGCAAAGACCAGGCAGACGTAGCGGGTTACTTGTGATTGCTTTCCATATATTACAACACACTTACTAAAACACTTGCGACCGTCGTTGCATTTTCGCAACAAAAAACATGTCATGATAGAATTGGAGCCTGCGAAGCAGGTCTCCCTGATACAAATATCCAACTGACACTGTATTTTATGTTTTATGTTCTGGCGACTGACGTCAAAATGCTGACCATTCACACCTATTGTAAACCTGTGACCATCAAATCTCTATGTTTAGTTGCAATTGTCTGACTTCAATCATTACGGTCATAAATTGATTAATTTTGAGCATACTCCCTACACAGATAATGGGTACTTTTCTCAAATCAGCGCCCTTATACGTTTAAAATCTAACTCCTCGACTATTTCTGCGACTTCTCAATTATACAACATCAATGCTTAATTTCGGTGCCCAGGGCCTGTTCAGCCGCAAGCGGTCCATCGCGGAGAATGCGCGCGCGTAAAACGGCACATATTAGACGTCTGTTGTCATCAAAATAAGGAGCAATCGCACATGCCATACCGATCACATATCATATGTATACCCCGAACTGTGAGTCCAGGACCACGCCTAGAGCCAAAGCCAGCTCGTTACCAAAAGGCTCCGACTCGGGGAAAATTAGATGGCGGCTCTGGAAGACTCTGTAGCCCCACGTTGAGTCTCTGTAACCCTACCACCCAGAACGCGCAGTTTCGCTCGGTATATGCGGATCCTTGTGCCGCTGAGCCAAATGCTGCGGCCTTAGCCCGTGGCCGCACTGACGCCGAACTTTGGAAAACACCGGCAACACCACAACACATCAGCCGGTAGCCAATCTGGGCCGGACCCCGGGGAGGTGCGTTCGGCGCGATTTTACGGCTTGTTGGGCCGGAGTTAGCCACTCTTTCAACAAACGTCACGCCGGGGCCCTCATCAGAGCCAGTAACCGGGTATCGACCCGCCGGCTGGAGCCGCGTACCGCAGCGCGGCGGGTAACACACGTCAACAACACCTTTGCGGCAAGGGCGAATAATCGTGTGAACCCAATGATCCAGTCAGTTGTGTGATTTAAACGAATTCGGGAGCAGTTACGCAGCCCAAGTTAAACTTAAATGGCGCCAAATCATTTTTCAGCAGCAGCTAAATATTGCAAAGTCAGAGTATGAGCAAACCTTCCAGGATTTGAGGCGGGCAATACTATCGCGGGTAAAGACCTTACGATAAAAAACACCGGACTAGCTTATCTTTCAAATAATATTTTCCAAGTTCCATCCGCAAGTATTATAGGCTGTTCACATTGACGTCCGCAAAAAGCTAGGGGTGTTCGGACCCCCTCCCCCTTTGCCAGAAATAGTCAGAAATTGGCTGACCCCTCCCCCTTCGTCAGAAAACGTCAGAAATTGCCAGCTCCTCTACTCAGCAAAACTAATGCCCACATAAAAACACTGGTAAAATGCGCAGGGGTGTGCATTTATATCCTTTTGGGTTGCCACAGCATCCCCAATGAATTTTGAAGTGGTATCATAATATTCTTTAACTTTTGATGTTTAATTTTAGGTATTTTTAAATTGCTGCATCTGGTGAAACAGGACTGTGCGGAGGCTACAACATTCTACGTTATAATATCCATTTTGGGGGCCGTTCACATATGTCAGCCAATATTGGTGTTCGAACCCCCACCTCTGTCAGAGATCGTCGGAAAATAGCTGACCTCCTTCGTCAGAAACTGTCAGACCCCTTTCGTCAGCAAACCTGTTGCCGGGTTGCCCACCTCAAAACTCTAGTGAAAGGCGCAGTGGTCTGGATCTATATCTCTTTGGGGGTGTCTGAATACCCCCAATGAAAGTTGAAGTGGCATCGAAATATTGTTTACATTTTCGTTTTTCCTTTTAGATACCTATGTTTAATGTGTTGTTTCGATTGAAACAGGTAAGTGAGAAGGCTAAACCACACTACGTTATACCATCCATTTTAATATGGTGATTATTGACAGTTTACATTTTTGCACCCGTCATTTTCCAAAAAATTCCCTGGAAAGACGCCAAAAGAACAAGTAAAAGGTAAACAAGAGCACTGCCCAGGCCTCTTTCTAACAAGACCTCGTTGACAGCTAACATAATTCAACTTTGCAGACTGGTGAAAAATTGTTTGGGCATTCAACAATAACAACTCGGTAGATTCATCTCAAAACATCGGTGAGCGTTGTTAACGCATGGAGGAACGGGACAAAAGACTTGAGAAACAGCCACGTCACTACCGAAAAGAAATAACGTGAAAAATAATAGTAGGGAATAGCGTACATGCTGCCGCGAAAATAAAAGACATGAAGAAGCCGCCACGTTATTGTACGACTTCTTATTTTGTTTGAAAAAAACGGCATAAGGCAGCCAAACAGCTACCATCGGCTGCAGGGGTCTGTGGTTTTACATTGTAGGAACATACTGATAATTTTGCTAGAACTGGTACCAAACTCTAGTTTTGGTTACGAAACTTTAATTTACTCACTCTTCAATTGCCCTGGGCGGGCACAGTTCTCGCTAAATAAAAACGTCCCGCAAAAACAATCCATAAAATGCCAGACCCCTCCCCCTTCGCGTCTGACGTCATACGTAAACAGTCCCTTCTATCCAACGAGTGGTCGCAAAATCGAGCCATTGGCGCAAGTCCGGCACTGCCCTGACCAGCGCAGTCGTTGCACCCTCCTCACCGTCGCAGCTCAGCTCGTCCTCGGAGGGCGGCGGTGGAGTGGCCGGCTTGGGCGGGGGCGGCGGCGGCGGCTCCAAGTTGGGCAGTCTGCCAGGCCGGTCCGAGTCCGCCCACACCGTCTCGCCGCGATGGCGGAAATCTGCCGGCCTGCCGCAATATCTCGCATCACTGCCTGGCCCCAGCACCCTCAGAACTCCCACCAGGCAAAAAAGGCAGGCTGGTGCAGCTCCCAGTGTCGCTCGAGGCATTGTGTCTTATGACCCCTCCGGACGGCAACAGGCGGTTCAGCATACGGCTGAAAACCTATCGCTGTCACTCATGCAAAATATATCACGAGCCAGCTGCAAAATTTAACGAGCTGCAGGAAATTCCCACCCACGCGGCAGGCAGACAGCGCTGGATGCATATTGCCTGCCTGATTTTCCAATTTAAAAATGTCAAAGATATAAGTTGATATAAAGAATGTTAAATCTACTCAGTACCCTAAAAAGGCGATGAAAAAACAAGGAACGCAAGACCAAGAGCCAGTGAAAAACCGCAAACGCTTTAATGCTGAAGCAAAAACATGACCAAAATCAGGTTCAAATATCGTACTTTTTTGACAACTTTACTATGTTGAGACAGTATAAGTTAAACGCACATTGTTCTATTGAAAAATTATTTCTATCTGAAGTCACGGCTACCTCGAATAAAACAGTGCGATGTCTGTGCAATTAACAAAATAGGTAATCACAACTGGAAACCACACCTGTTGATGTAGGCGAGCCATTCCTGGCAAAGTCGTTTGCGCATGCGCCGTACTGAGGTGCTGATTTTGGCCTCCAGTGGCTGGAGCTCTTCCAGGATCTTCTGCAGTTCTAGCCGTAGCTCTACCTCACATTCCGGTTGCCGGTCTCGCTTCTGCGGTCGTCACACCGTCCGTTAGGGTCAGTCACTGACGTGGCCTACAGGGAGGGCTGCCAGTCTCGCATCTGCGGTCGTCACATTGTCAGTTAGCGTCAGTCACTGACGTGGCCTACCGGGAAGGCTGCCGTTCTCGCCTCTGCGGTCGTCACACCGTCAGTTAGTGCCACAGTCATGGTAAACAATACAGCTACTGACATGGCCTATAGGGAAGGCTGTTTTTCTCGCTTCTGTGGCACACACGCCGTCAGTAGGGGTCACAGCCACATCATATCAGTCACAGACTTGACCTACATGGAAGGCTCTCGGTCTTACTCATGCGGCAGCAATGTCATCAAGTCCGCTGTGAAGAAACGGCTGCGGTGGACCACACAGAGTCCTAATTCACTCCCCAGTCAGAGCGATACAGTCTCACTAACACAGTGCCCCACGCCCATTTCAACGGTTCCGGCTTATTAAACGTTCTAGAAAATTGATTTCTAATACAAATATTATACAAAAGTCTCTGAAAATTGTAATATACAGGCGATGTGAGCAGGCAGCCAACGCCACTGACACCACCTTCTCGATTGCGACAGCCATGCAGCCTCGCCGCGCGTTAGTGAGCTGACCTTTTTGCCGGAGTCCTGCTGCTCGGGCGGCGTCAGGTCGGCGATCAGCTGGCGCAGCGCCGGGAAGGAGGCGGCCACCAGCTGGAACTGGTAGGGATCGGGCGAAGGCAGGTGGTCCGGGTCCTGCACCTGCTCAGGCACCGGCAGCGGCGCCGGCTCCGCCCGGCCAGCAGCACAGCCGGACTCGGCAGCCGACACCAGAGCCGACGGCGGCTTGGCGTCAGTAGTCTGTCGGCTATGTCCGCCTTCGCCCGGCCGGCACCGCCGCTGGACTCAGTCGCCAACACCAGAGCCGACGGCGGCTTAGCGTCAGCGTCGGTAGTCGTCTCGGCGAAAATTACCTTGGTGCCGTGTTGCTCTGGTTCGGTCTTGATTTCAGTCCGAGGTGTTTCTTTGGTTATTGACAAAACTGCCAGCTCTGTTGCGCTCAGTTTTTGTGGTTTCTCATCACCGCTTGTGCTGGATTCAGATTTCGTGGCACCATTTCCGGAAGATTCCTTCACCGACTCCTCCTGGGGCTCTTCCTTTACATTGACGGCTTCAGCCTGGTTCGAATGACGCAAGCATGTACCACTGTTGACCTCTGTACCATTTGCAAGCCCACGATCACTCTTCGCCGGCTTGACATCCAGTTCCGACTTCACTCCACACTCTTTAGCCTCAGCGGCAGTGGGCTCTGGAGAGACCCGGTCACAATCTGTCTCCTCAGTCATCTCAGACCCACCACTCTCTGTTTTCGACACGACGCTGATATCCCCCGACGCTCCACCATCCCCGGCCGAGCCTTGAGCCGCTCCGCACTCGACAGAACCAGTCGCGTGACCCGGCTCTGGTTTGACTGCATCTTCAACAGCCGGAGCGTCGGGGCCATCACCGCCGGCGCCGGCGCTCCGCGGGACCGGATCACCGTCACTGCTGATCAGGTCTGGTTCCACTTCCTTCACAGTTGCCCTCTCTGAGGCCGCAGCCGCTGCTCCCTGCTGTACCGACGATGCACTCTCCAGAGACGAGTCACCTTGCTTAGCCGCCAAAGCATCACTTTTCAGAGGACTGGGCGACAGAGAGGAGCGATGAGAGCCATCCTCTGGACTCTGCCCAGGCGGAACATCTGCCGAGACCTCACCATTCGTCAGAACTTCTCGTAGGTGTTCTTCTTCTATTTCAGGATGACCGTTTGTTAGGTTGTTCTCGGTCTCCTTCGATTTATTCTCCTTCCCCATATGTTGTTTCGGAACGACTATTTTCATCTTCAGCGGCTTCCGCGGGGTTTCTGTGCCGTCCGCAGTGGGGGGACGCTGCGCGGCTGCTCTCGCCCCCGCTCTCCACTGGGCTGCAGGGCTCAGTCTCGGGCACCACCAGCTCATCATCTTCCTCCTCCTCCTCTGCGTGCTCCTCGCCCCCGCTGGAAGCGGCGCCCTCTTCGAACATGGCCGAGTTATCGACCAGCCACACCTGCCGCTCCGTCTCCTCCTCCTCTTCTGCCTCCTCGCCAGACGACACATCTTCATCGTTTTCCGACACTTCATCCACATCAGTCGCATCACTATCCGAACCTGCATTACTTTCACCATCCTCTGACGCAGATTGACGCCTGGAGCGTTTCGTTTTCTTCTTTTTCTCTTTCCTCGCAGCAGCTTCCTTTGCTCCTTCCCTGTCCTCGTCCTCGGAGACTCTGCTCGTCTCGTCCTCGCCCTGACCAGAGCCGCTGAGCTCGTCGCCCGACTCTGACTGGTCACTGGAGGCTGACTGGTCGTCCGAGTGCGGGTCCGACTCGGACCCGCCGGCCAGACTGCGCCGGGCCGGTACCCGGCTGATACGGGCCGCCCGGGTCGCCTCGTCCGCCTCCCGTTCACACTGCTCTGCTATCTGGGCCGAGAGGGAGGATCAAGTCACCCTCTGTGCAACACAAACGAGGCGTCCATGCCGCACAGGTGCGATATAACTCCTATCAACACCTCCTAACGCCCACGGCACTCCTTTGAAATGTAATCGGAGAACTGATCAGCACGTGAGCGCCACATTTAGTCTGCTGACCAGTGCACCAAAAAAGATCAGAGCATATCTAATTCATAAGTTTTCCTCAGTTCTGCTGCAAATTATACGGAGAGAATACAATAAAGCAATGCTGATACTAACTTACTGCACCACAGATATACATTAACTACAAACGTCATTAACTGTACATCATTAACTATAACAACATCATAACATCATTAACATCATACATCATTAACTCCTAACTATACATCTGATACATCATTAACTATAACACTGAAACGCAATCCAGTTCTAGCCACCTATAAAATTCAAAACAATGCCCTTGAAAAAGTAAACTCAATACGAGATCTTGGAGTGTGGCTAGACTCAAAATTAACGTTTCAGGACCACATTGATCAAACCGTCAGTAAGGCAAACAGGACACTTGGCCTGCTGATAAGGTCCCTCCAGACAGGCCATCCAGTGGGAGGAACGAGATCGAGATCAAAATTTAAACTGGACCCAATCTTGGCAGCTTATTTTGGCAATGTTCGCTCAATTTTAGAATATGGTTGTATTCACTCGGGAGGGGCTGCCAAGACACATCTAGACAGGCTCGAAAGAATACAACACAAATTTCTTATTTGGCTTTCAAACATTTCTCTCAATCACTCGCAGTCCCTTGACTACTCTGATCTTTTGGAACATTTCAAAATTTGCAGTCTTGCCTCTCTCCGTCTGCAATACGATATCATGTTTATCCAAAAGATCATAACAGCCAGGACTGACTCTGCCCTACTGCTCGGGAGTTTCCCGCTGCGTGTACCGCCTCGGCACACCCGAGCTATGACCGGCACCTTATTTCATGTTCCGCATGCTCGGATAAACACGGTGCTGCGTGGACTGTTTTGTCGAGCGCCCAGCAACTTCAATGCACTCATGACTGCGCGCCCCCACGCCGATCCGTTCAGGTGCAGCCACGCACAAATTAGGGCCCATGTAAGATCTTTTATTAGAGCGACCCCTATCACCAGAGATATTGGTAGGCTGTGAATGGTCATCATTTGGAGAGCATGTAACTTAGTTTATTTATGATGGTGCTGGTTTTGTGATATATTTGTACCATGTATTATGCCTGATGTCTCTCCATTAGAGTTATATTTTATCGTGTCATTGTTGTATGTACATCACCTTTTATTGTATTGTAATGTGGGTGTTTAACCATCTGGACTTGAGCTGTCACTGGGGCTTGCCCTGTTGCTCATCAACTCTTAATAAACAACAAACAATACAAACACAAACACATCGCGACTTAAAAAAAACGGATCAAAACTAACGAGAGCACAGCCTAAGCCGGGTACTGCAGGGTCGGGGCCGGCCGGGACCCGGCCAGCGGCGGTTGAACCCAACACACCTGTTTCTGGAGGCAGCGATGGGCGTTGCGCGCACGCGAGCTGCGGATCTGGAGGCCGCAGTACTGACACGCATCCTGCCGCGCGACACCGGGTGCAAGGGTTAACGAGTCGTCCCAGTGCAGCACACATTCAACAAACGGTGTGCACGCTGGCTGGACACATGGTAGGAGGAACAACTCGGCCAATGTCATAAATAAGTAGCCCAAATGTCGAACAGCCAACCTGATAGTTATTGTACCGCAAAGTGACGACAAATTCAACCATGCGTGTAGCTCATGGGTCAGTTTGGCACTCACGGGGTCGGCCGCGGTGGCAGGGGCCGGAGTGGCCTGTAGTCTGGGCCGTTTGGCGGGGGTGACGCTACTGGCCCGCGACGACACTGACGGTGTGGCCGTCCCCGCCCTGCTCCTCCTCTTCCCTCTGGCGCCCTTGGCCGGCGATGCCTCCCACTCGTCATCGTCTGCCTCCTCCTGCGGCTGCGGTGGCGCCTCCCCTGCGCTCTCCTCCGAGTCGGCCGGCCCGCCGCCGGCCGCCAGACAGGTGTAGCTGCGTCCCTTCCGCGGCGTGTTCTCGCCCCGGTGACGCCGCCGCAGCTCCGTCAGCCGCTTCTGCAGCTGGCGAAGCTTGGCCTTGGTCCACTTCTGTCCGGCCGACACCAGTCTGGGCGGCGAGCGGGCGGAGGCGGGGGCGGCCACCGCCAGCGCTGCGGGAGGAGCGCGCCACGGACGCCGCCGGTACAGGCGAACGTCCTGCACCAGAAACTGCGGGAAGTGCAGGTACTCGAAGCCGTGCCGGTCGCGGCCCACCACCGTCTCGCGCGGCTCCGTGAGGGTGGCCTCCATCACGCAGTCCTGAATCGACTTGTGACTGTGCTGCCGGATCAGAGACAGGGAAGGTCAGAGACATGTAAGGTCAGAGACAGGGCAGGTAGGTCAGAGACAGAAAGGATCAGAGACATGTAAGGTCAGAGTCGGGGTGGGTCAGAGACATGGTGGGTCAGTGTGTTTTGTGGTTTAGGGCGCTTCAGCGTCTAGGCTATATAAAGGTTGGGTCAGAGTCAGGGCGGGTCAGAGATTGTCGCGGCCTCAACGCGTGACCACATCTAAACTTCACATATAACACACTTGAAGCAAGCTGAACAAATGAAAGACAATTGTCAATCCCCTACTCCCACCCGGAACCTTTACTTACAAACAAATAGTCGCACAGCGTTTTGAGCATCCAGACACGTTCGTAAAAGCTGAACTGGTGAAACAGCCTCCTCTCGAACGGGTTTCTCTCGCCGACGACGCTCCAGAAGACAGGGTCCACTCCGATGGTCTCCAGCAGACGCTGGGTGTCGCCCTTCTCCCGGTTGAAGGCGCGGTACCACAGCTGTGTTCGCGCCGCCAGCTTGGACGTCCAAACCGCGTACGGCATCGGGGGCAGCTCTGCCAGCCGCATCCGGACCAAAGGCGCGCTGCCGACGCAGAGACAGACATCAGCAAGGACGGAGTCCTAAACAAGACGCACGACTCCGAATCGCGCTGCCGACACAGGTTGGGGCGTTCCGGTCACTCGAGGCACCGACAACAGAGCGTGTCTACACTGGACCTGCAGCAATATAAAACGGTCTCAGTCGCAGCGACGGCTTCGCTGTAGAGCGTCATTCGGCACACCAGCGGCCAGCGCCACGACACTGAACATGACATGCAATCTATGTCGTTTCTTCGGCCTGGTGTGTAAATAACTGTGGTCAATCGACAGCGGCTTACCACGGCTTGGATCAAGATTATAAAACTAGTTTTTCGCACGGACCTGATACGAGCCAGGCTGACGGACACTCACCGACTTAATATGACACTGAGGGAGCATCTCATGGCTTCATGCCAGAACGTGAAGGGGCGCACATTCCCAGTCACAAAACACTTATTCTGGCTTAATTATCAGGCGACACACGTGTACAAACCATAGCCCGCTGGCCGCAATATTTTCTGTTCCACAGTAAAAGGCAAAAAGACATTAACACGCGCCCCACTTGAGGGGGGCGAAATTCGTCCCCCTTCCTGGTTTTTCCCAGATAGCTAAAAAAACAAAGAGACGCAGAACAACAAAACTTACGGTACCTTATCCCTGATCAATTTTACACATCTGACCAAATTTTTGAGTTAAGGTCATGCCAGGTCAAGGTGCTATTCAGGGTCAAGTGACCCGACCTTAAAACCTAAAATTACGAGTTTGAAGCAGCGCCCAGGGAACATTAGCAAACCGATTAGTTTGAAACTTCCACAATATGATAGGGTCATTAGGGTCTACAAATCTGCTATCTCGGAATTTTCGATATTGGTGACCTAAGGTGAGGTCAATTTTTTGTTCACTCCATTATAAGTCAATGGAGAAAAATAGAATGGACTCGTTTTCAGGAAATACTGGATAGGTAAGGCTGACAATCCTCAAACTGCCTCTTCTTACCACGATCTTGACCATAAAGTTGAGTTTTTGAGCATCTGACCTCTCAAAAAGTCATATCAGGTCACGGGAGCAGAGAGTGATTGTTTTGCCAACAACTTCTCACTGCATTGATATAACTCTCCCATTTTGCTTGCATTATTTATATTGTCACGGGGAGTCGATTGATATGCAACATGACTATACCAGGTCATTCTGTGACCCTGACCTAGGCTGATGTCAGGTCATTTTGATTATTTGACTTAGAAAGGTCATATTATACATCATTCGATTTGCTGTGATGAGAGGAATCCAATGATGCATAAAGATTTGCTCTAGCTCCCCTGAAAGCACATCTAGAGAGGGAAATGTACACTGCTCTGTTGTAAGCCTATGAAGAATTCTTTGACCTATGCTGACCTCAATATTGATCTGACATAAAAATTCTACTCATAAATTCTCTTTGTCTTGTCCAGAGCTTTCGAACGCAGCCCGTAATTTTCTTTTAGCTTTCGTGAGGAACGAGATACGGAGGGGCGGCGAAAAACGCCCCCAGCGGGGCGCGTCATGCAAGGGACCCCAGCGGGGCGGGTGTTAACCCGCGCCCCACCGGGGGTCCAGCGCCACCTTCGCCCCACGGGGGCATCGATGGCCCCCCTCTAACTCCGAAAATATGGGCGTTAGCGCAAATCTGCAAAGTGCAATAGAAAGCTCGCGTGAATTCATCAAGAAATTACTTCACATGTTTTAGTGCTCAGGTCAATGGTTTGACCTCCAGAGGTCAAATTAGGTCAAGATCGGCTACTTTCATCTCAAATATGCAATGCTTAAGCAAACTGGGCATAACTCTCTATGCCATTAGAGCTATTGAGGTCTGGTAAAGTACAGATGATAGGAAACTGTCAGTTCTTTTTCCGCTATGTGAAACGTAGAGACCTCCCGCCAGTGGTTTGACTTCCAGAGGTCATCTCGTAACCTAAGATGACCTGAGGTCACAAAAGATCAGAGAGTGACCTTGCCGTATATCAAATGAAAGCCAATGACGAGACAAACACGATGGTGTTTGTTTCAGCGCTCTAGCTTATACAGGTCAAAAGTTATTGTCAAAATACTGTTTTTGACCCCTGATGACCTTGGATGACCTTGGAGAGGTCAAAGGGCAAATGTGGCCCCTGGCATCTGTGAAAGGGTGTCCAAGAACGCTTTTCTGATCAAGCTGAGCATTTTCAATCGCTTTTGTGACTTTTAGATCATAAGACAGCTTTTCCCCATGCTTTTTCAATGGGAGAGGTTACCTCGTGACCTGGCCTCAGGGCACGAAATCGAAAAATCCCGGATATACACCTTGTAGACCCTGGAGGGGCCATAAAGTGTAGGAAGTTTCAAATCGATCGACTTCGAAATGTAGCTCTTACAGAGCTCTAAAGTTGAAGTGAGGTGACCTTGGTTGACCTCGTCTGGTGACCTGACCTTGGGTGACCTGGGGTAAAAAATTTCAGGGATGGTGGCAAAATGATGCAGTGAGAGGTAGAGCCCTCAATCGCGGTGCTGCGCCTCTTCGTTTTTCTGCTATCCCGGAAAAACCTTAGGGGGATCGATGGCCCCCGGTGGGGCGAGGATTAACATTAACTGGTCAGAAGAGATACTTGCGGTAGCACGACTCTACCACTTAGGAATGTGCCATCGGACTACTCCCAACTGATCAGTGACGTCATCATTACAACTCCCACCTCAGTAATGACGTCACCAACAAAGCTCCCGCCTGAGCGTGTCATTACCACAACTCCCACCTGAGCAGTGACGTCATCAGCATGGCCAGAGTTTCGGAGGACTGTGGCACCAGCAGTATCCGTTCCAGCTCGTACAGCGGCACCTCCAGAATGTTGAGCGCCCGCAGACTCAGGTGGATGAACTGAGCCACCTGCGGCAGCTGCGGCGCCGCGCGGACCACTGGTCAGGGCACGGGAAAAGGGCATCGCAGTAGAGTCGGCATCATGCCACTGGTGTTTCACCAGCCAGTTTCTAATGCTTTGGAGCCACTAAAAATTCACATGCCCATACGAAAGTACTATCAATGTCACGGATGTTCAGATGTTCCCAGTGAAGACATTCATTCCAGTTTCTCTCACCTCCCACATAGCTCTGAGCCGGTCCCCAGTGTGGCCCTCCAGGAGCTTCTGCTCCCACTCCAGCACCCGTTGTTCCCGCCGCTCCCTCTGCTCCTTCCGCAGCTCCAGCTTCTTACGGCGGTACTCTCTGTCCCGCGCCGCACGCTCGCCCCGCACCCAGTGCAGCACGTGCGAGAAGTACGCCGCTGTGAAAATGAGACGCCAGATCAGAATGTGCCTTGACTCCGTACCCAGGCAGAACGTGCAGCCTGTAGGGTAACCGGGGAAGGAAGACGCGGTGAAAATGCCTCTTACAGTATATGGAGCAAGTAAGACATCAGAGGGACAACATAAGATACCCAAAGACACTGGTGCTGAAGTGTGGATGATTGGTGACTGGGAGGGAAAAGAAATGCACCAGCGGATAATACTGCATCAAACAGCATTACTCGCCAATGAATTCCAAACAGATACGAGAACATATTGAGATTAAAAGAAGTGGATTATGACTCTTGGTTCATCTTTGAAATTAAGGTGCCAGGTCGGAGTTCAAGGTACTTGCTTTCTTTACAGGTTTTGGAATATCAGTCACGAGAATGGAACTCAGGTATCTACCAAAGTGCATTAGATAAAATTGCATAGGCCGTGCCATAGCATTCGTGGAATATGGAGAGGACCAAGAAAGCTAATCAACGCAAGACCCTCAGTAGCATTTAATGCATTATATCTGACTCTTTGCCAAATACACACATATCGGAAGCAAGTGAACTTCCAAGTCAGAGAAACGCAGTCACAGGGGCTCGGACTGACCTTTTTTGCCGCGCTTGGAGCGCCGCGTGGGCACCAGACTGTCGCTGACGACGGCCTCCGCACCCTCGGTGGCCTCCAGCGTGCACTGGTCCCGTAGGTCCCTGTCGGAGCAGAACAATGTCTCAGCACGTCTGATGTACGGAGCTTCAGCAATCACCGATCTCGCAGGTCCCTGTCGAAGATCTCGGGAAAGTTTCGACACTGCTGTCTCAGAAGGGGCTGGTATGGCCGGATGAGAGAGGTGGGGAGGGATGAGGTGCTAGGGGACGAGTGTTGCGCCTCGCTGGAATGTTTACATCACGAAAAGTGTTGATCACGAGACTATGGCGTAGGATTCGTTACGAACATCTACCCTGTTGAACCAGACGTTATCAGCGGCTTTGCTCGTGTAAGCGTGAATACAGCGTCCTCATAATTAACTGTGCAATCTGAATCGGGCGCATCTTACGGTGTTGTTTCGTCAATCTCATGGAGGATTCAATCAATGAAGTCAGATCAAAATGTATTGCTAAATAATAATGTTATCCGATCGCAAGCCTCCTTATTCCTGGAATCCTGGCTGAGGCACTTCCGTGTGATTCACGGCATGACAACCAGACTCGTGTCAATTTTGAGCAAAGCTTGTCTCGATTTTAGTGTCCAGAGCCTGAGTTCATCGAAGTTATAAAAAGCGGCGTAGCATAGGAAATCGTCGTTACGTTTTGATTCGCCTAAATATGGTGCATTGTCCTGCCATCTAGCACCGATGTCAGTTTGCCGTCACTGCCGCGTCACTTTGGGGAATAAGAAGCCCTGCCTGATCGCAACACGACATTTCTTATCGATGAGCATTGGTCTGTCATCTGAGTTATTAATTTGTAGAGTTCCACGTAATATCATATTGTTCAATTTTAATCTGGCTTGCCATTCATTTTCTTCCCCTCAATACATCCAAAAATCTATCCTATGAACTGCACCGGCATATTTCATTAATTAAATATATAAATGAACAACAACTATAAAATATATATCCTATGAAACGCACTGGTATACATCATTAAAGAAAAATATACGCGAACAAAAAAACAATCAAAATGCAAAGCAGTTTTCGTAGCATACTCAGCTCAGGACCCGAAGGAGAACTTACGATACTAGGGCTGGTGTTAGGGACACTGGCCACTCAAACACCGATTTGAATCCTTTGACGTATAACCTCGGAATGGGCATTAACTCACGGCTCCATCTGCTGGATGAGTTGCTCCATCAGCTGCTCCAGTCTGAGCGCACGCCGAGTGATGCCATGCTGCGGCCCGTTGTAGCGGTAGCAGTTACGCAACATCAGACGCAGGTCCCGGAACAGCGCCGTCAGCGAGTCGTACCCGCCCGAGAGCAGCCGCTCACGTACTGGGGGAGCCACACACACAAACACGTAAACCACTGATGGAGTCAGATACACAAACGCACGTGAATCAATGACAGAGCCACACACACAAACGCACGTCAATCACTGACAGAGCCACACACACAAACGCACGTGAACAGTACCGTCAGCAAGTCGTACCCACCCAAACACGCTACACATGCCATTACAAATTAAAAGAACAACAAATACAAATCAAATAGGAGCACCACAATAATTTGACAGACGTCCCCAGAAGTAATGTTCAGTTCCATCAGCCACGGTTGGTAGTGCCCTGATGAGATCCTAGAACTATCTGCCACAAAATTTGCCCTTTTTAGCCATTCCTACGGCGCAGAACATCGTCCCAACACTTGTAGGAGCTGAGTTAGAGTCGGGCCATAGATTATGAGACCGCGTGCTGCAGGGATGTAAGAGCCTCTCGAGGACGTGAATTACTCGTTCCATCGAGCGGCTAACAGAAACGTTAAGGAAACATGAATCACTGACAAAATCCCGACAAAATTCCTCACTGAAGAGGAATATACCAAAACATGTTGGCAAAATGTTCCTCCGATATTTGTTGGGTCGGAGAGCCGCTGCACTCCACGGAGATCTGCCGAGCCTGACTGGCCCACCTTTGTTGAGCCAGACGGGCTGTTTGACAATGGTCGGGTAGTCCCAGAGCTCGCGCTGGGAGGTGTCCACCGCATTCATGAACGGCCAGTTCATCGGGTAGTGCGCCGGCATCATCAGCTCCCGCAGAACGCTGTCAACACCACGCATGTCAGCCACTTTAAAAAGACAAATCGGCCGATGGCACAAGCCCTCACATCACTGTCCATAGCAGTGACGGATCTAGGATTTCGTTAAGGGGGGCCCAGGCTCGGAGGGCGCCGAACCTGAGGGGCGCCAATTTCAGTCGCGGATCTAGCCGGTCGGTTTGGAAGGGACAAACCACAGTCGAAAAGCAAAAAAAAAAAAAAAAAAAAAAAAAAAACGTCACGCAGTCAAAAGCTGCGCCACCAATATCACTTGCCGGAAGAATTTTGGGGTATTTCAGACGAAAAGCCAAAAAAAGGGTTCGAGATACTTCTTCCTATCCAAGGCTGGCTATACTATGGAGGTCTGGCTATACTATAACTGAGAATTATTGTTATTTACTCCATGATTCTGATGAAGGGCTGTGCCTGAATATATAATCTTCAGTGTTTTTTACATTTCCGGATTCGAGGGGACAGGCCAGGGAACATCTTATCAACTTATGTTCTGTTTGAAGTTGAGAGTTGAAACACCAAAATCTTGCTTATAAACTAAAAAGGAGTAGGGGAAAAAGGAGGTCGATCGCTTTGGGGGCGAAAACATAGTTTTGTCCCGAGCTTTTCCGTTTGGGGAATGCAATTTTTGCCCCCTGGATCCGCCACTGGCCAATTTACCACCCGAAAGGCGGCCAGTGTCAATGAAAAACGCGTTTAAAAAGGATTTGTAAATGCTTATTTTCATGAAGGCTTCCTCTTAGTGAAGACATCTTCACGTTTACCATCAAGCATATTTCGGGCCAGCTAACGACTGGTACCTTGGTAGAAAATGCTGAAAGCACCCACTGACGCTAACTGAAGCACGATGAGCAAATAATACAGTTATCTTCGGTCATGACAAAAACTGGGGCGTCGTATCCACCACCTCCACTTATCACAGTTGTCCTGGCTAACGGCTCCATACTGAAATACCCGATTGACGCTAACTTGAGCCTCATAGGCCGCAGAACCTCTGCGGGCCTGGGCCCTGAGTTTTTGGTGACTTCCTGAGTTTATATCGAGTCCCCTCAGCTGATCTAGAACCGCTTTAGTTAACTAGGCTCTCACACTGAACTTGAAACCTATATGTCGCCGCTGAAGCCTATTAAGCTTTTCGGGGCCCTTTTATTGATATAGGGCCCCATCAACAGGTCCTGGGCCCTCTGAGCTAAAAACTGGAGCTCTGAGCTCTGAGCCCCAAGCTGGATTAGTGTCCCTTAAGCTGGTCATTGTCCCCTGGGTTGGTATCGTTTTCGTTTAACTGATATAGATCCCTTCAGCTTGTTTGGGGCCCGCCGTCCGTATCTGGACACTAGTTCGGCGAGCCACCCAGCTAGTCTGGCCCTATTAGTTTTATGGGCCTTCTGAGCTTCTGCAGGATCACCTCAGAGTGTCTGGGCCCCATGAGTTGAAAATTGAACCCCTGGGTTAGTTTTGGGTCCCTGAGCCTATTTAAAAACCGTTTAGATAGGTAGGCACCCCACGCTGGTCTTGAGAATCCTGTGTTGGCACAGGTCAAATGAGCTCGTCGGGCGCCCTTATCTAGGTCCCCTTAACTGGCACGGGCCCCTCAGCTGATTTTGGAGACCCAAAATCCCTCCTACCGGATTCCACCCACGACAGATTTCCTGACTCCCTGAGGGCCCCTGGGGGCCATTGCGGATTTTTCCAGGGATCAGCGCTGGGGTCCCTCCCCGAGACAAAGCTTACAACATGTCTCTGTCTATATACTCTAGCATCTGCCAGAGTTGAGCTAGAATAATATAGGCACACTTCGCTTCCTCTCGTTACGGCGAATCATCAAATAATGCATAATATGACTATACTAGGTCAAAACATAAAAATGACCTGACCTATGGGTAGGTCAAGGTCACCATCTAGCCTAGCATAGTCAGTATGCATATGAATCAAGTCACAATAGCAATAAAAATGGTATCAAAATACGAGTTTTATCAATATTTCCTGCAAAGCAATTGACCCAAGTCTTAAAAGCTGCTTAGGAAGCCCCAGATGAACTCTCAGAGGTAATATGCCTAAACTTGCAACATGAACCGATAAAGAGGCCTAGGATACTATGATTTGGGGAATCCGAAGGTATTCCAAGCGGCGTCTGCAGACATAGAGCAATTTTTCGGAAAATTTCCGTTTTACCCCATGCATTTTCAATGGAGAGGTCATGATTCGTACCTGTCCCTAGGTCATCGATGGGAAAAATCCCGGGATAAATCTATTAGTACTTTTTGGGCCCATTATATGGTACAAGCTTGAATTCGATAGGTTCACCCTTTTCTTACTTACGCCACCTTAAACATTTTTGGGGTGAGGTCACTTGAACTGCGCTGGTGACCTGACCTGAGATGACACAACCTTAAATTTTGAGGGAAAGTTGCGGAATTGATCAATGATAAGGTGTGACAAGTACTGTGTCGCTTCGCGCCGACGTTTTTTCGTGCCACTGGGAGACCTCGAGGGGGTGTTCAAGCACCCCCCAACGGGCCGGAACGGGGCACGAATACTCTAGAACAGGGCTGAGGCCAAAAGGGAAGGCTCTAAACAATGTCTGCAATTTTTTAGGTCAAGGTCCTTCAAGGTCATTGACCTATTACGGCACAACCCAACAAATTAGGCCTAATTTACGCTATAACTAGCGCTGTGCCCAGGCTTACCAATGACCTTTGATCAAGCATTGATCATCAAGGCCAGTGACCTTTAAAATTAACCTGTAACCTTGATCTAAACACTGAATAACCTTTACTTTGATGTAATAGCATGCGTCATAATAGGTGTCGTAACATTATGCAACGTCATTTAGGGGCTGTCCAGGAGTACCTGTGCTCATCAGGGACACTTATGCTCTCTGGAGGGGCCTTTGCTTCGATGAGGCACCTGTGCCACCCAGGGGCGCCTTCGCTCCCCAATGGACGCAACCTAGCTATCCAGGGGCATCTTTGCTGTTCCGGGGGTGCCTTTGATACCCAGTACCCAAGGGGAGCTTTTTCTTATCCAGGTTCACCTTGGTATTTAGGGCCGTATTTTTATTCAAGGTAACCTATACCCCAGTGGCGCCTACCCTATGCAGGGGGCGCTTAGGCTATCCAGGGGGCGGCAATTTGCTATACATAGGGCGCCCTTATGCTCTCCATGGGCACCTCATTCAGAGAGTGCCTCTGATATTCAGGGGCGCTTTTCCTATCAGCAGGGTACCTGTGCCATCTTGGGGCTATTCTTATCAAGGGACGCTGCTGTTATTCAGGAATACCTACACCACTGTCGAGGGTCGCCTTTGCTACCCAGAGGCGCCTTTACTTCTTAGGAAGTTTGGCGCCCGTGCTTTAAGGAATGCTTTGGCATCGATTGATTGCTCTATTATTGGGCTTAGGTGCGCGTGAACCTTGAGCTCATGTAGCGCCCATATTGTTGCTAAGGAACGCTTATGCTATCAAAGGGCGCCTTTACTATCCAGGGACGCTGTTTTATTCAAGGCAGTCTGCTCTATCCACGGGCATCTGATATATCGGGGGCGGTGCCTAGGTTATTCAGGAGGCGGCTTTTTTCTCCACAGGGGCGCACTATTGCTTTCCAGGGGCGCCGTTACTGCCCAGGGGTGTCTTTCTATGCAGGGGCGCATATGCTGTCTAGATGTATTTTTCAATCACAGACATGATTGAAATACATGCCCCTACGTTATCCTGGGGTGCTTTTTGTCTCCGGTGAGGCGCTATTTTTCTCTTTCGGCACCAGTTTATTAAAGGGCAGCTATGCTGTCCAGAGAACCTTTGTTATCTGGGGCTGCCTTCGTTGTTAAGGGGCGCCTTTGCTACCCAAAAGGAACGTTTTACTTTAATGGAGTGCCTATTTCCCTCTAAGCGGCGCATATGCTGTCTTGGAGCGCCTTTGCAAACATGGCGCGCACTTTTCTATCCAGGTGCGCCTTTGCACTTGAGGGGGCGCCTCTGCAATCCAGGAGGAGCCCAAAATAGATGGAGAATAAAAATTCTTAAATAAGGCGCTCGAACACTGAAATAAAGTGCCTAGTTATCAGAAAGAGGCGCTCATCTGCTGAGCGGGGAGGACTGCTGGTTGGTGAGGGCAGCGTTCTCGGAAGTGGGGCGCACATACTGAAAAAGACACCCGGTTGCAGCGATGGAGCACTAAGCCTTCAGTTATAGGTTAACGAAATGTGGTTTAAGGCAGTCCATGCTCAAATTGAGCGCTCGAGCCCTGTAACAGAGCGCGCGACTGTCGGACAGGTGTGCCAAACCATAGACAATAGGGAAGCTGAAGATGGAAAGGGACACCTATGATATCCTGGGGGCGCCTGTACTCTCAGGTGAGGCGCTTGTTTTTCTTTCTCAGGCGCCTAGTTTATCCATGACCGCCTATGCTGTCCAGATCATCTATTTCAAGAAGGGTTAACTTTGCTGTCCAGGGGCGCCTTTGCTATCCAAGGGCGCATATGATATATGTAGGGCGCTTTATGCAGAGGGCGCCTAGGCTGTCCAAGGGCGCCGTCCTAACCAAAGGCCGCCTTTCACTTCCCTGAAGTGCCTATTTCTATGTAAGGGGTGCATATATTATCTAGTAGTGCCCTTGATATACAGAGACGCCTTTTTGTCCAGCGGCGCCTTTGCTCAGGACGCTGCTCCAATCCAGGGTAGCTGAAGATGGATAAGGGACATCTATGTTATACAGGGGGAGCCTGTACTTTCCAATGGGCGCTCATTTTCCTTCTCAAGCACCTAGTTTATTTAGAGAGCGCCTAGGCTATCCAAGGGCGCCTTTACTATCGAAGGGGTGCCTTCCTAGGGGCACCTTTGCTGTCCAAAGCACTTGTGTCCAGGGTTGTCTTTGCTGTCCAGTGGCGCCTCCAAAAGTGCATATGATATCCGTGGGCGCTTTATCCAGTGGGTGCCTGGACTATCAAAGGGCACTTTTTCTATCCAAGGGTTGCATTTATTTTCCTGAAGTGCCTATTTCTATCTAAGGGGCTCCTATTCTGTCCAGGGCACCTATGTTTCCCAGATTTGCCTTTGCTGTCCAGGGACGCCTTTGCTATCCAAGGGCACCTTTCTTAACCAAGAGGCGCATTTTGCTTTCCTGGAGCACCTATTTCTATCTAAGGGGCGCATATGTTATCTAGGAGCGCCTTTGATACCAGGAGGCGGCTTTTTGTCTAAGGGCGCCTTTGCTCTTGGGGGCGCTGCTCCAATCCAGGGCAGCTGAAGGTGGATAAGGGACATCTATGTTATACAGAGGGAGCCTGTATTTCCCAGTGGGGCGCTCGTTTTCCTTCTCGGGCTCCTAGTTTATCCAGGGGGCGCCTAGGCTATCCAAAGGCGGCCTTTCTATCGAAGGGGTGCCTTCCTAGGGGCGCCTTTGCTAGAGGGCGCCTTTGCCGTCCACAGCACTTGTGTTATCCAGGGTTGTCTTTGCTATCAAAGGGCGCCTTTTTCTGCTCAAGGTGAGCATTTTATTTTCCTAAAGCGCCTACTTCTATCTAAGGGGCGCTTATGCTGTACGGGGTACATATGTTACCAAGATTTGCCTTTGCTGCCCAGGGGCGCCTTTCCTAGCCAAGGGCGCCTATGATATCCGTAGGGCGCTTTTTCCAGTGGGCGCCTAGGCTATCAAAGGGCGCCTTTTTCTGCCCAAGGTGAGCATTTTATTTTCCTAAGGCGCCTACTTCTATCTAAGGGGCGCTTATGCTGTACGGGGTACATATGTTACCAAGATTTGCCTTTGCTGCCCAGGGGCGCCTTTCCTAGCCAAGGGCGCCTATGATATCCGTAGGGCGCTTTTTCCAGTGGGCGCCTAGGCTATCAAAGGGCGCCTTTTTCTGCCCAAGGTGAGCATTTTATTTTCCTAGGGCGCCTACTTCTATCTAAGGGGCGCTTATGCTGTCCGGGGTACATATGTTACTAAGATTTGCCTTTGCTGCCCAGGGGCGCCTTTCCTAGCCAAGGGCGCATATGATATCCGTAGGGCGCTTTTTCCAGTTGGCGCCTAGGCTATCAAGGGCGTCTTTTCTACCCAAGGTGAGCATTTTATTTTCCTAAAGCGCCTACTTCTATCTAAGGGACGCTTATGCTGTCCGGGGTACATATGCTACCAAGATTTGCCTTTGCTGCCCAGGGGCGCCTTTCCTAGCCAAGGGCGCATATGATATCCGTAGGGCGCTTCATCCAGGGGCGCCTAGGCTATCCAAAGGCGGGTTTCTATCGAAGGGGGTGCCTTCCTAGGGGCGCCTTTGCTACCCAGGGGCGCCTTTGCTGTCCACAGCACTTGTGTTATCCAGGGTTGTCTTTGCTGTCCAGGGGCGCCTTTGCTATCCAAGGGTGCATATGACATCCGTAGGGCGATTTTTCCAGTGGGCGCCTAGGCTATCAAAGGGCGCCTTTTTCTGCTCAAGGTGCGCATTTTATTTTCCTAAAGCGCCTACTTCTATCTAAGGGGCGGTTATGCTGTACGGGATGCATATGTTACTAAGATTTGCCTTCGCTGCCCAGGGGCGCCTTTCCTAGCCAAGGGCGCATATGATATCCGTAGGGCGCTTTTCCAGTGGGCGCCTAGGCTATCAAAGGGCGCCATTTTCTGCTCAAGGTGAGCATTTTATTTTCCTAAAGCGCCTACTTCTATCTAAGGGGCGGTTATGCTGTACGGGATGCATATGTTACCAAGATTTGCCTTTGCTGCCCAGGGGCGCCTTTCCTAGTCAAGGGCGCATATGATATCTGTAGGGCGCTTTTCCAGTGGGCGCCTAGGCTATCAAAGGGCGCCTTTTTCTGCCCAAGGTGAGCATTTTATTTTTCCTAAGGCGCCTACTTCTATCTAAGGGGCGCTTATTTTGTCCGGGGTACATTCCAGTGGGCGCTATCAAAGGGCGCCTTTTTCTACCCAAGGTGAGCATTTCATATTCCTAAAGCACCTATTTCTATCTAAGGGGCGCTTATGCTGTCCAGGGCACCTAGGTTACCAAGATTTACCTTTGCTGCCCAGGGGCGTCTTTCCTAGAACAGGGCGCATATGATATCCGTAGGGCGCTTCATCCAGGGGGCGCCTAGGCTATCCAAAGGCGGCTTTTCTATCGAAGGGGTGCCGTCCTAGGGGCGCCTTTGCTACCCAGGGGCGCCTTTGCTGTCCACAGCACTTGTGTTATCCAGGGTTGTCTTTGCTGTCCAGGGGCGCCTTTGCTATCAAGGGTGCATATGACATCCGTAGGGCGCTTTTTTCCAGTGGGCGCCTAGGATATCAAAGGGCGCCTTTTTCTACCCAAGGTGAGCATTTTATTTTCCTAAAACGCCTACTTCTATCTAAGGGAAGCTTATGCTGTCCGGGGTACATATGTTACCAAGATTTGCCTTTGCTGCCCAGGGGCGCCTTTCCTAGCCAAGGGCGCATATGATATCCGTAGGGCGCTTCATCCAGGGGGCGCCTAGGCTATCCAAAGGCGGGTTTCTATCGAAGGGGTGCCTTCCTAGGGGCGCCTTTGCTACCCAGGGGCGCCTTTGCCGTCCACAGCACTTGTGTTATCCAGGGTTGTCTTTGCTGTCCAGGGGCGCCTTTGCTATCCACGGGTGCATATGACATCCGTAGGGCGCTTTTCCACTGGGCGCTTAGGCTATCAAAGGGCGCCTTTTTCCGCCCAAGGTGAGCATTTACTTTTCCTAAAGCGCCTACTTCTATCTCAGGGGCGCTTATGCTGTCCGGGGTACATATGTTACCAAGATTTGCCTTTGCTGCCCAGGGGCGCCTTTCCTAGCCAAGGGCGCATATGATATCCGTAGGGCGCTTCATCCAGGGGCGTCTAGGCTACCTAGGGGCGCTTCATCCAGGGGGCGCCTAGGCTACTCAGGGGTGTATTAGTTCCCCATGGCGCAATCTTGCTATCTAGTGGCGCCTTTTCTTTGCCGGGGCGCTTTTGTTAGCTTTCTAAATTTCATCTGCAACATTTTACTGGGGCGCAAAAGACCAGTAAAGGCGTCTAATGTTTGGGCAGGGGCGCTTTGCCATGGTTTTATGGAGTATGTGTTAATTCAAGTGGAATAAGTGGTATTTACCACCTTGGCGCACGAGATGGGTACAGGCGCGCCACTCATATCGGGCGCCTTCGGCGCCCGATATGAGCTAAGCTATACTGGGGCGCTTGGGAGCTAAGGGGGGCCCGGGCCCCTGGGCCCCCCTTGGATCCGTCACTGGTCCATAGATGGGCATATATCGTTACACGCTCCCATAATGCACGCTGTCTTTATGATAATCTAAGTAACTGGCATGGCCAAAACGCAAATACAAAGCAAAGATAACACAACCGGTTTAATCAAGCTGAATGACTACTGACCATATTTGGTAACATACTGACAGCAACTATTTTGGATGTTTGCCATGTTTGCAAAGATCAAAATGAAACTGTACCTAGATCCCGATTTCAACATCAGACCTCTCAACACAGCCGGTGCAATATCCTGTCGCGTCATCTCTTGAACTTCAGATAGGCTTCGCATGTTTCCCCCAGCTGCTGCATCACCGCCGCGTCCGTCTCACTCACCGATAGCCGCTGTAGAGCTCGCGGGACAGTCCAGCCGCCCTCTGCTCCAGTTCAGCGCCGCCCTCCGCCGAGGTGGCGCCGGACTGCGGCCGCAGCTCCTCCTCCTCCTCTTCTTCCTCCTCGCTGGAGCCGTCCTCCGGGCCTCCGCCAGGGTCCACCGGCGGCGGCGAGTCTGGCAGCTCGTCATCTTCGTCCTCGTCCTCACTCAGTCCTGCCCAGCAGATAGAGCCATGTGGGAGGAGGCTTCGTAACTGAAGAGTGCGATACGTTTTCAAACATTCAAATGTGGACAGAAAAATATCGGACGCCTAGGAGATCAGCCCTTAAATATTACGGAAATAAATCAGAATACATAACTGGATATAGGTAGGTACCTATGTCGAAGAGATTAATATAAGCAAAGGAAGTCAAGTCACTGAACATAAATATATAAACCAAAAATACATAGTTCTGTTGCAATAGCATGACAACGAATCACTCAAATTCAACAGCATATCAAACGCATTAATCAGAAAAGAGGTGCTAAGTCGGCATGCTTATTGGACATAATTGCCATGGTCCCATGGAGTGAAATCATACCGAAGACGACCTGTAAACGTAACTAACGAGGTGTAGAACATGAGGCAGAGAAAGAACTGTCATCTGACATAAAAAGAGTGCAGCACTGCAGCAATAAGCCGATATTTATAGGAAGCTGTCACAAAAATACCCAGCTGGTCTCGATTCAGATCTCCTTTGTATATCAGAGCCATGACTCATTCTCCTGAGCAAGTTGAACAGAGAGAAAATCCGCCTGATTCTCAATGGTTACAAAACTCCATATTTTGCGCTTCATTTCAACAAGTTTTACTTTATTCCAATATGTTTTCTTCCAATGTTTTCGAAGCTTCCTTAATCTGCTGAGTGCTCAGTCCACAGGTCGACATGTTTCGGATCGATGCTCTGCGTGCTTGAAATTGTTCCTGCAATAGCTGGATGTGGATGCTTAATTCTACATTTTCGCGTAGTACTTTGTGCTTCAATATTTTGCCATAGGATTTCCTTTTCACACTTTGTACCATTTATTGATGCAGGCCTTCATGCCAATAATGCCAGTACCCACCCATTTCCGTTGGGTATTTAATCATACATTTTAGATTTCAATATACTTTACATAAGCCCCTAATTAAACCACTTAAAGCCTCATTTTAATCTAAGCAACAACAAACATCAAACTAAGTTCCCTTGTATAATACATACATGGATCCATTTGTATATTTCTGCTATTAGCCACCTACGTTTTTGAGAGGGATATATATTTTTCATTGGTTTTCACGGACACAAAAAAGCAATAATCATACCACACACATCCAGCACTCCAATTTTCTCACGTTGGTAATTTCAAACAATTTCAGAAGAAATTTGACAACAACATCTATGGATTCTCACCATTGTCAAAAGCAGCAAACGGGTTGAAGCCAGAGTCATCCGCCTCCATCCCCCTCGATCTGAAAAAAGGAAACACAGTTCACTAATTCAGGTAGGACAATTAAGAGATCATAGAAATCTGGATTATTGTTTTCAAAGCAAACAAAAGCATACAATTGATAGAGCACACACACAAGAGGCATGACACATATAAAATTTACTTCCATTTTTAGAGACCATGATCCAAGGGTAGGTAGGTAGGTAGTCTTACTCAATGGAATTGAGTGATAATGAGTAGCAGCTGTAGAATTGACTTTTCAGCTTATTCTAGAATTGACTTTTCAGCTTATTCAAATTCTCTAGAGGACTCCTGTGGGACGTCACTCCCACGTTTATAGCTGTAAAATGGTATCTTTAGAATTAGTATTGCCTAAAAATGTTGCAGTCATTTGTACTGTTTTCATTTGAAGTAACACATTGAGAAAGGTGTATGGGATGGGAAAGTACTATTTTCCTATACCTATACCTATATTTCTCGGAATTTTGGAGGCCACGTCGGTCAGCTGGATCCGGTCTCCGCCGAGCTCAGTTTCGATGAGTCTACACTCAGTCTTACTCAGGCCATAGGTAATGCCTGAATAGTTAACTAGTTGGTGAGAGCGGTTGAAAAGAAAGTAAAGGACCTTACTCTGGGCATTCAGGGGCAAGGTACATCAGGGATGAACAATGAGAGTCCAGCTTGTTCATAAACTCATTTACCGTGGTGACTTCTATTACTGATGTAGGCAACGCATTCCAGTCATTCACCACACGGACTGAAAACGATGAACGACGCGCTCTAGATGTAGCGCTGGGTTTCGCAAGTTTCCACTGATGTCCGCGGGTACGGGAGCGATCAATGAGATCGAAGAACTGAGCTGGATCTATATCGATGGAACCGTGAAGCAGTTGGTATGCTTTGATCAGGTCTCCTCGGCGTCGCCTGTAATACAACGAGGGAAACCTAAGAGCCCTCAGTCGGTAAGGGTAAGATAAACCCCTCAAGGAGGTGACCATACGAGTGGCCCTTCGCTGCACCCTCTCAAGCAGCCTCTGATCAGCTCTGTTGAATGGGCCCCAACAGATGTTACCATACTCCATTAGAGGACGCACCTGTGTTTTGTAAAGAACAGGCAAAGTGAAAGTGTCAATGTTAGCGAAGGATTTTCGGATGACAGCCAAAACCTTGTTAGCTTTTGAGACTAATGCCGCTGCTTGCTGTCGGAATTTTAAGTCCCTGTCAATGATTACCCCGAGATCTTGTTCTTCATCTAGCTTCCTGAGGGAAGCACCGCCCATAGTCTAGCCGTGACATGGATTATTATTGCCAATGTGCAACACTGCACATTTACCCTCATTGAAAGGCATCTGCCACATTGACGACCATTCCAATACCCGATTTATGTCTACTTGTAGCGATTCGGATGAGTGGAGGTGCCTAATTCCTGTGGAGTTTTGTGTCATCAGCAAACATTTGTATGCCAGAAAGTACACAATCAGGGAGATCATTGATAAACAGAAGAAATAAGATCGGCCCAAGCACGGAACCCTGCGGAACATCACTAGTGACCTTCGTCCATCCTGAAGTAGCGCCATCCTCAGAAGACGCTCGTGAGGGACCGAATCGAATGCCTTCTAAAAATCTAAGTAGATGGCATCGACAGGTATACTCTGTTCGAGCCTCCATGTCCAATCCTCCAATGTCTGTAGAAGTTGTGAGTAACACAAACGTTTTGGCCGGAATCCATGTTGATGGTCTGAAAGAAGATGGTGGGAGCTCAGGAACCTCAGAAGTTCGTCCTTGATCAGTGACTCCAAAACCTTGCAGGGAATAGAAGTCAAGCTGACTGGTCTGCAGTTGCCAGGATGGTGTTTGTCTCCCTTCTTGTAGATTAAGACCACCGTCCACAACTTTCACCCCTCAGGGATGGCCTCAGTGTCAAGGGACTTCCTGAAAAGGAGAGACAAGGGAACACAGAGGGATCCAGCTGCCTCATTCAGTATGCGGGGATGAACAAGATCAGGTCCAGGGGAGCTGGAAGTTCGAAGAGATGTAAGTTTGGAAAACACTGTGGGGGGTGAAATGGGAATGTCCTCCAGAAAATGTCCAAGACAGCGGAACTTAAGTCAACTTAGGTGCAAACTTAGGAAGTTCTGTGTATCCTCTGAAGTGAAAACCTTTGCATAGAAATCGTTTAAGATTTTAGCCTTTTCACCAGCATCAGATTCAAGTTCACCATTATTATTCCATAGGTCTTCTACTTTAGAGACAGTTTTCAGCCTTGATCCTGCATAGCTCCAGAAGCCCTTAGGATTTGTTTTGATGCTGGTTACCAAGCCCTGCTCAAAGTCTCTCTGAAGCTTCCGGGTTAGAGTACGCATTTCATTTTGGCATACCTGGAAACGGGCAAGATCAATCGCGTCTTTAGTGCGGTGGTATGTTCGTGCCAGGTCATTTTTCTTTTGCTTGAGTCTCATGGCTGCCCTAGTGATGTAAATATTCTTACGGATGACCCTGATTCTCGTTTTGGGAATGCATTTATCAACAGCCTCATTGAGGTTATTTATAAAAAAATTATAAGATTCTTCTAAGCTAAGGCCGTCCATGGCAGTCCAATCGATGTCATGGATAATCTTACTCAACTGTTCAAAGTTTCAACGACTAAAGCTGAGTTTGGATACCCTGGTCCAGTATTCTCTCCACATAGCATTTGACATTAAACTAGAGAAGTAAATGGTCACTTAAACCAATACTTGGAAAGTGTTCTGTGTTAGCATACCATCTTTGTCTGTGAACAAGAGGTCGAGAATGTTAGCCTGCTGGCCATGATGGTGACATGTGGGTTTCTGAAGATGTTGGAAGAGGAAAAAGTCATGCATGATGTCAATGAGACTGCGCTAAGGGTGGCCTAGGGAGGCTGTGGAGAATTCAGCAGACCAGTCATTTGTGGGAAGTTGAAATCCTGGAGACCAGAAGATGTGAAGGTGAGAAAACCTTAGCTAGTGTGATAATATCACAAAAATCACTCATGTTTCTATGGCTGTCCCCACTTGAGCTTCTGTAAAGGCAGCCCAGGAGCAGAAAACCGTGCCTGTTGAGCCTAATTTTAACCCTTAAGTGCTCAATTGAGTATGTACCAGGAATGGGTACCATTGATGACCAGAGGTTATTCCTGACATAAATGGATATTCCTTGTTCACCTGTACAGCCAAGGTTACTAGGAGGTTGAGCCCCATAAAGTAGAAGATAGCTGCAGCCAACATAAAACACACTCTTCACTACATTAAATTCCAAACCCAGAAGAGGTTGGAAACCTACAAGATCTGTATGGAGGAAGGCAGAATGTGAATGTAGTCAAATATCTTATACATATATGAAAAGGTGAATCTTTGACAGACATAACTTTTAGATAGCATAGTGTCATTCTGTTCTTTGAGTGGCTGGTGTCAACATTTTTATGTCCCAGCCGTTCCAGTAAAAAAAAAAACAGGGGAACATTTAGGCAAACAAGTACCATGCCTTGTTCCTCAATGCATAATGGTTTGAATGTGATGAGCCCATGCAGTTTTATGCATGAACTACACAAGGGATCTGAAAAATGTGTTTACTTCATTTGGAAGGCTAACAGTACATATCTGAGACATAGCAAACCAGTTTAATTCACAATTTCCAAAGTATATATTCCTCAAAAAGACCCAGCTGTGATGTGCTTATCATAAATGAGGGCTGGGTTTTAAGTGAAAATTAGCAGCAAATATGTAGGTAGGCAGGTTCATGTCGGTAATGTCTAACATTTTTTTCTCAGACAGACTCACACTTACCCTGGCCAAGCACCGACAAATACAAATTTGAGCTACAAACTGCCCCTGTTACACAAGTATATAAAAATATTTCACACAAATGCTTCCATGAAAAGGCTGAAAAATGTATATAAGTTGACATATAAAAACACAGCAATACTTCAAAATCCATAAGGTTCAGAATTACAGACCTAGCAAGATAGATAAGTTATTCCAATAGAGCAATATCCATGGAACTTTGTCATTCAGCATAAGTGAGAAACAACAAATATAGGACAAGTGGAGAGTGGATTAAGACCAAGCAAATGTATTTAAGGACTAACTTGAGTTTGAACAAAGGAGGCACTAAGCTACTGAATTACTTGAAATTTAACTGTAATGAGAAAATAAATTAAAACTATGAATCTTGGGTATTCACACAGCAATGTTCAGCAGTGTTCAAGTTCTGAGAATTTTTATTAGTTCTTATTCATTCCTCTTGATCAAAGTAATATCCTATTCCTAGAGAAAAATCAATTAAGTTGGTCCAACCACCCCAATGACTGCACTCAAGATTGTTCATTACATGCCAGGGTATCAATACAGCATGCATCTCCTCGGTCTGCCTACCCGTAACCTGCAGTAAAGGATGCAAAATCCTACCATAGAGAGTTGGTAATATTCTGCAAGCTCAACCAGAAATAAAGTTTAAGTGGATGTGCATGAAAGCTGGTCTGGGAAGCAGAATTAGGAAAATTCAGATCAAGTTACCTTGAGTAATAGTATATAGCCTAGGTACTGAATTAAAGTACATTTTTGCAGCAGTTGATGCCAAACCGACAGATGTTGGACTAGTCTGGGAAACCTGCTTCCCGAAAATTTTAAGGTTTCATAGACATAATTTGGTGCCTAAGCGTTAAAATAGGTGCGGGGCATCCATAACTGGGAACTAAGGAGTATCTTTCTTCAGGCTAGCTCTTTCCATATAATGATTAAGATTAGTGACAGAAAACATGGGCATTGGAGAGCAAGAAGTCCCTACCTATATCTCATGCTCATGCACCTGTCGCTATCAACCTAGTACCTGGGTACCTGTTAAGGCCACACAAGCCTAGCTAAAATGTTTCATATTGTCACCACTGACCCTCTCATGATGTCATAAATGTCTTTAAATAATACCTCATACTAGCATTCCAGATATAGGTATACCTATTTATTCTAATAGGTAGTTAAGGGTCTCTGAATACCTACCTTGACCAATTTGACAGAAGTCTTCGGAAGTGCCTAGGATCAAGTCAGTTACTGAAAACCCAGTGCAAATTTGTAATAAATAAATTGTCTATGACACTTAAAGCACAAACATCATGAACAATTTCATTTACACCCTGAAAAGCCTTTCACAATACGTCCCCGTTCACAATAACGGCTCCGTCCACCAAATAGGTACTAAGTGATATTCATGTCAATAAAAAGACACCTTACGAAAAACGAGTAGACCTACCCAATTTGCTGGAAAACGTGTCCATGATGAAACTAAACATCACTCAAGATTCAGTTCAAAATACATTTATTATCTGCCAGGGATAACTACGACAGTCCACACCCTCACCACCCCATCTCACCGACTGATGTTGACGTCAATCGAGTTGTTGTTCACGGTACTCTTCAAGCTTGAGACGGGACTTCGGGCATGAAAATCCAGCGCGCTCAACGCTATCGTCCGAAGACCGTCGACAATTACTTTCTGGTTGCGTCATGTACGGCAACGTTGAGATATAAAACAGTACTAAATACATTTTAGTATTTATGCATTTACAATTCCTAAGCACTTCAGATTTCAAAGAAATTATAGCTGTTTTGAGCAATTATATTTAATTAATTATTTGTGATATTTAATTCAGATGTATAAAAATTATTAATTACTTACTTTCTGAAAACATAAAGATAAAACGAATTATTCAGTGGCGAGCCAAGGTAGCGAGCCAAGTCGAGCACTGGGTGGCCAAGGGGGAAGTGGTCGACTCACGGTTAGTAGAGACTGGGCCGAAATTTTCCAAAGAAAACTGCCCCTCAGTGTTTTCTATTCCCTCTGCCATGTTTTGACCTCCAAATCAAGGCCACCATGTCATGTCAGACTCCTCTCCCTAGAGCGAGAGCTGGTCCATGGTCTGACATCACATGGGCATGAAGGAATTTTTATTCCGTTGGGTGTATGAAAAATAATTCGCATTTTGTGATACTTTTTGCTAATGTGAGGTACAAAATCAATCAAAATATGTTTCAAATGCTTAAATTAAGCATTGCTTTTAAACAGTTACCTTTTTGGAACATTTTTAAAATAGTATTGATTGATACGTCTCGGAGCCAGGCGCAGATGATGTCATAATGGCGAGAAGGAGTCTCTCCTAAACGTACCTTTAAATAAACGGTATCTTGAAATCATGCATCTTCATGAGCGCCGTAGTTAGCGCGTGAGTCTAGCTTGCCCTATTAGTATGTATTGATAGTGTATTTATGCCCATGTACTGGTTTATAGCTGTCTTTTTACTGTTTATTCAACGTGGAGGATCGCGTGTATGTGGTCGTTGAGGATGAGATGCACCTTACCTTAGATACCTTAGACGTGCGGGTCTTTATGAGGCACTCTTAGGTGAGAATATTCAAAATATTGTTAAGCATATTTTTTCTAATTATAAGCCTGATATTGTTACTTATTATATGAAAATACTTCCAATAAACAATTTTTATAAGCATAAGCTCAGGCCCCTGATGTTGGTTGTGTGAGATCCTGTCCATCCAGAATGGTGAGGATTTTCTCCTTCCCTTCTTGACATGTTCTTAAGATTTCCAGATCTGATGATGGTTTAGAAAGATAAACAGAAAGTGAACCTTATTCCTCCCCTCTTCTGCAAGAGGTTAGCCCAAGTAAGTGAAATTGTTTTTCTATGCCACTTCAACCAACCTTCCTCAATGTTTTGGAGGCAGATTTGGTGAATCTGGGATCTTTTTAGATTCTGGCATTCTGTGCTCCATAATTTTTTTCTAGAGGGGCTGCTGGAACAGCCCTTATGGCTATGTGGAACATGAGGTGCAGACGACACATGGAAAATTATTTTTTTGTGCACCAACCACAAAAAACCAAAGTGTGCAGGTGACATGGGTTTGCTAAGTTAGAATAAAATTGTTGTTATTTAGAATTTAAAGATATGTCCATGCCATAAGCAATGCTTACTTTGTATGCATACTTAAGAAAGTGCTGCCTGCAGTCCAGTCTGCAAATATGGCAGCAGGCCAGACGAGTTGCACCAGCCTTCTAAAATTCTCGCACTGCCAGCCACCAGAAATTCACACCAACCTGTCATATTACCAGGGAAAAAACATGCCCATTTCTACCCACACAATGCAATACTGCCTCTCTTATTAGTTAATTAAGGACTTTTTCTAAGGCCCCCTTGTGTGTCTTTATAACCATTCAGTCATTATTTGTTTGGTTTCCAGTGTCACCTTCCTTGCACCAGTCTCACAAATTCGCACCAGGTTGATAAAATTTGCACCACTTGTTCCTGTCTCCAAGGGCACTCGCACCGACGAGATCTCATCAAAGGTGCCATACTTTGCACACTGGCCTGCAGTTCATTTATCCGTCAGCCAATGGACCCTGTGTCCTTACAGCGTATTTACTTCCCCTCCCTGTGCCACGCCAACAGTTGCACTCGTGCGTTCCCCAGTCGCTGCTGTGCTTGTGCACTCTCTTACAATACAATATCGCAAACGTGCTTACCGCCCGATCCAGTCGCCCGAATCAACGAGATATTTGAGCTCGACCATTAGGTGCGCCATCTATACGCGTCGGTCGTCGGCCTCCTGCGCTCCATCCGTGGCTCGCTTGTCCATGCCCCCCTCCCCCCAGGTGCGCCGGTCGTCGGCCTGCTGCACTCCGTCCGTGGCTCGCTTGTCCGTTGCCCTGCCCCCCCTCCACAGTACATGCCCGCGGCTCTGCGCCCGTCTTCTCGAAGCCCTTTCACGCGGCTACCGTCCCACTCACCCTGGCATGCTCCGTCCAGAAATCGCTTTCCAGCTTTTTTTCTCTTTCTTGAATCCTCGTGTATTTCTGCACGCTCCCATCTTTGTATTCCGGCGTTCCTCATTTTCTTTCCATCCTGTCAAGTATTCTGAAATGAATTGTGTATGGGATGTTTGTTGCGTACCTGAATACATGTGTGGAAGCAAAAGTGGGTGGTGGCAGAATGAAAGCACCGGCTTCAGCACTGGCCACCTGCTGGTCCGGCATCTGCCCAACAAAACATATTGTGGATAACGTTATACGAGTATTCTTGGGAAAAGGGTACCTGGTCCCTTCACTTTTCACGAAATTTTCCCAAATTCAGTAAGATTTGGAAAAGTGGTGAGTTGTGTGACCAGTTTGCGCGGGTGCTAACAAGGAGTCCAATTCCGATAAGTTTTTGTTTAAAAGAGGAAAGTGCTCTGTCTGCATCAGGTTGAAGACGGGCTTGTAATGCCCTTGTATTGCCCTTGTAATGTCCCCTCGCTTTTTTAACGGCTGCAATGTGTATGGATAAAGTAATAAACTTGGATGCCAGTGTGTGCCCTAGATGCTCAGTTTTTTTAACACAGCCCATTGGAGTAGGACAGGAAGCTCATGGGGTGTCTAGTCCTAGATGCCATTATTTTATGACTTTTGAAATAATTAACAATATGTCCAAGATCAGTATATGTGTAGGTCCAAGTCTTCACTCTATGTAGGTATTTACAAGTCTATTTTCTGGTAATGTGAACCATTTTCCAGTTTTGTCATTGCTTAGTCGACTATGGGATTGAACTTAGATATATCTATGGCATAGCTATTTATCAATGAACGACTGCCCTCTGGGCAACCACCTTCTGCATATGGTGGGGATGAAATGTGGTGTCTTATAGTAACCAACTTTATATACTCTGGTTCATGGCTTTGGTGAATGAAATTAATGAAAGTTTTAGTGCTACGCAAAGCCAAATGTTGTATTTGTTATACGACCGGTTTCGGGGCCATCTCGGTCCCATTATCAAGTAAAAAAGAACCAGATACAATCACACGGACTACATAGTTATATAAAACGCATTTCGGTGAACTCGATGGAACAATCTTTGTCGTGCTACTAGTTGTTTAAATATTCAACATCATGCCGCGTGAGTGTTTTCCTCCATGATCCTCATTGTCGCTTGAGCAGGTCGAGCCAGCCTTGGTACAATACGTATTTGCCTATATTTCTATTTAGTTTTTCTCTTGCTGTTGTTTGAATTTGGATGGCTTCTTTAATTTGGCGTTGTTTTGTTCTGGATTCGAAAGTGATCACTTTTGCGTCCCAATCAATTGTGTGTCCGGTTTTGTACGAATGTTCGGCTGTGGCTTCTGGTTGTCGGTCGGTTAGGGTCATCTGCCTCAGGGCTTTTAGAGACTTAATGTTCAGCAGTCCTAACCGACATCATTCTCCCGCTTTCTCCTATATAAATTTTGCTGCAATCCGTGCACTCCATTTTGGTAGATGGGGCCAGGTCTCTTCGCAAATGGAATTTTGTCCTTGGGTTTAACCAAAAGTTGCCCGAGAGTTTTTGCGGTTTAAAGTAGGTTCTAATCTTGTATTTTGCGCACACTCTTCTTATCTGTTCCGATGTTCCTTCTTGATATGGTATTACAAGGGTCTTCATACGTTCTTCAGCGATGGTGGCTTGGGTGTCTGGTTTTTCATGATTAGGTCCATTGCGTCTCTTAACCTTCTTAATTTGTGAGTTCACGAAATCTTCTGGATAGCTATTATCCTCCAGCATAGATCTGATGTTTTTGAGCTCTGTCTCACATGCTGTCACCTCTTCGCAGACGTTGAAAGCCCGCTGGGCTAGCGTTTGCACGACCGCTCTTTTGTGAGCCTGTGGATGGTGGCTCGGGTAGTTTAAGTATTGACCGCTTGTAGTCGTTTTGTAGTAAACGTCCGTTGTAATGCGTCCTTGCGGTGAACGGGATAGAGTCATGTCCAAGAAGGGCAGCTTTCCTTCCTTTTCCGTTTCCAACGTGAACTTTATGGATGGATAAAAGGAATTCAGGTGTTTAAGAAAGGTTCGATATCTCGCGGGCATCGGCTTTTTGTGGCTTCGGAACTTTTGGATGGATAAAAGGAATTCAGGTGTTTAAGAAAAGGTTCGATATCTCCAGCGGGCATCGAAGCGAGTATATATCATCGAAGCTGGAGATATCGAACCTTTTCTTAAACACCTGAATTCCTTTTATCCATCCATAAAGTTCACGGTGGAAACGGAAAAGGAAGGAAAGCTGCCCTTCTTGGACATGACTCTATCCCGTTCACCGCAAGGACGCATTACAACGGACGTTTACTACAAAACGACTACAAGCGGTCAATACTTAAACTACCTAAGCCACCATCCACAGGCTCACAAAAGAGCGGTCGTGCAAACGCTAGCCCAGCGGGCTTTCAACGTCTGCGAAGAGGTGACAGCATGTGAGACAGAGCTCAAAAACATCAGATCTATGCTGGAGGATAATAGCTATCCAGAAGATTTCGTGAACTCACAAATTAAGAGAGTTAAGAGACGCAATGGACCTAATCATGAAAAACCAGACACCCAAGCCACCATCGCTGAAGAACTTATGAAGACCCTTGTAAAACCATATCAAGAAGGAACATCGGAACAGATAAGAAGAGTGTGCGCAAAATACAAGATTAGAACCTACTTCAAACCGCAAAAAAAACTCAGGCAACTTTTGGTTAAACCTAAGGACAAAATTCCATTTGCGAAGAGACCTGGCCCCATCTACCAAATGGAGTGCACGGATTGCAGCAAAATTTATATAGGAGAAAGCGGGAGAATGATGTCGGTTAGGACTGCTGAACATTAAGTCTCTAAAAGCCCTGAGGCAGATGACCCTAACCGACCGACAACCAGAAGCCACAGCCGAACATTCGTACGAAACCGGACACACAATTGATTGGGACGCAAAAGTGATCACTTCGAATCCAGAACAAAACAACGCCAAATTAAAGGAGCCATCCAAATTCAAACAACAGCAAGAGAAAAACTAAATAGAAATATAGGCAAATACGTATTGTACCAAGGCTGGCTCGACCTGCTCAAGCGACAATGAGGATCATGGAGGAAAACACTCACGCGTCATGATGTTGAATATTTAAACAACTAGTAGCACGACAAAGATTGTTCCATCGAGTTTACCGAAATGCGTTTTATATGACTATGTAGTCTGTGTGATTGTATCTTGTTCTTTTTTACTTTATAATGAGACCGAGATGGCCCCGAAACCGGTCGTATAAAAAATACAAACTTTGGCTTTGCGTAGCACTAAAACTTTCAGTAACAGCTTTATATAGTTTTAGGGCGTCCCTGGGTACAGTGCATCCAAAGAATGAACTAGTACCTTTGTATTAATCATCATGCTGTCGTCATATTCCCGGGACCTAGGTATGGACCTACAGGTATGCCATGATATGTACGGCCTAATGATAATGAAAATGTGTGTATCTCTGCTCCAGAGCTGTGAGCTGTGCTCAGTCTGTAACGCACTAAAGGGAATGTGGCACCTTTGTGCGATTCCAGACTGTGTTGATTTTAGGAGCAATCCTTGTTAAAAACAATGGATTTGATCGTGTTTCTGCTGCAAGATGGTTGATAAGCCCTAATATTTCGTTATTTCCTCTGTTACCAATAAAAAGTCCCAAAATTAGTGCGACATAAAACCCTTGTATGAACTGACAATTTGCCAGGTTGAACCTGTTTTATTTGTGCCAAAAATGAATGTGGATATAAAGGAAGCTTTTTGGGTAAAGAATGGAACATAGGGGACCCGAATTGATATGTATAAGTTTATTTTTCTTCCCTTTTGATATGCTAAAATACATTTCACGTTTCAAAATAGTCCATCAAGCAAGTTGTACCCATTTATAATCGACAGGAGCAAAGTCATGATAAGTACGTGGATTTTAAAGATGTCAGCCCAGCACGCCCAGTGGGGCCTGAACATTAGTCCAGTCAAGTTTTTAGATTTAACGTGAAGAACCTCCACATAACCTCTACATCTTCTTCACTTTCCTAAGATCGCCTCATAGCTCGTAACCACCAGGGGAGGGTGGGGCGATAGGGGGTGATTTCTTATCCGCGAACGGTAAGATCTGGGAAAAATGAAATATCGATCAAGTTATTTCTCGACATGCTCTATCGCATGGCTATCTCACAGTCCAAGTCCGATTTTGAAGATGTTCCATTTAAATGTTCGAGCTTCTACAATACTGTTCGGTATGTCTGACGTCTGACCAGGCGTGCCCCGCTGTACCCACAGTGGCGCCTCAGCTAGCGATGGGGGCGCGGGCCGCTCTGGAGAACGTGCGCTATTTCCTCTTCCAGCTGATGCCGCGCGCTGAGTGCGGAGCCCCCTGGACGCGGGCCGACCTGGACTCAGCTCTGATGTGGGCTGACTACTGTCAGCGGGCGGCGCTGGCCGCCGTCGGCACTGCCGCCGAAGCCGCTCTGACAGAGTTCCTACAGAAAACGGGCCAGCACCGACCTGACTTGGACGTCAGCGCACTGTGCCGTTCCCGCCGCCTGCTACTGATGGCCCTCCTGCAGAACCACCGGCTCACGGACGCCGTCACCCGCTCCGTGATCGCTGAGCTGCGCCAGCTCGGTGCGCTGGACGCTGTTGTGGCGGAGCTGGCACAGCTGAAGCAGGCCTACCAACAGCTGACCGCTCTGATTCGACGTGGTGGCACTGATCGGCGCCGCCAGAGGGCGCTGCTCGGGCGGCGGTACCTGGCCGATGAGCGGCGCCGCGGCGACCGCAGCGCCGCCTGGCTGAGAGAGAAGGTAGCGGAGCTAGCGTCGGGCCCCGGCGGAGCGGTCCAGGTGGCGCTGGCGCTAACCGCAGCGACTGACGATCCGGAGCCGGCGGTGGACGCTGCGCTGACGGAGGAACTGGTGCAGATGGAGGGTGACTGGGCGCGGCAGATTGACGAGGAGGACCGGCGCCGGCTGCTGGCTCAGCCCGGCCTCACTGGTGCTCTACTGGACGCGGTCCGGGAACACACTCAGCTTCCGGAGGCAGACACGGTGGGCACCGAGTCCAGCGGCGTGGACGTGACGCCCTCGGAGGACCCTGGGCGAGGCGGTGGTGCGCTGCTGCTGGAGGCGGCCCGCCGGGATGCCTCCGGCCGTTTTCGCTGCCGGCTGCACGCGCGGCTCTCAGCTGGTGGGGAGAGGTCCCGCCGCCAACGAACCCAGCTGGTGGCCCAAATGCCTGGGTTCAGACTGCGCTGCTCGAGCGATAGTGATAGTGGTGGGGAAGCTGCGGCTATGGGATGAATTTAGTCCTGTTCGACGTATTTTACATGCTTGGCGGTAATTGTTTCATATGTTTTGTCGTATTTTACATACCCGTGAACGCGCCGAAATTGTATATTACATGTGAAATCATGAATAAGTGCGAAACACGTTCATTATGACTTTGTGCTCGTTGATGGTTTTGACTGTGCTGTGAGATCATCTGTGGGAAACTTTAAAACAACACCAACGGTTTTCTGGTCGGCGCTATTTCAGTTTGACTGGATGTTTTTATTTCTGTGCTGGCGGCTGTGATGATGGTACATGCCAGTCAGGCTACGTTGTTGTTGAACTGCAGAGGTTCAGTGGACCAGGGATGTGATGATCGGAGGCATTCGCGATTTCATACCGACTTGTAATTTATCCGGCTCATCGTGTTTATTCAGTTAACTTGCAAATTAACATTATTTTACTGTGGCCTCAGCGGAACCAAAAAGCCACATGCATTGAATGATAAAGCGGGAAAAACAGCGAAGTGTGTTCCAATGCAAAAACAAGTATAAAGGCTCGTTTACGAATTGTGAACAGTGATGGTATCGATGAAAACATCGCGAGTATGACCTGCGGTCCGAACGAGTTGACCATGCGATCCGAAATCTGCTGCGCGAACGCTGAGAACGATCCGCAACTACTGACTGGCAAATAGCTGTCTAGGGGCTGAGCGACGATTATGGCGATCGCCTCATGCTCATTTAAACGGATTGGGCTAATGTCACCGTTTTTTTTCTTCAAATATCCTCTTTACTATTTCGTTATCATTATGATCACGGTTTTCACTCTTGTCACCATCATTGTCAAACGGTAATGTCATTGGACCTCCTCAGATTGTATCAAAATCACTCCAAGGTCACGACCAAAGGCTAACGCTCGCTTCAAACCCAGTTTCCCTGGAGTGTACTGCGTTTTCTGGGCCTCGCGTGTGGCCACATACTTCAGCGCATTATTGGCGTTCGCTCGATGCTGCAGCATTCAGAAACGCTTGGGCTCGTTTAGAAAGGGCTTTGCAACGCCATGGCAGGTAGCTCTGTTCAGAAGCGTTTAGTGACTGTTCGTAGAGTAGCTCTTACAAAAGTAAAAATTTATTGAGACTGTCTTATTCAGATTTAAGTTGAACATTGCTGACTTAGCTACTTTAATATAGGTGTGCTTTTGGCGAGAATTAATTGCTAACTAAGTATTTTCGGGAGCAGCTTCACTCTGTGATTAAGGAACTGAAATGGAGAATGTCCAATACCGCGTTGGCATTGCCTTGGTCTGTGCGCCGCCCAAAACAGTTCTAGCTTTTGTTGTGGAATTTAGTGGAAGTGCATCACTGGCTTCTGGTGGGTTCTGGTTTGAAAATCTGTTTCTGGTGGGGCCTCTGTATCCAAAGCCGAATCAGCTTTCGTATGAATTTGAAGTCTTTCGTTTTATATTGTATTCTTAAAAAAAATTATGTATCTGGGCTCATCAGTTAACAGTTTTTTTGCCAACTTTCAAGCGTCGCCCTTGCAAATTGTCGCCCGTTGCTGTGGTATCCTCAATTCCCTATAATTGTGTTTTCTTCAGCCCGCCTAAAGACTTTGTTTTCTTGGTATGCACCGTTGTTTCCACACAGCGGGAGGGTCTGTTACATTGCCTGCTGACAGTGTCAAACTACTCAATCTGGAGCCGCCTACAGGAGCGGCGGCAGAATTTAGCCAGGGAGACTCTGTACGGATGGCTTGGGTACAGTCAGCCTTGGAGCTGAAATACTACAAACCTGAGCAGAGAGTACTACACATCTCGCTCTGCCGCAGCGAGAGTAACCATAGGCCAATGGCATCGGTTTGGCAGAGACTGCTGTAGTGTTCCGGATACATCAGTTTTCTCCTCGGCAGAAGCCCGGTGAGCAGATCCGCACGTGTCGTGCGCCACTGTTTGTCTTTCATCGGAAATGTTTGCCGCCGTTCCCGTCTGCAGCCAACTCCATTAGACTTGGGGCGATCAGTATGTGATGAGCATACGTCGTGCAGGCTTCTGAGAGGCGGGCCGACACCGTTCCCGGCACTGGTGTGCCATTGTTCTCCACCATTTGCCGCAGCTCCTGATCGGCGAACGGAAACTGTTCGGTTGACGCAAAAACGCCGCGCCAAGGCTGGCGACTAAGTTTGGGAGCGCCCTGTTTATGTCGTCTGATTCAGTATTCATTGCCGCATTACGGCCGTTTCAAATGCCATCAGATGTCATAAACATGTAATTCGTGGCATTTCTGTGGAAGCCTTATATCAGCTTAATTGCATCTAGCATCATCCATGCATAACATGATAATTAGAACATGAACCGCATGGCTCCTTGGCCGCACGAAACGGGTTTCGATCTCCATGGAACGATTCCGTTTTTACGAGGATCGTATTTCAGCGTCTCCGACAGCTGGGATCGTCAACGGACACCGGCGATGTCGTCGCCGTCAGGGCAGCTACCGCCCACTTTACGAGCACTGAGACGACCTTATGCACGCGCCGGGACCGCTGCGACTGGCGAATAGTGCGCGCTTTATGACGTCGAAATGGCATGGTCTGTGGGTGACACGGACACTGACACAGGACGGCGGCCGGGGGCTGCGTGCGTGGTGGCTGTTCCAACACAACGGATTAATTAGAACTTATTGGCTTGGCTCTGGTGTGTGGGCGTAGGTCATGGCATCCATTTACGTGTCGGCAAAGGTCCTGCTTCCTCTTCGTATTACTTACTAATTGGATGTACAGAGTTCATGTAAGCAGCAGAACATATACGTTGCCGGCATCGGCGAAATATAGCTGTCAGTCAAACTTCTCCGATTCTCAACTGCTTCGGGCAGGTATCTGGTATCGAAAGGGCTTATTTCTGTGCTCATATGGTAGCCTCCCAACGGGCTCCCCTCCCGCTGCCAGACAGAATCGACTATGTGATGAGAAATGTCAGGGGCCGCAGGACGACAAAAGGGGTCATCGCGGACGCGAGACCACATGCTCTATCACTGCTATCTCAAGTGGGGTGACCGCGTGCTGCGGGGAGCAGGGATTGATGTGACATTATTGCAAACTGCGCACCCAGCTCGCAGAAGGTGGGGCGGACTCGGTTATGAGAAATGTCACTGTGAGAAAGAAGAAAACGCACTCAAACGACCCGCCGAGTGCGTGGTGCTCGCATCTGAGTGAAATGGGTGGGACACTTTGCCGGCCATTTCGTTGATACATTGCATCCGCCCCGCTCACCGCCGAGGCCTTTATCGCCTAGGCCTGAGAACTGCGGAACTAAACTGAGGCGGCAGACAATGGCAGAAATGTAAGCCCACACGGGAGATGTTCTCCCAGGGCGGTAGACATCGCAGATCCAAACCAGTGTGGTGCTTCTGACACGTGACTGTGCGCGGTGTCCAACACCTTGGCCCACCCCTTTACCGCCGACAGCCTCTCCTAATGAGGCGTCCTGGGACTCATTAGATCAGGCTCACCGACCTGCGAAAGCGGACGGGCGGTGAGGAATGAGGCCGGCTTCTAAGCGACCCACAGAAAACTGGCAAAACACTTGAGGTCGTGCAGCCAAGCATCGCTTTTGATGAATTTTTCTCTCGACGTGTTCCTTCAATAGATTCAGATGCGGTTCAGTCAGATGAGAACTCTGTTCCCGCCGGCGCTGCTCGATTAATTTCAATCGCGTGCATATCGGGAGCGGCGTGTGATCGATACGCGGCGGCGCCGGCTCTATAATGCATCAGAGTCTGATCCGCGACGCCGCCCGGATTGCACCAGTGCATGATGGATGGTGGGAACGGCGCCGCGCCGCTTAAGCAGGCTGGCACCTCCCGATGGAGCCAGGTGGCTAACAGCGAAAGCGTCTCATGCATATAGGCGTGAAGCGAAGACGTTATAAATCGCTCGGAAGTGACGCGTGTGCCGACGCGTTTAGATCACACGGAGAAGCTCGATATCATGACGTTGGAGGATTCGGTGTGCCAACATTAGTGATTCATAACTTCAAAAACAGATACAGCCTGTGCCACCACTCCTTAGTGCTGAGGTCGGTCCTGGCCATTTATTCTCTGCCGGGGGTCATACCCGCCTGGTCTCGTGCCGCTGGCTGCCATGCCTGTGTCTGTTGCCGCACTCCGATCTTGCCCTGCACCGCAGTCACTGTCTGCAACTCTTCATCGTGTTCAAAAGGCTGATTCACGGAGCGTGAAAACAGGCGGTAGGTGTCACTGCAGCAAGGTCCCAGAGTTTTTTTTTAGAAAACAGCATTCGCCCTACCATAGCATGGTAAGGCAGTACCTAAAAGTTTGCGCTTCATCCCCTCTAATATTTTGAAAGTTCTTGCACCTATTGGGTGGCTTTAAGGCTTTCGCTTTACTTTTATGTGAGCAGCTTTCGGTTTACACATAAGTTTATCCGCATGGCCTCACTGGCAGATCCAGGAGGGTCAAAGGGGATGTGGTCCCAACCAAAGCCTAAAATGGTGTCTTTTACCCCACCGAAAGAACCAAATTCTGGCTGTTTTTTCATACTATGTTTTCGCGATTTTTTATCGATGTAGCCCCACACCCCCAAAAAACGTTGATTTGGCCCCTCCAAAAGCTGCTCCTGGATCCGTCAATGCATGGCCTTCAGGTATGTTTAGCACTGCATAAGTGTATTAGCGAATTTTTTTTCAATGTAGTTCTAACCAGTCATCAAAATAATGTAGTGCTTATGGGATGTCCTGGGACCGCACGGTAGATTTCACGAGCTGATGATCTCTCTTCACGCTACTTCCAGTTCTGTGGACACTGATTTACTTATGGGAGAGATGGTCAGTATTGTCTCTTGTGTGCATAATCATATATATATGTCCTTAAGAAAAGTAAGCCTAAGGTTGTACACTGCCTAGCAATGTAACATTGCACCGGCTGAGCCATGTGTTCAGAGTTTGACTGGGCCTCATTCCGGCCCGTCAGCAGTCGACTGGGCCTCATTCCGGCCCGCCAGTAGTCAGCCCTGTGTTCAGAGCTCGGCTGGGCCTCATTTCATTTCATTTATTCAGTTGTATCCAGGGGCGGACGCAGACCCGAGTTTTTTTTTTGGGGGGGCAAACCCATGACGGTCTCTCCTCCTGAGGGGAGGGGGCAGGGATGGAAGCGAATATTTTTTTGCTCTACAGACCTAGTGTAAACACCTTTTAAGTGCTCGACAGACCTAGTGTAAGCTTCCTCTCCAAGTGCATGATCGCTCTCTGGGGGGTGGGTGAGTGGGAGCGAAGATTTAAAAAAAATATCGCCGGCGTTTGGGGGGGACAAAGATAGTTTGTCCCCCCCTCCCTCCAGCGCTTTGGGGGGCCTAGGGTGCCCCTAAAAAACAAAAACAATCACACAAACTTCTTATTTGGCGGAATGATGTATCCTTATGCCAAGATCATAAATGCAGAGTTTCAGTTTTTAATTTTCATATTTGGCGATTCGCCACACTATTTTGTAAATTCAATTTTCACAAATTTATCATCCTACCGGCTTGCCTAAATGTACTGTATAAATGCTGCAAAATACACTTCATACCTGTTATGCTCACAGGTTTACTGACCCACTGCCATTGGAAGTGAAACCAAACCAAACGTGTGCACTGTGCAACACACAATTATTCTGATTTGCATCCGGACTACGCACTAGCGTAGTGCAATTAATTGTTCCTGAGTGTCAAGGACATCGAATCTAGTAGCGATGGAGGTAGAGAAGGGTAAAAAGAGGGGGAGGTTAGGTTAGGCCTAGAGGAAAGGTTAGAAGTCAGCTGAAGATCCTGAGTGAAGATGTGTCATCTCCAGAGACTTCCCGGTGCCGCCTCACCTACTGCACCTAAGCCACCTCCCAGACCAAAGCAGGAGGTTCCTGTCACAACACCCCGTCTGGCCATCCTTGGAAGCACCTGCAGTAGAACTTCCTTCTTCATCCTGGGGCTCTTGCCTCACTATATCACTCCAAGCTGCCTAAATCTAGCTCGGGCGGCTCCTCGCCCTCCTGAAGAGTCACAGTCTCTCAGAGGCTGGCAAAAGGGTGACAGAAGACGTGAAGGCTGTGTGGGTCCAAAATTTTGGACCAAAGCTCATGCTGAAGATTTCATTTAGTCTGAAGTCTGAAGATGAGCATTAAGGGCTACAAAATATCAGCAAAGGTGGTGGAAGTCTGCAAGAAGTGGACTAATTCATGGAGCTGGTGGTGGTCAGCTTGGGAGGAGTGGTGGAGGGGTACACGTTCAAGCTTCGGGGTCCAGATCATAATGCTCGCTCCTTAAGTACGTGCATAAGCGTCGCCACTGGCAAAAAAGTGGGGGGGGGCAGCCAAACTTCAAACTGACGCTGACAAAAAAATTCCACGTTAGGACCAAGTACTGTTCGAATTTGGGCTCCTCGTTGCCTTCCGCAGCGGCTGGTTATAAGAATGTCCGGTTTTGTCCCATTTTGACTGAGATCAGGAAATTTTTTGCCAAAAAGTGGGGGGGGGGCTGGGCCCCCTGGCCCCGCCGGTGGCGACGCCCCTGAGTACGTGTATCTATATCCTCAAGATCAAGCTATTCAGTAAGATCTTCAATATGTCAGAGTAAGAGCAATTCCAGGTCAAGTCCACAGCTGAGTTCATTCTGCTCTTCTTTGCTAAATTCTGGCTCAAATTCCCCTCTAGACGACTCTGCTTCTAGACAAGACCTGGACTTCATGAGCTCTGTGTGGAATACAGGAATGTGAACTCCGGGCTGACCTTTTGAAGTACTGAGCTCTGCGTTTCCCCACGTGTGGGACCTTGCCCCGCAGCTCATCACTCTACCTCTAACTGACACTGAACTGGAGGATAGGAGGATGGAGGATATGGCTAGGGAGCTGCACAACAGCGAGAGAGGGAAGATGAAGACAGGTAAGCCAACCTCTCCTGTTCGTCCCCACGGTGCGACCGATTCAAGAGGTAACATGTCACCCCTGGTTGGAGCTCAGTCATAGCTGGTGCTTGACTTACTTCAGCTCAGAGGCTCCCAGGACTGGCTGCTTGACCCACCTAGCAGAGCTCTCCCGACTGCAGGAACTTACAAATGTTTCCCAGGAACCTCACAATCGTCAACGACCCAGCGGAGCGCGGAAACCACCTCTTCACCGACTTCATCAAGAGGGTGGATTCCAAGGATCAGCGCCAGGCGCTCTTTCAGGTGGTAGAGGAGTCCAGGGTTATCATCATCATCATCATCATATATTTTCATGTCCTCCATACAAAATGGCTCTTCCGTCATGAATTACAAACCATACACTCTTCAGCTCCACACTAGTTAGCTCCTATTCTCTACCTGACGTCTATCATTAATCCAGCGGTTAGCTAGCCTACGACATTTTGCCGGTTTGCGCTCGTTCTAACTTCAGCAGGAGCGAGGTTCCACAGTGATGTGGCCCGATATCTGAAAAATCGCCGGGCGTGCTCGGTTCGCACACGCGGTAGGTGAAGGTCACCCGCGTGCGTGGCTCTGGTCTGCCTACTCGAGACTTCCTCGCGGTGTGTGAACCGATCACGCAGGCTGGATGGGGCTTTTTGAGTACAGAACATAACACATGGTAGTCAGGTCATGCTCCTGTAAGAATTCATCGAATCTAGGCCATTTTAAGTCTTTTAGTATGGGAGTCACATGGTCATGCTTTCTGGCTCCTTTCACGACTCGCGCGCAATGATTAATGACTTTTTGAATGCGGTTGTGCTGACTTTTGTTGCATCCTGACCAGATTGACAAACAATAGGTAATATGTGGGAATATAAGGTTTCTACTATCATCTTCTTTACCGCTTCTGGAAGTCTGTACGAAAATTTTGCTAAGCCACCTAGAGTAGAGTAGCACCGTTTGATCACTGTTGTTACATGAGCATCAAAATGTAATCCATCATCGACAGTGAGACCCAAAATCTTGGCAGTTGACGACGGTTTAACATTAACATCTCCAAACTGCACAGAGAACTGCAGTGATGACCGCCTATGGCGTGGTCTAACAAGCATAAGATCAGTTTTTTGGGTTGATTTTTAAACTATTCTGGGTAAACTATGTGTGGGCTTGCTTGAATGTAGCTTCTACTTTTCCCTGAAGTTCAAGCGGGTTTGACTAAGGCCTCGATGCAAGAATTGTGCGTCATCGGCGTACATGACAATTTTGGATTCTACGTGAGACATCAAATCATTTGTGAAGAGTAAAAACAAGACTGGGCCGAGAAGTGAGCCCTGAACCACACCATGTGTAATAGGAAGCATTTTATCCCCTCCCTTGACTTTTGTCTACGCTCACTAACCAGCGCTCAAACCAATGGCTATCTATACCATACCATCCTAATTTTTCTATCAGTCGGGGTGTTCCACGGAATCGAAGGCTTTGGACTGTCCGCGGTTGTGACGGACCCTAAAAGCCTTGGTCCATGCCTTCCATCAGCCATCCAACTGCGTCTAGCATAGCTGATTCTGTGGATCGTCCTGTTCTGAATCCATGCTGGATATCACTGAGAATTGCATGCGACTCCATGTAGTTAACCAGCTGCACGCACACAACGCTCTCTGCTACTTTTGCGACTGTGCTGATAATAGACACGGGACGGTAGTTACCAGGCTCAGTTACACTTCCCGATTTATGGAGTGGGACAACTGTAGCCAGCTTCCATTCCGTTGGTAGCTCTCCGGAGATCAGCGAAGAGTTGATAACTTCGAGCAGATGAGGACCGATGACCGGGAAAGTCATTCGCAGCATGCTGATGGTGATGCCGTCTTCTCCGCTAGATTTGGACGTTGACATACGATTGATGGCATATGATAGTTCAGGTAGTGTTGCTGGGCGCACGCGAAAGGCCCCACTGACCACAACTGGGGACGGGGAGGCAAAGGCTCTGTGTCCCGACGGGCCTCCTCCAGCGCCGCTGCTACGCGTGAGCCAACGGTTGCAAAGTGCTCATTTAACTTATCTGCCCATTGAGCACGGTTCATTGACTGCAGCGACGGGGTCACCTCCCTTAGGTAATATAAGAAATCGTCTTATATCCTTCCACGTGGTGTGGCGCCTCTGTTGGTAAGTAGAGGAAGTAGTTCGATCGCTCTTTGTTTTGTGCACTCTTCACTTCGTTTCTGCATTTGCGAAACTGTTCTTTGACCACGTCCGAGTTGGGATTATCACATTTAGCTTTATAAAGCCTGTCTCTTTCTCATGAGGAACGGAGTGCCTCGTTGTTTGAAGCCACGGGCTGGGGCTCTTTTCGTCCGGATGGTTTTTAACGGCATATGCTTATCTATAATTGGTGACCACACAGTAAGCCAGGCTCTCCATTTATCGCCTGAGCTCATTGACTCGTGCACAGCATTCCAATCAGCTAATAGTAAGTCCAAGCATAGGGCGTCTGGCACCAAACCTTTGGTCGATCGGATGGTGATCTCTGCTGCACAGGGGCGCTCCCGCTTCAGCTGGTGTCCGCAACCACCAGATCGTGGTCACTCCAACTGATTGGGATGACTTGAGATGACGTCTTTTCATCAGAGGATCTCACTATGATGTGGTCTAGCAGGGATCCAGACTCAGGGCGAGTAGTTGTTGCCACTATTTGTTTCATGTTCAGATCTTCGATTGTTTGAGCGTATCTCCTTGTTTCTGAGCTAGATGGTTTAAGCATGTCTATGTTGATATCGCCCAGAAGAAATGTAGGTCTTGCTCTGCAGTTAACATAAATCAGCTGTCCCTGTAGATCGTCTAAAACCGCTGAAATTGGTGCTTTTGGTGGCCGGTAGCACACTCCAATTGTCACAGTTTGTTTGCTATACAAGCTGACCCACAGCGCCTCCAGGGGCGGCCAGCCGTTGGCACTGATAATGTCTCCACGCGCAGTGCGTTGCGATATAGAATACATATTCCTCCTCCCTCCCACGACTTATGTGAGGCGGACGGTCTTTTCTGAATATTTTGTAGCCTGGAAATATCAAAAGCTGTTGTCAATATTTTCATTTAGCCAGGTTTCGCTAATACACAAACATCTAGATGTTGACTCTCCAGCAGATTATTGACGTCGTCTATTGATGAGAGGAGGGATCTTACGTTTAGGTGACCAATCAGAGATTGACTGTCTGTCGTCCTCCGTGTTCTGACGCTTGTTGGTTTGTTCACTGTCACATTTGGGAGCGTCGCGTTCGATGTTTCATCGGCTGGTGGCTGCGTCTGCGCTGTTGTCGTTGTAAGTCGTTTTGGGGATCGCTAGTGTTCTCGGTCGTTTTCGGTTTTCACTCTTTTTCGGTATGCACACACTGGTCGATTGTTCGTTATGACTTGAATATGTTTTTCTTTGTCGGTGGCTCCAGTTCTTCAGTTCTTTCAGGGTATACGCAATAAATGCACGACACATTATTCTTATCTTGATTCTGTTCACTGAGGGAAAACTTGCTGAAAGCACGTGTTCTTGATCGAAAATCAGTTAAGATTCGATCGCAAAATATAAAAGTTGATGAAAACTCAGAAATATTTCCTAACTTTAAAGGCATTAAACAGCATTAAATTGATCTTACACGTCAAAACAATGCTATATTTGAATCTAGCACACCTTCATTTACCAAGGACACACATTTAGATTAGCTGAACCTTAACGGTTCGCAAAATATGAACAAATTTCTAAGAGCAAATAAAATGCATCCGCCTATTCCCTGCAGAGTGAAGAACGCTATCAAGGCCAATCTAGAGCTGTGCTAGAATTTGCTCGTGTTGTGTTCATACCCCGCCTCATTGTGAAGTATACCTACCCTCGAGCGATACCATAGTCATACCCCTAAGTGATGTATGCTCCCCAGCTGATGCATACCCCCTAGAGATATATGCTCCTGCTCCTACTAGCGATGCAATTGAATGGAAAAGCATAATTTTAAGGAAAATCGCGAAACGTGAAAAGTGAACACTGAAACTCTGGATTTAAATGGTACATGCATGCATATGAATACATGATTCCTCAAAATAAGTATGTGTGATGGTTTTTCGTTTTTCAGGGGCATCCTACTCAAGAAATCAGTACACATAGCGATTATGAAGTATATTGTGCAGCACTCATTTATTCAAGTTAGGCAGGCCAGGATATGTGCTAAGTTGGTAAAAATCACATTTATGAAAAAGTGTGGCGAATCGCCAAATATAAAAAAATCTGCATTTATGATATTTGCATATGGCTACATCATTCCTTAAAATAAGAAGTCAGTGCGATTATTTTTTGTCATTTTAGGGGCACCCCAGGGGCCATGGCTAGAATGGCCCCCCTGCGTCCGCCAGTGGGTGTATCAGCAACAGGTATGCATGAACCCAATTACAGTTGAAGTTAACCAATAGCATAGTGCATCAATGAATATTTACAACGCAACAATGCAATGCAACATAACCTTAGAATGGTGATATAAAGCGCTCGATATACAATATACATGAAGATATGAAGATGAAACATAACCCACTAAAAGCAATTCAATAATGTTACCGACACGGCCGCCCGCAGATGTTATTTCAGTGGATAGTATTTGGTGTTCGGTGCGGTAATGCCTTGCAGCATTGGAAAATGGCCGTAGCGTCCAGCCCGAGAAGGAGAAAGAATTCGAAATGAAAACGGATACGGCAATTATTGAGACAAAACAATAATTTTGGTGGCTGCACAGAGCATATGAAAGGGTTAGAGAAAATAATTACTCTGCCGACAAATAAAACAACAACAGACAACAACGACGACGACGAGACCGGAAAAACTGTCGAATAGAAGCCGTTTCTTACTTCGTTCGTCACCGGCTTCTGACAAAAGCGAGCCCTGTATTTAAAGGAAGGAGAAAGGGTTTCACGTCCGTGAGACCCTTTCAACATGAACGGAGAACGGGCATTGCCTGTCACCTCCCATACCTCCTACGTACCTACATAGTTAGCGTTCCAGTTGAAAACTTAACGATCTTGTGGATTTCAGGGAGTTGATATCGGTGATCTAGAGCAAGCAGAAAGCCAACGTGTAACGTTCCACGAATCACAGGGATGGTTTCCCCCTCTCAGATAAATTTCTCGCCAGTCCTTTTCCAGTCGAGCTACGTCTGGTAGATATTGTGGGAGAACTCCCTTCTCCCCACCGTTGCTGCTAAAGCACAAAGACAGTGCGTTCACTGTGACTCAAGTATGTATTTATCAATCATCAACGGGTTCGTCTAAGTCCCATTTACAGATGAAGTCAGGCGATGCAATATCAGCTCATGTACGGTGCTTAGAAAGTACTTATTTGCACATAAAAGTGAGCAGTCCGTTTTCATCATAAAGTCATTTTCGCATTACGTCGCCACATGTAAAAGGGCCAAGTGTTGGTAGATAAATAAAATAGTATTATATACCATAACCTAAACGCCTGATCCTGTGGCCCGAGGCCTTTTGAGCGTGAATGCTGCAATAAATACGACGTCCGTTCAGCTGGGCTATGTTGCTGTGTTTTTCGACTGTGTATGGTCTCATTACCGCTGGAGGCCTGTTTGCTGCGCTCACTGCACGTCACAACAGAGGAGTGCTTTCATGATGTATCAATGAAACATTATTCGGAAACGCAATAGTGCCTAAAAAATGGTACTTACCGGCATCCAGAGTAGCATGGGAAACTGAACCTGCAAATTCAATGGCTTGGGCCCCATTAGCCATACACACCCAGAATAGCTGCCTTTGACGAGGGTGACGAAGCAATTTCCCGCGATCGCTAATCAACGTGTCCATATATTGGCGGGCCTTTCATCTTGTGCGTATCCGGCCGCCCCGACAAGCCCTAAAGACCTTAATTCCCTATCATAACTCAGCGAAAAAAGACCATCAACTATATACAGGGAACGTAGTCCCCCAAATTCCACGCCATTAATTTTCGTACGACACAGCAGAAAAGGGAGCTAGCTGGAGTTCCCAGAATGCAGTCCCTGTGAACGGTCCTAATCATGCATAAACATATGGCAGACCAAATTCCTCCAATTTTTTGTCTGACAGTGTAAAGCGTTCGAAAGTTCCTGTGATTAAAAGCAACATATGTTTTGTGTAAACGTGCTATGGAATCGTTTTGAGTCATCCAGCTGAGATCATGAAAGTGTTTTTGCACCACCACTGGGGTGACTGCCGCCGCGCACTCTGACGTCACCGCTTGTCGTTACGCCGCGTCACGTGCCTGCCGGCCCCGCAAAAGCGACGCAGGGGTAGCGCCATCTTCTGTGCACGCGTGCCCAGCAACAACGGCAGGATATAATTGGAGCCTAGTGCTTGGGAGGGCGTATGGTTCTGTTGAAGCAGCATGATTGTCAAAGTTACCCATAGTTTTGTTACCAATTTCTCGGAAAGTTCTTGTTTGCCTCTAGCCCACTGACAAACATTAATGTCAAAGCATGCAATGACCGGAAAGTTGTGCTGCGCAAAATGCACCGCAGTACATACTGCTCTGAATTGTACCGGTGCGCAATGCCCTGGTACATACATGTGCTGCACCGCAGTACTGGCGGGAGGGGGCCATGCCCCTCTCTCAAAGTGACGAAAATTTGGCAAATTTTGTTTAAAAACATTTATTAATATTTCTCCCGATCCCCCAAAGGCGCGCCGGTGGACACGGTCCCACAACGTGCACTACACCGCAGGAATCTCCTATATACTGCACCGGTGGACACGGTCCACAACGTGCACTGCACCGCAGCACATCTATCTATACCGCACCGGTGGACACGGCCTCACAACCCGCACTGCACTGCACACATCTCCCATCTATACTGCACCGGTGGACACGGCCTCACAACATGCACTGTACCGCAGCACATCACCCATCTATACTGCACCGGTGGACACGGTCCCACAACCTGCACTGCACCGCAACACATCTCCATCTATACTGCACCGGTGGACACGGTCCTCACAACATGCACTGCACCGCAGCACATCTATCTATACTGCACCGGTGGACATTGCCTCACAACATGCACTGCACCGCATCACATGACCCGTCTGTCAATACTGCACCGGTGGACACGGCCTCACAACATGCACTGTACCGCAGCACATCACCCATCTATACTGTACCGGTGGACACGGCCTCACAACCTGCACTGCACTGCAACACATCTCCCATCTATACTGCACCGGTGGACACGGCCTCACAACCTGCACTGCACCGCAGCACATCTCCCATCTATACTGCACCGGTGGACACGGCCTCACAACATGCACTGTACCGCAGCAAATCATCCATCTATACTGCACCGGTGGACACGGCCTCACAACATGCACTCACCGCAGCACATCTCCCATCTATACTGCACCGGTGGACACTGCCTCACAACATGCACTGTACCGCAGCACATCATCCATCTATACTGCACCGGTGAACACGGCCTCACAACCTGCACTGCACTGCAACACATCTCCCATCTATACTGCACCGGTGGACACGGTCCCACAACATGCACTGCACCGCAGCACATCTATCTATACTGCACCGGTGGACACTGCCTCACAACATGCACTCACCGCAGCACATCTCCATCTATACTGCACCGGTGGACACTGCCTCACAACATGCACTGCACCGCATCACATGACCCGTCTGTCAATACTGCACCGGTGGACACGGCCTCACAACATGCACTGTACCGCAGCACATCATCCATCTATACTGCACCGGTGGACACGGCCTCACAACATGCACTGTACCGCAGCACATCATCCATCTATACTGTACCGGTGGACACGGCCTCACAACCTGCACTGCACTGCAACACATCACCCATCTATACTGCACCGGTGGACACGGTCCCACAACTGCACTGCACCGCAGACATCTATCTATACTGCATCGGTGGACACTGCCTCACAACATGCACTCACCGCAGCACATCTCCCATCTATACTGCACCGGTGGACACTGCCTCACAACATGCACTGCACCGCATCCACATGACCCGTCTGTCAATACTGCACCGGTGGACACGGCCTCACAACATGCACTGTACCGCAGCACATCACCCATCTATACTGCACCGGTGGACATGGCCCCACAACATGCACTGCACCGCAGCACATCTCATCTATACTGCACCGGTGGACACTGCCTCACAACATGCACTCACCGCAGCACATCTCCCATCTATACTGCACCGGTGGACACTGCCTCACAACATGCACTGCACCGCATCACATGACCCGTCTGTCAATACTGCACCGGTGGACACGACCTCACAACATGCACTGTACCGCAGCACATCATCCATCTATACTGCACCGGTGGACACGGCCTCACAACATGCACTGTACCGCAGCACATCATCCATCTATACTGCACCGGTGGACACGGCCTCACAACATGCACTGTACCGCAGCACATCATCCATCTATACTGCACCGGTGGACACGGCCTCACAACATGCACTGTACCGCAGCACATCATCCATCTAAACTGCACCGGTGGACACGGCCTCACAACATGCACTGTACCGCAGCACATCATCCATCTAAACTGCACCGGTGGACACGGCCTCACAACATGCACTGTACCGCAGCACATCATCCATCTATACTGTACTGGTGGACACGGCCTCACAACCTGCACTGCACTGCAACACATCACCCATCTATACTGCACCGGTGGACACGGCCTCACAACATGCACTGCACCACAGCACATCTCCAGTGGCGGATCTAGCCTATTGGTTTGGGAGGGGCAAACCAAAGTCGAAAAGCAAAAAAAACGTCACGCAGTGAAAAGTTGCGTTACAATATGCCTTTTCGGTAGGATTTTGCGAACTGGAGACGAAAAGCAAAGAAAAAGACCACAGGGTGAAAAATATGGGCTCAAGATACTTTTTCCCTATCCAAGCCGCAATATTTACACTGAACTTCACTAATTATGTTCGAAGTTGAGAGTTGAAGCACCAAAATCTTGCTTACAAGCTAAAAAGGAGTCGGGGGAAAAAGGAGGTCGATCGCTTTGGGGGGCAAAAACATAGTTTTGCCCCGAGCTTTTCCGTTTGGGGGGGCGATTACCTTTTTGCCCCCCCTGGATCCGCCACTGCACATCACCCATCTATACTGTACCGGTGGACACGGCTTCACAACATGCACTGCACCGCAGCACATCTCCCGTCTATACTGCACCGGTGGACACTGTCTCACCAACACGCACTGCGCCGCTGTACATCTCCTGTACTTATGCCGCACCGCAGGACACTCCCTTCGTGCGTATGCTGCACCCCAGTAGGTACAAAGCATTGTTTTTTCTGTTAGAGAACGATGTTAGGTAATATCTATAAATGAACATTAATATGTCATGAGTTAAATAACAATTTAAGCAATAACTACTAGAGTACCTAGCTGCAATTGCTAATTCTAAGAACTACAGCAAACCCTAAGAAAAAGTATACCATATATGACAACGGACAGTAGAAATGGAAATTCTATCAAAGTGTTGGATTTTAATATATTCATATTTTAAGCCCAATCCAATTTTGAGCTTGAGAACTTCAATACAATACATACCTATCGCTCTTTAAAATTGGAGCACGATTTCATAGAAAATTGCTAATGTATAGCTTTCCAAATAAAACACAGACGCCAAGCAAGGAACTCTGATCAGACAAAACCAGTAACGTAAAATAATTCCCCTGATTCCTGCAATAAAGGTGTCTCAACATTGCTGTCCAATCAAGGGTCCAACTTTTTCATGCTTTTAGCAGTAACTGCTATTAATAGGCAAAATGAAAAGAGGGGCGGCAGACGGCGCATTTGAGAAACAAGAAACAATATCATATGTAGTTCGAAAAATATTTGCATCACTCTATAAATTATCACATGACTCCTACACTTCTTGCCCTGAAGCTACCTAAGCTTGAGCCTATACTTGGTTGAATTTGTTCTTCAAAGACAGCAATGGCGCACACTATTCTCAGGTGACGACTACTGACGACAACAACCAGCGACGACGGGTGTTGTTGCAGGGCTTGAAGTAAAAGAAGTAATCTTAAATATTGAAGATGAGTAGTTTTTGAGAGATTTGAAATGTATTTTGTTGTGCGTTCCACCACTTCAAATGTTTAAGACAAGGCCAGTGATAGAAACCTGTTTAATTTTTCGAGTGCATGTATTATTTGTGTCTAGGGATTTCTTCTTACCGGATCAGGATGGGCCTTTAAAATAAGCAATTGAACTGTAGAATTATTGATATATTGAGACAAATTGAAACTTTGATTTAAACAATTGAAACGCTGGAGGGAAACGTTATTTAAAGGCGGTTAAAGGAGGCTCGCAACAGGTAGGCAAACTCAAACATTTTTACTTCACATGTTTGCCTGTTGAGCCAACTTTTTCGTCAACTCATTTGACTCGCTGTCTTCACAACTCAACCCAACTTAACTCATTGACATGTTGTGAACCGACTCAACTCAATTCAACTCACTTTTCAAATGTTTTGACTCAACTCATTTCAACTCAGAGTCGAATGAGTCGGAATTTGAGTTAAACTCCGACTCTGACTCGCGAGTCGCACAACTCTGGTTGCGGCAGCTGTATTTATTGGGTGGTCGAACGATAATGTACCTTTCTGATGTAAATAAACAATTTCAGAGTTCGATTTTGACAAAAACAATTGATGCATGTTCTGAAAAGTTCGGGAGAGGAACAATGTGATGTGTGTTGCAGCCATTGGGCGCAATTTGGCCTAAATGCCCATTGACTGGACGCTAACTTGTCCGAGGCTTTCGGTCCACAGGCAGTTGCATGCTGGCTCACTCGATAGCATGATATTTTCAGCGAGTGGGTGAGGCTCAGGGCTTACGACCAATCAGATTACTGCGACCATATGGAAGGTATTCCTTCAGGGTTTGAAATAAGCCAATAAGCCCCTTTACTCTGAACTTTAAAGCTGGCAGAAATTTTATATCGAGAGCTTTGTGTGAAATTAAACATGCCAAAAGTGGTTTCTCAACACGCTCAACAAAACTGCTATCTCAGTTCAAAACCCATTATAAAAGTGGGACACTCCCTTTAACATGAGCTAAGAAAAGGCAACGAATGGTTCTCCATTCAAATATTCAAAATTCTACCCCTTAAATACAATGCGCATCACTGTGTATTGCATGGAAGTATATATCGTTCATTGGTTGGCATCACAGATTTCGCGCAGAAATGGCTTCACGAGTTGTCTTTGGAAAGGCTCCTTGACGTGCACTGCGTCCTTGAGCACGCATGTTTGGGGTGTGCGTCTCCAGCGCGGGTCCGGTGGCTCAGCAGCACAGGTCGCATACACCGCTGTGCTGATGGCGGCCAACTGAGAGCACCACACACGCATGGCCGGCGCCTGCAAAAGATCAGACTGCTGTTACCTCCGCTCAGACAGTCGTTGCACGTATAAAACATTGTGGCTGCTCCACCAAAGCCGAGAGACTTCTCCATTGGGCATAATTGTACTGCACCTAAAAGGCATTAACGTTAACACGCGCATTGACGGGGTCTGAGCCACCTGTACCCGCCCCCCTAAGATCTCGAGTACCACGGTAGGTAGCAAAAAACGGTAAACGGCGTTGGGTAGTCCATCCACTTTCCATCGAAAATATTTGAATCATTTTTCTCAGGTCACATTTAAGGTCACGAGAGGTCAAAACATGCCGTCATAGGGATAACATATAAATTACGTTTTTCGGCCATTACATCTGAACAAGTAAAGATAGAGAAAAACGACTTAAACTATATGAATCCTCGCAGCAAGCCAAATCGAATGATATGTAATTTGACCTTCCTAGGTCAAATCAAGGATTTGACCTGACCTGAGGTCAGGTCAGGATCAAAATATATAAACTGCATATCATTCGAACTGCAAAGCCAAGGCGAGTCTAACAAAGCTAAAATAAACGCTCTATCACCATCCGTTACTGAGTTATTCAGTAAAAACCATTTTTCCCATGTATTTCCAATGGAGAGGTCATGCCTCGTACCTGACCTTAGGTCATCGATATAAAAATACCGGAACATATTTTAGAGAACTCGGTGGGTCCATTACGTGATATGAATTTCAATCGGATAAGTTCACCCTGCTCTGACTTATGCCATCTTAAACTTTGAGGTCAGGTCACTTGACCTGTACTGGCGACCTAACCTGAGATGATCTAACCTTGAAATTTTTACAAAATTTGTAAAAATGATGAGGGAAAAGGTATGCCAAGTACGGCGGCGCTACGCGCCGCCGTTTTTTCATTTCTCCGAAAAACCCGAGGGGAGGGCGGGTACCCGCCCCCCGTCAATGCGCGTGTTAAGGCCTACATAGGTGGGTCCAGAAAAAGGACAGGTGCCCCCTTCCCGATCGAGTCCTTGTTCCCTGGTATGCCTTCGGCGCCCCTTCCCCTGAGACCTTGCTCCAAATCCATCCCCGGACTGGAAAGCTGAATCCACTTAAGCAAGAAGGCCAGTCTGGCAAACTGCCCTTGTTGACTGCTGACTGTAATAATAATTATTTTGGGGGCTTATCAACACACCAACTTCCAGGACTACTGACTGTATTGTGAATCGAAACAATAGCCGTTTTCACACGAGAAATAAAGGGAATCTAGTTCCTACTATTTTACATACTAGACGTAAACAGTAGGTACTAGATACTTGCGTTTCTTAAGCCTCAATTCTCCATCTGTGAACACCTGATAGCTAAAAAGTGTGATGGTAAATATTTTTCACCTTTTTCAGAAGGGTGTATTGCAGAAAAAGACATTTATGCTGTTTAAAGAAATGTTTGCATTTATTTTAGAAGGAATTCACTTATCTTGAGATTGTTTTATCTATTTTCAACGCTAATGGAATTTCTTAGTACAGGGACAAACCCAGGGGAGAGGATAATAGGACCACCGCCTTCTCCCTTTGGTCTGAGCTGAAACACTGAAAGTGGTCCTACAGAGGTCTCCATTAGTGCCAGAGGGGCGTTCCGGGAGGCCGAAATGCCACCCGAATACTGATCTAGGCACACGGGGTCAAAACTGATCAAGGACAAAGGGGGCAGGTGCCTCCTTTTGCCCCTTTTGCATCTGTGCCCCTTAAATTCGATTGTTCCACAGTCACTGGCAGCAGGATTGGTTTTGGGGACCCTTTCCCTCATAGGATTTGGTCAAAGGGACACAATACACCATCCTGGGGGTTGGGGCAATTTGACCAGGCGGAGGGTGAAACAATATGTACGTCTTGAAACGTTTAACTACTTGGTGATTTCTCAACATTCACTTTTGATATGCAATTTTTAAGCACACGTACTGTAGAGTGTTTCGTGAGACAGTGAATAATTATGTAGTCATGATCTCAGTCACAACCAAAAACAACACGATCGGAAGTCTTGAAATAAAACGCTAGTCCTCAAATTTCATATTGAGCGGTACAATTTCAGACAAACAATGAGAGACTCGGAGCATCAGCTGCATGGCGTAGTGGTGTCCAAGATGGTGCCGAAGATCAAGAAGTATACGATTTGAATACGGAAAATCGACAGGGGATACGTAGCTGCAGTAAATGAATCAGGAAACAAAGCAAAGTAAGGTAAGCGCCCGATTGTTGCCGGAGTCCGACTCGTTTCACGCGTTGCCTATGTGGGAAACGCACGGAACTCCTGGTGCATGCCCGAAGAAATTGTTATATTTTCATATCTCTGTTTCAGCGATGGTTTTTTCTGATGTGATATTGGACTTGAGGGGCATTCCAGAAAAAAACGACCAAAAATATTTTAATTTGACACCACCATGTCTAGAAAAAATCTGAAACTTTGTCTCCGGGGTATTTTTGGGCCAGAAACACGCCTGTGAGAATCTTAGCCTCCTCCGACCAACAGTGACCGAATTATAGCCCGAGGAAGTTTCGGGAGGTCACCTTGTAGACTCATCTTTGATGCTTCATAACTCAAAAACGCATTGCCTGATTAACAAGTTTTGTACTCGTCTTGAACCATACATTATTTTGAAAAAAGAAAATTTTAAAATTTTATAAATTTTGACATTTTGAATTCGTTTGACCTTTTCTTTTGTGACCTGTTGGCAGTTGAAAGTGACCTTTTTGACATCTCAAAAATTTTGCTTCATAAATTATTTTTCGATGTAAAAAAATTAAAAAAACTGCGTTCCTGCTATAAATTTCAAAATTTTACCACCCTTGTAAGGTAGGTATACAGACGATTTTTGACCACTGCAGTAGCACAGCTTTATGTTTAACACTGCAGACAAAGCGATTGCTTTTGGAATCGGTTGCTTGCAACGATATTGCATTGTCTTTACGAAATTTTCATCGTGCAAGTGTCAAAGTGTATGAGAATCAACACGCGCCCACACGGGGGGTGGGCAACCGGCCTCTTCAGGTTTCCACAGGTAGTAAAACAACGTCATCGCCCGGCGCCACTCTACTTCATCTACCTCTAACTCGACATTTTTGCAACTTCTAGCAAAATGATTTAGGTAAACTGGCAAGTGGTAGTTACCGTAAATACCGTAGGTCAGCTGGCAACTGGCTGCTGAGAGGATGACCTAAGGTAGGCAGCTGTCCTTATGCTTTGTGGGACTTTCAACTTTGGTTCCTTAATTAACCCTTCATCGTGGGAGTTTCTCGTTTGGGTGGTGGGGTCGGGGTCTCCATGAAAAGTTCCTTGATGACTCAAGTGAGACTCTGAATCCTAAAACTGAACTGGCAACAAATTGGACATGATTTATAATAAAAAATAGCAGCCATTAAAAGTGATAGAAAAAGATACATTGTTTCGAGAGAGACGAGGGCAAAGGAACTTATTAGTAACTTATTAGTAATTAGTATTTAGCCTTGCACCCTTAAACAAAAATTTACAAAGATGTCGCGAATTTATCAATAATTGAAATAAGTATAACTTATCCTGTAAGCTGCACTAACTCACACAATTACATCGTTCCCGGAGATGGAGAAATAGTATCGACACAAGGTGAATCAGTGGAGCACAGCATACGTTTGAGAGGGTTCATACAATGTAAAAAACGTGTCTGAAAAGCTTTCATTCCCAGGGGGTAATTTAAATCTGCTCATATATGCGAACAAATGTTGTTCTGAAATCATAACGCATTCGACTTGGTCTCTTGAACAGGCTGCCTTACATGATATTTTTTAAAAGGTGATTATTTCATAGCCGTCACGGATCCCAGTTCAAACACCACTTCAAAAGGCTTTTTATTTGTGTTTTTAATGATTAGAGGTGGGAAAATTTGAAGCAATATCAAGAGCCTCTACTTGAAAATAAATAGCAAATTGTATCATGTGTTTTATCTTTCTCACAGACCGCTGGAACTGCATTGAACCAAGAAGTAGTGCTTGAAATAAAAAAGAGAACATTCAAAGGATGTTTTACCACTTTTACCACTGTTTCCACGTTTCATTGGAGGTGTTCGGGCACCCACGAATAGGTATAATTCCACACTCCTGGTGCCGTGTATAATCATAAAAGAAAAAGGAAATACACTGAGATGACTTCAACACTGACACTGACTTTGACCTGCACAAACACATTCATTCACCAGCAATGATGGCCGTCAGATCACTTGCTACTCAAGCCAAATAATTTATACCAGTATATTTGATATTTCCTTTTCATTGGACATTCACCAGGACTACATTCACGCAGCACCCACAAAAGAAAGTCTTCTTGCACAGCACGACACTGTTTGATTCAAACATAGGCATACGAAACCCGAACCTCTCTTCCTTTGTTTGTAGAGATTTTATGAACAGTGATGGATGTCTTATTTATCGCTGGTATTCTATGAGACTGTTGATTCATTTTTCTATAATCGCATTGGTGAACAGACTTTGGAGCTGTCTACCAACATCGACTATGCTTAATTGTGGAGTGTGCAAGAACTTAATCGTGGTGGAAAATGTATGCGTAAGAAAAGCATACGCGCCTTTGGCATCACGTATTTGATCTTTCACTGGACTTTTTAAACCATCGTGATATGTAGCCGGTTTGGCCGTGGTCTCGATATAGGCGCAGGCACCCTTGCTGTGAGACGTAGTGAAAACGCTTTATTTACATGATTGAATTTTGTTTCGATATAACTTTTGAACTGGAATTAAACCTTCTTCAGTCATTTCTCTCGCTTTCATGCTCCAGGCATAAGTTCTGAAGAAAAAACACGTGCCATCGCAGGCTCCGTGATATCACACAGGCTCCGTGGCCTAATCAGAGCCGCATGACGAAATCCATGAAGCGAAGCGCATTGAGATTTCTCAAGCGGCTCTATTCTGGCCGCTCAGACGGGTCTCGTCGTGGTCTGTTGTTGTCAGAGCCGCATGACGAAATCCATGGAGCGAAGCGCATTGAGATTTCTCAAGCGGCTCTATTCTGGCCGCTCAGACGGGTCTCGTCGTGGTCTGTTGTCAGAGCCGCATGACGAAATCCATGGAGCGAAGCGCATTGAGATTTCTCAAGCGGCTCTATTCTGGCCGCTCAAACGGGTCTCGTCGTGGTCTGTTGTTGTTGGCGTCTGTCCGTCCTGAGAATTGATGTCAGAGCTCTGGAATTTTGTAGGGTGATAGCCCTTCTGCTCCAGACACCCAAACTGAAGCCCCGAGTCGAAATCCAAAATAGTTTTTGAGAAATTTTGGCTCAAACTTTTTCTGTTTTATATTTTTCTAATTTTTACTTCTTAACCTACGAACTTGAAACTTATGTCCTTTTCGAAAGATAACAAGGGCCAGCTAGGGAAAACGAATTGAGCTGATCCGACAATATTTATTGCGCGAAAACGCGGCATTTCTCACGCGAGCAAAAAACCTGCTAAAAGTTGATGGCCGACTTGTGCGCTCGAAATGGCAGAAGACAGGCCTCAGTTAGCTGAAAGGCAGTTACCTAGGGGTAGCTAGGAAAATTTTGTAGTGCTTAGGCATAGTTTTGAGTGCAAAACGCAAAATTTTTAACTACTTTTTACAGTTCTTCCGGAAGACTGAATTTTGGTTCATTTCATTTCAACGTTAATATCTCACAATCTAATTGACCGATTTGAGTTTTCATTTCAAATAATGAAAGAACATTGCTTCCGCCTGATAATATTTGGAGATGGAAGTTGTGAATGTGAAATTCTTTGTTTTATAGGCATAAATAGAAATTGAGTCAAAAACTTTTTATTTGCATCTTCCTGGTTCCAAGCTCATGTCACTCACAAACTTAGAACTGACATGGCTGAAGAGGAAAGTTACTTGCGGTCATTTCGCTCACTTATACTACCCACCTATCTCTAATGGCTTTCGAGTAATTAGTCCAAAATGTATTACAAGATGCTAAAGTTCTCGGACCACCTTTGCTTCTCACCATGGTTTGAAGTCCTTAAAATGGATGGAAGTGGAAGTAATTTGGCATGAAGCTAGCTTACGATCCTAGCTCGACGATAGAACTAATTTCAGCCCAAAAGAATGTTTGGTTCGTCTTCTAGAAGCACCTTTATATCGTGCCTTTTCGGGACAAGCACAGCACCCGGCGCCAGCGGCCCGGCATATTCGGCGGAGTTGTACTAGCCAGTGACCTCCTGACGGGTCACAGCTGTTCAGCTAGTGGGAGGATGAGTAGTGTGGCACGGTGGTCTAGTAGTTAGAGGCCCTGTCTCTTGATCAGGTAGGTCAGGTTCGAATCCGGTGGTGACCACGTACTCTTTATTGGTTATTTCAAAGAAAAGAATGATAAAACTGACTTGCAGGCTTATGAAGAGATACATTAAGAACGAAATATGGTTTGCTTTCGGCACATTGTCATGCGGCTCTCCTGCGCCGGTGGGGCGTTAGCCCAGGCCGCAGGCCGAGGTTGTCAGAGCCGCATGACGAAATCCATGGAGCGAAGCGCATTGAGATTTCTCAAGCGGCTCTATTCTGGCCGCTCAGACGGGTCTCGTCGTGGTCTGTTGTTGTTGGCGTCTGTCAGTCCTGAGAATTGATGTCAGAGCTCTGGAATTTTGTAGGGTGATAGCCCTTCTGCTCCAGACACCCAAACTGAAGCCCCGAGTTGAAATCCAAAATAGTTTTTGAGAAATTTTGGCTCAAACTTTTTCTGTTTTATATTTTTCTAATTTTTACTTCTTAAGTTACGAACTTGAAATTTATGTCCTTTTCAATGGATAACAAGGGCCAGCTAGGGGAAAAAAATTGAGCTGATCCAACAATATTTATTGCGCGAAAACGCGGCATTTCTCACGCGCGCAAAAAACCTGCTAAAAGTTGATGGCCGACTTGTGCGCTCGAAATGTCAGAAGGCAGGCCTCAGTTAGCTGAAAGGCAGTTACCTAGGCGTAGCTAGGCAAATTTTGTAGTGCTTAGGCATAGTTTTGAGTGCAAAACGTAAAATTTTGACCCACTTTTTACAGTTCTTCCGGAAGACTGAATTTTGGTTCATTTCATTTCAACGTTAATATCTCACAATCTAATTGACCGATTTGAGTTTCCATTTCAAATAATGAAAGAACATTGCTTCCGCCTGATAATATTTGGAGATGGAAATTGTGAATGTGAAATTCTTTGTTTTATAGGCATAAATAGAAATTGAGTCAAAAAACTTTTTATTTGCATCTTCCTGGCTCCAAGCTCATGTCACTCACAAACTCAGAACTGACATGGCTGAATAGGAAAGTTACTTGCGGTCATTTCGCTCACTTATACTACCCACCTATCTCTAATGGCTTTCGAGTAATTAGTCCAAAATGTATTACAAGATGCTAAATTTCTCGGACCACCTTTGCTTCTCACCATGGTTTCAAGTCCTTAAAATGGATGGAAGTGGAAGAAATTTGGCATGAAGCTAGCTCAAGATCCTAGCTCGACGATACAAGTAATTTCAGCCCAAAAGAATGCTTGGTTCGTCTTCTAGAAGCACCTTTATATCGTGCCTTTTCGGGACAAGCACAGCACCCGGCGCCAGCGGCCCGGCATATTCGGCGGAGTTGTACCAGCCAGTGACCTCCTGACGGGTCACAGCTGTTCAGCTAGTGGGAGGGTGAGTGGTGTGGCACGGTGGTCTAGTGGTTAGAGGCCCTGGCTCTTGATCAGGTAGGTCCGGTTCGAATCCGGGGGTGACCACTTACTCTTTATTGGTTATTTCAAAGAAAAGAATGATAAAACTGACTTGCAGGCGTATGAAGAGATACATTAAGAACGAAATATGGTTTGCTTTCGGCACATTGTCATGCGGCTCTCCTGCGCCGGTGGGGCGTTAGCCCAGGCCGCAGGCCGAGTTGTTGTTGTTGTTGGCGTCTGTCAGTCCTGAGAATTGATGTCAGAGCTCTGGAATTTTGTAGGATGATAGCCCGTCTGCTCCAGACACCCAAACTGAAGCCCCGAGTTGAAATCCAAAATAGTTTTTGAGAAATTTTGGCTCAAACTTTTTCTGTTTTATATTTTTCTAATTTTTACTTCTTAAGCTACGAGCTTGAAATTTATGTCCTTTTCAATGGATAACAAGGGCCAGCTAGGGGAAAAAATTGAGCTGATCCGACAATATTTATTGCGCGAAAACGCGGCATTTCTCACGCGCGCAAAAAACCCGCTAAAAGTTGATGGCCGACTTGTGCGCTCGAAATGTCAGAAGACAGGCCTCAGTTAGCTGAAAGGCAGTTACCTAGGGGTGGCTAGGCAAATTTTGTAGTGCTTAGGCATAGTTTTGAGTGCAAAAAATAAAATTTTGACCTACTTTTTACAGTTCTTCCGGAAGACTGAATTTTGGTTCATTTCATTTCAACGTTAATATCTCACAATCTAATTGACCGATTTGAGTTTTCATTTCAAATAATGAAAGAACATTGCTCCTGCCTGATAATATTTGGAGATGGAAATTGTGAAGGTGAAATTCTTTGTTTTATAGGCATAAATAGAAATTGAGTAAAAAAACTTTTTATTTGCATCTTCCTGGTTCCAAGCTCATGTCACTCACAAACTCAGAACTGACATGGCTGAATAGGAAAGTTACTTGCGGTCATTTCGCTCACTTATACTACCCACCTATCTCTAATGGCTTTCGAGTAATTAGTCAAAAATGTATTATAAGATGCCAAATTTATCGGACCACCTTTGCTTCTCACCATGGTTTCAAGTCCTTAAAATAGATGGAAGTTGAAGAAATTTGGCATGAAGCTAGCTTAGGATCCTATCTCGACGATACAAGTAATTTCAGCCCAAAAGAATGCTTGGTTTGTCTTCTAGAAGCACCTTTATATCGTGCCTTTTCGGGACAAGCACAGCACCCGGCGCCAGCGGCCCGGCATATTCGGCGGAGTTGTACCAGCCAGTGACCTCCTGACGGGTCACAGGTGTTCAGCTAGTGGGAGGCTGAGTAGTGTGGCACGGTGGTCTAGTGGTTAGAGGCCCTGTCTCTTGATCAGGTAGGTCCGGTTCGAATCCGGGGGTGACCACGTACTCTTTATTGGTTATTTCAAAGAAAAGAATGATAAAACTGGCTTGCAGGCTTATGAAGAGATACATTAAGAACGAAATATGGTTTGCTTTCGGCACATTGTCATGCGGCTCTCCTGCGCCGGTGGGGCGTTAGCCCAGGCCGCAGGCCGAGGTTGTTGTTGTTGGCGTCTGTCAGTCCTGAGAATTGATGTCAGAGCTCTGGAATTTTGTAGGGTGATAGCCCTTCTGCTCCAGACACCCAAACTGAAGCCCCGAGTCGAAATCCAAAATAGTTTTTGAGAAATTTTGGCTCAAACTTTTTCTGTTTTATATTTTTCTAATTTTTACTTCTTAACCTACGAACTTGAAACTTGTGTCCTTTTCGAAAGATAACAAGGGCCAGCTAGGGAAAACGAATTGAGCTGATCCGACAATATTTATTGCGCGAAAACGCGGCATTTCTCACGCGAGCAAAAAACCTGCTAAAAGTTGATGCCCGACTTGTGCGCTCGAAATGTCAGAAGACAGGCCTCAGTTAGCTGAAAGGCAGTTACCTAGGGGTAGCTAGGAAAATTTTGTAGTGCTTAGGCATAGTTTTGAGTGCAAAACGCAAAATTTTGACCTACTTTTTACAGTTCTTCCGGAAGACTGAATTTTGGTTCATTTCATTTCAACGTTAATATCTCACAATCTAATTGACCGATTTGAGTTTTCATTTCAAATAATGAAAGAACATTGCTTCCGCCTGATAATATTTGGCGATGGAAATTGTGAATGTGAAATTCTTTGTTTTATAGGCATAAATAGAAATGGAGTCAAAAAACTTTTTATTTGCATCTTCCTGGTTCCAAGCTCATGTCAATCACAAACTCAGAACTGACATGGCTGAAGAGGAAAGTTACTTGCGGTCATTTCGCTCACTTATACTACCCACCTATCTCTAATGGCTTTCGAGTAATTAGTCCAAAATGTATTACAAGATGCTAAATTTCTCGGACCACCTTTGCTTCTCACCATGGTTTGAAGTCCTTAAAATGGATGGAAGTGGAAGTAATTTGGCATGAAGCTAGCTTACGATCCTAGCTCGACGATACAACTAATTTCAGCCCAAAAGAATGTTTGGTTCGTCTTCTAGAAGCACCTTTATATCGTGCCTTTTCGGGACAAGCACAGCACCCGGCGCCAGCGGCCCGGCATATTCGGCGGAGTTGTACTAGCCAGTGACCTCCTGACGGGTCACAGCTGTTCAGCTAGTGGGAGGATGAGTAGTGTGGCACGGTGGTCTAGTGGTTAGAGGCCCTGTCTCTTGATCAGGTAGGTCTGGTTCGAATCCGGGGGTGACCACGTACTCTTTATTGGTTATTTCAAAGAAAAGAATGATAAAACTGACTTGCAGGCTTATGAAGAGATACATTAAGAACGAAATATGGTTTGCTTTCGGCACATTGTCATGCGGCTCTCCTGCGCCGGTGGGGCGTTAGCCCAGGCCGCAGGCCGAGGTTGCTGGTTATCTTTGCTGTTCAGTAAACCATGAAGAATGAACAGTGCACTGGAAGCGACGGCGCTAAATAGCTTTTAATCGCTACGACAATGTACATAAAATTTTGGTCGGGTCACCTTTGAGGTCGCTCGAGGTCAAAGAATTCCTCACAGGAACACAGTGGAAAGCTAAATTTTGTGGTATGATAGGCAGGCAGAGCCGTATAACAATTTTCAGCACCATTGAAATGCTCTTGTCGGGCCCAGACGGATTATATATGTTATAATTTTGTCTAGTCAAATTTCGGAATTAGCCTGCTTTGACCTAGAGCCGGGCTTAGGCCTGTATGGTAAAAATGATATTAATCAGACTGCAGTGGAAAATCAGACGCGGAAACGTAAAAATAAGACCTCCATAGCAATTCTCGACAATTTTCAATTCTCGCAAGTTATCAAAATTTACCAATTGACCCATGCATTTTTAATGGAAAGATCGTGACCTTGTCCCAGGTTATCGATATGGAAATCCTGCTACGAACAATTATATTGCCCAATGACCTTACTATGTGATGTGAGTCTAAGTACGATAGGTTAAATTTATTCTTACTGATGCACCTCCAAAGTTTTTTTTTTCGAGGTAAGGTCTCTTAATCAATAATCTAAATAAACTAAATAAATTACACCCACACAAATATACAGGGCCCGACGTAATATCAACCAAACTTCTGAAACTAACTGCAATTCTCATCGCTGAACCCGTAGCAAAACTGTTCAATATGTCCCTACAGCGTAATTTTCCTACATCATGGAAACATGCCAAAGTAAAACCGATCTTCAAAAATAAGGAATTTTTCTGATATTTCCTGTTATAGGCCCATTAGTCTTCTTTCCTGTTTATCGAAAGTTTTTGAACAGATAGTGTTTCGGAAAATCTACAAACATTTGGCCGACAACAATCTTCTAACTGACAGGCAGAGTGGCTATAGGCCGGGGTATGGCACTCATATGCAACTCTTTTACCTGACGCACAAATTGACTGAGTCGCTAGATAAGGGACAAGGCTTCACTGCAGTGTATTTAGACATTTCGCGCTATTTTGACAAAATTTGGCATAGAGGACTCTTAGAAAAATGTAGACGAGAATTCGGACTGACAGCCGTTTCGGACTGGCTCACTTCTTACTTGACAGACAGAAGACAACATGTTTCCTTAGAAGAATCAACCTCATCAACGCTTTCTCTTCATGCTGGTTGTCCACAAGGATCTGTTCTCGGCCCCCACCTTGCACTTCTCTATCTTAACTCTCTTGCAAAGCAAACGAAGAACGACATTCTTTGTTTTGACGACGACACATCTTTATACGCGGCCCATACGACTGACACATTTCCAATTGTTCAACGAACACTTCAGGAGGACCTAAACAAAATACATAGGTACGGCAAAAAATGGTTCATTACTTTCAATGCACTAAAGACAGTCCAGCAAACGTTCTCTCTAAAAAAATAACCCATCCGTCCCGAAACTCACATTTGGTGGAGAGCCCATACCAGTGGCGAAGAAGCACAAGCATCTTGGCGTTACCCTCTCCAACGATTTGAAATTTAACCCTCGCCCCACCGGAAGGCATCGGTGCCCCCTAAGGTTTTTCCGGGATAGCAGAAAAATGAAGAGGCGCAGCACCGCGGTTGAGGGCTCTACCTCTTACTGCATCATTTTCCCACCATCCCTGAAATTTTTTACCCCGGGTCACACAAGGTCAGGTCACCAGACGAGGTCAACCAAGGTCACCTCACTTCAACTTTAGAGCTCTGTAAGAGCTACATTTCGAATTCGATCAATTTGAAACTTCCTACACTTTATGGCCCCTTCAGGGTCTACAAGGTGTATATCCGGGATTTTTCGATTTCGTGCCCTGAGGTCAGGTCACGAGGTGACCTCTCCCATTGAAAAAGCATGGGAAAAGCTGTCTTATGATCTAAAAGTCACAAAAGCGATTGAAAATGCTCAGCTTGATCAGAAAAGCGTTCTTGGACACCCTTTCACGGATTCCAAGGGCTATATTTGCCCTTTGACCTCTCCAAGGTCATCCAAGGTCACCAGGGGTCAAAAACAGTATTTTGACAATAACTTTTGACCTAATTAAGCTAGAGCGCTGAAACAAACACCATCGTGTTTGTCTTGTCACTGGCTTTCATTTGATATACAACAAGGTCACTTTTTGACCTTTCGTGACCTCAGGTCATCTTAGGTCACGAGGTGACCTCTGGAGGTCAAACCAATGGCGGGAGGTCTTTACGTTCCACATAGCGGAAAAAGGACTGACAATTTCCTATTAAATGTACTTTACCAGACTTCAATAGCTCTAATGGCATGAGAGTTATGCCCAGTCTACTCAAGCATGGCATATTTGAGTGAAAATAGCCGATCTTGACCTAATTTGACCTCTGGAGGTCAAACCGTTGACCTGAGCACTAAAACATGCGAAGTAGTTTCTTACTGAATTCACGCGAGCTTTCTATTGAACTTCGCAGATTTGCGCTAACGTCCATATTTTTGGAGTTAGACGGGGGTCCATCGATGGCCCCCGGTGGGGCGAAGGTGGCGCTGGACCCCCGGTGGGGCGCGGGTTAAGGAACACATTAACCAAATAATCAAGAAAGTAAATGTAACTTCAAGTCCAATTTACCCTCTTGCTCAGTATCTTCCTAGACCCATGGGCGCCGAAAGCGGTGGGGGGGGACGGGGGGGGGGCGTCCCCCTGTTGGCCAACCAGGGGGGACGTCCCCCAAAATTTTTGGGTCAATCGTCATTAATGCTGTCAGGTACCGAATATGCTCAAAATTCGCCTCCCCGGTCAGCACCAGCCCGGGTCCGTCCCCCCTGAGAAAATTCTGTGGCGGCGCCCCTGCCTAGACCTATTTTGAATAACATCTATTCTACCTGTGTCCGACCCCATTTCGACTACTGTGACATTATTTACGACGGTCACATCACAGCCCACGACAAACTCCGACTCGAAGTACTGCAAAATAGGGCCGCCAGACTAGTGACAGGGACTCTACTACGGACACCTACTGACAAACTGACCACAGAGCTTGGCTGGGAGTCCCTAGAATGTCGTCGAAAAATAAATAAAATCACGTTTTTTCATAACCTTCTACAGAACTCATTTGTACCCCAATTCATTCGCAGTATAATCCCACAACCAAGAGAAAATCACGTGATTAGAAGCTTAAGGTATCCTGAACTTATAACGGTGCCACGCCACAAAACTCAAACTTTCAAGAGGTCATTCCTCCCCTCAACCATCGAGCAGTGGAACCTCTTGCCTCAAAACATACGCGAAATCACATCAACAAAGAAATTTAAGAGGGAAGTAAAATGTATTTTTGGCACTTCTCCACCTCCACTATACTACTCCCTCGGCAACAAAAAGAAAACTACCTGTTAGCGCGGTTGAGAGTGGGAATGAGCAAATTAAACGGCCCCCTAATTCCAAATTCAAGCCAACGAAACTCCACACTGCTCCTGCGGCCACAGAAAAGAGGACACGTCACATTACTTACTTGTCTAATTACAATTACACACTTACTTCATTGTCCGCTATTCCATCACGCTAGAACAAAACTCTTTAGATATGTATTTGAAGCAACACAAATCACGCTAAGTAGCCTAGACCATTCAACTAAACTCAATATACTACTTAACGGCTCTCTACTACACAACAAGAACGCGGAAAAAGTAGCAACATCTGTTTTTAAATTTATATTTCACAGCAAGCGTTTTGAACAGAAAGACAGTTGAAAGTCTGGATTATATTCAGGTTCAGACTCTCAGCGCCCGGGTTGGAGTGGAGGTGGCGCTGAGGAGGGGCACGTGGTCTATTTAAGCAGCGGCACCGAGTGGTCCTCTCGTGGTGGTGGCCGGCGTCAGGGGCGGACTGTGCGAGCGGTGCGTGTTATAAGCACTCGTCCTTTTCACCAATCGCGAAAAATTACTGAAAATTTGTATGTTTCATCATGAAAATATATGTCTGTCTGTCTGTCTGTCTCTTGACCTGGGTTGGAGGTAAGACCCTATATGACCCAAACCTAAAATTTTGCCAGAAGCTGCAAAAATGTCGAGTTAGAGGTAGATGAAGTACAGTGGCGCCGGGCGATGATGTTGTTTTACTACCTGTGGAAACCTGAAGAGGCCGGTTGCCCACCCTCTTGTAAGGGCGCGTGTTAACTCTCATACACTTTGACACTTGCACGATGAAAATTTCGTATAGACAATTCAATATCATTGCAAGCAACCGATTCCAAAAGCAATAGCTTTGTTTGTAGTGTTAAACATAAAGCTGTGCTACTGCAGTGGTCAAAAACCGTCTGCATACCTACCTTAGGTGGTAAAAATTTGAAATTTATACCAAGAAAGCATTTTTTAATATTTTTGTCGAAAAATAATTTATGAAGCGAAATTTTTGAGGTGTCAAAAAGGTCAATTTCAACTGCCAACAGGTCAACAAGCTAGGTCACAAAAGAAAAGTTCAAACGAATTCAAGATGTCAAAATTTTTTAAAATGTTAAAATTTTATTTTTTCTAAATAATGTATGGTTCAAGACGAGTACAATTTTACAAAACTTGTTAATCAGGCAATGCGTTTTTGAGTTATGAAGCATCAAAGATGAGTCTACAAGGTGACTTCCCGAAAATGCCTCGGGATATAACTCGGTCACCGTTCATCGGAGGGGGCTAGGAATCTCACAGGCGTGTTTCTGGCCCAAAAATACCCCGGAGACAAAGTTTCAGATTTTTCTAGACATGGTGGTGTCAAGCCTTGGTCGATCTGTCCTGGAATGCCCCTTGAGTCAAGCGCATGGCTTTGAAACTTTGATATCTTACCGAGACTATGATATCTTACCTTGGTTAAGATTATTGCCTATTCAGATGTCCTCACTCCTTAAGGCTCAGGCCATTTTTAACATGTTAACTGAAAGGGGCCATTTGCCCCCCAGTAGGCCAAAATGCCCCCTTCTCCAGTGCCCGGAAATTGGCCCCCCAGTGAAATAGACAGATGATTTAAAATTGACCTCATGCAGACTCACCTAACGAAAATAAGACAGAACACCACCCGATAATTATAACTGTGTTCTATTTTTGGCCCCAAATTGGCAATCCACAAAAATTGTGTTGAACAATGTCCACCCGTGACTGTCTACTCCATCGTACGAAGAAGAAACAAAGCGCGTAGTTACGGAAAATCCCGGTAAAGCAGCCTCAGCATCAACTTATCACAACGCTGGAGATCAACGCTGGCCTACAACCAATCAAACATCCTGTTCTATCCGACCGGAAGCCCACATCTCAGCCAGTACCGTGACATTGCATGATGCTCTCATTTCACACGCAGTCAGTTGTCAGCGTTTAATACTAGTTCGTGGATTAGATGGGACAAGGTGTTGTTAAAAAGCGTAAGACTTGTTTGGTGTGGTAGTATGAAGTGCTTAGCTTTTTTATTTATTATTGTGGTGGTAGCATACATAAGTGTCGCCACCAGAAAAAGTGATGGGCCCAGCCAAACTTCAACCTGATGCTGACAGCAAACTTTGCACGTTAGTATAAAAAATTGTAGAATTTGGGCTTCTCGTTGCCTTCCGCAGCGGTTGGTTATACAAATTTCCGATTTACTCCCATTTTGACTGAGATCAGGATATTGTTGGTAGAAAAGTGGGGTGATTGATGATGCTAAGAATGTTCTGGTTTTGTGGATAAAATCATTCGATGGCCATGCGGGGTTATAAGGGTTTCCTATTAGAGGGGTAGTGTGCTAAAAATATTGCGTCAAGTCAATATCAAACTGTCAACAATTAGTTTTAAACAGTGATACAAGTCGCTTTTTCTGTGGGTTTAAGACTGCTGCTAGGGGTGGCTTTAGGCTCAAATCTAGCTTTTGTAGTGTTTATCTGGCTATTTTAGTGGAAATAAGATTATGCCCCTCTTTGGCCCTTTTTCTAACTAGGTTTGACCATTTCCACTGAAAAAAACCTGGCGGTCCTGGGCAGCATCTATAATCTCTAGACATGAAATAACCCAAAAATTTAGATTTTTTAACACTAACGCGTCTAAGTTTTATTAAACCCCCTCAAAATAGGTCTTGATCCCCTTAAGACACTAAATGTCCAGCACAAGAAATGCCCCCCCCCACTGACCTTTCCTTTAAAAATTACATGTAAAGGCTCCAACGGCGTGCAAAGTGGAGACTGGTGCAAATTGCAAGGTGGATTTCTAAAGCAATCAGCTATGTCGTAAGTCTTGCAATCAGCAAAAAAAGTGGGGGAGGGGCAGGCAATCTTCAATCGCCAGCTGACAACAATTCATTCCCCCTACTACCAACAGTTAATCGGATTTGAGGTAGTTACTGCATTTCGTGCTGGCAAGTAATAAATGTTCTGATTTCTTCCCAGTTTTGCTGAAATATTGAAACTTCTGAGTGAAAAGTACGGGCAAGCCGTACTGGGTCGCACCCCTCCCCTCGTATCGATGTCAGTTCAAAGAAAATTTTGAGAAATTCATCGAACAAAATGAAGGTGGGGATCATTCACTCTTATCCACAGTGGGGTCGGGCCTCCGTCACTTCGTGGACAGGCGGACAATTTTTTACAGCGAAGGGCCCAGCCACCCAGGCACCCCGGTGGAGAAGCCCCTGGCCGTTATGTGTGCAGGTATGTATGTACTTTGATCTCATGTACAAATGGTTCGACGAGTAACCTTTGCCTTCACGAGAAAAGCTTGAAGGCGTGGCAATTTTTCAGAAACCGGATTTGCGAGAGTGCAGGGACGAATCCAAGAGGAGGAACAAAGGGGCCATCACCCGTTCTCCTAAGGCCCGTGGAGTCGCCCTTTGCCGGGCGCCGCAGGTATACCGAACGTCCTTAATAAGCGAATATTTTGTGATGTAGGCGCCCTAAAGTTGAATTTAGAACGTAATCCTGGCAGAGGAGGGTTCTTTTCCGGTGCCTTTCATAGTTTGACTACACTTCCAGTGCCAACCACAGACTTCCGTTCGACTATACGGCAGCGCCGCAGCCAACGGTGGCGCTCCTTGACTAAGCTCACCGTTTCGCAGTAAGACCTGAAACACCTGTTACAAAAAAGGCGTCTGAATGGTGTCGCATGGAATGACCAAATAGGCGTCCACGGGTGGTATATTCTGCCAGGGGCAGATCCGGAAGGGGAGGGGTGCAAAAAGGCACACAGGGACTGCTAAAAATAGACATTGATCTCTTCTTTCAGCTTTTGATGGCTATTAATTGGGTAGCAATCACTGAGAAAGATATGCACACTGCAGTAGACGACTTCATCCAAGCTCTTTTAACGGCCACAAAAATAGTAATTCCCACTAAAACCATCAGTTTGAGACAAAAAGATAAACCTTGGGTAACAAGTGACCTGAAGAAAAATATCAGAAAACGAAACCGTCTTTTCAGGAGAACCAAACAAACCGGTAATGATCTTGACTGGATACGTTGGAGAATGCAACGGAACTTGCTTACTAAGATAAACAAAATAAGATGCTTGGAACACCCAAAAAGGCAAAAAAACTAACAGAGCACAAGCAAAGTCCGCGAAGTTATCACCAAATCCTTAAACAATATGCTCAGGGGCGCAGCCAGAGCTTTGGTATGGGGGGTCACACCAACTTTGAGGGGCACCCCGGGAAAAAGGGCACTTCTTAACGTAACCTAAAAACTTACTATATCTTTGTTTATATCATTTTTGGGCATCTTTGGTTCAATAAAAATGCAAATAAATCATTGAAGGGGAAGGAAAATGCGATTAAAACCGAAAAAGAAAGGTGCCCATACTCTTCCCGGGTGCCTGGAAAGGCGACAGAATTCCCTAACTGACCAAAAAGGCACTTAATTGTCAAACAATCGTTTAAATCGCTAAATGCGGTCCAGTTCCATCTAGGTTCAACGGCGCAGGGCACTAAATTTCGACCAGCATGGCCCAAAGGGGAACACCACCTGGCAATCAAAAGGGCACCCCGGCACCGATGGGGGCACGTGCCCCCTGTGCCCCCCTGGACAGTAGATCAACTCCGGGAGTCAAGCTCATGGGGCCCGGATCAGCTCAAGGGGCAATAAAACAGCTAAAAGGACACCAAGCAAACTCGGAGGCATCAAACTAACTCAGAGAGTATTGTATAGGTTCAGAAGGCACACTCATTTTCTCAGGGGGGCACCATATTGACTACGAGGGTACCAGATCAGCTCAGAGGACACATGATCAGCTCCAGGGGGCACCAGATGAGCTCCGCCCGTACGATTATTGGCGACGATGAGACATTGTCTGGAAACGGATTACGTGCCTATACTCTTCCCGGGTGCTTGGAAAGGCGACAGAATGCTTTAGCTGACCAAAAAGGCACTTAATTGTCAAACAATACATTAAATCGCTAAATGCAGTCTAGTTCCATTTAGGCTCGCCGGCGTAGGGCACTAAATTTCCAGTGGCACGCCCCAAAGAGGGTACACCACCTGGCAATCAAAAGGGCACCCCGGCACCGATGGGGGCACGTGCCCCCTGTGCCCCTCCCCCTGGCTGCGCCCCTGCCAACCTCCCAACCATTCACCCAGATCCGACACTGTAGCCCCCCTCTCCCCACACCAACCCTCAACGAAATCTTAGATCTGCCACTGCGAGGGTATCGTGTACAAACCTGGCCGGGAAACAACATAAAGTTGAAAGCAGCGATCTACCAATTGTTGGAGCCGGTCACTGACCTGGACGGAGAGCTCGTGAGCCAGGGCCTGCGCCACCAGCTGCTGCTTGTTCTCCAGCGACACCCGCCGCTGGTCAGTGGTGTCGTCTCTGGCAAAGTCGCTGAAGACTGGCTCGTCCAACGTCCAGTAGATAGGCGCTAGCTGCGACAGCCGGCGCAGGCTCGGCACTGCCTCCTGCATGTGCAGTCTGTACATCAGGGTTATGATCTCATGGCGGAGTGGCCGCAAACCGGGACAGCGGCTCGAGTACCACAGAGCACTGTTCACCACCACCAGGTCGGGACACCCCTTACGCTCAGAGTCTGGTCTCTCGCATGATTTTGTGACGTTGAATATGGTTGATAACGTATGCGTGTTTATAAAAAGATGCCACTCGTGGCTTATGTTCACAATATTGTTTGCTACGTGATGTGAACAAGTGGGCAGCGAGCACAACTCTTGTGGTGACGCTTCTGGCAGATATTGACCAGAATTTCGAAGTTTAAACTTTCGGTACCAATCAAATTTAAACGTCCGTGCCAATGATTCGAACATGACCCGCGCGCGCGAATCGCCAATGAGCAGGATTCTGATTGGTCGGCCGAGAACGCTAGCGCGCCGCTGGAAGCAGTCGCGGGCGTCACTGTCTGTGAGCTGAGTCGTGGCGCAAAACTGCCAGTGGTCGCTGTTGGCTCTGTTAACAGCGCGGGCGAGGCTGAACCATCCATTACAGCTGCTGCCGCTGCTGACGCTTTCGTTGTCAAGACTGGATGTCGCCAGGTGCAGCCGGAAAGGGGCTGCCGACAAACGGGAGAATACAGTACCTACACTGAAAACAAAACGACACAAGGATGTTGGGTTAACTCATGAAAATACACAGAATTGTTGTGTTAACACAGCTCCTGCGCGACAAACTAACACAGCAATTTTAGTCGCCGCTGGCAGTGTGTTTTTCGAGTGTGTTTTCCAACACAAGAACAGTGTGTTAGCACAGTGTGTTACACATTGCATTTACACACTGGTACTGTGTGAACACAAGGAGCCTACACATACTCCTTGTGTCTGAATTTTCCAAAAACACACGACTTGGCGCGTTACACATTTTATTTACACACTAGCACTGTGTTGACACAGCGATGCTACACAAAATTCCTTTGACCAAAATAACTAAAAACACAGAACTAACGTATTAAACACTGCATTTAAGTACACGTACCTGTATGAACCCATAGGCGGATCCAAAATTGCCAACAGGATTGCCCCGGAGGGGGGGCACATTCCCGGGGGCGCCATCCGGTCCAGGGGCCTCTTTTGACCGTCAAAAGCTATCAGATTGGTGCAAAATTCTATCTGTGGGCGCTGATTTTCGCATCCTAGGGGGGGTGGGAAGCGACATTTCAGAGGGCGCCATCGACCTTTCGGGGGAGGGAGCGCCGTGACCATTTCGGGGGTGCGGTCGATCGGAAGGGGAGGCACGTGCCCCCTTGCCCTCCTGGATCCGCCTATGCATTAATCCCAGAATTTCACACCAAATTCCTGTGAAGGAAATTGCTAAAATTGAACTTCGTTGGCGTGTTACTCATTTGATGAACACACTTGTGCTGTGCTAAAATACTAAGATATCTAGATTATCTTGCTATTCATGCATAAACACACTATTTTTGCATACAGCGTGCATGGCATAGCTGATGGGCAAATATAAATAGTTGGTACAAATGAACGTAAAAGGACACATGTGCACTGCACTACACAAATCAGCAGAAGAGGTAAAATTAAGAACAATGATTGACTACGGGGACTTAAAATATTGTTACTACATTTATTTAACGATTAAAAAAAACACGGGAGAGAGAGAGAGAGAGAGAGAGAGAGAGAGAGAGATAGAGAGAGAGGGAGTATGAATGCAGGGTATAAGATACAGTAGTCAAAACAGTCATATCAACAGAAACAAGTTTGCGTCTAATCCAACCAAACATAAGCGCCACCACCGGCAACAAAGTGGGGGGGGGGCAGCCGAACTGCAACCTGATGCTGACAAAAACTTTCCACATTAGGTCGAAAAACTTTTCGAATTTGGGCTCCTCGTTTCCTTCCGCAGTGGCTGGTTGTAAGAATGTCCAGTTTTCTCCCATTTTAACTGCGATCAGGAAATTTTTGGCCTGGCCTCCTGGCCCCCCTTTTCTGACGCTTATGCAACCAAAGGCCCCGACGATGTAATTTGCAGTCGCAGCGGTATTCTGAAAGACAAAACCATCGTTACAAGGGTAATTTAAAAAGAGTGTGGGATGCTGCACAGTTGCTTTCTCAAATACAACACGTAAAGGGCTTATTTTGCCTTTAATATGCAATCTACACCAAACTCAGTAAAAAAATTAAATGGAAGTCGCCACCGAAAAGATAACGCAAAATTTAGAATCACCTCTTTTCATACTGTGAACAAGCAAAACGCAGTATGGTTTTTCATTTGTGAGATATTTTCGATTACCTGTTGGTCAGATACCATAGATACTAACGTTATAACGTTAACCTTTGCCCAGGTGGGGGTCTTTTTAGACCCCCCTCGGGGTTTTCCGAAGTGACCGAAAAACGGCGGCGCGCTACGCCGCCTAACTCAGTCTAGCTGTTCCTTCATCATTTTTACATCTTTGCTAGAAATTTTAGCTCAAGGTCATATCAGGTCAGGTCACCAGGCCAAATGAAGTGACCTCACCTAAAAAATGCTTAGGACTGCATAACTAAAAGGAGGGTTGATCGATCAAGTTGAAACTCATACCACATATTGCACCCACCAGGAGCTACAACATATGTTGTAGGATTTTTTATATTGGTGACCTGGAGTCATGTACAGAGCATGACCTCTCCATAGCAAATGCATGGGGAAAATCACGAAATGAGTTTTTCTCAGTGAAGTGTTTTTCTCCATGAATTTTGAAACTTTTATTTTGTCACCAAACTGTTTGTATGGTCACTGCAAGTCAAATTATATACATCATGACTATACCATGTCAAGTTGGGTCAAACTGTTGACCTGGTTCAGGTCAAATTTTAAATTGGACCTGGCATAGCAATATCATATATCATTCGATTCGTTTTGACGACGATTCGTATTGAAGAAAGAATCGCAATAGTGCATCAACTATGGTTGCATCTTGCTGATTTGGAAATTATTAGCGAAAAAGGAAACGCGCCTATGCATAGGTGGCTATCGACATTCCCAAACGCATTCCCAATGTTCAGTGAACTGCAGTTCCCTATAGGCTTTGACCTGAGCCGAAAATAATTGGCACTGCATTGAAAGAACAACTCAAGATCTTTCGAATTATATTCAGAAAATGTTTCTAGCTATCACAGTTTCTGAGATATATGAGGTTTTCATAGTACTATGAAGTACTAAGTATGAAGTATGAAGTTTCTAGTACTAGGTGTACTTACACCTCATATTAGCGGTTTTGACCTCTAGTGACATTGATATTGACGTGACGAGAAAAATGGCCGAAATATTTTCGATATCATTTTCGAAAAGCTTTCGATTGGCGTTTTTCTCTTTTTTTCTACCTCTCTTAGTTTTTAGATCGTGGGGTTTCTTTAGCCCCTCCACCAGGGCGAAGGTAGCTCGTACCCGCCACCAGGGCAAAGGTTAAACTTTATTTTTTGGCCTGCGGAGAATCCCATGCTTCGTAACCACAGCAGCTAGCGACTCAGCGTTTTCACCAATCGAATCGGCGTGGTCTCAACTGGGATATTCTTGAGTTTCATTTTGATCCCTCATAAATACCAACGTTGTAACATTACGTAAACATTAATTTTTGGTCTGCGGAGAAATCCATGTTTCGTAACCACAGCAGCTAGCGACTCGCTGTTTTCACCAATAGAATTGGCGTGGTCTGAAACGGGGTATTCTTGAGTTTCTATTTCTGTTCTATCATTATTGAGATTGTATTGGTGAAAACCATTGGCAGATCTAGGGTTGCCGATCGGCGGGAGGACACCTTCCTGGGGGTGTCATCCAGACCAGTGGACGCCAATTTTGACCGGCTAAACCTATCAGGTGGGTGCAAAATCCTATCGGTGGGTGCCAATTTTTGCACTCTGATAGGCTGGGGGTGGGAAGCAGCATTTCTGGGGGGGGGTGTCTTCGACCTTAAAAGGGGGCCCTGTTACCATTTCAGGGGGCGGCGAGGGTCGATGGGGGCACGTGCCCACTTTGCTCCCCCTTGGATCCGCCTATGGTGAAAACAGCGAGTCGCACGCTGCTGTGGTTTTGGAGCATGAGTTTCTCCGCCTGCCAAATATTAACACGCGGATTGACGGGGGTCTGAGCCACCTTCGCCTTGACGGGGGGGGGGTGGGTACACGCCCCCCCAAGATCTCGAGAACTGCGCTAGGTAGCGAAAAAACGGTAAACGGCGTTGGATAGCCCATCCACTTCTCCATCGAAAATATTGAAGCAATTTTTTATCAGGTCACATTTAAGGTCACTAGAGGTCAAAACATGCCGTCATAGGGGTAGCATGTAAATCAAGATTTTCGGCCATTACATCTGAACAAGCAAAGATAGAGCAAAACGATTTGAACTGTATGAATCCTCGCAGCAAACCAAATCGAATGATATATAATATGGCCTTGCTTTGTCAAATCGAGCATATGACCTGACTTGCGGTCAGGCCAAGGTCAAATTGGGTAAAATGCATACCATTAGAACTGCAATGACGAGGCAAATCTAATGCAGTTGAAATAAATGCTTTATCTTTATTCATTACTGAGTTATTCAGTTAAAACCATTTTCCCATGTATTTCCAATGGAGAGGTCATGGCTCGTACCTGACCTTAGGTCATCGATATAAAAAATACTGGAACATATTTTAGAGAACTCGGTGGGGCCATTGTGTGATATGAAGTTCCAATGAGGATGCCGTAATAGCGATGAGTTACTTGCGATACTTGTTTTTCCCAGGTCAGGGCTGAGTCGACGTAGACACCGAGGATCTTAGCATATGATGTGGGTTTGATGAGGGTGTTACCGAACTGAATAGTGAGGTTCGGGTCACACCTGTTCCGGTTCGGTTTTACCACGAGAAGCTCAGTTTTGCTGGGGTTTACTTTGAGCCGATTCTGAGTAAACCAGTCGTGGGCTAGTCTAAGCGTACTTTCCACACGCAGTTTTAGGTGGCAGATGTTTGCCACAGTGTCTGAGTCTAGGAACTGTGCATCATCTGCGTACATGATGAGCTTGCCCGAAGACAAGTGAGATGCCAGGTCATTTGTGAGAATCAAAAACAACTTTGGTCCCAGGAGTGAGCCTTGGACCACGCCGTGCGTCACTGGTAGTGACCCAGCTCTGCCTCCCTGGATCTTTTGAGTCCTATTTGATAGCCAGTCCTTGAACCAGTGTTTGTATATGCCATTTCACCCTAGCTTCTGGAGTAGGCGCGAGTGTTCCACGCTGTCAAACGCGCGCGATGTGTCAGCTGTTAAGAGGGTGGTGACGTGTCCTTGATCCATGCTGTCGGAGATGAAATTAACCGTTTCTAGCATTACTGTTTCAGTTGAATGTCCCGATCTGAGACCGTGCTGGTTATCGCACAGTATGAGGTTTTTCTCGAGATAGGACGATAGTTGGAGACATACTACCTTCTCGCACAGTTTGCTAACCACACTAAGGATAGAAATTGGCCGGAAGTTCCCGGGATCACTGCGGTCGCCTTTTTTGTAGAGTGGGATCACTGAGGCCTCCTTCCACTGTGGAGGTACCTCGCCAGTACGCAGTGAACAGTTAAAGACGTTTTGAAGATGTGGACCAACAACTGCGAAAGTTGATCTTAGCATCTGGATCGTAATGCCATTATTCTCACAAGCACGTGAGCTGCCCATGCGTTTCAGTGCATTCCATAGATCGGGAAGGGTGACAGGTTGCACTCGGAAGGCGTCAGAGCAAACTCTTGGAGGTCTTGGTCTTAGCGTCACCCCTTGAGGCACAGCGGAAAGCGCTGCTGAAACATCTACGCCAGCTTCGACAAAATGATGGTTTAGTTTGTCTGCCCAATCACGGTAACTGAGATGGAGTGGCTCGGTCTTTGGTTCAGGTTTCTTGGATGCCAGGAAGTATTTTCTTATATCGGTCCATATTTTTGAGGATTCGCTTCGGATAGAGTTGGCGAAATACTCAGAGCTGGCCTTAAGCAGGGCTTTTGTTGACGGAATTTCTGCATTTACGATAGGCTTGCAGTTTCTCTATGTCTCTACAGTCTCGGTCTCTCGCTCCCCTGGCTTGGTCCCGCCGAGTCATGCACTCCATCAGCTGTTCGTTTTTGATAAGCCAGGGAGCGGATGGATGCCTTAACCGCATGGTTTTAAGAGACATGTGCTTGTCAATTTGGGGCTGCCATGCTTCGTACCAGGCGTTCCATTTTTCAGTGATAGTTTCAGCCTGGTAAAGTTGGCTCCAGTCTGCCTCAAGGAGGTCCAGACAGAGGGCATCGTAGTTTACCCTCCTGGTGGGGTGGATGGTGGTCGTCTCTGCCTGTCGTCATACCCGTTTCATATCGATGTTAGCTGCAACTAGGTCGTGATCACTGATTTTGCACTTGATGACCCGAGGGTCGTGAACTAGGTCTGGTCTACTTGTAACAATATGATCGATTAGAGTTGATGTTGTATCTGTGGTCCGGGTTGGTGAAGATATCAGTTGCTGAAGGGTAAGCTCTTCCAGTATCTGCGTGTATTTCCGGACTCCTGCTACTCCAGGTTTTAGTAGGTCAAGATTCATGTCACCAAATACATAAAGAGGATACTTTTTCAACAAAAAACGTGAGCTGATGATGAAGGTCATCCAAAACGGTAAAGGTACTTGAAGCAGGGGGTCGGTATAGAATTCCCAGGATGAAAGGTGAATTACAGTTAAACTGCAGCAATAAAGCCTCTAGAGTTGAAGGTACCATCAGTACATCTGCCTTCATCCAGTCTCTATATAGGACGCACACTCCACCCCCATGGAAGAACGGTCGCGTCTCTCCATGACATAGCCGGGTAAAGTGAGATATTTGTTCGTTGTGAAGACTTTCTCCTTTTGAGTTTAAACAAGTTGATGGGGCTTTCGACCTGTATTTCAGGCCTTCGCCAGCAGTTAAGAAGCACAATTCAAAAACAATCCTGATACAAATGGTGTTAAATGCGCTAAATATTTCAAATCTGAAAGCTCAAAGTTAAGAGGACAACACACCTCTAGCTGGAAAATTACAAATGGAAATAACTTTACTAAATCAAACAATTAAATACAGTCAATGACATAGAACCATATCTGACAAAATATAATTCGATAAAACGGTGACACTTTTACCGTAGATTGTGCAAGAGCAACATTAAAGTGTAACCAACAAAGTTCAATGATACAGTGTTATTATAAGTGCATTATGCATGAAGTAACTTTAACGTGGCTTACATTATGAAATGAAAGTGCACACTAGCAATAGCACAGGAGAATCTATACATAATTTTAGGAAACAGTTGAACAGAGGAAACAATAGTAAGTACGTTCTAGGTTCAATCCAGGAGCACCTCAACGGCTACCGCGGCGAATGATAGGCAGCCACCGGTCTGGAAGCCGTGTTCCTGAGTTTCAGTTGACGTTGGAGTCATTTGGTGATATTATGATAGGCTCACGACGGCCAATAGTTCTTATGTAGGCCGATTCTAGTAGAAGTCTCAGGTGGTAGTTTGTCTCAGGATGGAGGATGTGGGCTTGGTCGAATTTTGGAGTGCATTGTGTGTGTTCGCTGACGGCTGATGTTTTTGATTGGGTACGGATAGATCTTTTCCAGCTGTCTTCATGCTCTTTCACTCTCACGGGCAGAGCACGTGCCTTGAGCTCCAGTCTTCTGCTGACATTGGTGATGATGGTGTGGATTGTGGTACTTGGGTAGCCCTGTTGTTCGTACTTCCTTGGTGACAAACTGAAGCTCCTTTTGTCGGTCTCTCGAGGTGGTACAATATCTAAATGCTCTTACCGTGTCCGATTCGATTGCTGATGTCAGATATCGCAGCTCAGTGTATGACATAAATGGTGCAACTTTATTGGTGGCACATGCTCTTCGGTAGACTTTGGTCTTGGAGTTGTTTTCTGTTCTTGTTATGGAGATGTCTAGAAATGGGAGCTGTCCAGCTTGTTCTACTTCAAGAGTCAATTTGATGTTGACGTCCTTGGTGTTCAGTTTCTCAACCCAAGTGTGCAAGGCTTCATCAGTGCCCTCAAATAGAATGAGGTAGTCATCCGCATAGCGGCAGAAGTGGATAACTGTGCTTCCGCAAGCTGACGCCAGTTCTTGTAGGTCTTTCTCCCACATTCCCATAAAGATGTCGGCTACAAGTGGAGAGTAGCTTTTGCCCATGGTCAGGCCTTTGGTCTGTCTAAACCAGCGCTGCTTGCCGTCGTCTTCAACCACAGCGTGACAGTTTCTGATTGACAAGTCAAGTAAGTCCGCCACAGAGTCCCTGAAAACACTTTCTATCGCATATTTTATAAATGATTTTTGGGGCCTACCGACGCCAGGGTCATATGGCGTCGCCAACTCTTTCGCTGTTGAGAGGAGCCCAGCTTGCTCCTTGTTCAGGGAAGCCACCGGGCCTTGATCCCGGGTCGGCTACGTGGAAGTCATCTACGCTGACCACTCCTCTACCGCGCCCCCGCAGATTACATAACCGAGAAGAGGTCCTACACTACGAAACGTATTCACAGTCAGACCCAGGAACCCGTCTAGGCCACAGAGGATGAATGGGATCAATGTGCACACACCTACCTTCAGGGGTGGTTTGCCGCTGCCACCAGTGTTACGTTGTCGTCGTGCCTGTAAAGACTGACTGCTGGACCGCCGTCTATGCCTATTTCTCGACTCTTTTACACCCTTTACACACTGACGATACCGACATTCACTATTACCAACTCTTAGTCCCACTCTACATTTAGAACACATTCAACTGCACCACGTGGGCATAATGCTTAGGTTAGAGGTAGCCAGTAAGGTAGTGTAGAGGTAGCCAGTGTATCATTGCCACGACATCCCGTTCTTGATAATTCATTCTAAAACACGGTTTTCTCCCAAATTCAACATGGTTTTCTATAATCGTTTTCTCCCAAATCGTTCTTGCACCTCTAATTTGGCTGTATTCCTAGAACATTGCTGGAACTCTATTCAGGAGGGTGTGCAAACAGATGCAGTGTATACAGACTATTCCTCTGCATTTACTAGTGTCAATCATTCACTTCTGCTACATAAACTTAACACGCGCATTGACGGGGTCTGAGCCACCTTCGCATTGACGGGGGGCGGGTACCCGCCCCCCCCTAAGATCTCGAGAACCACGGTAGGTAGCGAAAAACGGTAAACGGCGTTGGGCTGCCCATCCACTTCTCCATCGAAAACATTTGAACCATTTTTTGTCAGGTCACATTTAAGGTCACGAGAGGTCAAAACATGCCCGTCATAGGGATAACATGTAAATTCAGTTTTTCGGCCATTAAATCTGAACAAGTAAAGATAGAGCAAAACGACTTAAACTTTATGAATCCTCTTAGCAAGCCGAATCGAATGATATATAATTTGACCTTGCTAGGTCAAATCAAGGATTTGACCTGACCTGAGGTCAGGTCAGGGTCAAATTATATAAATTGCATATCATTAGAACCGCAAAGCCCAGGCGAGTCTAATGCAGCTAAAATAAATGCTTTATCACCATCTGTTACTGAGTTATTCCGTAAAAACCATTTTTCCCATGTATTTCCAATGGAGAGGTCATGCCTCGTACCTGACCTTAGGTCATCGATATCAAAAATACCGGAACATATTTTAGAGAACTCGGTGGGGCCATTATGTGATATGAGTTTCAATCGGATAAGTTCACCCTGCTCCGACTTATGCCATCTTAAACTTTTTTTTGAGGTTGGGTCACTTGACCTGTAATGGTGACCTGACCTGAGATGGCCTAACCTTAAAATTTTCACAGAAGTTGCAAAAATGATAAGGGAAAAGGTATACCAAGTACGGCGGCGCTACGCGCCGCCGTTTTTCTGCTATCTCCGAAAAACCCGAGGGGGGGCGGGTACCCGCCCCCCGTCAATGCGCGTGTTAAGATGTTCAACATAACCGGACGCGCCCACCCCTGGATAGAATCCTATCTCACTGACCGTCGGCAGCGGGTTGTGCTTGACGGGACAGCTTCTGAGTGGTGTGCCGTTCATCCAGGTGTGCCAGAAGGCAGTGTATGTGGTCCCTTGTTCATCTGCTTCACGGCAGACCTCCCTACCATCATCGGCACTAATTGAATTAGTTGTGCTGACGACATAAAACTGTATCATCGCATTTCTTCACCTGCTGATTCCGAGGCTCTTCAGGCCGACATTAACAAACTATCTGACTGGTCAAGAACCTGGCGCTTAACATTAAATCCTTCAAAATGCAACACCATAACATTTTCTCTCCGCAAAACCCCCCTCCTCATCACATACCTGCTTGATGGAACGCCCTTGGAACATCGCTCAGAGGCTCGAGACCTCGGAATAATACTGGACATAAAACTTACCTTTACGCCGCATATTGATGCCATTATTGCAAAATCGCACAAAATGTTGGGTCTCGTCATACGCAGTATGCAGATTTCCCAGAAAAATAGACGCACTCGTTTCAACCACAAAACATTGAATTGTGCTTACTATGCCCTATGTTCCAGTATTTTTTATATCATTGACCTAAGATCAGGTACGAGGTACGTGGTTTTAACTAAATAGATTGGTAATGGATGGTGATGCAGTGTTTATTTTAGCTTCATTAGGTTGGCCTTGTCTTTACGACTCTAATGATATGCATTTTGGCCTAATATTACTTTGACCTGACCTCAAGTCAGATTATAGGACATATTTGACCTGATTTTACCTAGAAATGTAATGTTATATATTATTCGATTTGGCTTGGTGCGAGGACACCAAAAGTTAGGATACCAATAGTTTTGCTCTATTTTTACTTGTTCAGATGAAATGACCGAAAACCTTTATTTATATGTTACTATGACGGCATATTTTGGTCTCCAGTGACCTTAAATGTAACCTAACAAAAAATGGTTCAAATATTTTCGATGGAGAATCGGATGGGCTACCCAACGCCGTTTACTGTTTTTTGCTACCTAGCGTGGTTCTCGAGATCTTAGGGTGAGGGGGCGGGTACCCAGCCCCTCGTTAAAGCGGAGGTGGCTCAGACCCCCGTCAATGCGCGTGTTAATCCATGAACTATGCAGAAATATGCGCTTAGATATTCCACAAAAAAAACTTAGCTAGTCAATTTAAGAGCTGCATTAACACAGATGGGCGTGGGCTGGAAGTTTCGTTTATTTGTACTTATTTCACGGTTTGTACTTACCCTTGAAGATGAAAATGCAAGCTCCGACAAATGCAAAAATGAGCAGACTGGGGCACGTTTGGAGCTTCGCGATATGTCTTGCTTGCTTTCTGTAAAATACACACCATAGTTGTTATCTCATACAGTTGATTGTGTGAGTATGAATAAAAACAAATGCTTAAAACATTGGTAAACACAAGTTCATTTGAAGTGGCCTCGGGCTTCGTGCAATTTTATACTCTTTTAAAATATTCTCATTTTCTTAGGCAAGAGTATGTTGATACTGGAGAACCCAAAAAAACTCCAAATTTCATTTGTATTACTGTTCAAAACATTCGCCTTAAGTGATTTTTACATATGGTATGCGTAAAGGGCTGCCCTTCGAATAAATTTGTATAACAAATACAGATCGAAGAGGAGCAAATGGGGTGATCACCCACCCCTTTAGGTCCACAGACGCGCCCCCTGTCCGCTTCGGGTGCCAAAAGCACCTATTGTTAACACGCGCATTGACGGGGGGCGGGTACCCGCCCCCTCGGGTTTTTCGGAGATAGAGAAAAACGGCGGCGCGTAGCGCCGCCGTACTTGGTATACCTTTTCCTCATCATTTTTACAACTTCTGTGAAAATTTTAAGGTTAGGTCATCTCAGGTGAGGTCACCATTACAGGTCAAGTGACCCGACCTCAAAAAGTTTAAGATGGCATAAGTCGGAGCAGGGTGAACTTATCCGATTGAAACTCATATCACATAATGGCCCCACCGAGTTCTCTAAAATATGTTCCGGTATTTTTGATATCGATGACCTAAGGTCAGGTACGAGGCATGACCTCTCCATTGGAAATACATGGGAAAATGGTTTTTACGGAATAACTCAGTAACGGATGGTGATAGAGCATTTATTTTAGCTGCATGAGACTCGCCTGGGCTTTGCGGTTCTAATGATATGCATTTTATATAATTTGACCCTGACCTGACCTCAGGTCAGGTCAAATCCTTGATTTGACCTAGCAAGGTCAAATTATATATCATTCGATTCGGCTTGCTAAGAGGATTCATATAGTTCAGTCGTTTTGTCTATCTTTACTTGTTCAGATTTAATGGCCGAAAACTGAATTTACATGTTATCCCTATGACGGGCATGTTTTGACCTCTCGTGACCTTAAATGTGACCTGACAAAAAATGGTTCAAATGTTTTCGATGGAAGTAGAGGGCAGCCCAACGCCGTTTACAGTTTTTCGCTACCTACCGTGGTTCTCGAGATCTTAGGGGCGGGTACCGCCCCCGTCTGCGAGTGGCTCGCCCCGTAATGGTGTTAACCGTCAAACACTCGTAAAATACCGAAACTGTGCGACACAATTAGCTTTAAGTTAACTCGGGAAGAAGATTGTCCAAGCAGAGAAGTTGAGGTCTTCGGTGTTTTCAGTGCTGGAAACCCACACACCAGCGGCCACAGGCCGCTACATGCCGCGGCCAAGATGACCGGCATACATTCCGTTGTATGTCCGGTATTTTCTCGAGAATTATACACTAATCCATTTGTATAACATTATTATGTATCAATCAAAAAATATTTTATACCCAAAAATACGACTAAATCAATGAAAAGTTTGATCTCAATACAAATCCAGTAACAAATTCTAAACATAAAAACAGTAAAACGCCTGTATGGGCGTAAGCCAAGTGGGAACCTAATATCGGAAATGTAAAGGTAAAATTATTATAGACGAATCTTCATGCCGTGGACCCCTATAAACGTGGTGTTTTCATTTTTGCATTTCATCGTCAACGCTGAACCCGTTCCGCATGTCTGAAAAGCAATATTTGTCATGAAATCTACATATAGCGCATAATTTGGGAAATATTTTGTGCACAGGGAAAGTTAGGCTGCACGTTTGTAGTCCACGCTTTGGGATTTCTGAATATCATATCCTATAATAAAAAATGAAGTTGATAGATTTTGGAGTGCTGAGAGTAGTAATAAGTTGAAATAATATTTAGTGGCCTGCCTCCTTAAATCCTGGATGCAAAATGGACCCAATACACTGGGACATTCGGATATGATATATTTGGACACAGCCCTTTATCAGAATCAGGTAGGTAAGCGACAGGTAAAATACAAATTATCGGTCATATGCTAGCAAGACCTTAATTTGGTCATAGTGCAGCAAGAGCTCGAATTGAGTTTCATACACATACATTTTGTTTTTTTGTATTTTTCTTACACCAACAGGTCCAATGGCCCAATTACAGGTGCAGTCGAATATAACAAAAACATACACAAAGTACCCACAAAACAGTTTTTAATGTAAAAATGGCCCTAGGAAAGACGAGAATTTTATTGCGCTGCCATTGTACGAGCACAACGGATCATGGAAAAAATCGACGTCTCTACAGGAATTCAGAAAAAAACATTACAAATAGAAGGCACTCGTATAAAAGGACTACATTGCACTGTGTTCACACGCGCACGGCGCACGGCCCAGAGCGTCAGAGCACGCGAAGGTCTCGGGGGTATGTGTAGGCTGAAGGAGGAAAGCAGGCCGGGACAATCTATTTTTCCATGATAAGGCTTGTGAAGAAATGTCAGGTCGTGTTGAGTCAGGAGAGATTTTGAGCTAGGTACTTTGAAGTGTGCTAGAGAATCATAATCCATCAGAGGAAGTGGCTAGCTAGATTAACAATTTATGTTGAACCCGTTCTAAGCGTTTGAGGTGAGTATGTGCGGCTCCCGACCATACTGTGCATCCATATTCAAGAATGTAGCGAACAAGGGCATAGTAAGCACAATTCAATGTCTTGTGGTTGAAACGAGCGGGTCTATTTTTCTGGGAAATCTGCATACTGCGTATGACGAGACCCAACATTTTGTGCGATTTTGCAATAATGGCATCAATATGCGGCGTAAAGGTAAGTTTTATGTCCAGTATTATTCCGAGGTCTCGAGCCTCTGAGCGATGTTCCAAGGGCGTTCCATCAAGCAGGTATGTGGTGAGGAGGGGGGGTTTTGTGGAGAGAAAATGTTATGGTGTTGCATTTTGAAGGATTTAATGTTAAGCGCCAGGTTCTTGACCAGTCAGATAGTTTGTTAATATCGGCCTGAAGAGCCTCGGCATCAGCGGGTGAAGAAATGCGATGATACAGTTTTATGTCGTCAGCACAACTAATTCAATTAGTGCCGATGATGGTGGGGAGGTCTGCCGTGAAGCAGATGAACAAGGGACCACATACACTGCCTTCTGGCACACCTGGCTGGACGGCACACCGCTCAGAAGCTGTCCCGTCAAGCACAATCCGCTGCCGACGGTCAGTGAGATAGGATTCTATCCAGGGGTGGGCGCGTCCGGTTATGTTGAACATCTTAAGTTTATGTAGCAGAAGTGAATGATTGACACTAGTAAATGCAGAGGAATAGTCTGTATACACTGCGTCTGTTTGCACACCCTCCTGAATAGAGTTCCAGCAATGTTCTAGGAATACAGCCAAATTAGAGGTGCAAGAACGATTTGGGAGAAAACGATTATAGAAAACCATCTTGAATTTGGGAGAAAACCGTGTTTTAGAATGAATTATCAAGAACGGGATGTCGTGGCAATGATACACTGGCTACCTCTACACTACCTTACTGGCTACCTCTAACCTAAGCATTATGCCCACGTGGTGCAGTTGAATGTGTTCTAAATGTAGAGCGGGACTCAGAGTTGGTAATAGTGAATGTCGGTATCGTCGGTGTGTAAAGGGTGTAAAAGAGTCGAGAAATAGGCATAGACGGCGGTCCAGCAGTCAGTCTTTACAGGCACGACGACAACGTAACACTGGTGGCAGCGGTAAACCACCCCTGAAGGTAGGTGTGTGCACATTGATCCCATTCATCCTCTGTGGCCTAGACGGGTTCTTGGGTCTGACTGTGAATACGTTTCGTAGTGTAGGACCTCTTCTCGGTTATGTAATCTGCGGGGGCGTGGTAGAGGAGTGGTCAGCGTAGATGGCTTCCACGTAGCCGACCCGGGATCAAGGCCCGGTGGCTTCCCTGAACAAGGAGCAAGCTGGGCTCCTCTCAACAGCGAAAGAGTTGGCGACGCCATATGACCCTGGCGTCGGTAGGCCCCAAAAATCATTTATAAAATATGCGATTAACAGGCAGCATTTTCTAGTTCCCATATATATTATATGACCTATCTTTTAGACCCATAACCACTCTGCCAACACAGGTCTTTGCTGCTTCACATCTCACTTGCACCTTGCTATCACAACAACATTTTCGGTAGCACTAACACAATATGGACAGTTAGTTAGTTAAAGTCTTGCTATAAGGCGTTCTGTGCAAAGCGCCTTTGCCCGCCTCTAAAGTGTGGGGGAGAATTTGCCGGGAGGGGTGTTTACTTCAATGTCGCAGAACAAGGGGGCGAAGCTTATTTCAAGGAATGGGTCGCGAAGTGTAGCAACACTTGCGAGGGAAGGGGATTGCTACGGCAGAGATGCCGAGCCTGGGACACAGATAGGATTTAAAAGGGTACGTAAAGATGATTGCCAGCGTAAAGATTAGTTTTTTTATTTTGTTCCTTGTTATCGAATGACCGTTCTGCTTACGTTACTCGAGTTCCTCCTTTGAAAAATAATAATTTTGGGTAATAAGAAACACCCGCAAGCACCATAACGTGATGCCGCGGGTATTTATCCTGCAACCAGGAGGTGAGGTTACAGCACCCTCTATGGCTGGGTAGCCGCCGCATAGAGGAAGAGAGAATGGTAATAGAACAGATAGAGTGTTAGGGAGGGGTGTGAGTTGGTTAGCTGTGAGTCTTAGATATGGTTAGTAGTCAAGTAGTCCTTAAGTTAGGGTTAGTTGGTTAGCAAACATGAACGGATGGTTAGTTAGGGTTAGTTGGTTAGTTGAACTTTCTTTGCCTATGGTGGGAGCTATTCTGAGTCTACCATATTTTAGGACCAGACAGTTAAAGCCTAGTTTGAAGCACCTATTGTTGAAATTTGTCAGGGGGACGTCTATAGTGTAATTGGTATTTCTTATATGAGGGGTGCTCTTCGGATGCAGGACAACGGCGGGAGTTTATATACGTCAGTGGCGGCAGTAATCAAAGGCGGTGGCACATCAAAGGGTGGATCGTGATAACTCTAATAGAACAAAGATAGCGCTCAAGTAGTTCAGTCACAACCGCCAGGTGTGACTATGCTGGGTGCAATACCACAAAGGCGCCGCCTATCGCTATCATCTGGTGCGGTTATGGACTCTAATGCACGGCTGAATACCACAAAGGCGCCGCCTATCGCTATCATCTGGTGCGGTTATGGACTCTAATGCACGGCTGAATACCACAAAGGCGCCGCCTATCGCTATCATCTGGTGCGGTTATGGACTCTAATGCACGGCTGCATACCACAAAGGCGCCGCCTATCGCTATCATCTGGTGCGGTTATGGACTCTAATGCACGGCTGCATACCACAAAGGCGCCGCCTATCGCTATCATCTGGTGCGGTTATGGACTCTAATGCACGGCTGAATACCACAAAGGCGCCGCCTATCGCTATCATCTGGTGCGGTTATGGACTCTAATGCACGGCTGCATACCACAAAGGTGCCGCCTATCGCTATCATCTGGTGCGGTTATGGACTCTAATGCACGGCTGAATACCACAAAGGCGCCGCCTATCGCTATCATCTGGTGCGGTTATGGACTCCAATGCACGGCTGAATACCACAAAGGTGCCGCCTATTGCAATCGTCTGGTCCGGTTATGGACTCTAACGCACGGCAGCATATCACAAAGGCACTGCGCCACATTTCAACACAGGTGTTCAATAGACATCAAATGGAACTGTCCTTACTCACGGTAACGCTGATGCCAGGGGTGTAGCCAGGATGCGGCGCCCCGAAAAGGGCCCGTGCGACAGCGTCAAAGGTGCCCCAAAATATCGCTGAGAAAAAAACGTCAAATGCAGTTTTTGCGTTAGCTAATCTAAAACGCCGCTTTAACACAGGCCCCGCTGGGGTGGGTGAAATTCGCCCCCTGGTTTTCCACAGATAACGCTGAAACCATGCGGCGCAGATCAACGAAACTTACGGTGCTTTATTCTTCATTAATTTTTCGCATCTGACTAAATTTTTTAGGTCAGATCATGTCAGGTTAAGGAGCTATCCAAGGTCAAGCGATCCGAACTCGAATTCTAAAGTCACGAGTTTGAAGCGGCGCCTAAGAAACATCAGCCCACCGATCAGCTTGTAACTTTAACAATATGATGATGCCATTAGGGTTTAAAATCTGCTATCTCGGAATTTTGCTATTATTGACCTAAGGTGGGGTCAATGTTTTGGTCACCCCATTGTAAGTCTACGGTGAAAAATAGAACGGGCTCGTTTTCAGTAAATACTGGATAGATAAGGCTGAAAAACCTCAAACCGTATATTCCTACCACGATCTTGACCACAAACTTGAGGTATTGACCATCTGACCTCTCAAAGGTCATGTCAGGTCACACGATTGTTTTGCCAATAACTTCTCACTGAATTGAGATAAAGCTCTTATTTTGCTTTCATTGTGCTTATATTATCACGGGGAGTCAATTGATATGCAACATGACCATATCAGGTCATCCCATGACCCTGACATAGCTTTGTGTCAGGTTATTTTAATAATTTGACCTAGCAAGGTCACATTATACATAATTCGATTTGCCACGATGAGAAGAATCCAATGATGCCTGAATCTTTGCTCTAGCTCCGCTGAGTAAAAATTTAGAGGGGGAAACGTACAATGCCCTGTTGTAAGTCCATGGAAACCTTCTTTGACCTATGCTGACCTCAATATTGACCTGACATAAAAATAATTCGTGTGATTTCTCTTCGACTTGTCCAGAGCTTTTGAATGCCGTTCGTAATTTTTATTTAACTTTCCTGGTAAATGAGATACGGAGGGGGCGGAATACGCCCCCAGCGCGGCGCGTCATGCCAGGGACCCCAGCGAAGTGCATGGCAAACCAGACCACAGCTAGAATATCTTAACTACGCCATGGCAAGCCATTTGATTACTTTGCACATTGCTTAAGAACCAGTCTTGTGCTCGGAAAGTCAAAAGACATTTAATATTTGTTTCCCTTCTGGAGAAACTTGTTTCAAAGGTAGGTAGATTTCGGAGTGCACACCGATGAGCACGACTGCGTAGAAAATTTGTTGATTAGCATATCTCCTCAAATCCCGGATGGATGATAAAGCGAAAACAGAGCGATTATTCTGAAATTCAGGATCTCAGCTCATACCATGATCAAGAACTTCTTCAATCAAAACACTTGGTGAAGATCCCGAGGAAGGGCTGTGCTCGAATATATAATCACTAAGTATGTTTTTGCTGTATTATGCATCCAGGATTCAAGGATATAGGCCAATTAACAACTCAAATTTTTTATTTCTGGTGCCGGCCATTAGTGTTGATTATGCACCTTCAGCGGCAGCCCATCGCGCAAAGCGCACGCTCACGTCACTTTTCCCCTTAGCGACCTCGACCTTAGTTGGATGGCTCTGGGATATCCGCAGGCCTCTGGCAACCTGGTATTTGACCAGTACACATTGGTAGTACGTCCTTTACTACCATGGGTAGTACACCATGACAGCTACCAGGATATATGGATATTACACTAAGAGAAACCAGGACGCCCCAAATTTGCTTACAAGTGTCTAGCTGTCAGGGTCTACGGCCAATTATGGGTTCAACTGGTTTCAAAGTTTCCGATAGTCACATATATTCTTCTGATAGCACACCAGACCTCTGATGACTGCAAAGGGCTATGCTAAACATGGCGGCTTGTCCCTTAAAGGGAGGGCCCATTTGGTTTTGTTTATTCGCGAGGGCCCTGTGGGTTACAATGGATCTTGATGGTTGTAAGCTAAATGGGTTATGGGGGGGGAAATTTTAACCATAAAAGGTCTTGCAGGTCCAAACTGTCTGCTGTTTCAAAGAACTTTATCCGCTACAAAGATCTGCGGTGGGCTTACAGGGCCAACAGGGACCCTGGTATCGCCTTTAGAGGACCCAGCTGACAAGAGAGGGCCCTGCTGACGATATAGAGTCCTATCGATCCACTGGTTCAAAGGCTCCTCTGTTAACACGCGCATTGACGGGGGCGGGTACCCGCCCCTCGGTTTTCGAGACAGTGAAAACGGCGGCGCGTAGGCCGCCGTACCTGGCATACCTTTTCCTCATCATTTTTACAACTTCTGTGAAAATTTTAAGGTTAGGTCATCTCAGGTCAGGTCACCAGTACAGGTCAAGTGACCCGACCTAAAAAGTTTAAGATAGCATAAGTCGGAGCAGGGTGAACTTATCCGATTGAAACTCATATCACATAATGGCCCCACCGGTTCTCTAACATGTGTTCCGGTATTTTGATATCGATGACCTAAGGTCAGGTACGAGGCATGACCTCTCCATTGGAAATACATGGGAAAAATGGTTTGTACGGAATAACTCAGTAACGGATGGTGATAGAGCATTTATTTTAGCTGCATTAGACTCGCCTGGGCTTTGCAGTTCTAATGATATGCATTTTATATTTGACCCTGACCTGACCTCAGGTCAGTAAATCCTTATTTGACCTAAGGTCAAATTATATATCATTTGATTCGGCTTGCTAAGAGGATTCTATAGTTCAGTCTTTTGCTCTGTGTTTACTTGTTCGATGTAATGCCCGAAAAACTGAATTTTACATGTTATCCCTATGCGGCATGTTTTGACCTCTCGTGACCTTAAATGTGACCTGACAAAAATGGTCAATGTTTTGTGGAGAGTGATGGCAGCCCAACGCCGTTTACTTTTCGCACCTACCGTGGTTCTCAGATCTTGGGGCGGGTCCCCCCGTATTGGCCCTGCTGTTAATGAGGGCCTTGATAGAGTGGGCCCTCCAGCCTAAAAACGACCCTGCTTGCCCCAATCGCCTTCTCACATAAAGAGGGCTCAAGGTGTTCAGACAGCGCCCTGCTGGCTATAACTGGCCCTGCGACCCCCAGTGGGCCCTGCTGCCCAAAGAGCCTTGCTGGTGATAGTGGCGTCATCGGTTGTAGAGAGCCCAGTTGAACAGAACGGGTCCTACTGTCGATAGAGGACCCTGGGGCTACAGTGGCTCAGAGAAATCATTTTTTCAAAGGGTTCTGAAGGTAAAAAAATCCCTGCTTGTCAAAGAATAGAGTGCTTGAGAGGGCTGAGAGTACCCTGTCTGACATGAAATACCACTGCGGGCCACAGAGAATAGTGCAGCTGGGCAGTGTGACCTCGAGGAGGCCTTCAGGGGGCCGTCGCATTAATAGCTTTTCTTTGGCTAAGCCTCTGTAGGGAGTCCACCTGACCAGAAAGGGCCCTGATGACTATTTTGAACTATTTTGAAGACTATTGTAGTGGACGAGGGTCCTGAAGTCAGAGCGGCTGTGGGAAAAAAGGTCCCTGCTAGCCACAATGACCTTCTCACTTAAGAGACCCAGCTGGTCATACAGGGACCTGACGATCATAGCTGACCCTGTGAGCCGCAGTGGGCCCTGCTAGCCATGATGCCTTTATCGGTTAAAGAGGGTCCGCCTTACTGAACAGGGCCCTTCTGTTGAGAGAGGGCCTTGGTGTCCACCACAGTGGTTCAGAGGACGCTCTTTTTACAGGGTTTCAATGGTCAAAAGGGCTTTGCTTGTCACAGAATGGGATTGTGTAGAGAGCTTTAGAGGACCATGTCTGATATGAAGTTCCACGACGGGCCACTGAGTATGGTACGGTAGGGTCAGCGCGCCCTCGACGGGGCCCTCCGGGCTCTCATGTGGACTACCGCACCAGCCACCTCTCCTTGGTTACGTCTCTGTAGAGGGCCCAGCTGAGCAGCGGCCCAGCTGAGCCGCTGGCGATAGAGAGCCCTGCATTAACAGTCATTTATACTAGTTCAGAGGCTTATCTAGTTTAAGAGGGTTCTGATGATCAGAGTGGGCCCTGTGGGCTACTAGCTTCTACTAGCAGCGGTGACCTCCACACTTAAAGAGTACCTGGCTAGTAAGATAGGCATTGACGGCTGTAGCTGGCCCTACGACTCGCACTGGGCCCTGCAGCCCAAAGAGCCCTGCAGGTCATAATGGTTTTATCGGTCAAGGAGCGCTCCTTTCCTTCCTTCCTTTGTTAAAATCTGACAACTTTGCCAGATTTTAACATGCAACTCAATGACAGCGTTTGTTTGTAGTTGGTAGAAAGTATCCGAATAGAAACCCGAAATGTGATAGGCTAATTTAAAAAAATTGATTGCAACCATATTTAAGGTATTGACAGTAATACAAATAATTTCTTAAGTACTTTTCTGCCTAATCATTCTTTATTTCGAAACCAAAACCACATCTTAACTAGTTTAAGTATCTTCAATGTTTACAAATTTGTAGTATTTTTGTAAAAATACTAAAAATTTGGAAAAGCGAATTAAGAAAAAATGAAAAAATGAATTAGTACAATGAATTAAGTATCTGGTACGTTCAAGGTACGACTAAATAACTGTCGCACTTAACTACGTTTAAGTACACAAAATATCAAGCAGCTACGCAGACTGTACAACAGAGACAAAGGAATAAGCGTGGGAATTGACTGTGAATTTGTGAAGATACAAAAACATTGAGCTTGCGGAGCGTCCACTCGCTTTTAACACTCGCACCCGCCTCCTCGTTTTTTGGAGATGGGATAAAAACGGCGGCGCGTAGTGCCGCCGTACTCGGCATACCTTTTCTCTGATCATTTTTACAACTTTTTTCTCAAAATTTTAAGGGTTAGGTCATCTCAGGTCAGGTCACCAACACATTTCAAGTGACCTAATCTCAAAAAAAAGTTTAAGATATCATAAGTCGGAACAGGCTGAACTTATCTGATTGAAACTCATACCACATAATGGGCCTACCAAGCTCTCTAAAACATGTTTTAATATTTTGTATATCATTGACCTAAAGTCAGGTAAGAGGTACGTGGTTTTAACTAAATAACTTGGTAATGGCTGGGGATACAGTGTTTATTTTAGCTTCATTAGATTGGTCTTGTCTTTACAATTTTAATGATATGCATTTTGATTTAATCTAACCTTGAACTGGCCTCCAGTGAGGTGAAATCCCATTTTGATCTGATTTAAACTATCGAGGTCATATTACATATATTATATATAATTTGTTTCGGCTTGCTGCGAAGAATCTAATGGTCCAAATTGTTTTGCTCTATCTTTACTTGTTCAGATGATGTGACCAAAAGCCTTCATTTACTTGTTATCCAGGGATGACATGTCTTGACCTCTAACGACCTTAAATGGGACTTGTAAAAGAAAAGATTCAAATATTTTCGATAGAGATAGATAGATATAGATAGATAGATCGGTAGAGATAGATAGGATATGGACTACTTAACACCGCTTGCTGTTTTTCCTCTCCCGTCAAAGCGAAGGCGGCACAGACCCCCGTCAATGCGCGTGTTATATCTATGAAGCGTAGTAAGCAGGGGTGGATCCAAGCAGGGGGCTAGGGTGACTCAAGCCTCTCAAATATTCCCCGCCCCTAGAGTTAATATATAGGCGATGGGCTGCCCGAGGTCTTGGCTGGTGAGGATGATCCCAATGCTGGGAACGATGACCCATAATTGGAAAAGCTTCTTCGAAAAATGAAAACACGTTCCATAAATGGAAGCACATGTGCTAGTACTTTCCTGCTGTAATGGTATGGTGTTTGAGCCATGTCTGCCGCCAAAAGGAAGAGGCAGGTAATGGATATTCAGCATATTTGAAATAGCACACAAACATAGGGGAGGGTGGGGTGGGTTGTATCAGTTTTTACTCCAGGTTCATTAATTTCGTAACTACTTGGGATGGCCTCGTGATTTCAATACCATCTCGTAGCTGCATCCGTTGGCTTCCTTTTGCCGATAGATTTGTTTCTTTATCTTTACTGGTTTGTCTCCTACTGCCCGGCGAATGGACCTTTTCACTTGATACAACTTACCCCACCGGTTGGGTGAGTTGTATCACATGGTGGGTTAAGTTGTATCAGTGTGTCACGTTTCGAAGACTGTGCCTGCCACCGATCATGGCCGTGGGAACAACCTTCAACGAATTTAAAATTTAATTATAAACTTAACTTGCAATTTATTGCACCAAACTATGGCCAATGCAGTACGAAATTCATGGCGACAAAAAACGCAAACGAAACATCAACCGTCCAGGTGTAAAGGTGACCCGTTTGGAACAAAGAAGCCAACACAATGCGACGAAACGGGCAAATTCTAGACTAGGTACCAGCAGACTTAAGTCAGGGCTAAAGTCTGTTCAGTCTGCAATTGTTCAATCTGAAAAGCCAGGTAAACGTATTAGTTATGGACTTACTAAGTAATCCCCTCACAATAGTTACGGGAAGGGTTGTTTCAGGGATACAGATGAATTGCATGGACGTTTGAAGGAGGAGGCGGTGGGCGAGCAGGGGTGTGCCTCGAATTTGTGAAGCGCAGGTGGGGATGTGGCCATAACTTCTCGGGACTTGTTAGACTTTAATTTTTGCTTTTGCTTTCATTCCATCAGCGCGGCCTGTCTTGCACTTATCCTGGCCTGCACTTTTTGCAGCATAAATATTTGTACCTAATTTTTCGTTGTGGCTACCTGTGATCATATAGTGTTTTGGCAACAATGAATCTGTGGCGACATCCCTAATGAGCTGTATAGGCAGCGTGGGGTGCCTACCCATTTAAACGGGTCCTAAATAAGCTCAGGGGGCCAAAACTAGCTCAGGGGGCCAACCTTCAACTCATGGGGCCTAGACACGCTGAGGGGGCCCCAAAGCAGCTCAGGAGGCCCATACAAAATAAGATGGCCAGACTAGCTGGGTGTCTTGACGAACTCATGGGGCCCAGATATGCACAACGGGTCCCAAACAAGCTGAAGGGGCCTATATCAGTTAAACGAACACGATACCAGCCCAGGGGGGCCCTTGCCAGCTCAAGGGAGACTAATCAAGCGAGGGGCCCTATGACCAAACCAGAGGCCCCTTAAGTAAATCCTATCACGGGCCCTAGACCCAGCTCGTGGCTGCCACAATAATTTCACCTACAGGGTTATTTTTAGCTTAGGGGAGCCCAAAGCAGCAAAGGATCTAAGGCCAAGCCAGTAAGCTCCTGTGCAATACTCTTTCACGGTCCCAGAACAGCCCAGGGGCAACTTGAAAACTCGCTCTCAGATAGCTCAAAATTAATTCAGAGGGCCCAGGATCTGTTGAGGGGGCCCTTCACCAGTTAAGGGACCCCGCAAAAACTCAGAAGGCTCCAGTGGCGACACATTCAAGTTCAGTGTGAGGGCCTGGTCATCTAAAGCGGTCCCAGATCAACTGAGGGGACTCAGTATCAGCTCAAAGTAGCCACCAAAAACTCAGAGGCCCAGGCCCGCAGAGGCTGTGCGGCCTCTGATGCTTAGTTTAGCGTCAATAGGGGATTTCAGTAGAGACCCAGCGTTAGTCAAGACAACTGTGATATGTGGAGGTGGTCGATACGGCACCTTAGTTTTCGCCAGGACTTAAGTTCACCAAAGTTCTCTGTATTAATTGTTAACTGCGCTTAATGTAGCGTCAATCGGGGTTTCTGTAGGGACCCAGCGTTAGCCAAAACTACTATGACATGTGGATGTGGTCGATACGACACCTCAGTTTTCTTCAAGACCGAAGTTAGCTGTATTCTTTGCTCATGGTGCTTCAGTTAGTCCAGCATTTTATACCAATGTACCAGTCATTACTTTCTGGGCGAAACCTTGCCGGCCCGAAATATGTTTAATGGTAAACGTGAACATGTTTCGCTGAAAGGTTGCTTTCATGAAAATAAGCGTTTACAAATACGTTTTTTAAACGCGTTTTTTCTTCGACACTGTCCGCCTATTGGGTGGTAAATTGGCGCCCCTCAGATTCGGCGCCCCCCAGGTTCGGCGCCCCCCTCAGAGCCTGCCCCCTAACGAAATCCTAGATTCGCCACTGGACTTGTTAGACTTTAATTTTGCTTTTGCTTTCATTCCATCAGCGCGGCCCGTCTTGCACTTATCCTGACCCGCACTTTTTGCATCAAAAATATTTTACCTAATTTTTCGTTGTGGCTACATGTGACAATATAGTGTTTTTGGAAAAAACGAATCTGTGGCGACACCCCTAATGAGCTGCATGAACATTGGGGTGAGTTTTATCACTGGTACAACATACCTCACCTGGCCTTGATATAACATGTGCCACCCTCCCACATTGGAAAAAACGTCCTCGTGCTCAACAACCAGTGGCCAGCCGAGAAAATCCTTCTCACGCACGAAGCCTTAGAATCTACCCTTACCACTGCTACAGCGATCCTTCCGATTCGTGATCATCTGAATGACAAAAACACACATTTCCTTACGACGAAATTTTACAGAATGACACCCCGAAAACACATTTTCTGCACTCACTGCGAAACGCGCCAAGCCAAGCAGACGGCAGTATAAAGAAAGATGGCGGACCTCATGCCGCATCATCTGGTCGTGTCGGGAGCGCTATCTCTTGGATAGTTTTGGAAAAAATCGCTCTGATACAACTTGTCCATGATACAACTCTCCCCGCTCTCCCCTACGATTACAATTTCCAGCTCTTATTGGTTGATTTTATTTATAAATAAATAAGATAAATAAATAAAGCTCTGTGAGACATAGAAGGCATACTCCACATTGAGTTTTTGACAGCCAGCATACTTTCTGCGCCTCCCATATTCCCTACGTCTGATATCGTTCAGAAAATACACTTACATGTATACGGCAGAATTTTGTCGGAGCCAAGCCTTGTTCAGAACTCCAGTTTCAACGTGACTATGGAACAGTGACTAGAGATGGTTTAAACGCTCAAATGTCTTGGTACTGTTTGTAAAATCAATTGTTCATTCGAAGAACATTTGCTTTTGTCTATAATTATATTTTGATTTACCTTACCAGCCGGAGATCCATGACGTTTGGGTCAGAACTTATCACTGTGTTGGCAAACGCAGTCTCGCGCGCGGCTGCAGAAGAGGCTATAAAGGCTATGCGTAGGTGCGCTGGTGTCGGCTGCTCGCAGATGCCAGGGGCGGATCCAGGATTTCTTCAAGGGGGCCATTAATTTCGAGGACTCCTTCAAACTTCGGGGCCCATCCATAAAATGCGACGCATCGTCTTCAGCCTTAAATTTTCCTGAACTCATATGTTTTGCCTTTTTAGGTGTTCATCTATGCTTTTCAAATTCTTTTTCTTTACAGTCAGATCCCGGGTCTACAATTTAGCTTAAATATTTTAAGATAGCTGAAGCAATACCTACATCTACGGTTAATTGAGGTCTATGACGGCTGGCGTTGATTAATGGCAACAAAATTTCAGAACACCTAATACCAACGATCGGGGCCTCTGATACCAACATGTGGGGGCCCTCGGGAGGCCCGGGGAACAAGTTTGTCTCGGGCTGACGTCCGGCCGGCCTGGTGATTGTTTGCCATGCTTAGCTGCGGCCAGGAGACCAGGTTTGTTATGTGTTTAAGTTTGGCCCAGAGAGCGGGCTCTACACGACCCATATTCCACCTGCTTGTATCCGCCACTGCTGGGTGCATGCCGGTCCAGCCGTAACTCAGCCGCGGGAGGCGCCGCAGAATGGGCCTTCTCCTGCACCACTGCAATAGTAATCGTACATTTGCCCTGCAGCACGGCTGATCCGAGAGCGGGTGGTGCCGCTGGAGTGGCCCGAAATATCTCGCTGAGTGCATGGCTGGAGACGCGATGTTAGAGACACCTTGATCATGTGAGGTCGCATTGGTCACCTGATGTATGAGTTAAGCATGAAAAGCTGCGACATGAGGCATAGCGATGAGATTTGCAGCGGGCACAGAGTAACCATCGGTAATGATAACATTTTCCGCATGTCGACGTCGATTTGTAGGTGTTGTAGTTTTAGGCTGAGAACATCTACACTGTCGTTCGAGAGAACTGAACATGGTATCAAGTTGGTTGTAACTATAGTCTTCTATAGCCATGTAAAACACAACGTTCCTCATAGCATCGTCTGACCATAAAGCAGTGAGACAGGTGATCCGTGGAAGAGACCACTTTGCACATGTTGTCAATGAAAACACTTCACTGATCAAATTTGGTCTGAAAGGGCATTGGCGGTCGCAGGGGGTGGGGCATTCCGGCCATGGCCACCCCAAAGCGCTGGAGGGGGCCAAACAATATTTTGGCCCCCACAAAGGTAGGATAAATTTTTGGAAAAGGTGTTTACGCAAGGTGTGTCGAACAAAACAATATTCGCTCCCACCCCCCACCCCCAAGGAGAGCGATCATTTACTTGGAGAGGTAGCTTATACTAGGTCCGTCGAGCACCTAGATTGCCCGTCCCACCCCCTCCCTCCCAGGGGTGTAATTTTCTATCTCTTTGGGGTGCCTGAGCACCCCCAATCCTAATTTGAGCACCCCCAATTATGTGCTAAGCACCCCCAATACATGTGCTGCCCCTGGCTTATCACCGCTGCCCTGAACAGTGCCATCCCATCGTATTACTGCCGCCCTGATTCGTGCCGCCCCTGGCAAGTTTTCCCGTACCGAGTTCATTACTTGGATTTAATAAACCCTGATTGGTTCCACCTCTAGCTCATCGATGCTACCAGGTTTATCACTTCCCCATGAATTGTGACGCCACCTCACTGCCGCCCCCACCTGATCACTGCCACCCCCTGGCTGATAACCGCCGCCCCTGACTGATTACTGCCGCCCCTGGCTGATACTGTCGCCCCTGGCTGATCACTGCCGCCCCCTGACTGATAACTGCCGCACCTTGGCTGATAACTACCGCCCCTGACTGATCATCGCCGTCCCCTGACCCTGATTAAAACTTCCGACCCTTGGCTAATAATTGCCGCCCCTAGCTGATCACTGCCGCCCCCTGACTGATGACTTCCGCCCCCTGGCTGATCTCTGCCACCCCGTGGCTGATAGCTGCCGCACCCTGGCTGATCACTGCTGCCCCTGACTGATAATTGCCGCCCCTTGTCTGATAACTACCGCCCCTGACTCATCACTGCCACCTCTGACTAAAACTACCGCCCCTTAGCTGATCACTGCCGCCCCTAGCTGATTACTGCCGCCCCCTGGCTGATCACTACCACCCCCGAACTGATAACTGCCGCCTCTGGCTGGTCACTGCCGCCCCCTGGCTGACCATTTCAGCCCCCTGGCTGATAACTGCCGCCCCCGATTTACGGACCAAAGTTCGTATGGCTAAAGTACGTATAGATAAACTTCATACGCAAAAGTTCGTAAGCAAATGTACGCAGGGTATAAAACTCGTATGACAAAATTACGTACGCAAAAGTACGTACGCAAAAGTTTGTAGGCAAATGTACGTAGGGTATAAAACTCGTATGCCAAAAGTACGCACGCAAAAGTACGTACGCAAAAGTTCGTAAGCAAATGTACGTAAGGTATAAAGCTCGTATGCCAAAAGTACGTACGCAAAAGTTCGTAAGCAAATTTACGTAGGTTATAAAACTCGTATGCCAAAAGTACGTACGCAAAAGTACGTATGCAAAAATACGTAAGCAGATGTACGTAGGGTAAAACTCGTATACCAAAATAACATAAGCTAAACTACGTACGCAAAGATACGTAAGCAGATGTACGTAGGGTATAAAACTCGTATGCCAAAAGTACGTAAGCAAATGTAAGTACGTAGGGTACAAAGTTTGTATTTCAAAAGTACGTATCTCAATTTTGAAGAAGTTCTCACTTTTGCTCGACCACATTGGCGGACGCAGGGGGGAGGGCATTCCGGCCATGACCCCCCCAATTGCTGGAGGGGGGCAAACTACTTCGGCCCCCAAAGGCTGGATATATTTTTAAAAAAGGCGTTTACATTAGGTCTGTCGAGCAAAACATCTTCGTTCCCCCCCCAGAAGAGCGATCATTTACTTGGAGGGGTAGCTTCTACTAGGTTTGTCGAGCACCCAAATCGCACGTCCCACCCCCCTCCCCAGGAGGAGAGGCAGACATAGGTTTGCCCCCCCCAAAACTCGGGTCCGCGCCCGCTCTGCAGCGGACTGAAGCGATCTTTCTGATGATGGCCGCTGTCAGTAGTTGCATTACTCACAAGTTACGCAGCCTAGCTTGCCGATAGACAGGTGCAGCTGAAGAAGCGGAATACCAGGCACAAGAACGAGCCTTCTTCCCGCTTAAAGGGAATGTGGCACCTTTATAACGTGATTTTGACTGAGATAGCCAAGTTGTAAAGCATGCCGGAAAACCAGGTTACTCAATATATAATTTCTATTGGAACTCAATTTTCGTAGAGAAAAGCTAAAAACCTACCTGAAATGGAATCAAAATTTACCCAAGCAGCCAGCCACAGTTGTCAGCAGTTGGCGTGACGACATGCTGACGTCACGGTGAGTAGTCAGCATATTGACGCCCTTTGAATACGGTGGTAGTTGCCAGATCTTGACGTCATACACAAGCAGAGGTTTATTTCTTACCATAGAGGAAAATTTCGAACATCACAATATTGAGCTTATTGTAGGTTTTTGCGGAAAAATCATGGACACTTTCCTGATTTTGGCTAAAAATACCCCTAGGTACCCTAAATTCCGGGATTCAACCAAGGTATCACACACCCTTTAATGCTGCTACCAAATCACAATATCGAATGGATTTCGTGGATATCGTCTGGAGTTTTTAACCCTTGCCCCGGTGGCGGGTACGAGCCACCTTCGCCCTGGTGGGGGGCTAAAAAGACCCCCACGATCTCAAAAACTAAGAGAGCTAGAAAAAAGCGCAAAACGGCAATCGAAAGCTCTTCAAAAATGATATCGAAAATACTTTGGTCATTTTTTTGTCAGGTCAATATCAAGGTCACCAGAGGTCAAAATAAGTCAAAATCGCTAATATGAGGTGTACTAAGAAAACCCCACATATCTCAGAAACTACTGAACAAAAACTATAAGAGATTCTCACAGGAATAAGAAAAAGATTGGTGGAATATCACTTCGGTTATCAATTAGTAACCTGATCTTCCGACCATTGTGATATTGTAGCCACGAGCCTTATTGCTAATTATTATTAACTAATTAATATTATTATTAATCAATTAATTAATATTATTGCTTAATTACTCATAAACGTTTATTTTATCAAAGCGTACATATTGGAAAGGTACTTAGTAATATGGTGTGGTGGAATGGGGCTTATTACGGCCGGAACCTAAAACTTCAAGAAACACTACTTCAGGCTACGGAGTATCCGGTTTATTTTTGGGTAATTTCTGGGGCCTGCATTTGATTTCCAGCATCTTCCCAAAATTTCCAGTTCTTCATATCCAGATCCTAGTTAATACAAAAAAGAGGGCAGCAAAAATTTAACACAAACACAAAGCGGCAGAACCAAAAGGGTGATGTAAATGGCGCAGCGAAACAAAGAACTAGCACAAACACAAACAGAAAGCCGCAGACGCTGAACAAAAATGGCAAGCAATCAAAATCAACCAGAGCACGCCTCTTTATACCTGAAAATTGTGGTGGTTCAGGCAGTATTTTTCTTTAAGTTTCATGTTCTCATCACTCGAATTGTACAAGTGGAGTGTGGTCTTTCCGAAAACAAAACAAAAACTCGACAAAGTAGCCGACTGGCAACAAGACAACCATATGACGTACAAAAACATCTGCACGCTAGAGGTGAGTGCTCGAAAGACCTTCAAATTACCCCTCGATTCTTTACGGGCGCTGTAACAGGGCTTATTGAGGCAGAATCTAAGGATTGTATAGTTCATGTTCGGGATAAAACATATGAGCGAATCAGACATTCTTATTTGTTTAGCTTTATGAACATCCATTCTTGACACAGTGTTTGCCATTTTTAGCTATCAGTGTTATAAATGCTCCTTACGTGACCGAAGTAACTCACTTACTATGGATGGTACGCAGAGTGCGTATTAACTAAAATACACATCGAAATAGGCATGAAAATGCCTACATTTTGATAAAATATGATGTTAACTTAATATCAAGAGTAATCTGGCTTCTAAATTCAACCAAATACGTTCCAACTAAACAGAATTTATGGCAAACGACCGGCGGATTTCGGTTTCTTGGCTCTGAACAAAAGAGCTATATCTCTGTGGCGTCAAAACGTTTTTTTACCATTTTTTACAAAATCAGAATTTAAAATCCAATCCGCGACCCCTACAAATTTTTGAATTTGTATAGGTAATTGTGGTACCATTGGATTCAGGAGGTCTCAAACAATGGGGAAAAACACCGCCACCCAATAATTTGCATGGTCGGTGCAAAATGAGGCACCCTACTGTCCATAGGTGCTATACGTACCAAATCAGGGTCAAAAAGGCAAAAATTGGTAGCTGTGCATTTATTGAAACTTGTTTAGAAGGGTAGCGAAATCAGGGCCAATGTCAAGGAAACGTAGCTTGTGCTTAACCCTTGCCCATCCGAGAGGAGCATCGATGGTCTCCATAAGGCTTTTTAAGGATAGCGGTTAAACGGCGGCGCTGCGCCGCCGTATTTTGCATATCTCTTTCTTGATCAATTCCGCATCTTTAAAAAAATAAATTTGGTCATGTTAGGTCAGGTCATCAGGCCAAGGAAGGTGACTTCATCTAAAAAATAGGATTGCATTTATGTAATAAGTAAAGTAAAGTTAAGTAAAGATACTTATAAGTAAGAACACGTTTAACCTGGCAATTCAACACTTATCCGCCATAATGGGGCTACCGGGTGCTGCAACATATATTCTAGGTTTTATGAAATTGGTGACATAGTTTCATTTACGGGCCACGTCTTCAATGGAAATACATGGTAAAATGTAAAATGACAATATTTTAGTTCATACTGCTTAACCCTCGTCCTTCAGGGAGGGGGTGATCCGATGCCCTCGTTATTTTTTGCGATGGCACAAAAACAGGTTGTTTTAGCCCAATGCTGCGTGGAAATTGTATAAAAAATTAATTTAACACATCTTGACCAAACTTCAAGTCAATTTCATGTCGGGTCACCGAGTTATGACGTTATTTCTAAGCCCATGCAAGGCAATTTTGGCCCTAAATATAAGTCTGAAAAAACTGGGCGTTACTCGGCTTCTAGAAGAGCTAAATCAAGTTTCTAAACATCATTCAAAAACTCCTGAAAATGAAATTTTGAATATGTCATCCATTTTGAGGTCAAGTTCATACCGTAGGCACCAGGGGTCCCCAAAGGCCAGCAAAGGTTACCGTTTTAGAAGCTGTTGTTGGCTATACTCATGAACGGGACAAGAAGCAGCAATGAATTTAGTATCATAGTGACGAGCATCACCCAAGGATTCGAATTGCATGCTACCTGACTTTGACTTTGACCTAAGGTTATGTTGGGTGGTCTATCCTAACCTTAGGTTAGTTTAGACCTTGGCCTAGTGTTAAGGTCACGCGGGACTTTACAAGGTCATGTCGCATATCGTGGAACTTCTTGGGTCAAGACAAACAGATTGACACCTCGGGCTTTGTTCTAGGTTTATTGATTTCAGAAGTATATGGGATTCTATAAATGTGTCAAAATTTCACCATATTGTGACCTCACAAGGTCACTAGTTAACCAAGGGTAAAAATAATTGTACACCGTCGGAGATTTCATGTCTCTGGCAACACGCGCAGCGTCTTTCCTCCTCTCTTAGTTTTCAAACGGTTGGGGGGTCGAATCGACTCCCCGGTAGGGTGAGGGAGTAAAATACCTCCAGTAGGGCAAGAGTTATAATAAATTCCTGTTCTCGTAATAATTCTCGTAATATTAGGACAACCCAAAGGTCCAACTTGACATGTTTGATCTGTGATCTCTGTAAGGTCATTCGGAACTATTTGAGCATTTTTCAGACATGGGTTTGCAGGACACCCGGACAACTTCGCAAGACAACTTGGCAGGAAATGATGATAGGATTTTACTTTGGTATCATTTGGTACTTAGATTATAATTACGGGTCGATTTGTATGCAAATAGATTATTTCAGACCAGAGAATGCTCTTGACCTGACCTTTGGTTAGGTCATTCTTAGATTTTGACACATCATGTTCATACCATACATTATCTGATTCGCTGTAACCAGAAAATTCACCTACATTATGGCTCTAGTTTAACGCAGTTTTCGACCTCAGTTTGGCTATTAACGAACTGTCAACAACAGGCTATTAAAGAACATTCTCCTTAAGCCAGGCGCTTCGGAACGTTTTCAAAAGTGGGGGAGGGGGCACATCCGGCCACGCGTTCTCAGCCCTGTCAACAAGAGCTTTATGTGAGCCCCTACATGATTTTTAAAGTGACCAGAAACCACTGTTTTAACTTTACATCTCGCTTATCATACAACGTAAGGCTCTTACGAAAAATGTCTTGTCTATCACAAATCACATCGGCACTTGAAATATCTAAATAAGTTATTATTTAAACATTTATTAAATAGGTGTTCAAAGCTTTGTTGGTCCAATAACAATGCAACACCATAGATAAGCTTTTAATGGCGGTAAAAGGCAAACAATAACACTTAATAGGTAGCCGTTTGTCTGCGCGCTAGTTTACAAAAGACACCAAAAAGCTCCTGGTTTCACCAAGTTTGCAGCTTTTTGAGCTTTCACCTTTGATGAGCAGGAAGCTTAAAGCATAGGCGCAGGAACTAGCGGAAAAATTGCAAATGCCGTCAGCCACAACCTGCATTCTGAATTCTGCAGGGATAGCGAGAAGGAAGCGATTGAACAGCAAACCTTCTGTGTCCTGATCAGGAAATGCTGAAAGGATGAGTTTCTTGAGCTGAATGATAAATGCGTCCAGCGGCTCACTTAATTTGTACTTAAGCTGATTCAGTGCCAAATGACAGTCAATTGAGCTTTTACCAGTAAAAGCACTACGGATGGCTGCTACAGTGGAATCATACGAAGATTTTTGTTCAACAGAAAGACCATTATGCATCACGACGATACTGGTTAGACATAAAAGCAAGATGTTGTTCTGCTTGGAGGAATCTCAATCGTGGATCCTAGCATAGAACTGAAAAACTTCCAAAAACCTCTTGAATGGGCCAAATCCCCTGAATATAGGAATACTAACGCCCGAAACACCAGGAGAAGCAATTTCTAAGTCCTCACAGAGTTCAAGTTTAACTCCAGGGGTTTTACTATTCATTAATGATAAATTTCTCAATGACAAAAATATTGTGATGCAAAAATTGAAGGCTGGCCTGGCTGGCTAGAAAGTTTACATGTCTCACAGCAAGCAACGCAATTTACCATAAACTGCAAAGTTTGACATACATGGCTGAAACGCTACATTAAAAAAATTCACACCGAGGAAATATTCCAAACTTTGAATCAAATTGAAGAATTCAGCTTCCTGAAGTTAATTTAACAGTAAATGGAGGAAACCTGACTGGAAACTTGAGCGTGGAACTTTAACTCGAAAGTTGAACTTGAAACTTCCATGGTGACAATTGAGTAACTACCAGCGACGAAAAACATTATGGAGACTCAAATTGATTTACGCGTGAATCAAGATTGCAGTCATGTGCTAAGAGATTAGGCACATTCACGAAAATAAGTAGATATCACAGGTGAGACCCTCACTCAGTCCAGAACCAAGGCCCACGAGTGACTAGCACGGGAACGAAGGTACCGGCGAGAACAAAACACCAGAAGTAGGGATGCCAAATAAGAGGTTCCGACACATGCTGCGGCTGAAAGGCACCAGGAGCGATGCCCGTAAAGGAAAACGCTAGAACTTAACAATTAGCAGAGAAACACCAGAACACGATGCCGGCGAACGAGAACGCTTATTCCGGAGAACCAGGACGACGGGACACAACAGAAACACAGCATCCTTACTTTTCGAAGCTTTCAGCTGTCACCAATTTGTAGACGGTCCGGAGTGTTGCGAGTGTGTAGGCAGAGTGTCATTGCCGGATACCCTCCACTTCAACTCCGATTTCCCTAAGACCAGTCCGGAAGGTATGCGTGTTAAACTGGCATGCTGTATTTGAAGGCATCGGACGAACAGTCATCGCACCAACGGCGACTCTAACGAAATTCCGATCGATGGACAAAGTCCCGGGAGAAATGTCCCGCCGTCCCGGTTGAAGAAATGATGCATGGATAGACGATACGCAGGTCCGTCTCGCTCACAGTCTCGACAGGAAATGAGCCCTGGGTCACCGCATGACCCGGCACTGGAAAATGGCAAACAAGCAGGGCCTAAAGCAAAGTTGCTACACACGCTCAGAATTGATAACTACAAAATTTAACTATAACTCTACATTCGTAATAACACTCATCACTTAAATCACTTCCTAAAAGTCAAATAACAAATTTCAAAATAGTGACCGGAAGAGAGGTCACGCCGCTCTGCCATCTGCCGTGTGGCAGGAACATTGGCTAACAGGTACAGCGCCATCTACAACAGACGTACTGCACAGCAGTGAGGTACTGCTCCCTCGCGGTCGGGTCAAAAGTAGGCTATCTACATTCACACGAGATCCATATTTGAATCGCACTTTGCAAACTCGACTCCATAGTTGCATCGTTGTCTGTTGTTTGGCACACTGGCACCCGTGACTATTCACCGCCCCCTGCACAGAGACTAGACCATCTGTCATGCCGCCCTGTCGGGGCGGTGCGGGGCGTCACAGGCCCTCGCACGTGACGAAAACGACGCACTCCGGTGACAAATGGTGTCACCGCGTTTGTCCGAGGTGCGGGACGGGGGAGCGAGCGCGGAGGGCGTATGATGACTGTCTTCTTGAGCCTGCCGCTGCCGTCAGCAGCGAGCGGAGCCCGTACCCAGCAGACACCTGCCCAGTGTCTGGCTTACCGGCCATCGATTTCAAGCGTTGTGTTCTGGCATATAGCCAAAATCTGAAAAATCCGAACCAGATTGGGCACTTGTCTATGATGAATCGAAATTTATATATTTTCTCCAATGCAGCCGTAACTGGTTTGTCCACTTCTTTTTATTAGAGCCTTCTGAATTGTTGCGACAATATTAATTCTGAGAACGTTTTGCTTTCCTATAAATCGATCAAAGTTATGTCCACCTGCTATTTAACGCCAGTCCACCAAACCCCATGCGCGCGCTGCACTTCCACCAATTTTACGCGCGCCCATGCTGGCAATGCTCTGCTCTGAAATTTCAGCGCCACAGGCCGGATTAAATGCGTGCACTAACCGACTGTGCTGCCCAGAACCCTTTCAAGTGATGTTATTTTGCCAGTGGCGGTATCGAGGTAGTCAACGCTGCTGAGGAGTTTTATGCGGGCCCGTGACACAGGGGACTAGGAACGGGGTGTCGCCACGATTGTTTTTGTTTGCCGTGGAGGCTAATGCCAAGAGGGCTTTTTAGCCCTGGTATAGAACGGGGCCTCCACTCTGGGGTGGACCAGATATTTGTTTTTTATAAATATCATTGAAGACCACCTGTGCCGTGTGGGCTGCTGAACGGACTGCTCCATTGTGCGCTGACCATGACGTCAGCTCAGGTCGCATTGTGATTTGCTGCAGCTGACCCCGGTGGTCTCTGGTCACCAATACATCAGTCGAGACGGAAAGCTCTTTGGACAGGGGCGTGCTGTAGCAACCTGTTCGTGCTGTTTCATATCCTTTCTTACTAGACAGCGCATAGGCGGATCCAGGATTGCCGAACGGGGGCACCTTCCCGGGGCGCCATCCGGACCGGAGGGGGCGCCATCCAGACCGGGGCGCCACTATGACCGGCAAAGCTATCAGGTGGGCGCCAAATCCTGTCGGTGGGCGCCGACTTTCGCATCCTGGGGGTGGAAGCGACATTTCGGGGCGCCATCGACCTTTCGGGGCGCCGAGGTCGATCGGGGCACCCCCGCCCTCCCCGATCCTTATGAGACAGCGTTCTCAAATATATGTGAGGTATGTACGTTCGATACCGCTGGCAGCCTCCTCTGCTATAAGGGAGGGCTCTGCGCTTCACTACCGCTTTGGGTGTGGCCTCCTTGAACTATGCATTGATCTTATACCTTGAAATATGACCTTGCTGCTGATTTAAAACATATCCTCTTTCATCTAGAGACTTTTTTATCGAAAAGGATTTCTCAAGCATCTCAGGGGTTTTAATTTTAAATACGGCAAGCAATAAATGGCGCTGGGAACCTCACGTTTAAAATGGGGTCTCCTTTTTTCTATTTCCTTCAATAAATGGGGCTCCCTTTCCCTGTTTTTATAGGCCCATGTCTGAAGTATTGAAAATGTTTGCTGCTTTACCGGACGTAAGTTTTTCAAAATACCTAAATTAAGGGAATTATTTTTTAGTTAAGGGGCCTCTTATACATGGAAGTGACAGTAAACATAACTGAGGTACGTACTGATGACACTGGGCTTAATTGTCCACTTCTGGGCTGGGCCACTGAATTGTCATGGAACCTCTGCGTTGGTGTTGCCCCTTCCCCTTCTGAGCCGGCTCTTTTAGCAGCTTTGGGATCCCTTGAAGTTAAGCTGGTATGCGGTCCCTGAAATGGACTGAGGTTTCCAACTAGTTTGGGACCCTGGGCTGGTTTGGGCCGCTGGGATTGTCGGGCCCTTTACATGGTCGGGTCCCTGCATTGATCTGATCTTGACACTCCTGGGCTAAACTGAACCCCTAAGACTTAGCAAACGGGCCTCTGAGTTCATTGTGGGCCTGCTATCTGGTCTGGGGCTCCTGAACTTTTATTGGGCTTGCCAGGTCATCTCCGGACCCCTCAGCTGGTCTGCACCCCTGAGTTGAATGTGTGCGTCCTGAGATCCGAGTTTCGCAGGGGCCCTTCGGCTGTTTTGATGGCTGCTTATCTTGAGACGCATGGGCTAATCTGGACCCCTGAGTTGACACTGGGCCCCTGAGTTCTTTGGAGCCCTTTGTCTTGTCTGGCTATCTTAAATTTGTATGGGGCCTCCTCTCAGATGGTTTCGGGTCCCCTGAGATGTTCTGGACCCCTGCGTTGGTCTTAGGCCTACCGAGATGGAGCTTCACTAGGGGCCCTTGAGCTGTTCTGGGCACCCTGAGGGATTCTTGCACTAGAGATTCTATATTTTGGCTTGGGGCCCCAGTTGGTATAATCCTCTGAGCTTTTCTGGACTTTCCGAGCGGCTTTGGGGTCCCTCAACAGACCTGGGGCCGCCAGAGTCGTTGGTGGGTCCTCTGAGTTGATATTAAGTCCCCTCGGCTGATCTGGGGCCCCTTTAGATAACCAAGCCCCCACACTGATCTTGAAGCCCATGTGTTGGCACTGAAGCGCCTGAGCTTGTTGGGGTCCGTTTACTGCTATCAGCTGATCTTGGGCCTCCTGATTTGGCTTTGAGTCTCCTGAGGGGGAGTTTTGCAGGTAGGCCCTGCGCTGTTCTGGAGCCGTGAGAGAGCATTGCACATTAGGGTGGCGCATATTTGATGAAGTTTTGAAATTTATAGGTGGGGGTGCCTTTTCCCATCATTTGGTTCACCCTGAGTCTATTGACACCAAAATCAGCAAAATCGAATAATTTCTAGGGTTCGCACATCGCGCTCAAAGTTTTCAGTTTCTTTTTAAAAAAGTGCAAAGAAGACAAAATTATTTATAAATATTCAGCCACATTTTGTAGCCAAATTCAGACCTTTTCATGTTAAAGAGGAGCTATTTAGCTTTCAATCTGTGCTAGTTTGACTTACTTACAGTGGTTGGTTCACCTTATAGGTACATTTTTGTGTAACCTTTTACGTTTCCCTTAACTTGGGCCTCAATGGGCCTATATATAGAAGAGACAGCCATAAAGCTCGAGTTTTTCCCACTATTACCCTTTTTAAGGACTGTGCAAATGTTACTATCTACAATAGTGGATCTAGGGGGGGGCTGTGGCCCCCGAAATCCCAAAATATCATCATTTGACCCTACCAAAAGAAATATTTGTCACCATTTTTCTTAAAAAAGAAAGTTTTAGCAATTTCCACTCGATGATACTACCACCTTGATTTGCTCTCCATTGACTCGATTTTTACTCCCTTTACCCTCTGAAAGGTGTCCTTTAGATCCACAAATCTTTATCTAGAACTGCTTCGAATAACAATTAACTCAGTCTGGACACGTCAAGGCAAGTTTTACTGGCTTGTGTGTGTTAACGCCTACGCGAGAAAGCACCCTCAGAAGTGTATTTATCTGACCAGATTCCTCTTTTCCCGCAGAATTAATTTTCTCACAGATGCCGAATACAAATGGCGTGAATAACCCTTGCCTTGACTAACCAAGGCCAGAACATGGCTATTGACGGATCAAAATACGAACAGAAGGGGGACGAACAGGCTGCGACTCCAGCCTTAAAGTCCTCCACTGAGTTTTATTTGGTGGGCCAACCAATATCTTCAATTGGGGGCACCAAACTGCGCACAAAGCGTCATTTACTGATATTATTCTGCCACGCTGTGTATAAATCCATCAACAGACAAAAGGCGTTCGAATAAATCGTAGAAAATGCCAAGGTGTTCTGGCGCATGGCGTGCATTATCACAATTTCTAACAGAGGTTGTGGCGACAAGCTTTCACGACTTTGGGAGGAGCAGGCTGCAAAAGTCGGGCTCTCCGGTATAAAGTGCCCGACAGATTTTAGGGCACGGTATGGTCTTGCGACAGATCTTACAATCTGTGACAAAAAATCTTGAAAGGAAGCAGAAAATATTTTTGTTCTAAAAAACTCAATATTAGAATTGTCACCTCTTTCACTCAACAAGTTTTTATGAATTTGACCTCTCCCATATCAAGCCAGTGTGCGGCAAGAACCGAGGGACTTATGAATCGAGGGACCTTTGAATAGAGGGCCTTATGACAGAGGGTCTTTTCGAGGGATTTATGAATCGAGGAACCTTTGAATGAGGGCCTTATGTACGAGGGCCTTTTAAACGTCACCCAGAAAATCCTCTGCTGGAAAAATTCCTTCACCGGCCTGTCGGGCCCGATTTGTATTCCATAGCGCGACAGCTTGGCCCGACAGGCCGCCGTAAAGGTGAAGGCGACAGGCAAAACGTTTTTTCTTCGTTTCCTTCGTTTGGAGTAGCTCAACGCTGCCGCAAGGGCGCTGTTTGAACAGCGCCCTTGCGGCAAAGCCGTGTAAAGGTATCTTTGGTTTGAAGAAAAGCAGCCCTGCGGTTTGGTGTGTTGCCTTGTGGATATGGCGGAGGCCAGGCCTAGAATCCCGTGGTGTGGTGGAGGCATCGTTGCAAGATTGTGTTTTTGATTATTTTTTCTTGCATTACTTTGGTATACATCTTGGTAAACTGGTTGAGCCTGGATTTCATCGTCCATAGTTGAGGGCTGATAAATGGCTCCGATTAAGCTGAAGCCCCTTCCACCGTCCCGTGTCAAGCTTAAATGTGGATTTGAGGGATGTGGGTATTTTGGCGAACGTTTTTTAAGGGCATGCGAATGCATTCTGGGTGCCCTGCAAGTTCGGAACAGTGGTTTTGGCAGGAGGTCGTTTTGAAGCATGGATCAAAAGCGGGCGATCAGAACAGTGTGGGGGAAAACAAGAAGTAAGTGATGTGGTGTTCGTTGTAATTTGGCAGCTTACATTTATTTCACACAGTATGTTATGCTCACTGTTGATCAATAATTTTAAATGATATTAATAAGGGAAAATGAATTTTACCAGCAGACTGGTCAAATTAGACTAAAACATTTGTTTTCCTTCCATCTTCTTTTAAATCCAATGCCTGTTTGTCCAGAATTAACCACAAAGTTGCATACCTTCATCAGTGGATTTGTAGATGCCAAAGAAACAAAACTCTTCACCTTTCCCATTAATTTGAGTTTTAAGTACCAAACTATTTTTCTATTTATTTCATTCACTTACCTAAATATGCCTATGATCTATGTCAAGGGGACAAGATAAAACAAAACACAGCCTAGTGCAACCTTTACCATTCCTTTTACTCTTAACTTCCTTGGAACATGATATTTATTTGACATTTACTATCTAACTGACTTAAGGTTATTTATTAGCCTAATGAACTTCAGATCCTAAACCACGTACCCTCATGGAAATGAGCACGGCAATGCATGAAAACTTTGAGATAGCCAACAGTTTCAAATTTAGGATTTTTAATGTAAACATGCATTTAAAGTCATGGAAGCTAATATTACATGTTTGTATTCAACTACAAGTAGCCATGATCCTTAAAAACACTTTCGAATATCAAAAGTACCCCTCAATCTTGTTTGTCTGGCCATCAGAGCAAAATCCATACATAAATTTTGGGGTTCCTTCCAATTACCCCTCCCACCTCCAAAAACTGAAATCATGAAAATCTGCAGAAGCTGGCATAAGTAACCGCATGGTATGGGAACCAGGTCGCTTTCTTCCATTGCAAACTATATTTTTAAGTATTCTGGGCTGGACTATGTAACATAATAACAAAATATACTTATTCTCATTCTAGTGCAGCATTTTTTGTCAATGGCGGCTGCAGAGGACTGAAAAGGGGGCTGCTTTTCATGTTATTGTATATTTCCACCTGTGACCTAAATCATCTGATTCAAGACTGAGTCTTATTCAAGACCCAGTCGAGCTGACTTTGACACACACTATTTGTATGCTGTACGTCCACAAATCTCAAATTACATCCAATAATAAATTTCCTTTACCAATGGTGACTCCAGAAAATGGGAATTGGTGGTTCGGTATTCAATTTGTTATAGGTTTCTGCCGATAACCTTAATTTCCTGAGCGTGTCTGATAATTGAAAACCCGAAGAACAGTCTCAGTTCTAGGTTTTGAAAATTAATAGACTTGTGTCATTCCACTTAGATTTTCCATAGGCGGCTTCAGGCACGAAAATAAGGATATCCACATATAAGGATCGAGCACAAAATAGGATAATGATATCCATTGGTGCCAAACTTGAGTTTTTATGCTAATTTTAGTATTTTCTATTAAGAATGTGGAAAGGTGGTTTACCAATTGAATGGGTTTTGACATTTTAATAGTGTTCCTACCCCGCTTTGGTTTTTAAGTGCCTTTTTTTTCTGGGGAGGAGTGGCGTGGCTTACAAAAGAACAAGAGTTGGGGCGGTGTTGCGGAAGAGACGCGAGAAGTTCCGGGGAAACCTGAATAAACTTTGAGATATCGTAGCTCCTGATGCCCTTGAAGAGATCAATAAAAATCGGCTGCTCAAGTGCTCCCACCCACCAAAAAAAACGGAGGACATGACCTTCTATATTGTAGAAACTTTCAAGCTTTCACGACTTTGGGAGGAGTGGTGTGGCTTACAAAAGAGCAAGAGTTTGGGCGGCGTTGCGGAAGAGACACGCGAGAATGTCCGGGGAAACCTGGAATATTGTTCTACATTGTGTACTACAATGTATGACACATTGTAGGAGATGTATAGTACGGAGAAGGCTATGTCCTCTGTTTTTTTATGGGTGTGAGCACTTGAGTAGCCAATTTCTTATTAATATTTTCAATGGCACCAGGAGCTACGATATTTCAAAATTTATCCAGGTTTCCCCGGAACTTCTCGCGTCTCTTCCGCAACACCGCACGAACTCTTGTTCTTTTGTAAGCCACGCCACTCCTCCCAAAGTCGTGAAAGCTTGTCGCCACAGCCTCTGTTAGAAATTGTGATAATGCACGCCATGCTCCAGAACACCTTGGCATTTTCCACGATTTATTCGAACGCCCTTTGTCTGTCGATGGATTTATACACAGCGTGGCAGAATAATATCAGTAAATGACGCTTTGTGGGCAGTTTGGTGCCCCCAATTGAAGATACTGGTTGGCCCACCAAATAAAACTCAGTGGAGGACTTTAAGGCTGGAGTCGCAGCCTGTTCATCCCCCTTCTGTTCGTATTTTGATCCCTCACTAGCCATGTTCTGGCCTTGGGTAGTCAAGGCAAGGGTTATTCACGCTATTTTTATTCGGCATCTGTGAGAAAATTAATTCTGCGGGAAAAGAGAAATCTGGTCAGATAATTACACTTCTGAGAGTGATTTCTCGCGTAGGTGTTAACACACACAAGCCAGTGAAACTTGCCTTGACGTGTCCAGACTGAGTGAATTGTTATTCAAAGCAGTTCTAGATAAAGATTGGTAGATCTAAAGGACACCCTTCAGAGGGGGAAAGGGAGTAAAAATCCAGTAAATGGAGAACAAATTGAGGAGGTAGTATCATCGAGTGAAAATTGCGAAAAACAATTTTTTGAAGAAAAATGGTGAAAGATGTGTGTTTTTTTGGTGGGGTCCAATTATAAAAATTTGGGATTTCATGGGCCACAGCCCCCCTAGATCCACTATTGTAGATAGCAACAGTCGCACAGTCCTTAAAAAGAGTAATAGTGGGAAAAACTCGAGCTTTATGGCTGTCTCTTCTATATATAGGCCCATTGAGGCCCAAGTTAAGGAAAACGTAAAAGGTTACACAAAAATGACCTACAAGGTGAACCAACCCCTGTAAGTAAGTCAAACTAGCACAGATTGAAAGTTAAATAGCTCCTCTTTAACACGCGAATTGGAGGGGGCCTGGGAGCCCCCCACCTGTTTTTCCAAGGTGGCCGGGGAGCCGCCCGTAGCCGAAAAACGAGATGTGGCCACATTTAATATAATTTAATAGCGCGTCGATTGGTGAAGATTTTTTGAAAATCGGTTGACAAATTTTTTACTTATAGGCTTTCAAAGTCAGACCTGCATTTTGAGATCGCCGTAATCGCGCGGTCGGACCAGTTAGCTTGCATTGGAGACCGAGTGGTGACGTCATAACGCCATATAACCTGGATTATATGTCAAGGTCACCTCACATAAAGTCAAGGTCAAGGTCAAATATCACAGGTCAAGGTCATGCCTTGCACTTTCAAGGTCACTGACCACTGTGCTTCCGGCCAAATGACGTTACCCGGTCTGACATATATTATGTTATGATGTCATTGATAGGGTACCCCAATACAAAGCTCAAGGTCAAAGGTCATGGTCAAAGGTCATTGGGAAAGGTCAATCCTCATTTCCCGCCAAACAGTGGCTACAGTGTTAGTCAAAGTGTAAATAATAAGTATTATACCACATGGTGACCTTAAAGGTCAATGACCTTGAATGACCTTGACTTAAATATTGTGAGAAAGCCTCTTTGAGACCTCTTCTCTATGAACCTGGTCCGCCTTTAGCTTATTCCCGCCATTTCCCGCATAATCACAGCATTTACCAATCGGTCCCCAGTATGGCCAAGATTTGACCTTTACGACCTCGTTCGACCTTGAAGATATTGACCTAGGTCAATAAAAATTGGTGATCATGTAGATCACCATAGACCCCACCCACCTCCTAAGTGGCGTTTTTTTCTAAACCTCTTAATTTCCGAGATCTTAGGGGGCCTACCAGGCCCCTCCAGTGCGCGTTAGTGCCGGACCCCCTCCAGTGCGAGTGTTAACATGAAAAGGTCAGAATTTGGCTACAAGATGTGGCTGAATATTTATAAAGAATTTTGTCTGTTTGTTTGCACTTCTTTGAAAAAACTGAAAACTTTGAGCTCGGTGCGCGACCCCTATAAATTGTTTTATTTTGCTGATTTTGGTGTCAATAGACTCAGAATGAGCTACATAATGGGAAAACCACCCCCACCTATAAATTTCAAAACTTCATCAAATATGCGCCACCCTATTGCACATGCGCTTTCTGATTCAGCCTAGGACCCCACGCTGGTTTGGGACCCACTAAGCTGGAAATAATCCCTTAGGTGGAATGCTTGAGGCCGTCATAAGCTGGTATAGGTTCCATGAGAGGATTTAATTAGGAGGTACCTGGCTTGGTTATAGGGCTCCTTGTTGGATTGGTGTCTGTTGCGCTGGTAACGACCCCTTAACAGGTTTTGGGCCCTTTAAGCTGGTATGGGCCTTTTAGCTTGTCCGAGCTCTATTGTACTCATCCTGGTCTCTCGAGATTGTCGGGGGCCCAGTTGGTCTGGCTCCCGAAGTTTTTCTGGGCCTGCTGAATCGATATGGGGCCCTCGCAGCGGGCAGGTAGACTCCTGAGCTGATCAGGAGCTCTTAAATGGGCAGAGTCCCCTCGCTGATCTTAAACCCTGGTGCTAGCACTGGCGTTCCCCGAGCCGCCAGGGAGCCCATTATCCGGTCTGGAACCTCTTATACTGGTATGAGCCCTCTCAACTGATCTTGGGCCACCTGAGTTGGGTTTGGGCCTCTGAGAGGGAGTTTTGCAAGGGCTCCCTGGGCTGATCTGAGACTCTGAGAGGGTATCATACAGGAGCTTACTGACTTTCTCTTGGGGCACATACTAGTTCTGGGCCAACTTAGCTGGTAAGGGCCCCTAAGAGGAATTACATAAGAGCTTTTTGAATTGGCCCTGTGACCCCTGGCTGTTAGGTGTCCCTTGAGCTTACAGGGGCCCCTGGGCTGGTATTGGTTCGGGTTAACGAATGGGTCCCTTCAGCCTGTTTGTGGCCCCCTTGGGCTTATCTAGGGTTTCGGGAGTTCGTCGAGGCACCCAGCTGGTCTGGCCATCTTAGTTTGTATGGGCCTCCTGAGGTACTTTTTCCCCCTCGGCGTCTCTGAGCCCCCTGAGTGGAAGCTTGGCCTCCTGAGCTAGTATTGGGCCTCCAGAGCTAGTATTGGCCCCCCAGAGCTTATTTAGGACCCGTTTAGATGTTTAAGCCCCCAACACTGATCCTGAGACCCCTTTGTTGGCTTGGGCCCCTGAATTGACGTTGGGCCTCCTGAGAGGGAGCTTCACAAGATACCTCTGAAACTAGTTTAGGGCTTCCTTGGCTGAAAAGGGCCCTGAAGTAGAATTTCAAAAACGTCTTGTACTAGGCAGGGTTCCCTGAGAGAAATTATGTAAGAGGTTCCTGACTTGGTCCTAGAGCCTCTAGCTGCATTGGTGTTCCTTGGAGTGGCTGGGCCCTTGAGTTGGCATTGGGTCCGTTTAACTGGCATGTATCCAATTAGCTTGTCTGGGCCCATTATGCTGATCTAGGGCCCCTGAGCTCCTCGGGGGCCCTGAACCAGGGAACCAAACTGGACGTCTGTGTCCACAGCCAGGTCTCGTAAGGAAACTGTGGTTGCATTTCATGTGTGTGCCGGAGGCCCGCTCATAGTTATTAACTATCATGATTTCAGTACTCGGGGACAACGTGATGGTACCCTGCGTGAAAAGTGTGGGGGACATACTCCGCCCTCTCCCACTTCAAAAGTGGGAGGGGGACGCGTCTCTCCGTCCGCCCCTCCCCCCAACGGTAGGACCCATAATCATATAGACGAAAAAGTTTCAAGGCAGTGGTTAAGTGAAAGCTATTGCATTTTTCACACATTCAAGGAAGGAATTATTTGCACTTAAACTTCTCAAATAAATTATTCCTTTAAAGTATGATGCAGCTTGTTCCTTCCTTTTTTGTTCTGGTATTTTAGGAGGGCAAAACCATAGAGTGAAAGAGAGGGACGGAGGAAGAACGTAGAAAATGAGCCAATATTGCGGAAACACCACACTGGACCTAGCTATTGTCATGTTGTACCATGTCTCGAAAGTTTTTGGTGTTTTATTTACATCATAAAAAAATATTTATGTTGTAATAATGTCTTGGGCCTATATTGATGCACTAACTGCTGAGGTCATAAGACGTCTCAGAAAGAGAATATGCTAGGCTAGAGCATTGAAAAGTATTTTGCTTTCTTGCACTGGTGCTGTATGCTCCTAACACGTTTTCGTTGGGGACCAGATTAAAAAGCGCATGGTACGTTATAATCGCCGTCCATTTAAAGACCAAGTCTACAGCAAAGACCTGAAACCTGTGTTTAATTTCTAGTTGCCGGATACAAATATAGTTAAATATTCGAAGTTGGTTGAAATGTGCATGTGACCTTTACCTCCCGAGGACGTAATGCTCCGGCTCGTGTAAAAATCATTACATCATACGGTTTATACGGTATTCATAGACATTGCCCGAATTTCGATCTATCTCCTTTTTTTAAAGAAAAGTTAACTCCTGCGACGCCGAACTGAGCGGAACCCTCCTCCCCCGGGTTTGAAAAAATCCACTTCTGTATTCATATGCCGAGTTCATTTAAAGGGAAAGTGGCACCTTGGTCGAATCCTGGAATTTAGTGTTATGAGGCGTACTTTTAGCCGAAAATAATAAAACCACTCTTGATTTCTCTGAAAAATGTGCAATAAGCTCGATATTTTGATTTTTAAAATACTTCTCCAGGAAAAAAATAACTGCCTGTGGAAGATGTCATGATCTAGCAACCACTGCCATACTTGAAACGCTTCAAGGGCTTCGATTGGCTGATGTTCATCATGACGTCAGCATATGTCGTCACACCAACAGTCATGACAACTGTGTCCCTGCTACTAAGAATACATGAGGGGTACATTACAGGTAGGTTCTAGCTTTTTTCTACGGAAATCTGGAGTTCCAAGACAAATGATATGTTGAGTGCCGGGTTTGCCGACTTACTTTACAACTTGGCTATCTCAGTTAAAATCACCTTATAAAGGTGCCACATTCACTTTAATGAACACGTGCTTTCCAGTGTTATGCACACCACACACGGCACAAACACCTCATCCGTCTTATATCCACCAACATACACAGAAAGTTTCCTACAACTGTCCTCTCTCAGTCCAACATCAGCCACCTGATTGTAAAGCACCACCATTCTCATCACCATACGGGTAGGTTTAGTAATCGTCGCGAACCATCTCCACCGAGGTTTTCACTCGGCGCCAGCGATGCTCAGTGTGAACTCGCTCACCTCTGTGCCCGCAGGCACTTGACCGATGATGGATGGTGGTCATTGATTGGTGAAGGCGTGTTCACTTGTCTTGCAAGAAATTCAGTGAAATTTTCTCAGAAAAAATGAAGTATATTGAAGTATGCATCATGATATGTATTTCAAGTGTAATCTTTCAGAACTCCAAGTCGTGTTACATTCTCCGTCGGCTTGAATATCTGCTCTACTATTCCAGACTACCATTTGCTTAGGCATGATCTTGGTGGAGTCCACAGGGTTAGCTGGCGTTCCAATTTGCTGAAGTCAGAAGCCAGGAAATGGGTTTCTGCTGAGTGGAGAGGAATGGGGTCCAAGACGAGAGTAACCAAGGAAGGAAAGAGGGAAGGAGAGGGTGTTTATGCCATAAAACTGGTAGCCGTCCTGAAGAGCGCTAATGAAGTACCATTGGACGATATATCCAATAGACGGCAACACGTGCTGTATTGCTTCATGTTGAATGACAGAAAAGCCAGGAAACTTCAATCGGACCCCAAACGTGGGTGATGCTTTAGCGCGCATCGCCAATCTGTCGTCTTATTTTTTTGCTCTTGTTTATTTGTTTATATTTTCTTAGCAGGCAGTCTGATCATACTTCTTTTGTTCATCTCTAAATATTCGTGTGATAATTTCAGCAAATGATGTTTAAAGCAAGTTAACATAATGAAGAAACAGCAATATGATGTATGTACATACATACATTACAGGGTGCGCGCTACAACACTTTTTTCGAAATCGAAACTTTTTCACGCGGTGTTAGACGGTAGACACAAATAAAAGGACCATCCTGCAAAAGATCGTCATTTTCTCGAATTTAAGCAACCGATTTTCACTTTTTAACCCTCCCCTAGTGGGGCGGAAGGGTGCTAACCTTCTACAGATTTTTGGTCATCACGGAGAAACGGCGGCGCCAAGCGCCACCGTACTTGGCACAGCTTATCATTAATCAATTCCGCAACTTTTTCTAAAAAATTTAAGTTCGGGGCATCTCGGGTCAGGTCACCAGGCCACGTCAAGTGAACTCACTACTAAAAATTGTTTGGGATTGCATAACTCGGAGTAAGGTTAATTTATCAATGTGAAACCTTTTTCATATAATGGACTCACCGGGGGCTACAAACCATGTTTCGGTATTTTGTATATTGTTGACCTAAGGTCAGGTACGAGTCATGACCTCTCCATTGGAAATGCATGTGGAAAGCGAAAATTTGCCGAAAAATGTTTATTTTTCTGTATGTAAAGCTTATAGGGACTTCTTACTCCCTGATCGTAGTATCACATGCCACTCTTAATATTCATTTTTCAGGTTTTGACCTGTGACCTCTGAGAGGTCAGTTGGGTCTACCTAAGCATCTTTTGAGACTTATGTCAATAACTGCGCAGTAAATTGCGAATATAGCTCTCATTTTGATACCACTATGTTTTATTTGTCATTACGAGTCGAGTGATTTGCATATTGACTATGTTTAGCTAGATGATGACCTTGACCTGACCCTAGGTCATGCCATTTTATACTTTGATCTAGTATGGTCATATTGTACATCATTCGAATGGCCATAAAGAGAGGAATCGGATGATGTTTAAATTTTGGCTCTAACATAACACGCGCACTGGAGGGGCCTCGGAGGCCCCCCCCACCTGTTTTTCCGAGGTGGCCGGAGAACCGCTTGTAGCCAAAACACGACACGTGGCCACATTTAACAGCATTTAATAGCGCGTCGATTGGTGAAGCCTTTTTGAAAATCGGCTGACAATTTTTTTACTTATAGGCTTTCAAAGTCAGCCATGCATTTTGAGATCGCCGTAAACGCACGGTCGGACCAGTTAGCTTGCATTGAAGACCGAGTGGTGACGTCATAACGTCATATAAGCGGAACTATATATCAAGGTCACTTCACATGAAAGTCAAGGTCAAGGTCAAAGGTCACAGGTCAAGGTCATATCTGCACTTTCAAGGTCATTGACCATAGTGCGTCCGGCCAAATAACGTTGCCCGGTCTGACATATATTATGCTATGACGTCATCGGTAGGATACCCCAATACAAAGTTCAAGGTCAAAGGTCAAAGTCAAAGGTCATTGGGAAAGGTCAATCCTCATTTCCCGCCAAACAGTGGCTACAGTGTTATTTAAAGTGTAAATATTAAGTAGTATACCATATGGTGACCTTAAAGGTCAATGACCTTGAATGACCTTGACCCAAAAGTTGTGGGGAAGCCTCTTTGAGACCTCTTCTCTATGAACCTTGTCTGCCTTTAGCTTTGTCCCGCCAGTTTCCCGCATAATCACAGCATTTACCAATCGATCCCCAGCCTAGCCAATATTTGACCTTTACGACCTCGTTTGACCTTGAAGATATTGACCTAGGTCAATGAATATCGGTCATAATGTAGATCACCATAGCCCCCACCCACCTACCAAGTGGCGTTTTTCTAACCCTCTTAGTTTCCGAGATCTTAGGAGGGGCCTACCAGGCCCCCCCCCTCCATTGCGCGTTAGTGCCAGACCCCCCTCCAGTGCGGGTGTTAACTCAGCCAAACGCCAGAGTAAAGTGTTCTAAATTATGCTATTTTGACCTATAATGACCTCAATATTATTCTGAGCTAAAACGTTATGGGAAGAGTTTCTTAATCGCTTCAATGGTCTATCAAACCATTCTTGCGCTTTTTCGCTACCCCGTTTAGAAGCCGAATTGCCGCCCCAGTAGCTCAGTTGGTAGAGCGTTGGGCTCCGGCTCGCTGCTCAGAAACATGTAGTGGCAGGCATGTCCAGGCCTGGGATCGGTTCCCCTGAGACGCTCCGGCGCTCAATAGTTTATCCGACGAAGGTCGGCCGACAACTGACTGGTGAGAGGGTGAGCTGAGCGGGGCGGCCGTCCCTGTGCTTTGTGGGGCGTTAAACTTTGGCTTCTAAATTAACCCTTCATTGTGGGAGCTGCTCGTTTGGGTGGTGGGGTTGGGGTCTCCGTGACAAGTCCATTGATGACTTTAGGGAGAATCCGACTCCAACAGCCGTACTAGGAACAACTTGGACAAAGTTAAAAAGATTCGAGAGGGGGGTGGCAGCACTAGCCCAGGTTGTCAAAATTAGGTCGTCCGATGTCGCTTTGCTCTTCAGTCTTACTGACAGAGCGCACTCTGGTTTCTTTATTTATATTGTAGTAATTTAATATTACAACTGATTCATAGTTTACGTTTTGGAAAACAGGAATGCTATCTTTAAGTGTTGAACAATTTCCAAGCTAACAAGTCAAACCCATATATATATATATATATATATATATATATATATATATATATATATATATATATAACATATGTTACAGGGAGAGTGCGAAATCCGGGAGTTCGCGAACTCCTAGGGATTTCGCGAAATCACTGACCAGCCAGGGAGTTCGCGAAATCCTGGGTGACCAGGGAGTTCGCGAAATCCTGGACTTAGAAGTCAGGGAGTTCGCGAAATCCCGGATAAACACTCAGGGAGTTCGCGAATTCCTGACATTTAGTCAGCTCAAGGATGACTAGCTGGGATTGCGGTCTATTGTTCTTATGATTTATTTCAAACAGTAACCGGACATTTTCCGTAAAAATCACGTATAAGGGAGGTTTTAAGCTAAATATTAGGAAGGTTTTAAGCTAAATATAAGGAAGGTCATAATTGTATTGTTGAGGTCGTAGCGATACATCTATCGAGTTTCGCTTATCAATATTGTACTGCAATGTAAAAGTTCAGTTGCTGCTGATTGCAAATGTGGATCACGGGAGAGAAAGACACTGGCCTGGCGGTTCCAAATGCCTGGTCCCTCCTGAAATTTTGTTCCCACACTCCCCACAGAATACACCTTCTCCTTCACTGTGATTTGGTACTTGGTTATTTATATTCATGATATATTTTATACGCGGATTTAGGGGGGAGGGGGCAGGTCCCCCGATCGACCCTCGGCGCCCTCTGAAATGGTCACGGCGCCACTCTGAAATGTCGCTTTCCATCCCCGTCCTAGGGATGTAAAAAAATCGGCGCCCACCGATAGGATCTTGCGCCCACCTGATAGGTTTTTCCGGTCAAAAAAGGCACTCCCTGGTCCGGATGGCGCCCGCCCTCTCTCCCCGGGAAGATGCCCCCCGATCGGCAATCTTGGATCCGCCTATGATAGATCTGTATATTTAATATTATACATATGCAGTGCATGGAGTCAGCATAACTACCCAGGTATTTAATAAAAGTGGTCTACGCTATCACCACCTTTCATAATTATGTGACGCTACGGTTATTTTATGTCAAATCTACATCACAGAATAGTGTTACGGTATTTTATGTAGGTTGAATTATTATGGAATTTTATCTACGGATACGATAAAGAAAATGGTACGAAATCCATGGCTTGATCACTAGAATAAGCCTGGGTGTAACACAGTTCAAGAAATGGCAGAAATATTTGCGCTACTGAAAAATGGTATAAATGCTCGGCAATGGCGCACGCACTTGCTTTTGAGCAAACCACGCCATCCGAAAAAGAATGTGCCCGACGCTCACATTTTTGAAAACTCATCACGTGTCTTTTGGCTGGTGGTGTCGATGAGGTGCCGGTCACCGGAGCAATTGCGAAGTCTCTTATGACTATGCCTTTTGATAGCTTAAAATCATCACAGTCAAAAACGTTTGGTATGAGTCTCAAACTAGTTTCGCGGGATGCAATTTTTAAGACGTGCAATGCCAGGGGTCTGAGCCACCTTCACCTGACGAGGGGGTGGGCTACGCCCCCTCCCTAAAATCTAAAAACTACGCTAGTTAGCGAAAAGTAAATGGCATTAAGTAGCACAACCTAAGCTTTAAAGGAAGTGTTCTATGCATTCTTTTGTCGGGTAAAATCTGAGGGCATTGGAAGCCAAACAATGTCACAATATGGATATGGTGATATAACTGAAATACAGTTCTTTAGTCCTACCATCTGATGTAGAAGAGATACAATATATAAGGATTCACTATCTGAAGCTTTTCTGCAAGTGACGTCGAATGATTAATAATGTGACTATTCTAGGTCAAGCTAAGATTTGACCTGACCTTGGATCAGGTTAATATCGAATTGGGTCAGAATGCATATCATTAGAACTGCAGAAACCAGACAACCCCAATGATGCCAAAATATACAATTTAGCTTCATTCCCAACAAAATTATGATGTTCAAACCATTTTACCGATACTTTTCCAACGGTGCCATCATGACTCATAATTGACCTTAGTTCATCGACTTCGAAATCGTAAAAAACTGTGTACTCAGTCGGCCCTTTATTCAATACGAATTTTAGATTGATACATTAAGCTGTTCCTTGCTTATGTTGTTTTCTTCTTTTTTGGAGATGATGTCACTTGACCTGCACTGATGTCCTGACCTGAAATGACCTGAACCGAAAATGTTGACAGGAGTTGTAAAAGCTTCAGAAAAACTGTACTGGGTACAGCAGCGATGCGCGTAGCCGTTTTCAAGACTTTGCGAAAAACCCAAGGGTATGGTTACCCAACCCCCGCCCCGGCCATGCACGTACTCGGTAAGAAGTCGGTCAGGTGCACCAACTGTGAGTACCGTTAGAGACAAAATTCTGAAGCGCTTCTTTCCAACTCACTTATCCAGCATCTGCGAGAGATCATTATCATATCACAATCCTCATTACTACAAAGAGAAATGCTGTTATCTGATGGCCATTTCATTACTTTCTGGGTAAGGAAAATACAATAATGCTATATTATTTTTTGCATTAAGTTCATTAATGTATTCCAAAACTTTGGCCAATCTTTACAGGTACGGTTCGGCTATACTAAGATAAATTTTCAGAGCTGCAACAACGAAATAATCATTCTGCAAATTAACTTAGACCATATCTCTGTTTTCAGTTTATCAGTATATCAGAGGTGTTATACAGTTTCAGCTACAGCTGAACATAAGCCGACAACTATAGTTGTCGGACACGGAATAATACAATTGTTACGCATATTTGCAATGTGCTATCTCATTGCCTATTGTCATGACCGTGGCTGGAGCACCTAAGCTTGAAGTGCATTTGCTAGCCCGCCGGAATCGACAATAAAATTTCTGAAAGCCTTGGCAATGGTCAAACGATGACAGGCGTGCCGCTTCTTACACCGAGAGCCTTTTCGAGGCCGACACTTCCTCCTGTACCAAAGTATTGTTATTGGAAAATTTGTGGACGTCCGTAGTACATTCCAACATAGACATAGCTAAAATAGACCTTTGTGAAAGTATATCAGTTATTTGTCCGTTTCTTACGGCCAATACTTCCCATCAGGAGTCTGCTTTGTTAAGAAATCAAGATATTCATTACAGATGACAATGAAAAAAGTAGTGGCATCTCTAGTTTGTTTTGAGCCCCTCCCCTCCACACCTACGTTTCATATTGCATAAGCCATGCACCTCGAGGAAGGCTAGTGACTCGAATAGTTCGTCAGCGGGCACAAGGACCCGGTGTGAGGTAGAGCTGAGAGTGTAAAATTAATTTTCAAAAAATAAATATCAGGCCGAACACATAAAATCAAGCAAAATACAACATAGAAAGAGAAAACATGGACGGGGAGTGTAAAACCAGATCACTGAAGGATCATTCTTCGGATTTAAACTATATGACATATTGGCATGTTAGGGATTTCGCGAAATCCTGAAAAGCATTCAGGTAGTTCGCGAAATCACTGAAGTTTCAGTGAGTTCGCGAAATCCTAGGGATTTCGCGAAATCTCGGCCGTGTTTGAACTCCTAGGATTTCGCGAACTCTTCTGGTTGAAATCCTAGGGAGTTCAAATCCCGGTTTCGCTTTCCTGTAACATATATATGAGTTGGGAGTTTATTGGAATGCCTGATCCAACAGCAAATCACACTGTTTACGTGGCACCGCGCTCTCCACGTGCAACAAGACCTGTTCCAGCTGTCAGCACAGTTTTGTCAGTACCAATCAGCAAGCCGAGTTGCGGTTACATCACAGGACTGTATCCTCTCCCCGGGAACTAGTTCTTGAGGTTTTACGGGCTGACAGCCTGCTTTTTGTGCTGATAAAGTGCACGAAGTGGCACTCTAATATTTTTTAATGGTATAAATTGTTTAGTTCTCTTTGCTTAGCACAAACAAGAGGCGATTATGGCGCTGATGTTACTTTTCTGGAGGAGAGGCTAGAGGTCCTGCTGACAAAACTGTGCTGACAGCTGGAACAGGGCTACAGTCTCAGAGCCATCCGGACCGGCCCCTTTGACTCACGTCTGCGGCATTTATTTCTGAAGAACATTTCTGAAGACTAACGTCTGTGGCATTTATTTCTGAAGAACATAAATGGTGCAGACGTGAGACTGAGGGGCCAGTCCAGATGACTCTGAGACTGCTGCACGTGGAGAGCTCAGTGCCACGCACACAGTGTGATGTGCTGTTGGATAACACATTAGGTATAATAAACTTTCAACTTATGTATATAGATAAGGGTGCGCATTTCAACATTTTTTCGAAACCGAAACTTTTTCACGCGATTTTTGACAGTAAACCCAAATATAAGGATAATCCTGCAAAACAAGTCGTCATTTTTTTCGAATTTCACCAACGGATTTTCGCTTTTTAACCCTCACCCAGGAGGGCAGAAGGGTGCTCACTAAACCCCCCTACATATTTTTCGTCGCCGCGGGGAAACCGCGGCGGCAAACGCCACCATACTTGGCACAGCTTATCATTAATCAATTCTGCAGCTTACATTAAAATTTGAAGATTGGGTCATGCCGGGTCAGGTCACCAGGCCAGGTCAAATGACCTCACTCTAAGAAATGTTTGGGATTGCATAACTCAGAGTAGGGTTAATCTATTAATGTGAAATCCATATCATATAATGGGCTCACCGGGAGCTACAAACCATGTTTCGGCATTTTGGATATTTCTGACCTAAGGTCAGGTACCAATCAATTGGAAATGCATGGAGAAAGCGGAAATTTGCCGGGAAATGTTTATTTTTCTGTATATAAGCTTAAAAGGACTTCTTATTCTTGGGATCCTAGTATTACAGGTCACTCGCAAAGTTCATTTTCCAAGTTTTGACCTGTGACCTCTGAGAGGTCACTTGGGTCTACTTAAGCACGTCTTGAGACTTGTGTCAATAACTGCACAGTAAATTGCAATAGAACTCTTATTTGGATTCCACTAAATTTGATTTGTCCTTACAAGTCGAGTGATATAAATATTGACTATGTTTAGTTAGATGATAACCTTGACCTGGCCCTAGGTCATGTCATTTTTATACTCTAATCTAGTATGGTCATATTGTACATTATTCAAATTTTCATAAAGGGAGGAATCAAATGCCGTTTAAATTATGGCCCTAACTTAACTCACTCAAACGCTAGAAAAAAGGGTTCTAAATTATATTTGTTTACCTAGCCCCCGGTGAGCCCATTATATGATATGTGTTTCACATCGATAGATTAACCTTACTCCGAGTTACGCAATCCCAAACATTTGTGGAATGAGTATAATGACTTCAATACTAATCTGAGCTAAAAGTTATGGGTAGAGTTTCTTAATCGGTTCAATGGTCTACCTATTCTTGCGCTTTTTCTCTATCCCGCTCAGGAGCTGAGTTCGAGAGGGGGAAGTGGGTGGCAGCACTAGTCCAGCTTGTCAAAATTGATTCCAACGTCCTTTTGCTTTTCAGCTTTAGTGATGGAGCCGCTCTGTTTTATTTTATTGTAATAATGCAATATATCAACAGATTCGTAGTATGCGTTTTGACAGTTGGACAGAATAGGAATACCATCTTTATATGTTGAACAATTTCGAAGATAAAAAGTGAAACCCATCTATAAACATAAGTTGCAAAGTTATTGTAATGTTTTATCCAACAGCAACCACACTGTCCTCTTGGCATTGCGCTCTCCACGTGCAGCAGTCTCAGAGCCATCTGGACCGGCCTCTCAGTCTCACGTCTGCGGAATTTATTTCTGAATAAAATGATATTTCTTGGTAACAAACTTCGGCCTTGAATGCTGGCCAGAAAAAAGAAAACAAAAAGAAGGTTCGGGGCTCGTTTCACCTGGCCAGATCCATCAAAGTAAGCTCAGGGTCAGGAGGTGGCTCGTTCCACCGCGCCAGCTCCACCAGAGTAAGCACAGGGTCAGGAGGTGACATCAATGCGCGAGCTGGGGGATTTCATCAGATGCTTGGATAATTTTCCTAAACCATGACGCAATCCCTGTCTACGTCATGATGCCACCAAATCGACTAAAATGATCACATGATCTGATCTGAAAGTTTACGAGCCAGGGATTCTCTCCCAGCTCAGTGATGAGCAGTTGAGTGCCACCGTTGATACGCCACTGAACTTCCCCGCCTTCCCAGTCATTCCCAGTCGAATGAACGAACAGTGAAGATTGCCACCCAGGTTACATCAACGGTTTACAACCAGCAGGTTCAAAGGGACAATATTGAGGCGGTGCTGAATGCGAGAAATTCATGCCCGAAGTTTGTTTCTAAGAAGGATTATGTTATTCAGAAATAAATGCCGCAAACGTGAGCCTGAGAGGCCGGTCCGTACAGGGGGCGGACATGAGATACTTCTCTAGAATTCTGGGGGTTTTGAAGGTTCCACTTCTGGTTCTAACAGTTTTTGGCAGCAAAATTTAACATGTAATTCCAATGGGACGGTTTGCGGGGTTTGGGGCACGGGCCAGTGGGAAAATGTAAGTTGTGCTTAAGGGTATCTTTTTATTTTTGGTATGTAAAATTAATCAGGCTATCTTCTGGGTGCAGCTTTTAGTCTCTAAAGCGCTTTTATAACAAGAAAAATCCACGATGAACTTCATGCTAATTCCTTCAGAATTCTGTTTCAAACGTTTCGATTACCCAATCAAAACGCTGCATTCAACCTTATGCTAGCAAAATTAAAGTTATCTTGAACAAAACCCTTCAAAATACTGCCTATCCTCAACGTGTGCCAAATCAGGCAGTCAGCTGGCTGCCATGTCGAACCGTATTTATAGGAACCGTGGCTCCGTATGGCTCTGAGACTGCTGCACGTGGAGAGCGCGGTGCCACGCAGTGTGATGTGCTTTTGGATAAAACATTACAATAAACTTCCAACTTATGTATAGAGATGGGTTTCACTTTTTAACTTGAAAATTGTTTAAAGATCGTATTCCTGTTCTGCCAAAACGCAAACTTCGAATCTGTTGCAGTATCAAATTATTACAATACAAATAAAGAAACCGGAGTGCGCTCCATCACTACGGCTGAAAAGCAAAGCGACATCGGAACCAATTTTGACAACCTGAGCTAGTGCTGCCACCCCCCCCTCTGCCCTCTCGAACTCGGCTCCTGAGTGGGGTAGCGTAAAAATGCGAGAATGGGTTGATACACCATTGAACCGAGTAAGAAACTATTCCCATAACGTTTTAGCTCAGAGTAATATTGAGGTCATTCAAGGTAGAAAAGTACAATTTAGAACACTTTTTACTCTAGGGTTTGAGTGAGTTAAGTAGTGCCACAATTTAAACGGCATTCGATTCCTCTCTTTATGACAATTCGAATTATGTACGACATGACCATACTAGATCAAAGTTAAAAAATGACATGACCTAGGGTCAGGTCAAAGTCATTATCTAACTAAACATAGTCAATATGTATATCACTCGAGACGTAAGGAATAATCAAGCTTAGTGGTATCAAAATTAGAGCTCTATTGCAATTTACTGCGCAGTTATTGACATAAGCCTCAAAACGTGCTTAAGTAGACCCAAGTTACCTCCCAGAGGTCACAGGTCAAAACTTGGAAAATGAGCCTTGCGAGTGACCTGTGAAACTACGATCCCAAGAATAAGAAGTCCTTTTAAGCTTTATATACAGAAAAAGAAACATTTTCCGGCAAATGTCCGCTTTCCCCATGCATTTCCAATCGACTCGTACCTCATCTTAGGTCAGCAATATACAAAATACCGAAACATGGTTTGTAGCCCCCGTTAAACCCATTATATGATATGGGTTTCAAATCAATAGATTAACCCTACTCCGAGTTATGCAATCCCAAACTTTTTTTTTGAAGTGAGGTCATTTGACCTAGCCTGGTGACCTGACCTGGCATGACCCGAACCTCAAATTTTTAGGGAAAGTTATGGAATTGTTTAATGATAAGCTGTGCCAAGTACGGTGGTGCTTGGCGCCGCTGTTTTTCCGCGACGACGAAAAATCTGCAGAGGGGTTAGTGAGCACCCTTCTGCCCTGCTAGGGAGGGTTAAAAAGCGAAAATCTGCTGCTGAAATTCGGAAAAATGACTAACTGTTTTTTTAGGATTGTCCTTATATTTGTGTCCACCGTCCAAAACCGTGTAAAAAGTTTCAATTTCAATAAAATGTTGTAAAGCGCACCCTAATATAGATGGCTTTCACTTTTTAGCTTGGGAATTATTCAACACATAAAGATTGTATTTCGTGTTCTGCCAAAACGCAAACTACGAATCTGTTGCAATATCAAATTATCACAATACAACTAAAGAAACCAGAGTGCACTCCATCACAAAGGCTGAAAAGCACAGCGACATCGGAAGCAATTTTGACAAGCTGGGCTAGTGCTGCCAGCCCCCCCTCTCTTAAATCTTTTTAACTTTGTCCAAGTTGTTCCTAGTACGGCTGTTGGAGTCGAAGTCTCACTAAAGTCATCAATGGGCTTGTCACGAAGACCCCATCCCCACCACCCAAACGAGCAACTCCCACAATGAATGGTTAATTGAGAAGCCAAGTTTTAACATCCCACAAAGCACGGGGACGGCTGCCCCGCTCAGGTCACCCTCTCACCAGTCAGTTGCCGGCCGACCTTCGTCGGATAAACTATTGAGCGCCGGAGCGTCTCAGGGGAACCGATCCCAAGCCTGGACATGCCTGTCACTGCATGTTTTGCTGAGCAGCGAGCCGGAGCCCAACGCTCTACCAACTGAGCTACCGGGGCGGCAATTCGGCTCCTGAGCGGAGTAGCGAAAAAACGCAAGAATGGTTTGATACACCTTTGAACCGATTAAGAAACTCTTCCCATAACGTTTTAGCTCAGATTAATATTGAGGTCATTAAAGGTCAAAATAGCCATAGGCGTAGGAACCGGGGGGGGCAGGGGGCCACTGGCCCCCCACTTTTCTGGGATGGGCCCCCGCAACGGAGATAAGAATATCAACAACTGTAATATCAAGCAAGAAACTCAAACTGTCCCGATAGCTTGCCCCGGAACCCCGTTAAACTTACCTGTGCCCCTAAACTAAGTTGAGGTCCTATGAGTTGATTTTAAGTTCCCCTAAGCTTCTCGGGGCCCCTGAACTGGCCTCTGATGCCATACGAGCTAATCTGGGCCCTTTGAGCTGAACTGAGCGCCCCTGAGGTGGTTTGGGCAGCATGAACTGTTCTAGGATGCCTAAACTGAGCTAGGAGCCGTAACTTTAAACAGGGCCCCGTGAGTTGGCCAGAACCTATATCCACCGACCTGGGGGCCCCTGAGCTGAGCTGGGACCGTAAAGTTAATATTGCCCCTTGAGCTAATCTGGATCCCCTGTGATGCACAGAAGACCCTAAACTTATCTGAGGCCCCTGCACAGGAATAGGGCCACTGCTCTGAAATTTGGTTATAAGCTTTAATTGAAACCCTGAACTGTTCTGAAGCCCCAAATATGCCGACAAGGGGCCCTGGATAATCCGGACCCTTAAGTTTATCTGGTCATCAGAGCTAATATGGGCCTCTGTGTTGAACTGAGGGCCCCTGAGATGGTCTGGGACCCCTATAAGGCTTTACAGCCACTGACCGGGCGGCCGAGAGCTTGAATGGGCTCCTTGAGATGTTCTGACAGTGGTGTAGCCAGGGGAGGGGGTCTCAGGGGTCCGCGGACCCCCTTAGGCTGACCTTATGCACTAAAAACACAAAAATTGATTTCGGGGGCCCCTGAGCTTGGTCTCAGGGGGGCTCCCGAGCTTGGTCTCAGGAGGCCCCCGATAATCGGTATCGAGGGCTCCAGAGTACCGAATATTGATCTTGGGGACACCTGTGCTCAGTCTCAGGGGGTCCCGAGCTTGGCCTCAGGGCCCCCGAGCTTGGTCTCAGGGCCCCTCCCCCGAGCTCGGTCTCACGGGCCTTTCGATCTTGGTCTCACGGGCCTTTCGATTTTGGTCTCAGGGGCCCCCGAGCTTGGTCTCAGAGGCCCCGAGCTTGGTGTCTGGGGGCCCTCCGAGCATGGTCTCAGGGAGCTCCCGAGCTTAGTCTCAGGGGGCCCTTCGAGTTTGGAATCAGGGCCCCCGAGCTTGGTCTCAGGGGGCCCCCGAGCTTGGTGTCAGGGAACCCTCCGAGCTTGGTCTCAGATAACCCCGAGCTTGGTCTCAGGACCCCCGAGCTTGGTCTCAGGGGACCCCGAGCTTGGTCTCAGGGAGCTCCCGAGCTTGGTCTCAGGGGGCCCTTCGAGTTTGGTCTCAGGGTCTCCGAGCTTGGTCTCAGGGCCCCCCGAGCTTGGTGTCAGGGAGCCCTCCGAGCTTGGTCTCAGGGCCCCCGAGCTTGGTCTCAGGGGACCCCCGAGCTTGGTCTCAGGGATGCTCCCAAGCTTAGTCTCAGGCCCCCTCTCCCCGAGCTTAGTGTCAGGGGCCCTCGAGCTTGGTCTCAGGGAGGCATCCGAGGGCATCTGATGCATAAGGCTGACCGTATGCACTGGAAAACACGAGCATTGGTCTCGGGGGCCCTGATCTTGGTCTCAGGGGGCCACCGAGCTTGGTCTCAGCGCCCCCCAGAGCTTTGTCTCAGGGGCCCGAGCTCGGTGTCAGGGGCCCTCCGAGCTCGGTGTCAGGGGCCCTCCGAGCCTGGTCTCAGGGAACGCCCGAGCTTGGTCTCAGGGGACCCCCGAGCTTGGTCTCAGGGGCCCCTGATCATCGGTATCGAGGGTTCCAGAGTACCGAACATTGATCTCGGGGGCCCCTGAGTTCGGAGGGGACCCCGATCATTGGTATCGAGGGCTTTGGAATACCGAATATTGATCTCGGGGGCCCGTGAGCCTGGTCTCAGGGGCCCTCGAGCTTGGTCTCAGGGGACAACCGAGCTTGGTCTTGAGGGGGGGGGCAAGCTTGGTCTCATGGGCCTTTCGATGTTTGGTCTCATGGGCCTTTCGATCTTGGTCTCACGGGGTTTCGAGCTTGGCCTCAGGGAACCCCTGAGCTTGGTGTCAGGGGGCCCTCGAGCTTGGTCTCAGGAAGCATCCGAGCTTGGTTTCAGGGTCCCCTCGAGCTTGGTCTCAGGGGCCCCGAGCTTGGTCTCAGGGGTTCAGGGCCCCCCTCGGGGTGCCCCCGACTATTGATATCGAGGGACTCATGAGTGAGGCACGAGCATTGACCTCATGAGACCCAGAGTTTGGTCCCAGGGGCCCCCAGGCCCGGGTTCAGGACTCCCGAGCATCGGCATCGAGGGGCTCCAGAGCACCGAGCATTAGTCTTGGGGGGGCTCGAAATATTGATCATGAGGGCCCCGGAACATCGGTGTCGAGTTACTCCTGAGAAAAGTGCGAGCATGGGTCTAAGGGTGCCCCTGAGCCTGATCTAAGTGGGACCCCGAGCTTAGTCTTAGGACCCCCGGGCATCAGCATCAAGGGGCCCCGGAGTATTGGTCTAGGGGAGCAATTATTTAAGGGGCCTCCAAATGGTGATTTCAGAGGGCCCCCGAAAGTTTGGATGCAGTGGTGTAGCCAAGGGGGCCCTAGGCGTCCGCAGACCCCCACACCTTGGGCCAAACTGAACCACTGCAAAGGATTCCCTGATCAGGGGACCCCCAGAGTCAGTCTCAGGGGCCCCTGAAGATTCGTTCTCAGGGCGTCCCGAGTCGGCCTCACGGCCCCCGCCCTGAGAGTCGGTCTCAAGGCCCCCCGAAAGTAGGTTTTAGGGGTCCCAGAGGGTTGGTCTCAGGGGCCCCAAAATTCGGTATCAGGGGCCCCGGGAGTCTGTCTCAGGGGAGGGGGCCGAGCTAGTCTCAGGGGCCCCCAGAGAGTGGTTCTCAGGGCCCTGCAATATAGTCTATTTCAGGGGAGCCCCTGAGAGTCAGTCTCAGAGAACCCCAAGAGTCGGTCAAGGGGACCCCAAGAGTCTGTCTTAGGGGAACCCGAGATTCGGTCTCGGGGTCCCCCTGAGAGTCTGTCTCAGAGAACTCCAAGAGTCAGTCTCAGAGCACCCCAAGAGTCGGTCTCAGGGGGCCCTCATAGTCTCACGGGCTTCTCTCTCAGGAGTCAATATTTAGTTTCAGGTGGCCCCGAGAGTTAATCCGGGGGTCCGAGAGCTAGTCTAATTTGATCCGCAGAGTGCTGGTTTCAGGGGGCCCCAGAGGGGTAATTTTAGGAGCCCTCGAGATTTAGCCTCAGGCTGTGCCCCCCGAGTTTTGGTATAAGCGGCCCCGAGAGTCAATCTCAGGGAGCACCCAAAAGTTAGTCTCAGAGGGCTCCTGGTTGTCAGTCTCAGAGACATCCGAGAGTTAATCTCGGGGTTCTGAGAGTAATTTCCAGAGGTGCTCCCGAGTTTTGGTCTCACGGGCCCAGAGTTAGCCTTAGGCCCGCGAGAGCTAATCTGTAGCCTCCGAGTCAGTCTCATGAACGCCAAAGACTCAGTCTCAGAGGTGATTCTACCCTCCCCCGCAGTGTTTGTCTCAGGGGCGCCCTAGAGTAAGTCTCAGAGGGCTGTCGGAAGTCATTCCCAGCCCCCTCCCCCACCCCAAAGACAGCCTCAGGGGACCCCAATAGCTAATCTGGATGACCACGATACTCAGTCTCAGCCCCCCTCCAGAGCAAATCTGGGGGGCCCAATAATTAGTCTCAGAGGTGCTGCCGATAACTAATCTCAGGAGCCCCGAGAGATTCTCAGGGGCCCCCAGTTTTAATCAAGAGGCGCCGTGAATCGGTCTCCGAGACCCACTGAGATCTAATCGGGAGAGCGGCCGAAAATTAGTTTTGTGAGCGCCGCCAAGTGTTGGTCTGAGGTGGCCCCAGAGCTCAAATAAAAAATTTCAAAATCATATGCCTCGGAAAAATGTACCTACCCCTATTGCGTACTAAAAAAGCACAAATTGAAACATGTCGATCAGGCACCATTATCGAAGGAAAGGCAAAAATTAATCTAATTTTACCATAAGAGCAAATCGAACAGGGAATTGGGCACTTTAGTCAATTTGTAATATATTAGCTTAACACCAATAACTACATTCCTAAATATTCTGAAATAAACAACTTTCCAATATTTTCGTAGGAAACCAGACAGACAAGGGGTAATGACAGAAATTGATGAGCATAATCCCAAAAAGAAAAATAGGTATGAAAGGTTGAAAATAACAATAACAGAGTGAGCCAAGGCGATAGGTATCTTGGGCGCCTTTTGTCTTGGTAATTTACTCGTTTACAAGATAGCAAGGGTAAGAAAGTAACTGGATCTCGACAGGATCTGTCGACGGAATAGAGGTTATGTAACGTTCGGGACACACTACCATATCCCTTGTATCTTTATTCGTTTTTTTCATTTCTTTGGAAATTTCCTGATTAAGAGTCCATGGATTCAACACCGGGATATAATTGCTAATCATTTCCCGTAGAAGATCATTTCTTCGTACTCAAAACGACTGACCTCCAATAACTTCATGTCTGATTACTCGAGTGAATTGAAGTAGACTCAGGTTTAACATCATGCGTGCATCAACATTGAACTTCCCGAAATATGGCTCAAAGCTGTTATTATAGCCACGCTACCATTTAAGGTATGGGTCATCCTTAATATTTGGTGACCTTAGTTTACCAACACTTGTCGGATCGAGAAAAACCAAGCTATAAACAAAATAGGAAAGAATGCTTAAAAAGGCACAACAAAATTTCCTTCGTGTGAATGTTATAATGTTAAAATACTATACAAAATATATAGGAGATGGGCCCGGTTACTAAGGGGACCCCCGGCCTGGGGCCCCCCGACGGTAGTCGGACCCCTCCTTGGCTGAATCCTGGCTACACCACTGTGTTCTGTGACTCTATATCAGCCACCCTGGGACCCCCTAAGCCTAGCTGGGGCCCTGAGCTAATCTGGGTACCGCTGTGCTTAACTGGGGCCTCTGATCTGGTATGGGGGCCCTGAACTGTTCTAGCATCATTGAGCTAATCTGGGCTCCGTGAGCTTGAACAAGTCCCTTGAGCTGTTTTGAGACCCTACATAAGTCGACCTGGGGACCTCCGACCTGAACCGGGCCCCTAAGCTAATCTGGCACCCTGTGCGAATCTGGAACTCCCCTGTGATGAGCTCCTAGGGGTCCTGTGCTTATGTAGGGTCCCTTGATAAGCTGGTCCCGAGGCTAATGCACTGGTCTAGGCCCTTGAGCTGACTGATCTGGGTTCCTGAGCCATGGTCTGGACCTTGGGGCCCTCCGAGATAATTTAGCTGTCCCTGGGTGGCATAGGAATAGGAACCGGGGGTCAGGGAGATACTGACCCCCCTTTGAGGTGGGCACCCGCAACGAATATACAACTATCAGCAACTGTAATATAGAACAAGAAACCCAAACGGGCCCGATAGCTTGTCAGGGAACGTTCTAGTTCGGTAGTACGCTGCCTGCAAGCCCCTGGAGGAGGAGCGCTTCGTAAAAAAGCCAAGGCACCTACTACCCGAGTGTTGCCAAATGAGTCCCGAGAACTGGGCCCAATCAAACTCCATCCCAATCCCAACACAAAATATGAATCGGACACAGACCCCGCACCAAATGCTGAGCAACAGTCGTCCCTGAGCCATCGAAAGGCGCGACGTCTTTCGATGCCAGGGTTATATGGCGTCGCCAACTCTTTCCCTGTTGGAGGGGTTTCTTGGGAGTCAAATCGCTCCTTGCACAAGGAATCTGCCGTGCCTTAAACCCGAGTTGGTCGCGTGGAAAGCAAGGCTGCTAACCACTATAACACCACGCCCACACCTCCTCGGCATCACAAAGCTGGCCATCAAGTACCTACATTGCACTTGCAGTCATGCTGGAACTCTGCATTTTAGGCATCGAAATATAGCTAGGCGTATTTATTGTGATCAGGCTTCACCTAAATCAATCTCTAATGATGGCAAGAAGAGATCTGTAATAACATATATAAATGTTCCCATTTTCGTCATCGAATAAGAAAATACAAGTTGATTAGGCATAGCGAAGTGAGGCTATTTGGTATCAAAGCATTGTCTGTAGTTTTCTAAACAGTTCCTAATTTTGTAAATGTGATGAAAAGTTTTGTAGATGTGATGTGTACTTAGCCGCGCCAAATTGTTTCAGTAACAAAATTGTCCAATTTTTTGCTCAATGGCTAAGTATCCTTGGACACCATGCAAACGTCACAAGCTTGCTTATGGTCTTGCGTGATGTCCAAGGAGATACCTGATTTAATGCTGAAGGTAGGAGGATGCCCTTTGTTCATAAGCGTATTTAAATTAAAAAAAGAAAAAAAGGGCCTTAACATCTGTAAATATAAGAAACGTGCTCACGGTAAAAAAATGATTGAAATCCTCCAAAAAAGCTTAAAAATGTATTTCGTATTTGAAATGGGTCTTGGTAAAAAACAAAAAAATGTTTTTTTGGCGTTTTACTATGATTTGGTATCAAATAGGTACAACTCGAAATCATAGGGCAACATTTAATTTCTCAATTTTCCATATATTGACATCCTTGTGTGCATGCGTGCCTTATTGACACCAAACGAGCAAACTATTTTCTTATAATTATGGGCCCCCGTGGACTGGGGCCCCCCTTGAGGTGGGCCCCCTCTAAGGTTGGCCCCCCACTTTCAAACCGTTCCTACGCCCCTGAAAATAGCACAATTTAGAACACTACTCTAGCGTTTGGCTGAGTTAAGTTAGAGCCAAAATTTAAACGTCATTCGATTCCGCTCTTTATAGCGATTTGAATGATGTACAATATGAGCATACTAGATCAAAGAATAAAATTGGCATGACCTAGGGTCAGGTCAAGGTCATCATCTAACTAAACATAGTCAATATGCATATCACTTGGCTAGTAATGACAAACCAAACATAGTGGTATCCAAATGAGAGCTACATTTTAATTTACTGTGCAGCTATTGACATAAGTCCAAAAGGTGCTTAGGTAGACCCAAATGACCTCTCAGAGGTCATAGATCAAAACTTGCAAAATGAACATTGGGAGTGGCCTGTGATACTATGATGCCAGGAATAAGAAATCCCTATAAGCTTTACATACAGAAAAACAAACATTTTTCGGCAAATTTGCGTTTTCCCCATGCATTACCTGGGCGTAACGATTGACGGCAAAATAACATGGGCGGCACATATCAAGAACACCACGCAGAAAGCTAATAACACATTAGCATTCCTTGGGAGGAATATTTCTACCTGTCCACAACATGTAAAGATGTCTGCATATAAAAGTCTCGTTCGGCCCCAGTTGGAATACGCAGGGACAGTCTGGGAAAATTCAATTAAATGCCAAACATCTGCGATCGAGAGGGTTCAAAGAAGAGCTGTGCGCTTCATTACATCGGATTACAGCAGAAGGAGCAGCGTCACCTCTATGCTCCAAACACTTCACCTCGAATCGCTAAAAACACGAAGAGTGCGAGCAAGAACGACAATGTTATTCAGGTCAGTCAAGGGCTTAGTAGACCTGCCAACTCTTCATGTGAGACCAGCCAACACCAACACAAGAGGCCACAATCAAAGTTTTGTTAGATCGATGTGCTACGTAAATTCATATAAAGACTCATTCTACCCTGCAGTGATCGCCTCATGGAACCAGCTGCCTCAGTCTCTTGTGGACTCCTGAAGTTTAGAAAAGTTTAAACGTGGCCTTGAATTGTTCAAGATGAATTAAGATTCAAACCCTAGAAAAATTATGAGTATTGCCTTGAAATTGTATCAGTTGCTGTGACATTCATCATCACCCATTGAATGTTTTACTGTCATTCCTCTGTGCGAAAATGCTCGTAAGAGACAGGCACAATAAAGGGAGAGAGAGAGAGAGGGAGGAGAAGTCATGACTTGTACCTGACCTTAGGTCAACAAAATAAAAAAATACTGAAACAGAGTTTATAGCCCCCGGTAAGCCCATTATATGAAAGTTTTCACATTGATAAATTCACCCTACTGGGGTTATGCAATCCCAAACAATTTTTGAAGTGCAGTCACTTGACCTGGCCTGGTGACCTGACCCGCGATGACCCGAACTTAACATTTTTAGGGGAAGTTGCAGAATTGATTAATGATAAGCTTTGCCAAGCACCAGGGGCGTAGGAACCCGTTGAAAAGTGGGGGGGGCCAACCCCAGAGGGGGCCCACCTCAAGGGGGACCCCAGCCCAAGGGGCCCATAATGATGTGCAGTTTTAAAACTGTTCATTTGGTGTCGATAATACACGCATACACACCGGCCTTCACTAGGTATTTCCATACATTACTTGTTAGTTACGTCTTTTCCAACAGTTCCCTCGCATCGAATAGCTCTGTGGAGATGTTTTTTTCACTTCGTAGTGGAAGACGGCCTGTAGACGGCTCTTCACGCCCATTGATGACCGAGGGACGGCTGCTGCTCGGCTTGTGGTGCGGGTTGTGTTTCCAAATTAGCGCTCTGTGTTGAGAGCGGTCTGGGCTAGAGTTTGATTGGGTTCAGTTTTCGGGGTCCATCTGGGAGCACTCGGGTAGTAGATGCCTTGGCCTTTTTCATGAAGTGCTTTCGGTCCAGGGGTTTGCAGAGGGCATACGCCAAAACTGGAACTTTCCCAGACAACCTGTAGTGCCCGCCCGGGTTTCTTGTTTTATATTGCAGTTGCTGATATTTTTGTATATGCGTTGCAGCGGTCCACCACAGAACAGTGGAGGGCCAGTGGCTCCCCTGGCTCGCCACTCTCCCGTTTCCTATGCCTATGCCGCTCAGAAGCCGCCAAGTCATCATAGAGGCCCCCCAGTGCCCAAACCATGGCTCAGGAACCAAATCAGTCAGCTCTGGGGCCCCCCAAACCTGCTCATGGGCTAAGGGACCGGCTCATGGGCGGACCTTATTAAGGGACCCCACATAAGCACAGAGCCCTAAAAGCTCCAAACAGGGCGCCTCAGATTGTCTCAGGAAGCCAGGCTAGCTTAGGGACCCGGCTCAGCTCAGGGCCCCCAGGTTGGCTTAAATAGGGTCCCAGAACAGCTCAAAGGACCCGTTTAAGCCTACGGATTCCAGCTCAGTGACCCTAGCAGAGTTCAAGGGGGCTAGACCAGCTGGGGACCCCAGTTCAGCACAGGGGTCACATATTAGCTGTGGGAGACAAGCTCAGCTCAGGGGCCCAGGTCGGCTGATATAGGGTATCAAACCAGCTCAATGGGCCATTCAAAGTATCGGCCCCCAGCTTAGCTCAGGGACGCTATAACCAGTCCAGTTCAGAGGCCTCATATAAGCACAGGGGGCCTCACCTTAGCTTAGGGCTCGAATTAGCTGTGGGGCCCAGCACAGCTCAGGGGCCTCCAAGTTGGCTGATATAGGGTCTCAGAACAGCTCAATGGACCAACTCAAGCTCATGGACCCCAGCTTAGCTCAGCGGGTCCTATAACTGGGAAGGGGGCGCCAGACTAGCTCAGGGGCTGCTCAGTTCAGCAGAGGGGCCTCATATTAATTTAGAGCCCAAAACTAGCTTTGGCGGCCTAGTTCAGCTCAGGGACCCCAGGTCGGCTGGTGTAGAGCTTAGAACACCTCAAGAGGCCCATTCAAGCTCATCGCCCCAAGCTCAGCTCAGCGGACTTAATAACAGTGCAGGTGCCCCAGACCAGCTCAGGGGCTGTTCAGTTCATCACAGGGCGCCTGAGATTAGCTAAGGGCTCAAATTAGCTTTTAGGGGTCTAGCTAAGCCCAGGGTCCCAAGTCGGCTGATGTAGGGTCTCAGAATAGCTCAACGGTTCCAGCTCAGTGACTCTAAAGTATTCAGGGATCTCAGACCATCTCGGGGTCCCCAGTTCAGCACAGCGGGCCCCAGATTAGCTCAGATGACCAGATCAGCTTAGGAGCCCGGCACATCTAAGGGGGCCCCAGGTCGGCCTATATAGCGTCTCAGAACAGCTTAAGGAGGCCACTTTAAGCTCATGGCCCCCAGCCCAGCTCAGGGGCCGTATAAGTGAGCCCCAGATAAGCTCAGGATTTCCAGTTTAGCTCTGAGGCCCTCCTAAGACCAACACTTAGCGGCACTCACGAGGCTAATTTTCGGCCCCTCCCCCGATTAGCTGTCAGGGGCCCTGGGCCTTATTACCGGGCCTCTTAGACCAAAACCGAGGGGCCCCTGAGTACATCTCGGAGCTCCTAAGATAAATTCTCGGCAGCCCCTCTGAGACTACCTATCGGACCCTCCAGATTTGCTCTCGGGTGGCACCAGACATAGAGTCTCGGGGGCATCCAGGTTAGCTCTTGGGGCCCCTGAGACTGACTTTCGGGGGCCCCTGGGACTGACTCCCGATAGCAATCTGAGACTAACACTGGGGCGCCCCCTGAGACTAACACTCAGGGGGTGTTCCTGAGACTGAGCAATTGGCGCTTCTGAGACCTACTCTAGGAGACCCCAGATTAGCCCTCAGGGGTCTAAGGCCAACTTGGAGCCCGTGAGACCAAAACTCGAGAGAACTTCTTGGGATTATTCTCAGAGCCCCAAAATTAGCTCTCGGATGCCCCTGAGACTGACTTCGGGGGAGGGGGAGGGGCCTCTGAGACTAGCTTTTGAGCGCTCCTTGAGGCTGATTCTTGGGGCCCCTTAGACAAAAACTCGAGGGGGACAACCTGAGGCCAATTCCCGAGGGCATCCAACATCACCTCTCCGGGGCCCCCTGAGACCATCACTCTGCTGCACAAATAAGACTAACTCTCGGGACTCCAGATGATCACTCGGGGTCCCCTGAAAGTAAATATTGTCTCCTGAGAGAGGCGCCCTTGAGACTATGAGGGGCCCTTGAGACCAGCACCTGGCGGTACTCATGACACTTATTCTCGGGCCCCATATTAGCTTTCGGGCCCTTGAGAGAAGGCCCATTAAGACCAACACTGATGGGGTATCTGATAATAACTTATCCCGAGATTAGTTCCCAGGGACCCCTGAGACCGACTCCCAGGGGCCCCCTGAGAACGACTCTCAAGGGATCCCTTAGACCGATTCTCAGGGGGCGGGGCTTCTGAGGCTGACTCTCAGGGGTCCTGAGACTGACTCTCGGGGCCCCCTGAGATCAACTCTTGGGATCCTTTGAGACTGACTCAGGGGCCAACCGACTTCTGGGGGGCCCTGAGATAGACTTTTGGCCCTGAGACTAACTTTAGGGCCCCCCTGAGACTATATCTCGTGGCCCCCTGAGCTAGACTCTCGGAGGCCCCCTGAGACCGACTCTTGGGGTCCCCTGAGACTGACTTCCAGGAGCCCCTGAAACCAACTTTGGGGGTCTGAGACTTAATCTCGGGGGTGGGAAGCTAAGACCGACTCTCGGACCCTCTGAGACCGACTTTCGGGGGTACCTTGCGACCAACTCTCAGGGGCCCTGGAAACCAACTTTCGGGGGGCCCCTGAGACCACCTCTCGGGGGCCCCTAAGACCAACTCTTGGGGCCCCTAATGCTAACTCTCGGGGCAGAGGGCCCTGAGCCCGACTGGGCAGTTCTGCACAGTGGGTCACAGATTAGCTCAGATGACCAGATCAGCTTAGGGGCCCGGCTCAGCTAAGGGGTCCCAGATCGGCTTATGTAGCGTCTCAGAACAGTAATTAGGCCACTTCAAGCTCAGCTCAGGGGCCCTATAACTCTGCGTGAGCCCCAGATAAGCTCAGGAGCCCCAGTTTAGCACAGGGGGAATCAGATTACCTTTAGGGGCCCTGCTCAGCTCAGCGGCCCCCAGATCGGCTTGTATAGAGTCTTTGACCAGCTCAAGGGGCCCATTCAGGCTGATGGCTCCCAGTTCAGCTTAGGGACCATGCAACAGCTTAGAGCGACATAAACCAGCTCGAGGGACCTTAGATTAGTTCAAGGAGCCCCAGGTTAGCTCATAAGACATCAGAGGTTAATTCAGGGGCCCCCGAACAGCTCAGGGGGCCCCAGGCCGACTCATAAGACCTCAGATCAGCTCAGGGGTCCAGGCCAGCTTTATAAGAGGCTTTCCGTCCGTTAGGGTCCGTTTGGGTTTGTTGTTTTATGTTACAGTTGCTGGTATTTTCATATCAATATCACTTTTCTGTGAGGGGGACCCCACAGAAAATGGGGGGGGGGTATTGGCCCCCTGCCCCCCCCGGTTCCTACGCCTATGCCAAGCACGTTGGCGCTTGGCGCCGCCGTTTCTCTGCGACGACGACGAATCTGTACGGGGTTAGTCAGCACCCTTCCGCTGCACTGGGGCAGGGTTAAGAAGTGAAAATCCGTTTCCTAAATTCGAGAAAATGACGATTTTTGTGCAGGATTGTCTTTATATTTGTGTGTACCTTCTAAAACCACGTGAAAAAAGTTTCAATTTCGAAAAAACGTTGTAACGCGCACCCTACTGTACATACATAGACTGGGGTATAACAATATTTCGCTTTAATACGATAATGACCTTTAATTAACTTTATATTAACCCTCTTCAATTGAATACACGTCAACCGAGCACTTGCAATGAACAGATTAGGTGCATTTATGTAACCAAGGTGCATATGGTAAATTGCATTGGTTTAAAATAACTGGGCAGCAATCTTTCGATTCAGAAAGTGCAGCGATAGTTAATTGCAAAAAATATTCCGATGGTAATTTCTACTGATTGCATTTATGGTCTCGGCCTCCCACTGTTGATACCTTGGACTGGTTCCGGTCGGAACTTTACTGATGACACATGAGGCTGCACGATGTTATATTGATGCCCTGGTAGCACTCGCGTAAGCTGTGGGCGCTTCTGTGAATCAAAGGGGTACATCGGAATACCACGTTACATCTTTTCCTGGTTTTAGAACTTGTTCTAAACGAAGCCGTGGGTGGTGGGTGAATTCTGTTCATAACCAAATCACTCATTATGCAAATTGTGTGAATATTCTGATACTCAGCGCGGAAGTTGCTGAGCAGCATCAGTCTTTGCAGGTTAGAACTTTCAAAAAGATTGAGAATCTAAACATATAAAAACAACCTTAGCCAGACCTGGGTCGCATGGCAGCGTTTTCGCTTTTCATAATTTAGAACCTCTATTTCCGGTTGGCATAGATAACACTCCTTAATTTATCACTCGACATCATTAGCGCCAAGCACATATGTACTAACACAGGGCCTATATAAATGCATACTATACTTTTACGAGATGAGCCCATTTTCAGTGTATCGATATTGATCTCATATGATCTCTTATATATGACACCGTCGCCGGTATCGCCACTATGCATGTTGTTAAGCGGCACCGCTCCCCTCCCGTCACCGCGGTGACAGGCAGATGCCACCTAATCTCCTGGCGCGCAGACCGCCGCGTTATGTAGCGTCAGTGAAGAGCGCGGCCTTTTGTGCGCCGCGCCGCCGCATAAAGAGCGGCACTGAGAAGCGCCGCCGGCGATAAACCAGGCTCGCCCTATCGACACGGGTGCCGTCCCCTCCGAAGCTGCCTTATCGCAGCTATCCGGTCGTATCCCCACGCCCGCCTCACCTTCCCAGTTCTGGTTCAGTATCGCAGCACTATATAGTGCCATTCTGAGGTACTCTGTTTCAGAGGAGTCACTGCCGATCTTCTAAGGTGGGGAGTTTGTCACTGCTTCACTCGGTGTTTCATCCTGAGAGTGATGCTGCCAATAATAATAATGTTTACGCTGTCTTACAGCCTGGAATGCGTGGGTTAATACATCTGGTAGCCCGTGTTTGTGTGACTGAACAGGATTACTTGATAAGATGAAACAGAATGTCAAATGAAATTTGCACAGCAATCGCGGTATATAATCCCAGAAACATTGTCGTTTACCTCGCACTGCACAGGGAACTCCTATAAACCATAAATGTGAACTCCACTTAATTGTGCTGAGAAAAAGGCCAAAGGTTCAAGGCATTTGATTGTTTAGATGGAATCATTAGCCTTATAGAGTTGCAGGACTGGAATTGTTTTGGCATTCGTCTTTCTGTACAAGACATATATCTGGGCCCTATATAACCACTAAGATTGGTGCGCCCTTAAGCCCCAATAATCAATCAATCAATCAACAAGACATATATCCGTCGTTGTTAGTCCTCTGTGTTTCCACCACCGCAGTAGCCGCTGCATTTTGGTCTTGAGCTCGGGAGTACTTAAACACTTTCAATGCGATCATTTTGAGAAACCAAGGCAAAATGAAGGAAAATGGATCGTGTAACAATGTTATTTTTATCAAATCTTTTCCAAGTACGCAAAAATATAATCAGTGTTTTTCTGAGCTAACAGTTCCAGCATATTCAGATGTCAGCTTTCAATGGTTGCTTTAGCTAAAACTTATGAAGGCCTGTGGCCTATCCACAGTTTGTTTTTGGACGCCACTGGCTGGCAACAGCCTTGATGTGTCTGCAAGTGTTTGACGAATCACCGAAAAGTTCAACCCAATCGGACGGACAAAAAGAGAGAACGAATCTGGCATCGAAGCTGAGGAAGAAGATTGCAGATCATTCATCATAAAAAGAGCAAAATGTTGAAAGTGGTCTGATCCCACAGGTTGGCCAAATCATATATCAAGCGTTGAGACAGAAAACGAAACGGCATCCTGCCTATTGTGACTCGCCGTTGTATCCAATAAACTTTAAGTCAAATATCAAACGCTCCGACCGGTCCATGTTTAGAAAAATACATTGCGTTAATTCTTTGCCCTTACATGTTTACTGTCTCGGCAAATGTCTGTTCCACGGCTCAAACTTTCTTCTTTGGATCAGTAGCGATGACTATATAATTGTTTGATATTGTTATACACATACCTATATATATATATATATATATATATATATATATATATATATATATATATATATATACCTATGTGTGTGCGTTTATATTCCCCTCAGGGAACCGATGTTCACTTGCCGGATTCTTCCGGCAAGAAAAGATTGGAGCAACGGGGAGTGTCACGCCCGGGGCCCCAGTCAGCCCTGAAAGGCACGTCGACGCATCACTGCGGACACATCATTTCTAGCCCTCCGGCGGCCGCCGCCTCTTCCGACCCCGGTCGGTTAGAGTCGACGTCTGTCGTCGGTGGCTCTGGTGATGAGGTCCGCGGTGAGGCTGATGGATGCCTTACGGGCCCTCTGTTACCTGGTCGGTAACCGTATTGGATCGTGTCAGCTCTGTCCTGCATCTCCCAGTATGTAGCTCCTGTTTGTTTTTGTTTTCTTATTTTGTCGATTATTTTAGTTCCTGTCCTCTTTTTATGCTTTAGTTGCTGGTTCCACAGTTATTTGCCTTCTTCGGCATTTTATGGTTCTAAGGCGCCCACTCGAGGCCTATCTCAAGCCCCGGCGACGAGATTGACGGAATCCTGGGGGGTTGAGGTTCCCCTCGGGCGGGTCAGTCCCGAGGGCTCCAACACGCCCCCCTTTGGCCCAGATATCTCGATCTAACCGGGGGTAAGCCGTCCGTAGGCTGCCGCGGATGGCCTAGCTACGCGGCAGTGTCCACGGGCACTGTCGCTCGGTCCAGTTTGGCAGGGGGGATTATGTTTCGGGCGTGCAGCGCAGCGCCCTTCGCAGTGGGGACTGTGATAGTTCTTGCCGGGCGCGACGCGGGCCGGGGATTCGGAAACCGTCGATTTGCGAGACTCCGGCCTTTTGTGCGCGCCTGGTGGACTGCAGTTTCCGCTGCGTGATGGGTGCCCCGTTTTGCTTCGTCCCGACTCATGGCCCTGCCGGCCCACTGGGCTGATGGCGTCAAGGGGGTGGGTGTGTTCTGATCGGAGGGGTGTGTATCTCTCACCCCTTTGAGACGGGCGCATCTGCCCCCGTAGGCACTGTACCAGCCCCCGGGCCCAGCTATTGACAGCTGGCAACCCGGGGGCCGAAGCCTCAAGTTCTCTACGAGAAAATCCCGCGCGAACACGACCGGAGCTGTCTACCCCCATGACTCTTGTCATTGACTTCGAGGATAGGACAGTGTTTTAAGCATGACACTCTTCGGTGTTCAACGACATATGTGACGCAATACCCCTGTCCATAAACCGATCGCTCTTTGTCAACGATTTCGCCGTATGGGTAACCACATCCATTACGATATCTGCGCAGCGCCGGTTGCAGATATGTATTGATCGTCTGACTGATTGGAGCCTCCTAAATGGGTTTAAGTTCTCAACGGAGAAAACTACGTGTGTCTACTTCTGCCGCAGGACGTGACATTGTCCGGAGGCATCACTGCGTCTATATGGAAGACGCATTCCGACCACCAGCACGGCGAAATTCCTCGGCTTCACCATTCACAAATGTCTTACCTACTCTCCGCACATTTTATCTCTTAAAGACAAATGTACTGGCCGCATGAATGTCATAAAGATGATCTCTCGTACATCCTACGGTGGAGACCGAATCTCCATTCTGCGACTGTATCATGCATTGATAAGATCCGCGTTGGATTACGCATCGGTCGTTTACGATGGTGCACTGACGAGCACGAAGCAGCCCCTAGACGCTGTCCACCACGCATGTGTGCGTATCGCAACGGGCGCCTTCCGGACGTCACGAAGAGCGAGCATCTCAGTAGAGGCTAACTAGTATCCACTTGACTTGAGACGAAGTCGACTCGCTCTTACATACGCAAGTAGAATCCGCCAGTACCCGGCCCATCCTACATACAAGTGGATCTTTGATAACACATTGACAGAACTTTTTACAACCGTTAGACAAAGCTCCTCCTTAGCTTTATGCACCCGGGTTGCGCACTTGCTACAGGAATCCCGTATCGACTTTGGAACCATAGCAAAGAAACGACCCGAGAGGTTGGAACCGTGGCGCCGAATTACTGTTGAATGCGATTTGGAGCTGATACAATACGGAAATACGACAACAGTCCCGTCAGAGCTCTTACAACTAGCATTGGAAAATATAATGTTATACTCAGACTACTCTAAATTTTACACTGACGGATCCAAAGGAGCTACTGGAGCCGGGTGTGCCTTCACAGGCGAAGGAGTGCGTAGATGTTTTGGTCTAGCGCGAACTACGTCCGTGTTCACCAATGAATTATACGCGATTTTACAGGGTCTATAGTTTTTTCTCCTCAAAGTGGCAGGCGAGATGGGACACTGAACCGGACTGTGCTCTGAAGCGTCTCAGGACATCAATAGGCCACTGGGAATCGAGTGCTCGGCGAAATAGAAGAGAGGAGGTATATCTGGCTAGGTTACGCATTGGCCACACATTCATCACACATGGGTACTACCTGTGTGGCTCTGCACCGAACACCTGCCCCGGTGTGGCGTAAGAATGAGTGTCGAACACGTTTTGTCAGACACTGATGTTTGCGCAGGGCTCCGCCAAGTGCGTGGCCGCTTCCTATTTGGAACATCGATGCCGGAGATTCTTGGCACCCACTCAACAACAGATTTCAACCGTGTCTTATTATACTTGACTGAGATAGATTTCCACATCATTTACGGCCCAAACAGGGTTTGAGTTGGCGGCATAGCCCGAGTCTGAGCTATGGATAATTATTCGTAGGTAGGATGACACCCACAACAAAGTTGAATCTAAGACTGGAATAATCTGACCTAGTAGGCGCGCCATATGGCCCTGGCAGCCGAAGTGCCCTAAAACACTAACACACACTGTGTGCATTTATATCCTGCGCCCCACCGGGGTTCGGCGCCACCTTCACCCCACCGGGGGCCATCGATGGCCCCTCCAACTCCGAAAATATGGGGTGAGCGCAAATCTGCAAAGTTCATTAGAAAGCTCGCGTGAATTCAGCAAGGAATTACTTCGCATGTTTAAGCGCTCAGGTCAATAGTTTGACCTCCAGAGGTCAATTTAGGTCACGATGGGCTATTATCACTCAAATATGCAATGCTTAAGAAAACTGGGCATAACTCTTATGCCATTAGAACTATTGAGGTCTGGTAATGTACATTTGATAGAAAAATGCCAGACCTTTTTTCTGCTATGTAAACGTAATGACCTTCCGCCAGTGGTTTGACCTCCAGAGGTCACCTAGTGACCTAATATAACCTGAGTTCACGGTAGGTCAGAAAGTGGCCTTGCTGTATATGAAATGAAAGCCAGTGACGAGACATACACGATGATGTTTGATTTAACGCTCTAGCTTAATTAGGTCAAACGTTATTGTCAAAATACTGTTTTTAACTCAGGTGACCTTGGATGACCTCTGAGAGGTCAAAGGGAAAATACGGCCCATGGGATTCGTGAAAGTGTGTCCAAGAACGCTTTTTCGGAGCAAGCTGAGCATTTGCAATCGTTTTTCTGACTTTTAGATCATAAGACAGCTTTTACCCATGTTTTTCAATGGGAGAAGCCACCTCGTGACCTGACCTCAGGTCACGAAATCGAAAAATCCCGGATATACATCTTGTAGAACCTGGAGGGGCCATGAAGTGCAGAAAGTTTAAAATCGAACAACTAAGAAATGTAGCTCTTATATAGCTAAAAAATTTAAGTGAGTTGGCCTTGGCTGACCTTGCCCAGTGACCTGACTTTGGGTGAACTGGGGAAAAAAATTTCAGGAATGGTGGGGTCAATGATGGGGTAAAGAGAGAAACTTCAACCGCGGTGCTGCGTCTCGATGTTTTTCTGCTATCTCGAAAACAATCCTTAGGGGGCCATCGATGGTCCCCGGTGGGGCGAGGGATATATAATCAACGCCTAATATTATTGTTTCCTACAAGATGGAGTGCGCGCTCGTTTCGCTATTTGATAACGAATTACAAAGCTACTTGCTTTACGAGTTCAATGGTGTGGCGGGGTAAATAAAAAACATTCATAGAATGGGTAGACCTTATGGTATATAAATTCTACTTATCACCATTAGTCATTGGAATGTTGACTACCTTCCAAAAAGGGTCGTTAATTCTGAGCTCTTCCGCCTACAATCCACATCCAAGAGGAGCTGCAATCCACTTCCGAGATTTATCCACGTCTATTTCACCGTGCCAAAAACATTAAATATGAGTGAAATATGGAATATGTGTTACGTGTATGTGCAAACTGGAGGGCCATCAAAAGTATATCGTTTACTTTCCTTCTGCCGTTGTTGGACGGGCGCTGTCCGCAGCACAGACGCAGCCCAGATACCGCGTGTGCGCTGACATCGAAAAGCTATTATTTCCTCACAATGCCACCTCCCATTGGCTGAAAGCGGCCAGCACGCTCCCAGCAACACAAAGAGCAGCTGATATCGAGCAGGCCGCTCCTCTACGGCCGTTTCTACCCCCGTTGCAGTGGCCACGGTACTCTATAACGAGGTCATTGTGTGGCCGGTACAGTTGCTTCGCGTGGGATCGGGCACGTCCCTTAGAAACGGAAGTTCATTGGGTGCACTTCATCTAGTTTGAGGGGCAGTCTGAGTTATATGCAGTACCTTAAGCATCGCCAGCGTACCAAAAAGTCGGACATTGATGGGGTTCTTTCTTCAGCGGGTAAAATTCTGGTTGCAAGTTATAACCAAATAATTTAAGTGATGCACGATATGTGAGTAGTCTCGTCATCAAAAACGTCAGAGCGCGGACGCCGGTCCGAGGGGCGGGCACCGGTGGAGGGACGGAGTGGACCCCACGCCTGCTGCCGACACTAATCACATTACTGGTGATAAACGGATAGTTGGCCGCGGTTAGACGATCAGCTTGGGCACTAAATTCAGTTAGACGGTGAGCGCGCTCCCTTCCAACGGAGCGGATCCGAACAGGATCGATTAGACGGCTCCTGTTGAAGGCTCAGATGTCACTAAACGGATCCAATTTTCTGCGTCACCTCGTCAAGTCATTTCGTGCGTGATCTTGTACTCAAGAGCCGCAGCCAAGTGTCAGTTAGTTGGAATCATTCGGAATCGCAGTGTGCGGGTGGTTGGTGTGGCTTAGAAGCCGGATTTAGTAAGGGTCAAGCTATAGGAGGGATGTAAGGTTTGGATTAAGATGCTGTAGGGTGTATTCACAAACAATACTTTCATGTTATTTCACATAAACAGAGAAAAGATCAGCGCATGGCGCTGCTCCGTGAAATGTCTCAGTTTGCCAGCGAGCCTGAGCTGGTTACCAGCTCGCTCTACGTCATGTGGGCTGTCTATCGTCAAGGCGCATCACGCGCAGAGCCATCTATGGAGAAGAACCAAAACTTTTCTACCGCAGCCCTACGAATCATTTCCCCGGCAAGAGTCTTGACGCGGGATTCGAAATAATTGTTTTTCCTCTTGTATGTGCTGACTTGCAGCAATTTTACATAAAGCACCTGTCATTGTAGGTCAGCTTTTTACTTTGGAACTCACATCCAAATATTCTACTCGTCAATAATTTGCTACACATACTGCAAAAAAACTATATTCTGTTAATTCCGAACTGATGTATCATTGTCCGTCCTTTCTCATGCTACCACCGGGCTGTGCATTCTTATCACAGAATAATGTCAACATAACTTTCTTTCGCGTTTTTTCACTTCAAACCACGCTGAAATCTCTTCCTCAGCGGGCATTTTGGAAGCATGATCCCAGGCATGATAAAGTCATACAGTGTATCTGATACTCCCAGAAAAAGCTCACAACAAAACTCATTCACAAAGAGAAATTGCGCATCCTAATGCGAAGTCTGAACCCTCATTGTATAACCTCTTCCAAACGTAACGATTACAAACTGTCGTTCGCCTCGGATCATAAAAAATTCGAATTCAACATTCAACGACAGACTTCTCGCCAGAAGCAGTATCGTCTGAGTCTCACTCCATTTTAGTGGGTATAAGTGCTATTAGATTTTACATCGATGTCGTTACGCTTCCGTGCTGTCCGACCAGCACAGCGGGTGAAAAGAGTGAGGAAGCTGTGCAGATTCGTCAGCGCGACAGCCGGAACTGCTTAGCTGGAGAAATGCTGGACGTCGGCCTTTGTGTGAGTCTGCTCTCTGCGGCAAATTGTGGGGCATTAAAGGTCACGACTGCTGAGTCGGGAACGTAGTGGACCATTCTGACCGAGCGGGCTGACTTGAAACAAAGGATGAATCAGAAATTTATTAGAGCACTTGTAGACGTCCGAGTCATTGATATACGAAACTGGGAACAGAATGGTTTTTTATTAGTCGCATGGGCTGAAAAGTGCTTGTGATCTAAAGAAGATATAAATGGCTAGAAAGGAAGCATTATTAAAGGCAGTGGCAGATCCAGGAATTCATTTGTGGAGGGGGGCTAGGGGGCTCGAGCCGCGCCCGCCAGTGCCGCGAACAGCCCCTCGCCTATGTATTAACTATAGGGGCTTGTACATTTCGGGGGTGGCTTGAGCCCCTAATGTGTTTGATCAAATTGATCAAATGCATAATTAAAATGCGTTTGATAGAACTCAAGGAAATGCACTAGCGTATGAGTATCTCCACCATGCGTTAAATATTTTGGGAAACGTTTGCTTTAAGGCAAGGGCGTTGCCATGTATTTTTTCCATGGGGCCCAGGATCGAAGGGGGCCTGCTATCCCTGGTCCTGATGGGTCTCGTGGCTTTGGGGTCCTCAATTTTATGTCGTTTAGGTGCTTTCTTTATAAGCAATAGACCTATGTTGGTCGTTTAAGGGCCTCCTTTATAAGTAAAGGCACATTCATGTAGGCCATTTAGTAGGCACCTTTTATAACTAAGAGGGCCTCCTGGATAGGCGTTGAGGGACTTGCTTTATAAGTAAAGGGGCCGCCCATGCCAACGGTTAAGGAGGCCTCCTTTTTATGTAAAGAGGTCACATATAGGTAAGTTGTTATAGGACTTACTTTATAGCTAAAGGGGCATCCTGCTTCGACCAATCAGGATGAACATTTTATCCGTAGAGAGATAAGGCTGTATTATACCCAAGGAGCTATTTTAAACTTTAAGTATCAAAGGACGCCTCCTGACTCAGGTAAAGAGCCCCCAAAAATTAATAGGGGCCATGACCTCCATGAATATAAACTGGGGGTCATGGCCCCCAGTCCCACACCAGGCGCGTCGCCCCATGGTGGCGACGCCCGTGGTTTCAAGGTATCCAATACCCATGGGCCCAATGGTAAATCGGAATTCATCGGGAAACGTAGTTTACAAATCTGGTGTATTTTCATTGGATTTAATTCTCAAAGATTGTTCCAGATGGTGCAGCTGCCTACGGGGACAGACGCGTCGTCGTCACAAAGGGTTGACAGAAGCTCATACAGCCTTTTTGACCAAACGAAGGCCTGTTCCAGCACCCTACACTAAACATGGTGTGCGTAAGGATGCCAAGCATAACTTGACTAAAAGAACCCCGAAGTAGCCGAATGTGTGACGCAAACCCCAAGGAAAGACGATATGATATTGAATTGTAATGGAATGAGGACGTACCCTGATTCTTTGGAGTCCATTACTTTGCATCTCTTGACCAAGAAATTTGGCAGGCTCACCTTAAAATTTTCCATGAAAAGTGTTAGACGGCCCCTACCATCTAACCTATTGCCGTCAATCAGCCCAGAGGACCGGTAGCACCACGCATCGAGGCACCGTGAAACGCAGCACCAATCGCACAACAGGAGATTCTAGCCACAACGCAAACAAGCAAGCATTCCTCAGTCGCAACGATTGCTGGGGCCGCTGCCGCCATGAGTCGCTCTCGATTGCAGATACCCAGTCCCCGGTGTCACAGGCCCAAAAGGTGGTCCCTCGTTTGCGGTGGAGCAGAACGGCAGTGCACGTGAACGCTGCCGAATTATTAGGCCGCCTGGGGCAGCCAGCGGGCGGCCTATCCAAGGTTACATCAATACATCTGGTCCAAAGGGGGCGTGTTGGAGCTCTCGTGACTAACCTGCACGAGAGGAACTTCATCCACTAGGATCCCATCAATATTACCACTGGGGCTCGGGATAGGACCCCACTGAGTGTTTTGCACCCATTAAATATACGATGGGGGCATATAGCGGTAGAGCCGACACTCTATGCATGAGAAGTCTTCCCTGATTCTCTAAAAGTTGCTGAAATTAAAACTATATTCAAAACAGGTGACAGATCACAGTTGACGAATTATAGACCTATTAGTATATTACCAGTGTTGTCTAAAATTGTGGAAATCTCCTGTTTACCCGGCTAATAGAGCACCTAGTTGCCAATTCAATTATTTAAAAAAAACCATTTCGAGTTTAAAAAAAAGATCGAAGTATATGCCTATTATTATGCAACAAGACTATGTAACTTTGTGGTTCGAAAATTGGGAACACGTTCTAAGTGTTTTTATTGACCTTAAGAAGCCTTTTGATACTGTAGACATTGAAATTCTTCTAAAGAAAATTGGAAGGTAGGACATGAGAAATAAAGCGAATGATGTGTCTACTTCTTATATGACAAATAGAAAACAAAGTGTAAAAATTCAGGATGAAATATCTCAATTTAAGAATACTACTATTGGTGTACCACAGGGGTATATTTTGGGACTGATTCTATGTCAGTTATAGATCAATGATTTGCCGTTCATAAATGAAAATATGTCCTCTATTATTTATGCCGACGATACTGCCCTACTGCTTAAAAGCAAAGACCCGAAAATCCTGCAGCAAATTGTTAATCTTGCTCTCCGCAACGTATCCGATTGGTTTTCCGCAAACTATATTTCCCTCAATGCTGATAAAACTTTCAGCCAGCATTTCTCTCCATTTCCAAGTGAGCTACGGCTAAAAGTAGCATTGGACAATTGAGAAATACACGGAGAAATGAAGTTAAATACTTGGGAGATATGTTTGATGAACAACTAAAATTTAATGCTCATATTAACTATGTTTGTACAAAATTAGTCGATGTATTGGGATTATTCATAGGATTAGATACTTACGAAAGAGTAGTTCTACTTCTTTACAGCTCCTTGGTTCATTCTCATTTAAACTATTGCTCTCTAGCTGGGGGGGGTAAATTACTCACCACATTTGAACCGTTTAATTTTGTTACAGAAAAGAGCGGTTAGACTTATTGCAAATGTTTATTTACCACATAGTTCTGAACCATATTTCGTAAAATTTAAAGTTTTGAAAATCAGCGATAAAGCGAAATCTCAAATGCTTCTTCTGGTACACAAGTTTCTAACAGGCTCGCTTCCTCATTTACTCTGCAGTATGTTCACAATTAGAGAAATCAGTCATCATGGGCCTCCGCAAAATGTGATTTTTGAACAACCATTTTCGAATAGAAATTATCGTTTGGTCACTACTCCCTGCCGAGGCCCTAAATTGTGGAATGCCATGTTATCAAACAATTTCAAGTTGTTGCAGATGTGCCAGCAAGGAAAACAGCAAGCAAAATATATCATTAAAAAGAAACTGTTGGATTCGTATATTAACCAATAGACCAGATATTTTCGTATCTCCTCTTATCTCTGTGGTAGCCGAACTAGGTACGCGTGTTTCATTCCGTGGCGAATCGCTTCTCTTGATTTGTAGTATTGGTAATTTTGTTATAACGAATAAAATAAATTGTAAGAGCTAGGTTGTTTCATCTAAACCAGGTTAAAAACGTGTTATTAATTACGTATATTAAACCTGTGTGTGGTTCAGCGCCCGGGGTCAAGTTTTTCTTTGAGGGACGACGCGTAACGGGTTTTTCCTCGCCTACTGGCCTGAGGGGTTTATGGAAAGGAGCTCATACATGCGTAATAATGCTTTCAGATCAAATGCTTCTCACCTTATCATCTAAAAGGGCTCAATGCACGTTATTAGTAGGTACGTAGATTGAACATGTCTGCGGTTCAGCATCCAAGGTCATCCAAGACCTGTGGTGTTTCCACGCCTGACACACAAAATAGTATGCTGTCATCTTCAGTCACCCTCACCTCATCATCATAAAAAGTGTTTCCGCACCCGGTGTCAGTCCTCACCGTGGTGTTGCCAAGTGGGACACACAAAAATCATGCTCACATCTTCATTCACTCTCACTTCATCAACTAAAAAGACTCAAAACACGTGATCATGTTACGGATATTAAACATGTCTGTGGTCCAGCACCCGGTGTGAATACGTTCCGTGGTGTTCGCACGTGGGACAAACATTAAAAAAGAGGACGCAAATAAAAATACGCAGCACAAAAAGGAGCGAAAATAAGTAGGGGCTACATTTCGGATGACGCAGGAGATGGCTGAACCAATTTAATATCTTTAGCTATCTGCTAACCAAGGGCCGGTGAGATAGTTACCGGTAGTACCGTGGACCTCATCATCAGGGTTGCTGGAGAGCAGCCGCCCACACTTCGACCGATGGTCGAAGGAGACGACGTGAAACTGTCCTTCTGCAGAGGAAAACTGATTCAAAAACTTTCATTAAATCCGATCGCAAAAGTGCAAACTTTATAGAATGCCTCCCGCCATGTGCGGCAATCAGCATGAACAAGGATATCTTCCATTGCAAAGTATAATCCTGGAGCTTAATTGTTTTAATTGAATGTTGCAATTCATACGCTGCTTCTTCGTTAATCTTTAGGGGACACGTCCAGCATTTCTCCTTAATTTCATTGCAATGACATTGGAAGAGTCACACTGACTTATGGTATGGAAATTTTCGGCAAATACAAATACTACACGCAACCCTTTAAATGGATGGCCTGTTTTAGAAACAGCAATATGCACCACAAAGTAAACTAATCTGCCTTTTGCAAATGTATAAAACGTCATTAGTGTGAAGGGGATCCCCTCATCTTCCTTGGGCGCATTTTCCTAGGGCAAGTACAATATCAGATACCTCAGAACTCGGGGCCATTTTTTAGCAGAATGACTCAACCGTTTAGTAATATTGACCTTTACACAGAATGAAGAGGACAGAATCATTTGCATTATGGTATACGCCACATGCAACAGCAGGCTTTTAGGTTAACCTGTATTCCAAATATTTAGATTTAGAGCTTGTGCTACGACTTGGGTGGCGCCAGGTAATAGCACTGGGGTAGTTATATTCACACTGGCACTAATTTTCAATTCCGGTGCATGTCCGGCCCGTCCACCGCTAATGCAATTGCGAAACGGGAAAATTCACAGAACTTGTAATGACCAGTACACATGTGGTATCCAAGACACCTTGGCGTCCAGACAAGGCATGAACGGCAGTTAAGTTAGGTTTCGTATAATTAAACGCCTCGTGGCGCCGGCCGTAGCCGAAACGGGTGCCCGACACACAACTACACCGCTGCAATAGAAACGTCCCCAGCCGAAATTGAAACGGTAAATCACGCCTGAAACAGCCACTCCCCATCATTTTTGGTAAATATATCATAGTACGGAGCATGTCAGAGCCCAGTGCCTTCTCCCTACCCTCGTTACCTGGCATAAACGTATGGTGGCAGCGAGCAAATGCCCTGAGGCACGTCATTGATGGATGTGCCTTGCAACACTGTAAGGGTGGCCCAGTTCAGCCGGCTCGAGCTGCGTCTGCCGCACATCAGCACTGGAGCGCCACAACTGTCGCTTTCACACTGCACCAACAATACACCACACGGCGACAGGCTTTGTCGCCGCTGACGGCTTTAGTCTGCGGAGACACCCGCGCAGACCGCAGACCATCCTTAACACCGTGTGTTACGGCCTTCCCCGACACGCCACACTTCGTCAGTGTGCCAACGATAAAGTGGGCGATTTGAAATAACGTGAGCCTTGGTATTCTTGTAATACATATTGAAACAGATGGAATTGGGAATGTAGGGGTTTCATTACAGGCAATCAGACGATTGAAGATATCAAAGGTGCACACATCCCATAACTTTCTGCAGCCTGTTTGTTTTACAGAAACTAGAAATTCTAGAATGATTTTATGATTAAGTACTTCAATAAGATAAGCTACAGCGTTTGATTCCGTAAATAACATCTTTAAGTAAAGGCAGTGATGAAACTTTGTTTAACACGCGCTCCGCTGGGGGGAGGGGCGAAATTCCCCCTCCTGGTTTTCCCGAGAGAACGCAAAAACGAAGAAACGCAGAAAAATGAAATCTACAGCACCGTATTTCCTAATCAATTTTACGCATCTGACCAATTTCTTTAGGTCATGTCAAGGAGCTATCCAAGGTCAAGTGACCCGACCTCAAAACCTAAAATCACGAGTTTAAAGCAGCGCCTAAGGAACATCTGACAATCGATCAGTTTGTAACTTTCACAAAATGATAAGGTCGCTAGGGTCTACAAATCTGCTATCTTGGAATTTTACTATTGTTGACCTAAGGTGGGGTCAATTTTTTTGTCACACCATTATAAGTCTATCGTGAAAAATTGAAAGGGATCGTTTTCAGTAAACACCGGATAGATAAAGCTAAAAATCCTCACCCCGTATATTCTTTCCACGATCCTGACGATTAAGTTGAGTTTTTTACCATATGACCTCTCAAAGGTCATGTCAGGTCACAGGAGCATACAGTGATTGTTTTGCCAATAACTTCTCACTGAATTTAGATAAAGCTCTTATTTTCCTTGCATTGTGCTTATATTGCCACGGGGAGTCGATTGATATGCAACATGACGATACCAGGTCACCATGTAACCCTGGTTTCATTTTCATAATTTGACCTAGCAAGGTCACATTATACATCATTCGATTTTCCACGATGAGAGGAATCCAATTATTCATAAATATTTGCTCTATCTAGCTTTGCTGAGTAAATATCTAGAGGCGGAAACGTATACTGCCCTGTTGTAAGCCTATGTGACCTTCTTTGACCTATACTGACCTCAATATTGACCTGCAATAAAATGCGTTGTATAAGTTCCCTTCGTCTTGTCAAGAGCCTTCGAACGCCGTCCATATTTTTTGTTTAGCTTTCCTGGAAAATGAGGTACGGAGGGGGGACGAAAAACGCCCTCCAGCGGGGCGCGTCATGCCAGTGACCCCAGCGGGGTGTGTGTTAAGCTCATTCTTAAGCTTAATTAGACGAATGTAGTGAGCATAAAATATGTAATGGACCAAACGTTTATGTATAATATCGGTTCTCTTTCCACATTCTTCTTACTCCTCTCTCTCTCTCTCTCCCTCCCTCCCTCCCTCCCTCCCTCTCTCTCTCTCTCTCTCTCTCTCTCTCTCTCTCTCTCTCTCTCTCTCTCTCTCTCTCTCTCTCGCTATCTTTTGTTTTTCGGTGAGGAATAGGCTCCAAAACTCAGGCTTCGTCCAAAAAATAGTATCCAGTTTCTTTTCAGTCTATTAGCCCTATTTCCGGCAGGGGGGCTAATATTGCCCCCCTTCAGGTTTTTCGAGAATATCTCCGAAACAGCTTGCGATAGAACTTTGAAACTTCCTGACTTTTCCTAAAACTAGTACAGGCAGGTTTTCTGAAATTTTCAAGATTATATATTTACCAGGGGCGGAGCTATGGCTGGGTTTTTAGGGAGGTTCTATCCACAAACCAAGTATTATCGTATGCGATGGGTTTTTTGTAAAGGAAGCCGTCTCTGCTGATCCTGATACCAGTTATATGGTTTTATTATATCATTTTTTATGTGAGATAATAGTGCATTCACAATTGTCACTATTTGTATTCATCAGGGGCGGTTACAGCAGTTCAAAATGGGGGGAATGTTATCAAGAAGGACTAAACGTTAGTACGTGAGAAGACTGCTTACAGCCGTGCCAGGGCGAATACAATTGGGTATATGAAAATTCAAAATAGTTATAACCCAATTCTAGATTACGAGAGGCGTGTCCAGTCACTACACATTTTCAAAATGTATATTCCCAGCCAGTATCACCGCCGCGACTCAATATCGTTGTATATTGAAAATGTGTTTCCAATCACCCCCACCCCCCACGACGAGTCCTTGATCCGCCTATGTCACCCCCTTTCCCAGAGCTGCCATGGGAGGGTAAAATTATCAGAAATTAAATTTCAACTAGTCGAGGGACTAATATAATCATGCATACCATTCGCATATTGTTGGTATGTATTTTACCCCACTTTTTTACCTTACTGCATCCGCCCCTGATGAGTTTTTCACTTTTTTCTCATTTATTTATGTGTCAAAGATGTCAAGCAGTATATGACGGCTTCTAATCCGCGTAACAAAACTTTTTAGGTTGTATATATTTCCTCATAGTCCTGGTCCTGGAACTGCCATTGAATTTCGAATTTTTTCGTAACTCGAGTATATGAAAATTTTTGGTCAATTATTTGTAAATCTGAACTAGTTTTGTGAAAATCGTACAACAGAGACAAGGGTTATGGAAAATCTAAAAAATACACAAAAATTTTATATTTTGCACGACCTTCTCCTAAAAATAAAAATTTTGACATTTTCTTTTTTCAAAATAAAGTTTAGCAGCAGAGGAATCTATGGCACTTTGAATTTTCAAAATCGGCCGGTTAGATTACGAGATCTTAGGGGGGCCGATATTGCCCCCTTGCCGGAAACAGGGGTAGCCGGAGCCTGACGGAAATAGGGTTAGAGAACGTTTGAATGCTATTGTGGGGCATCGATATGTAAAACTATAAAATTATTACAATACAGTAGTATTTATAGGGCAGTAATGAGGCAGAGATAAAGCAATGAAGTATATGAAATAACGGCAGTAATGAAGCAGACAGACCGGTAAATCTAGCAATATATTATACCTTTTTTAGATGCATCTTATCTCTGTCACTTGTTATTACCCATCTTGGGGCTCTGGACAGATGTCTTTGCATGGCTAACCTCCAACACAAACATCAATGGTTCTACTGTGGTAGAAAGTGACACGGCGACCTCACTTTTCCACCGAAGCGAAGAGTCGGTGTACATTATGTTCTTAAGCAGGATGTGAAAGGGGCACAGGACAGGGCTTGGGGGGAGGGGGCTGGGGGAGATGGCTTGGAGCTGGAAAAAATCATTTTACCCCACACCAAGGTCTGCATTCCTCAGTACCGGCCAATAGTCCCCAGCCAGCTCTGTCTCTTAACGGATAGAACCAGCCGACCAGGAAGACATGGCATGCTTCCTGCAAAATGGAGTTCGGCGCTTCTGAGCTATCTGGAACTGGCGATGGCGAGCAACGTGCACAGTAAATCAATGCAGTCCATTAAATTTTAGTATGATCGCATCTCATATTTAAGCTGTTACCAATAATGGACCCGCTCAGTGGCGGCTGAGGGTTCAGATTTAAAGGGGGAGAGGGGGGGCACAACTGACTTTTCAATCCACATATTGCCAGTGAACACCATAGAGTTCGTGTTGAAATTTATAATTTAGGGGGCATGGCGCCCCGTTGACCCCTAGTTCCGCCACCTATGGTCTGGATAATTTTATCAAAATTTTTACTCATCGTAATACAGCTGCTGTCGAGCAGTCTGCTTTTGCTCCTGGTATCCTGTGTGCTGGTGGTAGTCGGCCGCATCGCTCCATGCCGCTCAGCCGATCGACTGGCCATAGACCCCTCTCCCTCTTTCCTTGGAGAGCAGTCCTTCAGCGTTAGATGACAATGGGTGGTCATATACTGTTTTTATTAGTGGTTTGATAAGATGCCAGTGAAGTAATTCGGTTCGAACTTGAGCCGCGACTTGATGGGAAATGTTCTTCTGGTGAGGGGCGGGTAACCTCTCGTTGATGCCTCAGCTGAGGTGAACCGAATCTCCGCAGGTCGTTCACCTGTGGGTTCACGCCGCCGCCCCTCCCCCCTCCCAGCCACTGAGTGTTCAAAGATTCATTACTTATGCCTCAGGCCTCGGGAGGTGTTTCACATTGGGATTTATCGGAAAAGCATAGCACGGGCAATAACCTCGGCTCCAACTGCAGGGGGAGAAAGCTGTCGGAGCACGTCAAATGTGTAAGTGTCGAGAGTCACAAAAAAACTTATTCGGGGTGGTCAGGTTCTGCTTTGATATTGTGAATGTAAGTCTCTTCTTTAAAAATGTGTGAATGTCGGAATATGCCGCTTCTATGGACATCGATCCCAGACTGGGCTCAGCTTAGATTGAAATACAAAAAAAAAGATGGAAAGGGTGCAAGATGACGGCGAAAAATAAATGACCAATACACAGGAGAAAGACTATATATGGTTAAATGATAGTGCAAGATTGTGCCTTTCAATGCGTAATTGTAACAATGACTATCACTTTCCATTTATTTTGCGTATGTATAAGATCTCAGGGTTTTTCGTTGCTCATATGTTTGGTGTCAGTTAGAAAGGCCTTGGTTTCAATCCACTAAAAGCTCAGAATCTAAACGGTTGAAAACGTTGAGCTCATTTTCTTTTATCTGGGAGGTGTTGTATACTTGCCGCCCGCCTGGCATGTATGTGGGTCTCCGCCAAAGCCACTTTCACGCTTGGAGGTCTCTTTTACGATTGGATCCTAATATACACCCTTCAGGTTCGAGCAATGAACAGGATGGCGTTAATCCAGTCGTAGGTATTTTTTCCGCAAGAATACCAACCCGAAGTAACCATGTCAGGCTTACAATGCCCAAATGCCACCTCTTTCTGCAATAAAACTGCAAGAACGTAGTTGGGATACCATGAGTTTTCAAAAGTTCATAATGATATAGTACTTATATCTTGTTCTGTAATGAAGTTGCAAAATGCATTTACAATACCATCAACTAATTAAAGCAATTTACGTTCCTGCAGCCAAGTTGGAAACATGAGCCTTGTGTGCATATTTCATGCAGTAATACCCGATTCCGGCCTTCTAGCATCATTTTTCTGTTGCGTGATTACTCTACCACCGAGGTCCTTTCAGACCGGTTTCGTTCTTTTTCAGCCCCCAGGAGAGTGAGGTGGTCGTTTTGCATTTTCCGTTGTGAAGGGAACGGTGCGAATCTCACAGCTGCGGCACATTCAAGCGGCAGTAAGTAGTGACGGCCATCAACAAAACGGCCCCTATTTGTCTCTATTCAGCCACCTGCCTCCCGCGCTGGAGCTCTATAAGCCCAACAGTAGGCTTCATGGTGACAATGACAGGGCTATTTTGCTACGGTGGAAAGAAAACTGTGCCCGTATTTTCATCAGGATCAAAGCAGAAGAATGCACCAGCTTGAAAACTTGGAGCAAAGCCGCCGAATATGTTGTTATCTTTAAGAAGCACAGTGACTGCCGAGGTTCGTCGGGCAACAACATCGTGAAAGCAGATGATAACTAATTTGCATTGAAAAGGCGGTAGTAGTAAAGCGTTCAATGTTTACCTTATACATCAATGCACTGCCTCCAGTACAATGCACTTGGTGGCCAGTAGGACCACCACTTCAGTACTATAACTGCGACTTTACTAAAATGTGGGAGTGTGCTCAAATTAATACAAGCATGCTTGTCTCACCAGAGTTGGAATTGTGTAGGCTAAAATTAAATGGCTTAGTGGATCACTTTCCTTTTGATTAATCTCAGATCTAAGGAGAAGATACGGTTTGTTTACTGTTTCATTTTTTCTCACAATGATACCATGCACCAGTCCACACCTCATTTTAGATCCTAGTCTTAAAGTCGTCTTTTGCTATACATTTAAAGGCGAATCTGGGCCCGGATTTGGGAAATAAGTTATTGGGATGGTTTGATGAGGTGCAGGGATATGGGGCATTTAGTAAAGTTATCTGAGGAGTCTGCAATAGAAGTGTGGTTTGTACACAAATTCTTTGTTCTTCTTGTTAGCTCCCGCTAGTCCGCTTCGGTCGCTAAGTGACTGTTTGAGGCCTTTTAGGAGAAAACAACCATTTTGTTCCCTCAATCGGCCAGCACATGCGGCACATAAAAAAATGAGACGAGACCGGTAAAATATATCGAGGTTATCTGCCTTCTAGATTTTATAATTGAAAAAGTACTGTCTCGTGTTATTTTAATTGCAACACAGGCACCGAGAGCGTAGCCAAGGGGGCAAAGGCAGACGCCGTCCCCCTCCCCTGAGGGCCCCGAGGGGCCTCCTGAGGACACGGGCCGCGCGAAGCGCGGCCCACTCACGCTATGTCTATAAATAAAATACTCGTTGAAACCGGTTGGACCCACACTTGCTTTTAGACCACACTATCGATTGAAGGGTCCTTTTTGTTTGCTGCACACTTCGCAAACAGATTCGGAGCGTCCTGGTGGCCCTCTGCATCCAGCATGGTTCTCTGTAACTAGTTACAGAAGGCCCACATACCTACCAACAGAGCACTTTGTGACCATTAGGCTCCCTAGAACCAGCAGAGCCCTCTCTGACCAATTGGGCACATAATGGTCAGCTGAGCTCTCTTTGTCCACCAGTAAATAGCATTTTAAGTGTTTTTTTTCGTTCGGAAAGAAACACTTTGAAGGTGAAAGAAGCTCCTAGAAAAGTTTTTAATTACCAACCTATTTCTTGCCATACCTTAGTACCATCACTGTATTGCGAAATAGTAACTTATTTAAGGCCACACTCTGAAATTGAAAAATTGAAAGGAAGCCACTTTAACAACAACTAGACAGCATTTCTGGCGGCGTCACAAAGCATGTAGGCTGTTGCCTTCTTCACTTACTTGGCCGGTAATTCATCGACACAGGTAACGTTAATGTGGCACCAGCCAGCCTCCGACTGGTTCCAGCAGAAGACAGTGTAGTGGCTGGCCTGGGGGCTGTCATGGTGTACTACTGCTGCGTACAGGTCAAACACAGGGCTGCCATAAGTCTGCGGATGCCCGAGGTCCATCCAACTGAGGTCCAGGTCGCTAAGGGGAAAAGTGACGCGGGCGAGGACTTTGAGTGATGTGCTGCCGCTGTAGGTATAACGCTTAAGTTGCATAATCACCACAGATGGTAGGCACCAGGCATCGAACTTAAGGTGTTAATTAGCCTATCTCCTCGAATCCTGGATACATAAAACAGCAAAAACACAGTGAATATATTTTCGAACACAGCCCTTCCTCAGCATCTTCTTAAAATGTATTGATTGGAGAAGCTCTTGATCGTGGTGTGTGCTGAGACCTCTACTTTCAGATTCCACTAAATTTCAGAATAATATATGTGGTTTTGTTTTTTATGAACCACGGATTTCAGGAGATAAGCTAATGAATAACGTGTCTACACATAGATATGATCCTTAGTGCAGCGCCCCGAAATCTATATATTTTTGAATGAAGTTTCTACTGAAGAGGAAGAAATAATGACGGCATTTTTTTGCTTTTCGAGTACGATTAGTTTTGAGGCAATATGGTAGGTACACAAATGGCTTGTCATGGCGTAGTCAGGATATTTTCGGGTCTCTTTCGTTAAAAACGACTTGTTATTAGTTGACGTAAAAACTGCACTGAACGTTTTTTTTGCTCACCGACATTTTTTGTGCCCTTTTTAGTGGAATCGCAGGGGGCCCTTTTCGGCGCCGCCCTCTCCCCTGAGCGAAATCCTGGCTACGCCCCTGACAGGCACTGACCAATTCAAGGAGCAAAAGGCTCAACGTTGTTCACAATTGTATAACCATAGAATCTCAACAACGGCACCGTGCTTTAGCCGAGCTCACTGAAAGGAAATATCTCACTTTTATAATGAATTTTGAACTGAGATAGCAGTTTTGTAGAGCGTATCGAGAAACCACTATTGTCACATTTGATTTCACCCAAAACTCTCTGTATAAATTTTACGCACGGTTTTATATTTCAAAGGAGAGGGCTTACTACCTTATTTCAAACCATGAACAATCTTTTTCCATCTGGCAGCGCATGCCACGTGATAAATGTTCACAAATGGCATGACCACGCAACTGTGCATATCGCAAGCCGCCGCAAGCTACCAGATTTGTGACCACACGCTATGCTTGGGCCAACCCAGCGTAGCAAGACACGAGACAATATCTTAGTTTTTGAACGATATGAGGTTTAAACAAAATGTGTTTTCCTGATTTTCAGGCCTATTTTGTACATAAGTTGTCCTCTCTAGAATTTCGAAACAGTGGTTTATTTCCTTTAACGAAACTCCTTTGTCGTTTGTGTTATGTTTGGCAGCATGTGCTCTTTGTGAAGAAGTTAGTGTCAATCCTAAACCCAGCTGGTTAACACCCGCGCTGGAGAGGGATCTGGCACTAACGCGCACTGGAGGGAGGCCTGGTAGGCCCCCTAAGATCTCGGAAACTAAGAGGTGTAGAAAAACGTCATTTGGAAGGAGGGTGGGGGCTATGGTGATCTACATCATGGTAAATTTTCATTGACCTAGGTCAATATCTTCAAGATCGAACGAGGTCATAAAGGTCAGATTCTGGCCATGCTGGGGACCGATCGGTAAATGCCGTGATTATGCGGTTAAATGGCGGGAATAAGCTAAAGGCAGGCCAGGGTTGATATAGGGAAGGTCTCAAAGAACATTCCCTTACAATTTTTGAGTCAAGGTCATTCAAGGTTCATTGACCTTTAAGGTCACAATATGGTATAGTGCTTATCATGTACACTTTGACTAGCACTATATCCACTGTTTGGCGGGAAAAGAGGATTGACCTTTACCAGTGACCTTTGACCTTGACCTTTGACCTTTACCTTTGTATTAGGGTACCTTATCGATGACATCATAGTATAATATGCGTCAGACCGGGTAACGCCATTTGACCGGAACCAGTGTGGTCAGTGACCTTGAATGTACAGATATGGCCTTGACCTGTGACCTTTTCCCTTGACCTTGACCTTCATGTGAGGTGACCTTGACATATAATCCCGGTTATATGGCGTTATGACTTCACCACTTGGTCTCCAATGCAAGCTAACTGGTCCGACCGCGCGATTACGGCGACCTCAAAATGCAGGTCTAACTTTGAAAGCCTATAAGTCAAAATATTTTCGACCGATTTTCAAAAAAATTCGCCAATCGACGCGCTATTAAATTCTGTTAAATGAGGCAAGCTATCGTGTTTCGGCTACGAGCGGTTCTCCGGCCATCTTGGAAAAACAGATGGGGGCCTCCGAGGTCCCCCTCCAGTGCGCGTGGTAACAAAAACATGGCGCTGACTATGGTGCGCGATGATGTCGCTACTTTCTAACGCGATGCTTCTCTAACCATACTCGTGAGCTAGGTAAATTTGAAAAGTGATTTCACGCAGGAAATATATTCAAAACATTTACATTTTTATCATTCAAAAACTACTATTGTGCTCTCAGTTACAAATATTTTCTGTATTCCTCTTTTTCACTCCTCTTCTAGGATAAACAAGATTTGTTAAAGCTCTGATAGTAGGTACGTGCTTTCATTGTCTTACTGTTTAAAATATTGGTTGCTGTGTAAGCACGATGATCATTTGAGAAGTACGAAAAGTTTAAACCCTAGATCTATTATAATGATTCGGAGGAAATCAGTTGAATAATCCCCTCGCTGCCTTATATATTTACCCTCCATCGTTAGAGCTGGATATACATATATAGTGATTTCCATGTAGTTTGGATTGGTATATTACAAGACATCCCCCTTAAGCCCTCCTTCCTACGATTGTATTTACTGCAATAGCCTCCCGGGGCCAGAGGTCACGGCCACGTGCTCACGCTGCTCAGAAGAAACGCCTGAGGGCGGACGCAGTCAGCTGACGATGCGCCGCGGAGCAGTGGCGACAGAGCAGCTCTCTGATTGGATGACACACGAGTATCCTCCAGTGTCGCATTAGCACGGTGTTTTGAAGTGCTTGCATGGTGTACACACCCCTGGGTTCGCGCGCGTCAACAGCGGTGGTTTAGTGATATATTGTTGGGTTTACGCGCGGTGCGGCACCCTGGGGTTTGCTTGGGGCTGTGGTGTGGTTTAGTGATTGATTTGCTGCGTTACGTGGGATTTTCGCTGAGTGCGTGAGCGTGTGTTTGTCTTCTGCGATGGTGTGGAGCTTCTCTGCACTCAGGCAGTTCCTTTTGAGGTAAGCAACGGTGTTTAGTGCAGGTAAGCAGCAGTGTCTAGTGCTTACTTGGCTTAGGAGTGCGCCATATAGCAGCAATAATGGTATGTAGGTATGTATAGGGGCTTAATTACGGGCGTAGAAAGCAAGGGCGGGGGGGAATAATTGAGCTGCCCCAGCTGAAGGGTACGGCCCCCAAAATCATTTTATTAATTAAGTGAATTATTTCATCATATTGATTTTGTTTTTAATGAAGTTATGATAACATCATAACTTCTTAGATTTCTTTACCTACTGTTGATATGAAATTGCTTGATATGTTTGGCTCTTAGTGCATAAGGAAATAAACTGTTTAAATTCAAATTAAAAGAGAGATGGAAGGCTGTCGGGACCAGGCCACGACCACGCCCTTCTTCGCTGGGACTAGGCCGGGACCAAAGAACGTTGGGACCAGGACCAGCTTCTTCCAGATAGTCCCACCTCTGGTATGCAAACAGAATCACCAAAGAACTTCCATGCAATCTCCATTTGTCTTAATCTTCATAGTCTATTTTATGTTGTTCTTTTAGTTGGTGGTCTCTTGATACGCTGTCGATAGCGTTAGTGCTTTTCAATTTGAGTCCGCTACCCGCTGCTCCTTTACTTTGGTACTAGCGAAAACCGCTTCTCCACAACCATTTACAGATTCAGAGTCGCCGAGTAACAAACCGGAGCGGCGGACCGTCTGGCTCTGTCAAAGACAGATGATGTGTTCAAACTTCTCCTTACCAGCCTCTCCTGTCATCGCCAGACGGCTATCCGTGCCCCTCCCCGTGAGAATCCCTTAGCGACGTCACTTAGCATGACTTCAAATACTTTAAGGGATGCAGGTGAGCCCCAACCGTCTGTTTCCGAAATCCCAATGTTCCTTGAAAGGTCCCTGGAACGGCAGAATTGCCACTCCTCCTCTGAAGGCGCCCAGTCCCTGCCCCACACGTTAAGATTCCTCCCTCTTAACCAACCTAAAGCTCTCTCTGAAATGTTTAATTTGTGTCAGTTACAAATATTCACCTCTGTGTATGTTGACTGCTACACTGTAGTATGATGTATTTTGCTCAGTTCCTCAGAATTTACTTATATAAATTTCAACTCCAGCCAGTTACTGGGCATTGAGGCAAGAAAACAGGTACGTATGCCGAAGAAAATATGCAATGAAACTCCTCAGGGAGCATTTTAAAGCTACTTTTTCTAACAAAACTGGACATTACTTGATTTATGTTATTGCCTTACTTAGCCACCCATACATTGCCATATTCAGTGCATCCCCACTCAGTATTCTGGAAATGAAAAAAAGAAATCTCCAAAATGAGTCCCAGATTGCATGACAAATAAAATTACGTGACACATGACAATAAAATGGTCTCACCCGATTAACAGACAATGGAATTCAGGTTTGTGTCATTTCCATTGCATCCAGTAAAAACAAGTTGTGTTTGAATGAGAATGTATACAGAAATCATGTGGTTTAGTTTTTACGCATTATATTTAGTTAATTTTAACACGGTTTTCAAGGGAGCCTCTGATCTTAGACATGCGTTTCGATTTCAAATTTTTATTTACATTGGAAATAAGCAATATTGATAGATAAATCCGTGACAATCATCCGTATGTTACCAGTGTGGGAAGCTGTTGAAAGTTCCCAATAATAGCTACGTTCCCAATAATGGGGTCAATAACCCACAATTGAAAACGTTTCCTCCAAAAACGGAAACGTCTTCGAAAATGGAAAAGCATGTGGTAGCACTTCCATGCTGTGATTCTATGGTATTACTGTATTCTCTAGGGCTCTTTGAGTTAAAAACAGTATCTGCCGCAAAAACTAATCAATTTACGACAATTGCATTTCCTTGGGCTTATTCAAGATTAATTGTTCGTGCCCATGTAGCTGAACTTATGGTGGGATAATACCTAGGGTTCGGGAAGCGGTGCACTGTTCTTGCTTAGTTCATGTGAAGAAAGCAGACTGTTTGAAGGTAGAACAGTGCAATCCTTGATATTTACTTGATGCCTAGCAATGTAAAGCAATGAAAAACTGCCTTATTACCACTTTTGAGCTTTAATTCAACTGATAGTTCACGGATATCAAGTCTTCTTACGCATTAGCTCAGACTGGCCATGTTCCCGGCAGCACTATCTAACGTGAAAAAATCTTCTTTGAAGATTTCTCGATGACCGTTTGGTTTCTTTTGTTGTTTTGCATGGTTTTTCTGAAAACATATATCCAAGAATCCAATTCAAGTTATGAAAGATCGTTTTGATGCAACGTTTCCTATCGGTACCTTCCGATGGAGTGAGATCGTGATGCCTGAATTAATACTTAGCGTATAGTAAGAAATTGGATATCTTAATTCAAAATAGAACTCCCTGAAATTTCATGTATACTGTGAATCGACCAGGTAGAAGAATTGCCATATCATTTTCTGGCGGCCCGGTGAGCCTTCTGAAAAATCGTCCCAAGCGTTCCCATTTTTAGCATCGTGGGTTTCCAGTTTTGGAAGGGGCGTTTCCAATGATGGGCAATTGTTCTTATTATTGGGAACGTAGATTTTCTTGGGAACTCTGAACTCAGTTCCCCACTGTTAGGTGTCAATGATACTATGATAACTATACAATGATAATGATATAAAAGCACCGAGATACAAGTGCTTGTAACATGACTCAACGTTCTCGATATTTTGCTTTCATCGACCTTAAACTTGTATGTCTCTTAGCCCATGCGTTTATGTGCTGGTTGTTCCATCACCCCTTTTGCTTAAGACGTTGCAAACCATTCTTTTTGACCGTGTTTGTTTGTCGAATCGGCTGGAAGCGTGCTGCGCGTTATAATTCGATGTCTGCTCGCCTTGTGAACTTGACTCACAGTCAGGGGAGAAGATCCCGGAGAGTTAGGAGGAGTGCTCCACCACTAGGCAGTGACCCAAAATAGGTTTTGCGCGAGGGTGTCGAGTGGAAAATTCAGCTCGGAATGTATGGCGAGTGAGTGGAAAATTCCTCTCAAAATGTATGGCGGAGTAAAAATTCAAATTTTGTACTCAGGTGGTAAACTCTCAGAGCCCTTGTTTGAACTGAAGGATGGATATTTCCTTTAATTTTCTCAAAGTAAATATTTTTAAATCATGCCCAAACAGCTTTGTTTGACCATTCCCATGTGAGAAATTTGGGTTAAGCAGGTAAATCTTTACCAGCTGAAACCCCTGATGCAGTCTCCAATTTTTTAAGCAGTTGGTGAATTTCCACAAATAAAACTTTTGGGGGCCTCTGAGACCAACCTTTGGGGAAAGAACTCTGGGAGCCACTAAAACTCTTGGGGGCTTCCTAGACCAACTCTTGTGCCCCTCCACTCCCACACGACCAGCTTTTAAGGGCCCTGAGACGAAATATCGGGCCCCTTAGACAAATCTGCAGAGGGGCCTCCGAGATCGGCAGGTGGTGAAAATGAAAAGGGATATTTTCATGCAATACCTAGTTCCAAAATTAATTATCTACGCATACACTGTATAGTTTTCCTGTCCGGGACAACGCCCCTCCTATACCTATACCTATAGCTATCGGAATTTTGGAGGCCACACCTGTCCTCAATCACTGCACCTGCATACGCCTATGCTAGGGCCCAGTAGAGCCTTGGTTTACACGTAACTAACCCAGACGAAACTACAAACTTTCTATCATGGCAATAACCTCTTCCAGACTTTTGCTAAAAGTTTCTTTTCTTTACCTGTCAATTCCCTGCTTCTCTTCACATATATACTCACCTTCATATGAGTATGCTGCTTTCTATCAATATTAATCGAAGCTGCTGCAGCTCCTTTCTGTTGTTTCTTCCTTTCGTCTACAATCAGCCAGGCACGGCGGGTTGCGACAGCGTCGAAGCAACTACTAATTTAAATTTCTGATAGCAATCCACTTGCCGGTCGCATAAGCAACATAATTTGCATTTCAAAACTTGCTCTAAATTTATTTTCTAAATCCTTATAGACTAGAAAATTATACAACTAAAAGCACACCAAGAGGAAGACTAACAATGTTTTGTCAATAACGAATACGCAACCAGCCTTTCAAAAAGCCTAAAGATGCCGCTTTTATTTACTAGATGTAAAGACGGCGTTTTGGTAAGTCCACGCCGTAGACCAGCCATACAAAACAGTGCCGATGTTTGAAGGGTAACTGGATGTATTCTTGTTGCCCAAAAATCATTTAATGAAAATGTAGAGTTTCAATGTATTAAATTACCGGACACTTTTAGTTCAACTTAAATATCAGCGTATTTATGCCTAGGGTGTCGTAGGGTGTCGTGAGTGGATTTGGGTGTCACACGGCGTGGACGCAGCAATGAAGGGCTAATATCGATAAAAATTATTTTCTACGCAATAAATGGTTAATTTTCTACGATACATTGTCAAAAATATGCTGCTTACCATACAAATTTCAAGATAATTGCTTTTAACAGCAAGATGACCAAAAATGATTTTTCACTATTCTCGGTACCAGAAATACAAAAACAACTTTTCAAGGACGTAAGCCTAGAAATCATATGCACAGATAAACTGCTTTCCAGAAATGTATCTTTCAAAGCGGTCAGCTCATTTTTTGGCAACACAAGGCTGGGTGTCTAATTTTCCACTCACCAATTTTGCGAGTGGTGGAATTTAGTGGCGGCGTTCACCGATTGGAACTTTCTCCGGTGGGGCAGGGGGGGCACTGTGCGTCTTGCCCGCGCCGAATTTCGATTCTGTTGTTCCACTGAAATCGGTGGAGTTAAGGATGCCAGGTATAATTGATCAGAAAAATAGAAATCGTCAGATTTTCTTTCAGAAAGCGAAAGAAGCCCATAAGAGCCGAGTTAATTTGGCGATCTTCTAGTCGATTCCGCTGCTCTCTTTTTCCAGTGGACGTTGGTAGAGGAAGCAATGGAACTGGGCTTTGTAGTAAGTATTGTTGAGTAAAATTCAATAGTAGTAAAATATTGTTCAATAGTTATTCAATAGTAGTAGTAAATATTGTTGGAAGTGAGTGGAAAATTCAGCAAAAATATAAAAGTGAGTGGAAAATTCTGATTGACTGGGTGTCGTTCTGCACCCGCACCCCAGTTTTGGGACACTGCCACTAGGATTTGGATTTCGGTTCCCCGTGTTTTCATTTTCCTCTTATCATCATGAGCCGAAGTGAAGGTGTGGCTCAGCGTTACCGCGCCCCCCCCCCCCCGATGCTAAGCCGAGTGTCCCAGGTGGAGACCCGGCACGTCTCCTGAGTCAGCCGTGATCTGGTCCATGCAATCCCTACTAAATGCATGTAAGTTGGTGACACCTTAGCATTTTGTGCGTTGATAAACCCCAGACATTGCAGCATGAGCCAATGGCAGGCTCGGAGAGAAGCATTATTTATTTGAAATTAATAGGTATTATGTGAGCTGAGCTGCAAGATATTGAAGGCCTTGTAGCATGCCTTTATTCCACTCGGACCATGCATTAGGACTAACTAGCTAAAGAGATCGGCTTCAGCATACACCTCCCCCTCCCAGAGGGTGAGGCGATAGAGACTGGTCCAAAATGTAGGACAGAGGTCAGAAAAAGTCCGAACGTGTCAACATAGTTGGGGAAGATCTTCAGCTGCCGGGGAGTCTGTACATTTTCATTCTTCCTCTACTGCAGTATTTCTTGTCTTTTGACGTGTGAACATTATGTCTTAGGCACTTTTGAGCTGTTGATTTTCCCACTTTGGGGAATATTTCATCATTGGACATTTAGATAGTTATTCATTGGGACGTTCTGGCTATGGGTCTTTGTTCTGTAGGTCGAATTTAAATGTGAACTATTTGAACAGTTGACTACCTATTTGAGCATCGCGTGAATTCACATCACTGTAGTCCTGCTTCATTATTTTTACTGGCACTACACTGAGAGAAAAATTGAGTTCTTCTGGCTAAACTGAGTCGGTGCTGAAAGTGAGTCTGGATTCTGGTGACAAACTCGGTTGGAATCAGGCAGAATCAGGCTCATTGTATTCCCTTCGCAGACTCAATGTAATCTCTTGGACTGGATTGAGTCTAGCACGTAGTGTTTTCTGAAGCTCATAGAATGATCACCGTAAGCTCGGGAATCAAATGTCTGATGCCTGGTTTCAAATGAGTCTTCGCTCGGTATAGAAAAACTCCACGGCATCAATGTATTCCATCAACAAAATCGTCATGGAATCATTATATTCCAGCTCTCCACGAGACATGGTTTAGAAAAACATGCCCCTCCACTCAACACGACAACTGAATTCGATGCAAGCCTCAAACGAAACCGCCTCTTTTGATTCTGCATTTGGCATAAAATTAGTCTAGTAGCAAAACTGATGCTGGTATAATTGTAGTCTGTGTGGCATACTTTGAGTCGTGCCTAGAGTTTCATTGGGTTCACTAGATGTTCCTCGTTAGTCTTCGTGTTTTTTCTTAAATTGAAACTTTCTGTAAAGATGTTACTTATCGTGCTGTTGTGGCCTTGCTATTACATTGACTTTGTCTGATGATAATGAGGGTAATCCAATTTGTTTGCCGCAGTCCACTCCAGCCTCGAGAAAAGATAACATAATCGTAACTTTGTATTAGGACACAAACATTAAACAGCAATCACGTTCACCATTTTTCGGACACACATGAAATGCCTTTAATGAACAGTCCTCTTCCATATCGCCCAGGAGCGGTCCAGGCTTACACTTCAAGCACATGCCGCTGTCGTCAGAAATAGCAGCCCTCGTTTACTTTGGATATATAGATATGATTGTAGACATGTTTGCTTCAAAGTATCACGTCATGGCTGAAAAAATATCATTCTGTGCACGATATTGTACAAAATGAGACTTACCTCTGTCCAGCAATGGACGTGCGTTCAGAGGCTCCTGTGAAAATCCTTCCAATCTTTTTAAGCGCTCCTAATCTGTGCTCAAAGTGAGCTTAAAACGATCTTTAGAACATGTGGGTGACTGTATCCAACAGTAACAGATGCTTCTCACTACTTCATCAACTTTGCATAGCAAGGGCTGTTCTGCGCGGCCAAACTTGGGGCTTCAGTCCATGTTGCCGTCATCTAGCTGACACACATGGACTCCTGGTTTTGGCCACCAGTACAATGAATGACTGAACCTTCGCAGCCCCAGTATGCCTCTTCACTCTCGCTAGCTCTCAGCGGAGTCTGTCGGTCATCAGACTCAGCTTAAGCTTCTCCTCTTGATCCGTTATCACCGCTAGGTCTGTCGATGTGGCTTCTCCCGTAAACCATGCCAAATGCAGCGTGGCTTCTTCAGGCCCCTCAGCGCAAAACCTGAGTTGGATCGATGTAGAAGCACGTGTCAACGTAAAGTGAAAAGGGTCAGCTATTCCGCTCAAATTTTGCTCGGATCACGACGCCAAAGCTTTGTGGCCAGCTCTGCGTGCAATGGCAGGAACACTGAAGATGGCGTGAGACGGCGAGTAAGTTTTTTCAACCGCGGGTCGAGCACGCGCACGCAATCTCCGGATACGCTTTGACGTGGGATCAAAATACACTGGGGTTTCGAATGATTCTGCAGCTAAAGCTCCCATATTCCTGGTTATTTCTGGTGACAGAATATATTAATTCCAAGTATAAAATGAAACTTTGATGAGGACATTAATAGCTCTTTCAATTTCGTGGCTAGAATAGGTCGAGCACCTATGGTAAAATGATGCTTTGTGGTGTAAAAAAGATCCCACTTGTAATACCATAATGGTATCATATTAAGCTTCTTCCCACCATGTTTAGAAGCCGAGAATCATTTTAAGCTGTCAATGCCTACAAAAACACTTCCTGTGCTGGAATTATGCTGGGAAGAGGATCTAATGAGAGCAAGCATGCTCAAATGTTCCTTTAATAAGGTTTCATGGCATCATTTTATGCTCGAGCAGACCGTGATTCCGGATTAGATAGAGCAAATAGGAATAAAAATTTCTCTCAGTGTAGCACTAGCAAAAACCTGCTTTCAGGCATTCTAAGCGAATCAGGAGGCAAGACGCGTTGCAAATTGTTATAGAGCACAATGCAAAAAAGTGCGCTGGACTCGTCTACATAGTTGTTAAGGCTGTGGATTTGAACCTTTCAACCTCGCCGCGATGAAGAAGATGTATATTACAGAAGCAAGGCAAGGCCCTAAAAGATGGGAGCAGGGTAAAAGAGTAAGGAAACTGGGACTGGTTGGGCAACATACCTACCGATTTATACTTGTGCACTTTGGAAACTTAGAAGTGTGTGGGGAGACAGTCTACATATTGCTGACAGGGAACTTCCTCCACTAGGAACAAGAGCTTGGCGGTTCTGGTCAGTTGTTACCTTTCCCACATGCTGGTTTCATATAATTCCAGTTTTTCCAGTTGGGCTGAGGTCGGGAACCTTTAAAAAGGGGGTCTGGAGTGGACTATTTCAAATGGGTATTGAATGGCCAATGCTCAAAATGGCGACAGGGGGAGCATGATAAAATAATTTATTAGACATTTTGTAACATCCCAATAAAGTAAGCATGCATTACTCAAGGTACTTACCTACCTTCCTGAAAGCAAGACTCAAGTTTGCATTGATAGCTTAAATGTTTCAATGGACACAGTTTTAATTTTTACAGTCAGCATCTCATGCTGTGTGTAGGACGTACCTGTATAGTTAAATTTTCCTTGGTCTTTCACTCACCATATATCATCAAGCTGAAACCTGGTAAACTTTTAAACCGACCAGTTTAGTTGTATAATTTGGAAAAATAACTTAACTTTGCAATTGAACAAAATTTTTCAAGACATTAATGATTGACTCTTACTTTTGGCCCTATTTCATAAAAGGCGTAACTAACGCTTATAGCGTAGAAGTACTATAATGCAGCGTAGAAAGTAAATAATACACCACAGCCTTGTTTCACAAAAATGCAGCGTAAAATACAACTACTTGCAAAGTTACGCTGCTCTAAACTACGCTGTACTGGAATGCAGCGTAGAATATTCCCAATCTTGTTTCACATGGCACACAACATGTATTTACGTTGAATATGTAAAACACTCCTGAAAAAGCTACACAAGAAGAAGCAGCGTAAAATTTTTCAGCCAATGATAAATTTTTTCCTATATCATCATTTAACCAGCTTGGCTGGCTCACTGCTGAGCAGCTTACCCACTACCATACTGTAACCGCTGTGAACAGAGTTATAACAACGGGACTGCCGGCATACATCCGGCAGCCAATTGGACCGCGAGTGAGTGAAGTGCACAACCATAACACGCGGAGCGCTAATACCCTGACTCTCCCGCCGATACGGTCAGAGGCTGGCCGCCGACGTTTGTGCTACAGGGGCGTATCGATGATTAACAATATGGGGTTACAGCCCGGAGTACCTGACTTGAGACACCAGCTGAGAGCGGCGCTAATCAGACGCAGAGAAGGCCGTTCGATTGAGTAGTTGTGTGATGCATGTTGTTGTCAGTTTTTAGATGTGATTTTAGACCAGGTATTAGTGTGTTTTGACTGTGATCCTTTTTGCTCATTTTACTCTTAACTATTTGACGTGAACGAGTGAAAAGCCCTCTTTTGTGGGCCTTGTTCAAATAAATCTGAATCTGAATGAAGCAAAACATGAAAAAATATATAATCTCTTCTGAAATCCTGAATCTCAGGCAAAACTAGTATAGTGAAGGACAAAAAAGTCATGAATGTAAAATAAGCTTATATAAAAAGGTATGTAAGCTCTTCATTGCGCAAGTTTGAAGTGCAAGTTACTCATGCCAAATTGAGCTGTATATATATATATATATATATATATATATATATATAGTTCTATGGCCATTTTGTATGCCAAAAATGATTATACCTATTGATGCAAATACACAGGAAAGCTGACATTGATTTTTGCTTTGACTTTCTGCCGTTACTGTTATTCTAAAGTCTAGGGAGTACAGAACCCTAGATAGGCTGACACTGACACGGTGTTATATGGAGTCTATGGAGGGTAAAATTCAATTTAAGGTGCCTGTCACCAACAAAATCCAAGTATCTCTACTGAGGCCTCTGGCAAAAATGATGATATAGGTACCTAGGTACTGGCATCTAGTTATTCTTCAAAGATGTTGACTCTATTCCTTTCCCAGTTTCACCAAATTATAAGGTTCACAAACCTTTCACAGTTCACTCACGATTAGTAAACACACTTCAACTTGATTTTCAATGAAATGCACTTGCACAACACAATAACCTTTTAGGGCCTTGACAGTAACTGCCTAACCGGTCACAGCAAGCAAACAACTGCAAAAACGGGGTACTACCAAAAACAAATGCGTCGTATATTTATTGCGTCTGCTGTTTGCGCGTCTTCTTCCGCAGTATTTTTAAAAGTTAATGGGAAACTTAACCCGCGCCCCGGGTCGGCGCCACCTTGCCCACCGGGGCATCGAGGCCCCCTCTAACTCCGAAAATATGGGCGTTGGCGCAATCTGCAAGTGCATGAAGCTGCGTGAATTGTGTTACTTCGCATGTTTTAGTGCTCAGGTCATGGTTTGACCTAGAGGTAATTGGGTCAGATCGGCTATTTTCTCAAATATGCAATGATTGGCAACTGGGCATACTCTTTGTCATTAGAGCTATTGAGGCCTGGTAAGTACATTTGATAGAAATTGCAGTCTTTTCCGTATGTGGACGTAAGACCTCCCGCCGTGGTTTGACCTCCAGGGTTCGTGACCTAATATGACCTGAGGTCCGAAGGTGAAGTGCCTGCCGTTATAATGAAGCGTGCAGCAACCGTGGTGTTTGTTTGTGTGCTTAATTAGGTCAAAGTTATTGTCAAATACTGTTTTGCCTCGGTGACGGATGCCTTGGAAAGTCAGGGCAATATGACCCCTGGGATCGTGGGGTGTCAAAACGTTGTTCTGGCGTCTGGTTTTGATTTTTGTGGCTTTATATCTGAACACTTTCCCATGTTTTCAATGGGGGGTGCTGTGCCTGCCTGGCAATCAATCCCGGTCTTGCCCTGGGGTTGTTGGTTATGTTTGAGGCGCGTGGTGGGTGCCTTGGTTGCCGTCTGGTGCCTGCCTTGGGTGCCGGGGTAAATTTCGGGATGATGGGAATGATGCGGGGGTGGCCTGACCGCGGTGCTGGCCTGTCGTTTTCGAAAACCGGGCTGCGGGTTAATAATCGAATAGGAGCAAATAAGTACAATAATTTTCTTTTCTCTAATTTATTTAAAAATAGATATGCCCTTATAGATATGAAAAATAGGTATACTTTTTTAATGTTAATAAAACCGTTATATGTTATATTTGAAAGGGGTAATTCCAATCTGGAATTGGGCGTAATTCACGCTGCATTTCATACCTACGCCGCTTTCGCGTCAATGTCACCGCTCTTTGTGAAACGTGATTCTGAGTACGGCGTAACTTTGCAGGTGAATGTGGTGTAAAACACGCCGCATTTCTACAAATTTTATGAAATGGGGCCCTTGTCGGAACGACACATTTTATCTGCCTATAATTTTTAAAGTTATTCGGGGATTTGAAATGTTTTGTGGTGTTTGAATTTATTTTAGACTGCCTTTGACATCCTTGGATCAAAATTAAAATTTCGAAAAATATGGTCCAATTTTTTTTAATTTTAGATTTGTTATCAAATTTTGATTTCAAGCACAGATTCTGAATGAGGATGTCAGGAAACATATAAACCCAAACTTAGAAAGGAACTGAGCATAAACTGTGAGAGGTATGGGGTTATACATGAAGGCCTTTACGAGTGTGTCAAACGCTTCTATGCCCATAACTTTTGAAATTTCCAATATTTCAAATTTCTTTTTTAATCAGTGTCCCATTCTTCTTATATGGAAAAATATATATTTAACCCCAATAATTTAAAAGTATTATAACATTTTGGATTATTTTACACTTCAAAATTTTTTGCATGACCTGAAGACCATCCAAACTAATTATGAATAATATTCCTTAATACATGCTATATTTTTATCATCTGGATGTGACAAATAAACGCCATATGCTCAGGCTGTTGCTCCACAAGCTATAATTGCCTCTGGGCAACATTCCTCTCATCTCGGGGCATCAACTGGTCTGCGTTGGGGAACCAAATTACTTTTTCTGACCTCTGATATAGGACTCCGTTGCCTTTCTAACCGGCGCTGATGGTCCTAAATAAGTCGATCTGATCCCCAAAATCCCTCCAAACAGGCTGAGTGTTAGTGACGCCGTATAACTTTGACAGTTGGTGTGTCATTAAACCCTAACAATTCATGGGTCGATCATGGTCTTGATTTATGCAGTCTGACACAATTTATTTTATATCATACTGCTGCACGGAGTAGGCAGTTGCAATCTGAACACCAATTTACAACCAGGGTTGAGCTCGTAAAAAAGAAAAATTGCACGTATCTCGTGTAATTGGTGGCAAATCGGAACATTTTTTGCTGCCAGAATTCATTTCTTAATCTCTTTCTAACTAAACCGGTTGAATTCTATCTAAAATAAATTACCCTTCCCAATATAATATGGCCCTGACGAACTTTGATGCCCCAAATCGAGAAGATGCACCCCCTGTGTCAAAATGCATGACATCGCCGAGTAGTACCTTCTTTATCAAACTACCATGTACTTCGCAAAAAAATCATTGTGACAATATCAGATTTACATCTACCGATTCGGATTGATAGAAGGGGTACTTATGTTTAACCTGATAAAATGAAATATCTACGGATAGCGACGTTACCACCTTTTCATTTTGCCTGGGGACGGGGCCGCAGACTGGTTCCGACTGGACCACGGACAGACCGACAGCCCAGACTGGCTCTGACCGCAAAAGGGAGTGGAAGGCGACGCTCGACTATGTTTGCTGACTTTGACGGCACTGCAGATGCAAACCGCCAACACAGAACTGGAGACATTTACGCAGGTTTTCGCTGGTAGCTAATGGGGAAACAGCTAATAATGCTAAGTCCAGTCCAAACATGCATACGAACGAGCCCTCATTGGTCACCAGCTGGAGAGGAGACCCATCCCTCCGTCCGCTCACCCCCTTCCCTGCCACTTTCGATGCCTATGCATATAGTGTAAAACCTGCAAGGGCCACTGTTCTTTAAGATGTTCAGCATCGGCTATTTCGCACTCATTCTCAATCCAGTCTGTCCAGGTGAACACTTTATGCAGTTATTTGTGAAGGTGAGCAGGTCAGCTACGACTCTGGGCGAAAACAAAAGGCTAGAAATCTGAACAGGGGTCAGGAGTATAAGAGGATTTGATTATTTGGCCGGGGAAGCCTGCAAAGTTTTAACTGCCAAACTTGTTTTTATGGCTTCATTCTCAATCGCAGTTCTTTTCACGGAATAGATTGTCGAGAAAACACAGAGTTGGTGTGGGGAGTATGCAAAATAAGGTAATATCTGTGCGATATTGCTCCAAGAGTTGATTTGCAGCGTTGTTTGTTCTGTCTAATTCCAAGGAAAGCCCTGAAGGCACCATCCCCCACACAAATACTTTCGGAATGTTTCCCGCTTTGTACAATTCCCGTTTTTCTGGAATGTCCATTCCATTGTACTGGAATGGAAAAAATGGTGTGATCACCCACGGATATTAAAGACCACAGGCGTAGGAACAGCAGGGTAGGGCGCCATGCCCCCCCTCCAATGTTCCAGAACTTAGCCATTGACAGTATGGTGTTGACTAGAAAGAAACAGCTTCAAAATATCCCCTTGGCCCACCCCCTGCGCCCCTCCTGATACTTAGACGCTCTAACAGTCTGTGAATAAAACATGATGATGACCATCAATCCAGAAATCTAATTTTTCAAAACTGCACATTTGGACGTTTTCTTCTGCCTCCGGCTCTTAAATTGTGTATGTATTTTCACCGAGACAATAGCCATATAACAAACAAATCTAATTCTGTAATTATAAATTCTGTTTACCTTGTACCAGCGAGTACTTAAAGCTTTTGTGAGAAAAAGGTGGCACTGAAGCACGTGTTGTGTTTGATGGGGCTCACCATGCTAGTTTTCTGATTCACGTGAACTGCCGAGCAGTGTCTGACACCACGGCTCTGCGGAGCGCCTGCTCCGCTGGTGAAGAGATGAAGAAAATAGAGTGATTATTCATCAAAGTATCAATCGAAAGCCGATGCAGAAACGCAGTTGGCTGTCGGCCTCCGTTGTTCCAGCGTACAATTCTCACGTCACGCCGAACCCATGGAAGATAGTGCTTCTGATGCCACTGGAAGGTCAATGCTGGATTTAAGAGTGGGGTAGAAAGTGGGCTGCTCAAATGTGTAATTTCGAGTAAGCTGTTTTATTTTTTTCCCTTACGATGTTCTTCATCTTCAGATCTGAAACTTTACTTTACTCGCGAATGACTCCCCAGCATTTATGTAGGTATTATTGGGATTAGCAAACATCTACGATATATTTTTTCAATGGATTGACAAACCTGCTGAATTGTACTTTCCCCTTCCAGTTCATAGAAAAGTGCTTGGTCTCCACAGCGTAGATGGTTTAGCGTCTGCTTGCCATATAAAATCTTCAAATTTCATTCATATTGATCCAAAACAATTTTTTCAGCACCTCAGTTTAGCACAACATGAGCCCAGGTCATGTAATATTTGATCAACGCTACTTCGCCTCGTTGTGATGATATTTTAAACCATATTTGAGCATCCATGACCGAAAGCCTTGATTTTTTCTATATAACTGTTTTCCGAAATTCAACATTTGGCAGAAATGAGTGACTTCAGAATTGAGCCATGATTACCTTATTTCCTGTTCGACGGCTAACGACGTACCTGAGCCGCCGTAGAATGAGTGTGAGAGAAGGGAAAGGAGTATAAGCCGTCCTCCGCTCAGGACAGGTTTATCTATTTGCTTCTTCAAGTTTTGCTACGACACAAATTTGAAAATCTAGCCTATTTTTACATGAATCTCAAATCAATAGACCAAATCTACTTTCACTAGTGTCACTCAATACAATGTTCAAGAATAGGTCATTTCACCTGGTCTGATGACCTTACCTAAACTTACCCAAACCTCGAGTTTCGGGGAAAATAGCGCAAAAGATCAGAGGGTGTGACAAATACGGTGTAGCTTTGTGCCGTTGCTTTTTTGGCCGCCTTGGAAAACATCGATAATAATCAGGTACACCCGCTGGGGCGAAGCTCAAATGATAATATTCATTCAAAAATTCCTGGAAAAATGTCTGGTCCTTCTTGGCAGAAGTGAATGTTGCTACCGAATATTTTATCTTCTGCCGGTATTTCTGCCATCTTGGCTACCTGAAACTAAACAAAAAACAAGTTTATCATTATTCTTTTACAATACATGTTATGAGAAAAGGCTGATTGCTTGTTCATTACGTAAAATTAACTACTGTCTTGTAGGATATGCGAATGAAACCTCACAACAAGAGCATTCATTCAATCTGGCTTTGTTTTATTCTGGTAGAGAAGAGCATTTCTATCAGTCTCCATCTTCTACTTTTTTTGGGTGGTGGTCCCCTTAAAGGGAATAGACCACTTTTCTGAAACTCTAAAAAGAACAGGTTCAGATAAAGAGAGGTCTGAAAATCAGGAATCAACATTTCCCCCACTTTCATAAGCTAAAAGCAGAAATATCTCCTCTTATCCAAGAATAAGTGACGTCATCAAAATTACAGTTTCAATGATCAGTGAGATCCCAAATCTTGATCATGGACTGGCTGTAAAAGCAGCATTTTGCAGCATTTCCGCATGCCAAAATTTTTGTGCAGTGCAAGAAGTAGGTACTGGTGCAAAAACTGAACGTCAGATGTCGTTGCCGTAGCCGTGTTTATTGAGTGGTCGAACAATAATGCACATGCTGGATGTTAATAAACCATTTCAGAGTTGCATTTTGGAAAAAATAATTGATACTGGTTTTGGGAAGTACGGGGGAGGAAGGATGTGATGTGTGTAGAGGCCATTAAGCGCAGTTTAGCCATGTTTAGCCCAACTGTGCATTGTACTGGACGTTAACTCGCCCGAGGTTGTCGGCCCACAGGCAATTGCATGCTGGTTTACTCGCTAGCATGGCATTTTCAGCGGGTGGGTGGAGCTCAGAGCTCACAACAATCAAATTACTGCTACCATATGGAAGGTATTCCTTCAGGGTTTGAAATAAGCCAATAGGCCCCTTTACTTTGAACTTAAAAGCCGGCGGAAATGTTGTATCGAGAACTTTGGGTGAAATCAAATATGCTAATAGTGGTTTCTCAACACGCTCTACAAAACTGCTATCTCAGTTCAAAACCCATTATAAAAGTGGGACACTACTTTTAATAGGCTGTCGATAGCGGTAACGCTTGAATTGATTTGAGTTCACTACTCCACTACGTTTTGGCATTCGCTGCTGCTACGTTTACAATTCGCTGCTGCTACGTTTACAATTCGCTGCTGCTGCTCCGCTACCATTTTGGAGGTCTGCATGTAGCGGAGCAGCGGAGCAGCAGACTGGAGCAACGGAGCGCCAGACTCTGCTTCCTTGTCTGGTTTACTGCACTAGTGTGTCCACGTAGTAGCTGAATGCATTGAATTTACTACCCTTGGTACTGGAAGTCTGAGTTTGCATACATCTAAAGGAAGTAGATTTGTTTCTATGCAATCTTATTATATAATCGATATTAGCTGTTATCTTGGCACACAAATACCTGCTGTTTATATGGTTTCCATTTGGAGCTGTCTCACCAGCGGGGCCCGACAACTCGTCGCGGCGTAGGGGTCGCGCGCAGATGGTGTCTTCCGAGCCTCCCCAATAGTCATAACTCCCGCCGCGCCGCCACACCGGGCTAGCAGACGGAGCCAACGCCTGCAGCCAAGCGCAAACTGGTGCACACAGACACCGGCTCATAGAGTAGTCGGCCAGGACCCTCCACACAGCCCAATGACTTGGGATATCTCATTGCACGTCGATCCTTATGGTAATTGCATGTCTTGTGGGCTTTTGGGTTTGTGGGAATTATTTGGACGTTAATTGGGCAGGCGCTTATCATACTTCGCACAGGACCAAATCGTGTCTTTCAATGGATTTTATCAATACATCAACGGGAGCAAATTGCTATAAGTTGGGCCTTGATTTCGTATATAAAGGTTCTGTTTTTAGATAGTTCAATAACCACAGTGCAACCTGACCCAACCGTTCTTCCACGCTGTTGTGAAGTCATGTTCTTTTAGCAAGATGTGTTAAGAAGAGCATGTCTGACGCCAATCTGAAGAACCAGAAACTAATGGCCAACAAAATTTTATAAGGCTTAGTTCAAAAATAAATGTCGATCACTCACTAAATAAAAGGAATCATCTACACGTTTCCGGTTACTGAGATGCAGGGCCTAGCAACCTAAAGCTTTTTTCTTGCAGGATTACATCAATGACAATAGATAATAATTCCTTTCGGACAGCGATAGGATTAATGCCTAAGCGTAGTATAACAAGGTCATCAAACAGTCAAATATAGAAAGTCTACTAAAGTCTCTAAAGTCTAGTCAAAGTATAGAATGTATACAAAGTCATCGGCCAGGAAGGCTCAAATCAGTCGGTCCAAGTTAGGATGTTTCGGATATCTATATCGTCATTCACTTATTTACTGTCTTTGAATTTTATGGGAGGCAAAGTTGGCCCCTAGTCGGAGCTAAAGCAAAGATAACAGAAAAACTCACAATAGTTAAAAAACACTGTAAATCTTCAATTTGAAAACTGGAGCAAGTACAAAATAGGCCAAAAAACACCCAGAGATCAGCAATTCAAACGATGGTTCATAAATAACAAGAGACTAGAACAATGACTGTAGCCTGCAAAAATTTGTAGTTTGTTTGTTTGTTGTGTTTGTGCTTGTTGTGTCATGTGTTTGTTTTTATGTGTTTGTGTTATGTTTTTATGCTACGTTAAGTTTGTTATGAGAGTGTGGTGAGTTCTTAGCTCTAAGAATTCATCATACTCTCACAAAAGTGGACGTCTCTACGTGATGACAAGTACACTGTGTTTTGACAACAGGAGACTGCCTGATGGTGTCATCGTGCCTAAGCCCCAAGCCAAATGCCACCGCATGAAAAAAAACTGTCGGCGGGTGTGTATCGACACAAGCTGTACTGGACCGCCTTTCGTGACATGCGCCTCGTGCGAGTGTGTGACTCGAATACATGTCAACCAATCACAAACGCACCCACATTGACTGGAGCCCGACAAAATAGTCATCGCTTGACTGAGTTCACTCTCCCTAATGAAAGGTGCTGGAAGGTTATGGTCACCATGCAAGTGTGACGGATGCGATGAATTTAGTTGAAAGGTTCTGGATGGTATGTCTGAGCCCATATTCTGGTAGCGTTAATGTTGTAGATAACAAGTCATATCGATAAGTCGAGAATCTACAATTAGCCAGGCTCTGCAATTTTGAACACAGCAGACATGTCGAAGTTGGCCAGGGTCTGTGAATGGCAGAGTGCATCCGACTACAGTGAAATCCTAAATTGGTTCGTAATTTTACGCAGTTTGAATGCGTGGTATAATATATAAAATGTAGAAAAAGTTCCTTGCGCTCCTCGACAGGATCAAATTGCACATAATGTCTATCAAACGGAGGTGAAGTAGTCCGAGATGTGTTAAGATAATGTAAAACAATACTGACGGGCTCGTATAGCCTCTGCGCTGCAGTGCCCTAAAACTCTAATCATCATCATCAATCCGGGATGCACGTTGAATGCAACCGCACAGCGGATACACGCTATGCATATATCATGTTTGCGATAGGTACCAACAGTCCAAAACTTGTCTGTGTTGTTTTTAGCTATGGTGGATGTCACTTCCGTTAGTAAAACTCACGGAATACAGATAGAGGTAACTCTATTCCATGGTAAAACCCATTGCAGCGTGTACAACGCGACAGCTGTTCACAATTCGTCAAACTGTACGCATCGCCTTTTGGACCGCCTCGAACGTTTCCAGTTTCGAAGGCTCCATTCAATGGTGTTCTTCACTTCGCCACGGTTGATGCTCGGCAGAGGGCGGGGAGCCTGCTGCGAGGGGGTCTCCGGCGCGTGGCGCCCAGATAGATGAAGTCTGCAGCCAACGCCACAGAGATTGGCTGCTTGAGGCAGTGAATGGGATCGGTATGGATGGTGAGCACGCGACTGATTGAATGCCTGGCGAGGAGCGAAAACATTGTTTTTTGATACCGGCTACTGCTTTGACCTCGACACGAGGTCTTGAGATTTCTTTCAATGGTTTGTTGTAGAGCTGTTGAACAAACAGGTTGGCATGCGTGATTTTCCATGCTCTTGTCTGATTAAAAATGACCCATTTACAAGCTTTTAATGAGTAAACTGTTTTGCAAAGACACGTTAAAAATTATTACCTCTTCAATTGCTTAATTATTACAATTATTAACAATCACAATTATTAACCAGTCTAACGATTATTTACTGCTAAAACCAACAATCAGATTGCTCTTGTCCTAATAATTTGTAATCGTGCAGCACACAGGCCTGAGGGGTGGCATTATCAGGATGGGCCTCCATCCGACGAATAGTTCTGACGATCTTTACAGTGACGTAAGTAACCCTTACGATGTCTTGTCAGCAAGATCAATATTCCTTCGGTGACGCTGTATAATGAGACAATATGTATGCTTATTTCTTATATTTCTATCTATAGCCTGACGAGTTTTATTTAAACCAAATATCAAGTTTTTCTTACGTTTATGATTAAGGCTTAGCACTAAACCCGGTGAGGGTGTTTACACACCACCTCGGGGTTTCCCAACGGCCCTAGAGGACGACGGTGCGAAATGCCACCGTACTTGACACATTATATCCTTAAAATTGCGCATCTTCTCAGACAATTGTAAGTTTGGGTAATCCCAGATTAGGTCACCAGGCCAATTTAAGTAACCTTGACTCTAAAAATGTTTCTAGTTTGCCCCTGTGGAAAACAAACAGTTTCAATTTTTTGATATAAGATCTATATCACAAAATAGACCCTACAACTACGCAAGCTGTGGCAATTATATTTTGATATCAATGACCTAGGGTCAGGTACGGATCATGACCTTTTTGTTATAAATGCGTGGGGGACACGGAAATTAACAAAATGGGCTCTATTTTTGTAGAGACGACTAATAATATATTTCATTCTCAAAATTTTATCAGCTTATAGGCCACTCTCCATGGTCATGTTGCAGGTCTGGGTCTGTGACTTCTCAGAGGTCGCCTGAGACTGCTTGAGCAGGTTTTAAGATGTGGGCAAATTACTTCGCAGAAAACGGTAATAGAGAGTTTCATTTTGAGACAATTATCTTTGTTTTCCAATGAAAGTCTAATAATAGTGGCATAGACCCAACCTTAATAATTGATTGTGTTTAGCGACGCACCAACGGCCAGAGTCACTGGCGCCACCAACTCTCACCCTGTTGGGAGGGATTTGGGCGATCAGATTAACTTATTCAGAGGGTCCGTCGTGCTTCGAACCCGGGACCGGTGGTTTAGAAGACAGGGATATTATCCACTAAACCACCCATCTCCTTGACCCAACCTTAGGCCACGCCATTCTTACATTTTGGCCGAGTATGGTTACGTCATAAATCCTCAGATTTGCCATTACAGTAAGAATCGAATGACGCCTATAAATTGACGCTAACTTGAGAGACGGCTGAGGTGCAGTGACAAACTCTTAACGAGACTGAGTAGCTGGCCTCTTCCAGCAACTCTAGTGCCGTCGCAGCCCCACTTGCTCCAGCCACCAAGAGCGCAACGGCACGACTCACCCGGTCCATGGAACCTGGGCCCATCGACTTCTACAGCAGCGTGCTTCGACGCTTAAACGCGTCGAACTTGTGAACTTGTGGGCTTGTGAAGCGACGCCTCGGCGCGCGGCAACAAACTCATCAGCATACAGCTAGCCGCCGCGATAGACCGGACAAAGATGTCCAGCCGCGGTGCTGTCTACGTCCTACCTGCTGCGGTTTGAAGCCTGGGACACAAACCTGAAGAACTGGTCATCAACCGTATGTCATTTTGTAAGTCTTGGATACAGTTTCGGAAGGCTAAGGCCGCCGAGATCAAGGCTGCATTTGCACCGACCGTCCTTCTCATAGTCCACTGGGATGAGGAAATTGTTACATGCATCAATGGAGCCCTCGACCGACTTCAGTCCTCATCTCCAGTGACAGAGTGTCAAGCTCCTGGCCGTAACGAAGCTTCCTAACTATCCTGGAAAGGCTCCCGCTGATGTTGTACTTGCGGCGCTCGATGACGGGGAGGTAAACGACGGAGTTAGGGCGCTCAGTTTCGACACCTCTGCCTCTAACACCGGCTTCGGGCCAGGGCCTGCCGAGCATCGAGCAACGGCTGGGCCAGGACGTGCTCCATCTGGCCTGCCGCCACCACGTCTACGAACTTGTCCTGGAGCAGGCGTTCGCCGCCTGTCTGGGCCCGTCCGGTGGCCCGGTCGTTACTTTTTCAGCGCTTCCATACATATTGGGCATCGTTAGATAGTACGGCGCCGGAGCTCGTCGACGACTGCGATATGCCGCCACACCTGCACGACTGCCGCAACGACCTCCTTGCGCAGTTCGACCTCAACCTCGAGAACCAGCACCCACGTGATGACTACTGCGATCTTCTAGAGCTAGCCACGGTCGTCTGGGAGGCATCCCGAAGCGAGGTGTGAGGATCGCCCGCCTCGGTGCCCTGCACCGGCGCGCTGGATGGCCAAGACGATTTATTCAGTGACTTCCGCACACCGTTGCGGCTCACTGCGTCCGAGAAGAGCCGTGACGTTTCTTGTCTCAGCGTAGGTCACGGCCTGATTCGAGGCACCGCATCCGCATCTGCCGCGGCTCAGGACCTCGGCTTCCAACAGTCTCTCCTCAAGTACCAGGACAAGCCGGTGTCCAAGGCGACAGCCACTGTCTTCGGCCGTCACCTTTGGTATCTGAGCGAGCAGCTTGTCACACTCGCCTTCTTCGACGAGGATGTGACACTCGAGACACCAAGAGCCACCAAGATCGAGATGGTCAGAGTTCCCCTCGCCGAGGCCAAGTCGAGCTCACCGCGGTGTGGGTCTCCAGAAGACGGTGACAAACTTTGTCACGACTGGCTCCACCAATTTCTTCACTCTTCTCAGCCTGGACATGAGCTTCCTCGACAAGGATCCAGCCTGTTGAAAGAGGAACCCTCCTACAACGCCGCCTCTCGCCGGGTCAAATCACTCCGTGTCGTCAACGACTTCGCGAGCGGGGCGTCGCCCTGATGCAGGAGATCAACATGCCCTCATCAGGACAGGGTCGAAGCAGTTCCTGCTACGGTTGTCGAGAGCATTGGCGCAGATTTCGAACGCCTGCAGTCCGCTGTGAAGGGAAACTAGGCGAAAATGAGTGAACTCTTGTGTGAGCTGGACACATATGAGACCCCTGACGCTCTTCGATTGGCTGAGGGAATGACGCTCTTCGGAAATAGGGGTGTACCTGGAACCAGAGTGCTGAATATATGTTACTTCTGTCGAGTGTGATGCTGTTCTTTAGTACAAATGACAAATCTAGAATGAGAAACATTGAAAACAAAATACGAAAATAATTTTCCTCCAAAATATAGACTTTGACCTCGCTATAGACGCGACCTCGAAATATATACAAATTCCTCCAAATGCACACTTAACTTTGCCGTTGAAAGAACATATGGCTGCCCGTTCCAGAAGAAATTCTCAAATAGCAATTTACCACCGAAAGTGCCACCCTAATGGTTACTTTAGTGATAGTTTTAGTGTACATTATTGGAAATATATCAATTGTGACGTAATAAATCAATTACCTTGAATGATCTCGACCATAAAATTTTAAGGAATATTGAATGGTTGATTCCTCCTTACCTTAGTCTTATTCAGTGTATTCGAGACTTTTCCGCTTAATCAAGCATTTCCCATAGGTTCCCGGGTGGCCTATTTTCCTTTAAGACATCCTTTGGCCTTGAAGATGAATTCTAGCCACTATAAATTACTTTTATACCGATTACCATAGCACCCACACACTTAAAAAAGTGCGTCTTCCTCTTGGTTTTATTTATAGTTCAGATGTAGCGCTTAAGGATCCTCGCCATTGCACGCTGACACCAGACCCCTCTCCACTGCGCGTGTTAAGCGAATGTAACATATTACCCACTGCATTTTAAGATCGCTACGTATGAAGGTTCTAGCACAGAAATTAGAGAGCCATGCGCCATATATTCAGTCCCATAGCGCAAGTTTGTCTCAAGGTGGGTCATGGACCTCCTAATTGTCCTCCTTATCCTTAAACTGCCTGGAGGCAGCGGGCACGTGTGCTTTGGGCACCAGAGGCACCTCTGTGGGTAGTATTCCACCTTTTTTAATCGTATACTTCCCAGTCCTTACTGTCTCCTTACATAGTTCCCACTATGTCATGTTCACTATGACGATACTCGAAAAAACTATCGTATTTAGTGAAAGTTCTTGCAACAAACAGAGTTATGAACAGGGACAGTATGAACAGATATGATATAATATGATGTGAACATGTATGATATAACCATAAATGTGAATAGTGTTCCTGTCAGTGACTTAGCGCTCACTGCAGCCTCCTCAAGTGGCGCGGTATGGGAGCCAACCTCTCATGTGGGTCTTTCTTGGCGGCTACATTTGGAGTTCCTGAAGAGTTAGGGAATAGAAGCCAACGAAAAACGAAGTCTTCTATGCACACAAGTGGAGCTCCTCAGTCTTCATGGCATCAGGCGAACGACTGTCCATGCCTTCCACTTGGCCCCATCTTGAGACATTTTATCCTTCTTCCTCGACACTGCAAGCTATCCTGTCGTAACTACATCCAATATGCATAAGCCTGTTTTATATTGCACTAGCATAGCGACTACAACATTTGTAAGCACCTTCAGACAAACCTATCTCCCCGGCGTGAGCCGGTCTTCTGCCCGACTTCTTTCAACCAGCGACCCTAAACGTGAAACGAATTACTAAGTGCATTGTGGATCCCGAGAGGTGGAGGGTGAATTCAATCAGTAGTTGAGCTTTCAGCAGATTGTACGCTGACTAATGGCTTGATGAACTTGATCTAAACAAATGTGGGCCGGTGATAGAATAGGAACGTGTTCGCCTATTAAGTGGGGATTGTTAATAGCCTAACTAGAGTGTATCAGGAGTGGTCAGATGTGTAGAAAGGCTCGTTATATGCAGTATTAGACATGAAGGATCCTAAAAAGTATATATCGACAGAGAGAGAGAGAGAGGCCAAGAGGAGCCCTCTGGAAGTCAAACCACTGGCAGGAGGTCATTGTGTTCCACATAGCGGTGAAGGCCCTCGAATTTTCTTATCGAATGTACTTTACTAGATGTCAATAGCTCTAATAGTTGCAATATATCTCAATAGCTCTTAAGCATTGCAAATACTAGTGAAAATAGCCTATCGTGACCCAACTTGACCTCTGGAGGTCAAATTATTGACCTGAGCGCTTAAAAGTGCGGAGTAAAATCATCTTGATTTTACATCATTAAAAATCATTTTTAATGCATTTTTCAGATGTGTACTAACCTCCCATATTTTCGGAGTTAGATTAGGCCATCGTTGCCCCCCCTTGGGCGAAGGTGGTGCTGGACCCCCTTGGGGTGCAGGTTAAGGAGCGCCGCGTCATACGTCTTAGAAACCGTATCTGCATCCACCTGAATCACGCATTCCCTCCATGAGAGATCGGGTACCACACGTTAACGACAAATATTGATATCAAGCCGAGCATAAGAAGGTGAGGTAACACCAAACGCTTTGCTTTCTCTTTCAATGACTAGATAATACTAACATTGTGTTGTAGCTTCAAAAGTTCCCAGCGGGTGACTTCTTGAGGCATCACCTTGGTCCAAAGAAGCATTCCAAGCTCATCCTGATATCCCAGGAGTTCTGCAGGCCTCAAATTTGTTTTCGCCTATGATATGCATAGGTATTGTGTAGTATTATATTATGAATAAGCTATAGAAGTGAGCTGGAATTCTCTTGTTGATCATTTGTTCGGGTCTTACTGCAGAGAACTAGAAATATTTCAAAACCACGAAGATGTTTGTATTTTCTGGCATTATTTCTGTATAGCGTCGATTGTATATTATTGGGGCTTATCGACGCACCAACTGCGGGTCTATGGTGTCGCCAACTCTCCTGTTGGAGGGTTTCTGAGCCGCTTGTCCTTGTTAAGCCGCCGGGCCTGAACCCGGGTGGCTGGTGGCAGCCTCCCCTCAGCGTCGATTGTTGTGCAACGAAACGTTACGGTATTGTACAACGTTATTTTGAAAATATCGTGTGTTTAACAGCCGACATACTCAGCATATGTTGATCTCGTAGAAAAAAGTTGCCTTGAAGGATTCCCAGCTTGTATGATTGTGTTACAAAGTGTAAATACATGTGTCGTAACGAACAAGCTGATAAGAGCATCTCCCGGTACCGACACACTCTCTTTGAAGCTGGCAATAAGACCGACGCCGGTAATTTCGCGGCGCTATTGGAGCAGTCGTTTCCAATTTCGGCCTCCCACACAGCCAGCGCACAGGTCCCGCGTCGTTTCTTTTGCAGCAGTACTTATTCGATTACACGGCGCGGGCAGATTAGGGCGCTGGGAGGCAGATAATGGTGGTAATCTGAGTCCGCCTCCTCCGCGCTCTGCGGAAGCTCGACTGGCAACGGCAATTACTGTAAGCTCTCCGTGGTTTCGCAGCTCTCGGGAGTGCTGCCTGACACGATAGCTCGTACCGTGAGCTCACAGGCGCAGCATCGCAGGAATAGCGCAGAAAAAAACATTACGGGCAGATGCTGCAGCGCTGGTTCCCCACGGACGCCTGCCAGTTGGCAATAATCCGATCTGAATTACGTCCAATTTATGTTTAAATACGTTATTCGAGGGACGCCTGAAAGGAGTCATCAGGCACGGCTTAATTTCGAATGCGGCTGTGCCGGTGGGACGGAGTACGCCTGATGATGAAGAACGCCACTCCTGCGTAATGAATGCCCCTACATTTCAGCCGGCACCTCTGCGGCGGCGACGACCCCGCGCCAGGCTCGTCTCGCCTCCGTCTCGTTAGACGTTTCCGGCGCGGAGGCTCCCCACGACAACAGGAGTGCACCCTGAGGCAGTGCGTGCCGCATCTGCGCGCGGCTTATTTACGAGTCTGTTACTCTGCCACGAGCCGCGCGCAGGGGAGCGCGTGCGCCACATCTGTCTCATTGCGGCCTCCTCCACTGCGTATTTCAAACACGTCTAGCCGCCGAGCGGTAATTGAAAAATCCGCGACGTCAGAATTAAATTCTCGATGCAAATAGTGGCCACCAGAGAGCGGTGCAGCAATGGTGGGGAGAGGAGCGCGGCAGAACGGAGCGGAAGAATGATTGGGTGAGCTAGACACGAAACAGCCGCGCCGGATATCAAACAAGTGGCGCTCCCAGGAGGCCGGACTGGAACCGTATGGGCTGCCATCAATCCCGACCTGCTGCTGTCAAAGCTTATTGAAAATATCAAGATGATGAAGCCGTTCCATAAATTGGTATTGGACGCTATGGACTGTTGCTCTACCGAGGTTGCTGTCGCGATTCGATATGGGTGGATTGCCGGCCTTTGCAAGCTCAGCACTTCAGCTCGTCAAACTCTTCTGAAATCAACTTGGCAGTATAAACAGACTCCTTTCAATTCATCTCTATGTCCGTTTCGGATTTCAAACTCAGTTTATTTTCTTTCATTTATAGACCTTTGTGACGTATCTTTCTTCACCGAAGCTTAAGTGGGCTTAAAATGTGTTACTTCTGGACTCCTCAAACACTTGCATTGATTTCATATAGACCCAGAAAGTGACCGCAAGAATAAGGACACATCCATTAAAGAGAGGGTACTGATGCTCTAAAGACTTGAGGTACTCAAATACTCCACTGTCCCACAGGGTAGGTGTGATATCGACGTCTGTAATCTATATCCAGCGCAGAGGCTGTGTATCTCCACTGAGATGCACAATGCTCTTAATATTGCTATAACATGTAACTTTGTTTTCGAGGTCAAAACCACCATCGGCATCACGCATCCCTAAATATACGGTAAAACGCTACTCGTGTATCATAAACATTTTCTTGACTGGGTTTGGGTCCTGGAAGCAGCCGGATTTTCACGGAATCGATGAATGGGTGAAGCGCAATTTTATTACTTTTGTCATTTTTAATCTCCAGTTTGTTTTCTTCCGATTGAATATAGAATTATCCTGCCCTTCCACTTCTAAAACATATTTCATGTACAGTCGTAGCATTCGATATTTACCTCAGATGCATGAGCAGCCCCAGCACAGTACCGACCGCGGGAACGGCCCAATCGACTCATGTATCCACGTGTCTAGTACCGTTCTGCCACTAGCTCCAGGCCATTCTCTAGAAAAAGGACCAATAAATTAGTCCGTACCATTTGATAATTTTGTATTGAAAATGCTGTATTTGCATTGGATATCAGTGATTTGGCGATAAATCGGTTCTAGAATTAAGAGAACACATAAGTTTATAAACCTGCGTCAATGCTACGCCCAAATTAAATATTTTTTTCTTATGACGGTGCGTTCAGCATCGCTACATTTCGTCGGTGCCACTTCAAATTTCGTCTGGACGTTATGGTCAGTTCCGAGGGCCTTGGTACAGAGGCTGCTTATGTATCCCAGGTAATTGATTTTCGTGGCTGTCTCGTTGTAATTCTTAATATATCTCTGCTTGATGGCGCAAACTATGTCACTTTTGGTGGTGTTCAACTGCAAAATAAGGCTCAAGGTTATTCAAAGAAGTCGAAGAAGTACATCAGCCACTTACGTGACTGGCATGTGGTCAATTGAAGATTCGGCCCATCCGCCTGCTCAGCACTACATAGAGAGCTGACTTCAAGTTTTCTGAAGATTCTACAGCTGTCTTTCTGTGTCAGCAAAGTCGGAGATGCATTATAAGCTGAATCGGCGGTCACCCTGAGCAGTTGATCTCTTCACCGTATCTTTAAAGTAGCGGGAACTGTTCGAGTGGAAGTCTATTTATTTATTTTACTGCATCAGGCCGCTTCACAAAATACATCTGGCTATTCTTAGCCTGGAATACACCTGCACATAAGAGTATTCGGCTAGATCGACCGAATATTAATGTCATGTTGGATGGGGGAGGGGTTCTGCTACAGTATTTCTGTCTGAACTACTGGTAGGCTAAAATGATTGAGCATTATGTTTCAGTCCAATCTTAAGATTTTGTATTACAAATTGCAGATGATTGTATTTATATTGATTGTATTTGTATTGTATTGTATTAATTGTATTACAAAATGATAGAGAAGATGGGGAAAAGGGACGCAGCAGAAGTGGGACAGAACATTTTATGAAACCATTAGCATGATTTTTTCGTTTACTCGTGCTCTCCAGCATCATTTCCGCATTAATTTTGTGTCAGTTTTCTTTCCTGGAGAGTGGTTTTGATGATATGGGAGTCTAAGTGAAAAATTAGCTTTGCAGACATTGTTTGAAGTCATTTTTCTTCCCGGTTGCAGTTGCTTTGATATTTTCCTTTCCTTTTAAGCTTTTTTATTTGCGAGCGTATGGAATAAACAAATGAAAACTTAATTGTCTGGTGATTTGGTTTGGTAGAATAATCATTTAGCGAAAGTAGTGACCTGGGAAGAACTGAGATGGGGCATACCATTTCACTTACAAACTCCCAAACATTGAGCTTTCTGGGCGTGCATTCTCAACCAGGAACAAAAAAGAAAAACTTATATACTTTACTCATATAGCTAAAACGTACAATAAAGGGGACCTGGCGTCAACTTGCAGTGGAAGGGCTTCTTAAGTGCCGCCCCCTGAGATATAAAACACCAAGAGGGTTAGAAAAGCAACAGTTAGGGAGGATGTATGGGGGTGGTCTACATTATAGAAAACTTCATTGACCTTGATTGATATCATCAATGTCGAACGAGATCATAAAAGTCAAATATGGGTCGTACCGGAGACCTATTACGAGATACGGTGATTATTTGAAACAAAGCCGAACTACACTAAAAGCGGAATAAGGCCATAAAGAGAGCCCTGCAAAATGTTCCTAAAAACTTAATGCCAAGGTCATTCAAGGTCACTGGCTTCTGACGCAACCATATGGCATATTCCCAATAACTTACAAAATAACTGACACTGTAGCCACCTTTGGGCGAGAAATGAGGGTTTTACCGTGAAAACGACCTTTGACGTTGACCTGTGACCTTGACCTTGACATCGGGTAGCCTTAACTATGAGTTCATAGCGTAACATACGTCATGCTGAATGGAGTCATCTGACCGGAAAACTGGGTTGAACGTCCTTGGCTTGTGACCCTTGACAAAAAACTTCGTGTGGATGACCTTGACATATAATCTCAATTATAAGACGTTATTACGCCGTCACCCGGTCCATAATACAGGCGAGCTGGTGCGCCCGTGATTGCAGTGGTCTCAAAATATAGGCCAGACTTTGAAAGCCTATATGTTATGTAATTATTGGTCGATTAAAAACTCACCAATCGATTCTCTCATGCATTGATTCAAAATGAGAAAAGTAATGTATGCTTTCTGCGAACTGTTCTCCGACCATCCTGCAAAATAGATCTGGGCGCTATAGGATCCCGGTCCACTGTGCTTGTTAAGTGAGGACTTAACGATGACCATGGATAATGGATACCTCGACCAAAGAATGTCCCCATGCAACTGTAGGTACTTTACTGCTGTATTTCGCCTGAAAATTTACCTGCGATGGGCGTGAAACTTTGGCATCGTATTGAAAATATCAAAGCTTGTGCCTAGTTCTTGAAGTTTCCTTGATGCACTCATTTCAAGCATATAAATCCCAAGATTAGCTACATTCCTTACTTTGCCAATTGATACATGTGGTATCAGCTCGATAAAAATGGTTTGAGATGCTTATCTAGCTATTCGATGATGTTGTCATGAGTGCAATTTACCAAGTCTCCTCCGGTTGTCCAACTTCTCCCCACAGCTTTTCCCAGCTCCGCTAAGCCTGCCTTAATTTTCCGCCTATGCCCATACCTTTAAGTAAAGTAGCTCTGTGAATTCAAAGCTGAAAAATAGTAAAATAGAAGATAAACATATGCTTTAAAAAACTGGAACATTTTGAAGTCTAGCATTTTTCCTGAATTTACCTTGGTATCCGATGAGCAACATAGGTATTTCCAGCACATATTGCACACCTGACTAGGGTAGATTTATGAACTTTTTATTTGTACAAGTACATTCTGCTCATGCCACATTTTATGTTTAATGGTACTATAAAGTCATAAAAATTGTTAATTCCATTCATTCATAAATCGCCTTCGTTTTGACCGATGACCGGGGCCAAGACTCATGACAAATATGTACCAGTTGTATCAGACGAAATGACCTTTTCGCTTCGCGCCCTTTCCCCGCAAGTGCTACACCAAATGTTTTTTCTCTTCAAACATATGTATGTATCTTCAGCGCTTGAATGTTTAAGCCATTGCCCTCAGCTTTAGATATATGGAAATGTGAGACACGGTATCCGGTTCCTAAGTCTTGCTCTTGACAGAGAATAACTAAACGCGGTCTTCATACGTTTTTATTATTGTGGCAGCCCGCTTGGTTTGACATGATGTCATCAGTATTCTTATCTCGAACCAGTTATGCGAAGTAATGTGTCTCGGCATTAGGGTCTTATTGCCAACATTCATCTGAAGATTGAAAAATCATGACTGGCTTCCACTGAATCTGCATAACGTAAAATGGCTTTCTACTATCCATCTTCCAGCTATGTCGGAGTTCTCGATTGAATTTACACTGGTCACTGAAATGGATTTGAATGTTTCACTGGCAGACGAGCCTGAACTGTGTACGAATTATTCTGACTCCATGTTCCAAAATAAAACAAAAGTTAGCTTTGATAGGTTTTGGAATGCTGCGGCGAGCAGCATGACAATAAATTGGTATTCGAAGTCTGGCTACACTATGACTGAGAATTTTGTTTATATTTACTACATGATTCTGATGATGGGCTGTGCCCGAATATACAATCTTTAGTGTTTTTTTACATCTGGATTTAAGGGACAGGCCTTAGCTTTATTTTCTTCGAACAATTTTCACTTCCTTTACCCGTATGAAACCAACTAGCACACCTGCATGAGTATGTCTATCATTCTATCGGAAATGTAATAGCATAAAGGAAAGAATGGTTGAAGAAAAGTAGTTGCGGGAAAGAGAGAGAGAGAGAGAGAGAGAGAGAGAGAGAGAGAGAGAGGGGTCTGGGGCTGGGGAGTGAGAGTGCTGATGAGGAAAGGGAAGTTCGGAGTTAAGGAGGGGGAGGGGCGGATGGATCTGAGTGCATCTGCGACAAAGCATGCCCTCGAGCCGGGCCGGAGAGCACTTGGCAGCACAAGCGTGTCATTACGACTCTCAGCACTCCGAGGTGTATTGAAATAAAAATGTCTTTGTCTCACAAGAGTCCTCAACGGATTAGGCAGGCCTGCGACGTTTTATCTCGGAGCGGGGTAGTCTGTTTGATGTTCCTGGTTGGTGTAAATGGGGGTGAAAGTGAGTGTAGACGAAATACATGTCCATGGATTACTGCAAACGAGATAAATCGTACAAGAAGTGATGGCTTACCTATTTTCACTTGGCATGCACGACTGTTTGCTGATCAGATTTCTTTGGAATAAATCATATGGGAAATTAAGGTGGAGGTATGATTGCTCCTGCTCTTCAGTGTTTTTAATGTTTGCTTAGGTCAAATTTTAAGACAATATTTTTGGAATGCTTAAGAAAAGGCAATCTTGATGCAGCGTAAGGAAGGGAATTTTCATAAAATTTTGTATATGACAGGTATGTATTAATGATTTTAGTGTATATACGACGCATTACTCTGAACTCATTTAGGGAATTCCTGTTTTAAAATCGTCCGGATTCGACATCCTTGATTAAGTGAAATGTGTCTTGCAGCCATACGGGGGATTTCTGTTTTCCTTTGTCTAAACTGGAGTTTTTAAGACGTCTGCCTCTGTCTCATTTCTACTAGACGACTGAGCTGGAAATATGTCACGAATGCTTCATATCTGAAGGATCTCGATGCGTAAGACAGGGTGTTTTAATCAAAACTCCCTCAGCTGTACTATGTAGAGATCGCTTCAGGTTTCTTCATTCTTTAGGCGGAAAATTGTGTTTCACCCTAATGAAAGAAGAGAGTCATACGAGCTTCAAAGTACTGCTGCTTAAAAATAATCATTTACTGTTTTCTTTCTGGAAGTACTGTAGAAGCAGCGAACCTTTGAACCATCTCTCAAAACGAAACCGGGGGCAGAGCGGTGGAATGGTGACCACTTCAGCTTTTTTGCATGTGCTTGACACATTTTTTAACGCTGATAAGTTACTTGCTTTTAAAACAAGATGAATATGTAGGTATTCTTTTTAATGAATGTGGTTTATCTCGACACAATGTTTGCTTCTCAATCTTAACCCTCGCCCCACCGGGGGCCATCGATGGCCCCCTAAGGTTTTTCCGGGATAGCAGAAAATGCCGAGGCGCAGCACCGCGGTTGAGGGCTCTACCTCACTGCATCATTTTCCTCATCCTGAAATTTTTTACCCCGGGTCACAGGTCAGGTCACCAGACGAGGTCAACCAAGGTACCTCACTCATTTGGCTCTGTAAGAGCTACATTTGAGTCGATCAATTTGAACTTCGTACACTTCATGCCCTCCAGGGTTAAGGTGTATATCCGGGTTTTTCGATTTCGTGCCTGAGGTCAGGTCACGAGGCGACCTCTCCCATTGGAAAAGCATGGGGAAAGCTATTTCATGATATAAAGCCACAAAAATGATTGCAATACTCAGACGTCAGAACAACGTTTTTGGACACCCTTTCACGGATACCAGGGGTATATTTGCTTTGCTTTTCCAAGGTATGCAAGGTCACCAGAGGTCAAAACAGTATTTTGACAATAACTTTTGACCTAATTAAACTAGAGCGGTGAACAAACACCATCGTGTTTGTCTTGTCACTGGCTTTCATTTGATATACGGCAGGGTCACTTTTGACCTTTCGTGACCTCAGGTCATATTAGGTCACGAGGTGACCTCTGGCGGTCAAACCACTGGCGGGAGGTCTTTACGTTCCCATAGCGGAAAAGTACTGGCAATTTGCTATCAAATGTACTTTACCAGGCCTCAATAGCTCTAATGACATAAGAGTTATGCCCAGTTGGCTTAATCATTGCATATTTGAGTGAAAATAGCCGATCTTGACCTTATTTGGCCTCTGGAGGTCAAACCATTGACCTGAGCACTAAAACATGTGAAGTAATTTCTTACTGAATTCACGCGAGCTTTCTATTGACTTTGCGATTTGGCTAACGCCCATATTTTCGAGTTAGAGGGGGGCCATCGATGGCCCCGGTGGGGGGTGGTGCCGGACCGTGGTTAAAACATTACTGTTACGTTCAAAATTAACCTCAAAACGAGCTACAGCTATGGTGCCCAGAAAAAGAATTACACTGAATTCTAACCCTCAGAATCGTGGCAGTTAGCTTACCTAAATAAATCCGGCGAGATATCACACATTTTGGTGCTTTCTGGGCGCTCGGTTCTACCAATATCATCATTTTTACATTTAACGATTATAATTACATAATATTCGTCGATGTATGGGCAGGAAATCTCGAAGCACATATTGAATGGAAATGTGCTACACATGCAGAGTGTATAACTCGGTGCGCCAATTCTATTATGCTGAGATAATAGCACCCACTCGGGCAGCATTCCACCAAATGCACCAATATGATGGATAAAATTAATAAGATATCTGATATTGGATAACCATATGAATACGCAGGATAAGTGTTAGGAACATGTCAGGTTCAATACTGTTGGAACAATTTTCCCTCTTCCGGAGCATTATATTATTCTGACAAAACAGAGTCAGTGCGATGTATATAAAGACGGGTTTGAATATCTTCCCATTTTCAACCCAGACAATTTGAAGTATGTTGCAGGAGGAGAGCAGAGTAGGGTAGATGTATATTCAGGCATCCATAAGACATGGCTTTTCAGCTCTCAACCACAAGCACACATAGGATTAAGCGCCTTCGCAAACCAAACAGTGCTTAACACGCCATGACCGTTGTAGATAACACTTCTAAGCAAATGAGTTCACTCCTGTTTTATCCTTTTTCCTAAATGCCTGCAATAAATCTACTTAGCTGTCGCGTATCCAACAGCTCCATGCTTCTGCCCCCTGAAACGGAAACTTTTATTTGACTTGTTCGGCTCGCACCCTTGGGAGTTCTAGCATATCATCGTCGGTCCCATGTGTGCTCCGGATAGAGATTTCGGAGCCACGTACAACTGATCGCGACAGTGCACTGCCAGAGTCGTTGGAGAGCAGTTCTTTAATTATCGACATGTCTCGTTTCTTCAGTAAATCGGAAAACGTTGCCCAGTCCAGGAATCGCAGTGGAGGGATGGCGTGCTCACGTCTGCCTAGTCCCTTTACGGTGCGTGCGGCAAAATTCAAAACTTTCTGGATACAGTGTTTTTGAGTTGCATTGCAACCTACCCATACAGTTTTACAATACTGGTCGACACAAGGGCCTGAACTAGAAACTTTCTGGTTTCTGGTGGGATTTTGCTTACTATACATACCCATGAGGATGTCATAACAGTGACAAGTTACTTGTGACACTTGTTTTTCTCAGGTTAGGGCTGAGTCAACGTAGACACCGAGGATTTTAGCATGTGATGGGGGTATAATAAGGGTATTACGAACTGAATAGTGAGTTTTAGTTCACATTTGTTCCGGTTTTTATCTACAACGAGAAGTTCAGTTTTGCTGCAAATTACTTTGAGTCATTGATGTCCTTGAGTCATTGGGTGTCATTGATCACCGGTTGTAGCCTGCCTTTAAAATCGTGGAAAAAGCTGATAGAAAATAGAACATCATATTACGAATAACTGTTTAACTGGCGGCCACAAGGCTAGAGTATTGGTGCGACGGTAACAGGAGACACATTGTTGGCCGGGGGAGCAGGGAAGGGTAAACTGCAGAAATATGCGATGTATTGTCTTCTGGATTTTGGTCTGGTTATCTTGAGAGCGTGTCAGAATTCATTGCAGCAGCCTGAGCTCAAACTTTTTTATTCATAGTTGCACACGGTATTCTATAATTTTGCAGGGAGAAGTACTTTTCAAACCAAAGACGTCCTTAAGAAGCATGCAAAGTTATCTTTTCGAATGTTAATCAACTGTTGTTTTTTTTTCCAAATGTAGGTTTTAGCGCGACAAGTCTTGTTCAACTTCCTTCAAATGCTCTTTCCTCTATACAGATCAGGCTCTGTCAAAACCGTGGCAGTACGTACTATCGCCTCATGTCTCATGCACGCGGTAAATCCATATCTTATAGTGTAAGTAGAAAGCATCGCCTGATTTCAACGGTTGTGCAAGCTTTAGCATGAATGTCCTAGTTGCGGCGCCCCCTCCCCATTACGACCGCAAAGGGCTGTCTCGATCCCACGCCTGAGGGATACGAGTATGTACCGGCGGGGCTGTCTCGCTCTCGCCCGACGCGTAAGTTGTACCGTGGGGCTGTGGTATCAGCCTGGGGAACAAGTATGTACCAGCGGGACTGTCTCGCTCTCACACCCGGGTCGTACAAGTAAGTACCAGTGAGGCTGTCTCGATCTCACGCCCGGGGCATACAAGTAAGTACCAGTGAGGCTGTCTCGATCTCACGCCCGACGCGTACAAGTAAGTACCAGTGAGGCTGTCTCGATATCACGCCCGATGCGTACATTACGAGTAAGCCAGCCCTGGCATGCATTGAGCACCGGAGCTTCTCGGGAATTGACCGGTCCATTCAAGCAGTGACGCTTGATGTCCAAGTTCAAAGCTCTACCAAATCAAACAAAGGCTCGGTTCTTCTAATTGGGATAATATTTTATGAATGAGCAAGGGTTCTAATTATTTGTATTATGCACTTCCTTCGCAAGTTTTCAACCACCTGTTATATTTGCAGACTATGGTTTTGTGGGTATGTAGCTTCTTTCTCAGACTAACGTCTTATTTTTCTGGAGTGTCGTAAAAGGCGACAAAACATGTTACTTGTTATCTTGTCTTTGTTGATGGCATTCTTAGGGCCCAAGACTACACAAATAAGTCATCGAACTCATCCAAGATCACCCCGCTAATTAATACGAGACGAGCCCATGCCTGCATCAACTCTCCCCATCACTCACCCCATCCCGTCTCCTTTTATCATCCTGCGCCGTCACTCTTCCTCAAACCATTTGACGCATAGATTGCTCTTCCTCTGTCCGCGGCTGTCTCCCGCCGATGCCGGCGCCCACTACCGGCGTCGTTTGCATCTTGGGCCCATTACCCCCACAATAAAAGACAGCCGAATGCCGGGCCGGCAGCGGACTCGGTGCTGACGCGAGAAATCACCGCCGCTCTGCAGCAGAAAACGGAGGAAACATTGGCGGCTGACGGACCGCACCCGATGCCGGCGCCGGCGAGTGAGTTGTCACGCTAATGGCTCGCCGTCCACAAACGAAGAACAAAGCGCCCGTGTCTCCCGCATGATGACGATTGGAGTTTAAGGGCTCAGTCAAGGCCTTATAACTTAACACAGCTGTGGTTTCTGAGACTATAAAATTTCGAAGTGTTTTCTCTAGATTGAAACGTTTGATTTTCTCGTGATAGAGTCGTGGAGCTTCCTTCCGCTTTCGTGAATGTTTTTATGTTATTGTTTTGTTTTATCAGTGTTTTAGAACAGCAATGTGCTGAAGAATAATACGCACGCTTCACTAATGCCCGTATGCCATGCTTTCTTTCTTTGATCAAAAGAACAGTTTGGCTTTGGCTCTCTGTGAAAGCTGTCTTGTTTACTGCTGCACCAGTCGTCGAGACAATAGCAGAGACTCCGGCTGGAATTTAACCCCACAGTAAATCTGCAGCTCCCGATAAAACCATTATTTTTTGCCGGAATCGGGCGATAAATTTCAGCGCCGGCTCGTCTAGCGTCCGCGGCTCGATGTTCGGATGGGAATCCGAGCACCAGTGGGTGACACACGACCAGCGCTGCCAGATGGTACCGCCAGCGCTGCCAGATGGTGCGCATGAGCCCGGCCAGAGGAGGCGAGTACGGGCGCACGCGGATAAGCCCGGGACTACGGTGGAGCGCCGCTGCCGTAATGGGGTCATGACCATGACCCTGTTTTGTTTTCTGTCGCGCCGGTCAGCCCTAGCCAGTACGTGTTGACAGGTGTTGCGAATAAGGCACCTGATTGGAGCCTAGGTGCCCTATGCTGCAGCGGTGTCATTGTCACTAGGTTTCTTTGGACACGCCGGCCAGTTCTAAGGACTCTCCAGCTCCCCGGACAAGCTCTGCAGGTGATCCCGACTGATCCGCCTGTTCGCACATCTCGATCAACAGCGGGCGTCCTGTGTATGGGCCCCACTGCTGCGTCGCGTTCGACACCGCCGACGCCGGCCCGTATTTATAAGTAATTGGATGGCCGCCGGTGGCGTTAATGAGTTCGGGAGCGGCTTGGCACCTGCGGCCTCACTCTCCGTCGCCGTCGGCGCTGCGGGAGATGAAAAACACTTCAGCCGTCGTCCAGCCCAGGTTGAATGTTAGGAAAACGACGCGTGCTGAATATTTTAATCACGGCTCAGATTTTTCGCCAGCGAATCGAGGACAAACTTTTTTTAGAAATGGAGCTAGGGGTCAGTGTTTGTGTGTAGCCCCGTTGAGCACGGTGCCGTCTCGCGGCCGATCTAGCCGGTCGATAGGACCCCTGAGGTGGTGTGGGGCGGTGCGATCCGGAGGTGCCGCCCCTAACTTCGCCAGAGGGGACTGCCCTGTGCTTGCAATCGGGGGGAAGGTGCGCACGCCGTCAATACCTATTACCGTGCAAAACGGACAGGGCATGTCTCGGATGGCAGGGGCTCTGAGAAAGTGGGATCTCAGGGTCGCTCCAGGCTACTCGTGTTTAAACATGCTCCGCCATGGCGGCGATGGCGGCTACATCTGTTGTTTCCGTTCGGCAAAATCGCTTTCAGGTCTTACCATATCTACAGCTGACAGTCCATGCATATACTCAATGCTCCCCTGGTCTAGTAGTTCTAGCGATTAATCTGTTCAAGCAAGCAGTCTATAGCAAACAGTCAAAACAGCCAGATGGCGATCTCGTTTTCGGCCCAGCCAAAGGGTGCAAACACAAGAGGTCTGCTCTAAATTTCCACACCATAAGTGCGTGATAGGTATCCCCACGATATATATATAAATATATATATATATATATATATATATATATATATATATATATATATATGTATATATTTATATATATATATATATATATATATATATATATATATATATATATATATATTATCGCAGACATAATGTGATATAGGTGAACACACAGAAAGTTATTTAAGTTATATTTAATTTACAAACGTTTCACTGTTGTACAGCTACATCAGTGTAACTACCAAATTACAGAAATATCAATACAAAATTACAAAGTCCAGCTCACAGCAGGACACAATATTTCAAACTGATTCGACAGGACACGATTTTGATTTTCATTTCTTTTCTTCTCAAGTTCTCGTGCTTAATGTTTTATGTTTTTTTTCTTTATAGCTAGTTTTCCCCCAAGACGCCCAACTTACAAAACCTGACCGAAGGCTAGTGTTCGGAAGAACTGAAATGAAGGCTGCTTCGAGTGTTTTCCTAATCTGCTTGTTTTTTGTTTCGGCTTAAACTTCAGAGCTATCGAATTTTGGTAAGTGGTCACATTTCTCTATGTGAACTACTAACGCATTCGATGTTCTATGAAATCTAACGTCGCACTTATGTTCCTGTATCCTTGTTTTCAAACCTCTTCGCGTTTCCCCTACATAAGGTTTTGAACATCCAGCACATGGAATGCTGTAAACTATTATTTTCAGAAGTAACCCTTTCTTTATGTTTTAGAATTTCTCCAGTCTTCGCTCCTGAGACTATCCCTACATTCAAACCTAAAAGTGCTGATAATTTTGAAATCGTAGTAGCTGCTTTCGAGTTTGGAATAAATACGTAGCGGTCTGATTTAGAATCGGGTTTTTTCTTGACGTGTTTTCCTTTATAAATCTTCTCTGCCTTTTGTTTGAGCATGAATAGCCACCCTCGGGGGTATATAAGTGTTTCAAATCGTTTGCAGATATGATCTATTTCAGCCTGTATATATTCAGCACTGCAAATCCTAAATACTCGTAAAAAGAAGCCCATCACAATGCCGCTTTTTGTTTTTTTCACTATGTCCAGAAAAATAATAAATGTAGTCCTCTTTGTTTGTTGGTTTTCTGTGAACTTTAAATTTTAGCCCATGATCAGTCCTAATGATTACGGTATCCAGGAATGCTAAAGAATTTTCACTTTCGATCTCTAAGGTGAATTGTATATTTTGGTCAACATTGTTGAGCCTCGTTAATTTTTCTTCCAGATTCATGTTTTTGGGAACTGCTATAAAACATCGTCGACGTATCGAACCCAGAAGCTATCCCGCCCCAAGATTTCTTGGTATTTTTCCTGTTCTAGACGCTCCATGTATAAACATGCGGCTACCGGGCTCAGGGGGATCCCATAGCAAGTCCTCTACGTTGTACATACTCATTGCCTTCAAAAGCAAACGAACCAAAGTGCATCCACAATGTTACCAGCCCTATGAAGTGTGATTTAGATAATGGAAGCGTATTTACATCAATCACGTCAACAGTGGATTTGATAGCTTTTAATGCTCCATCTATCGGCACATTTGTGAATAGAGATATTACGTCAAGGCTAAGTTCCATGTTATTTATGTTGACGCCCTTCAGCCTATCCATATGAGATCTGATGTGTTCCTTAACAGGCGCATTGACGGGGGTCTGAGCCACCTTCGGATTGACGAGGGGGCGGGTACCCGCCCCTCCTAAGATCTCGAGAACCACGGTAGGTAACAAAAAACGGTAAACGGCGTTGGGTAGCCCATCCGCTTCTCCATCGAAAATATTTGAACCATTTTTTGTCAGGTCACATTTAAGGTCACCAGAGGTCAAAACATGCCGTCATAGGGATAACATGTAAATTAAGTTTTTCGGCCATTACATCTGAACAAGTAAAGATAGAGCAAAACGACTTGAACTCTATGAATCCTCGCAGCAAGCCAAATCGAATGATATATTATTTGACCTTGCTAGGTCCAATAGAATATTTGACCTGACCTGAGGTCAGGTCAGGGTCAAATTATATAAAATGCATATCATTAGAACCGCAAAGCCCAGGCGAGTCTAATGAAGCTAAAATAAACGCTATATCACCATCCGTTATTGTGTTATTCAGTAAAAACCATATTTCCCATGTATTACCAATGGAGAGGTCATGCTTCCTTCGTACCTGACCTTAGGTCATCGATATAAAAAATACCGGAACAAATCTTAGAGAACTCGGTGGGCCTATTATGTGATATAAGTTTCAATTTGATAAGTTCACCCTGCTCCGACTAATGCTATCTTAAACTTTTTTTTGAGGTCGGGTCACTTGACCTGTACTGGTGACCTGACCTGAGATGACCTATCCTTAGAATTTTCACAGAACTTGCAAAAATGATGAGGGAAAAGGTATACCAAGTACGGCGGCGCTGCGCACCACTGTTTTTTCTGCTGTCTCCGAAAAACCCGAGGGGGGCGGGTACCCGCCCCCCCGTCAATGCGCGTGTTAAATGGCTCCCACTTATAAATCCCAGGCATTTACATATTGGTTTAGCTAAGATTTTAGCCAGTTTATGGGGTGCACTGCCGATACCAAGAGTGTAGATTTCCATCTCTTTAGGAGTGCTCCGGCACCCTCAATGATTTGATGGGCATCCCGATGATGATTAGGATACCCTGTAATTACCATTCCCGGGTGAAATATTTGTACTAATGCAGCTCTTCATGCAGACAAATATAGCGCTCCAGATACAAACAATACAGACGCACTTTGATGTGTATTCAAAGCGCAGGGTCGGGTGGGAGTGGGTGCACGCGTTGCAAATGATAATGTATCAAGTTTTTTTAATATAAATCTACTATAACTAGAGAGGACATCCTGTACAAAACGGCAATACCCCGACGTCAAAATTGAAAGTTTTGTTAGTACAAATCTTGGCCAGGTTAATTGGAGAATCACGTGCTAATTTCAATGAGAGCGTCTGGTTTTAGGCCACGACTAAATGATTTTCGCAGAGAAAGATATTATTCATTGCGAGGATTCTTGGCACATTAGGTCGTTGTCATGACAAACTTTTCTGGAATTGTGTGAATTGAATTAAATTGGATACCATTAGAAGAGAGGTATTTTAGTAAACAGTCACGAGCTTCCTCTCAGAGGTCCAGATTTTTACTAACAAAACGTTCAATTTTGACGTTCACACCAGCCCCGTTCAAGTTGCCTGGCATTTTGGGCGGTGACGTCATCGCCGCGATGCCGCGGCTTTTGCGGCTTGAAGTATCGGCAAACTGGGCATATTTGACATGGTCAGTAAATCTTACAAATGACTGAAAGACGTCAAAAATGGCTTAGTTGACAAGTTTGATCTATTTCTAGCCAGTATAGAGTTTCTGCAGCCCTAAGACCGCTGCAGGGACTTCGGGGCTTTTCTGCAGTGATGTTCCGTTGCTCTTAAGAGTCATTATCAGTGTAATAGCATTGTAATTTCATCCTTCACGTCATCGTTGCTTAGATGAAAATATGAAGTACGGGTCTTTTTAATGGAGGTTTCTTAGCGAGACGAACAAATTGTTTGGGTACGCGCGGTCGGGGTCCAGGACTTATTTTGAGGAGGCTAGAAAACTCAAACCTCCCCACTGCCAGTGGCGGATACAAGGGGACTAGGGCTCGAGCCCCCAATGTTAGTGTCTAGTAAATGCATAGGCCGATGCTGATGTGAGGCAATGGAGAGGAGGCTCAAACCCCCTTGCCCATACCGCAAAGTCCTGTACCCGCCACTGTCCCCACCGTAGCCTCCGAACAGCCTTTGCTTATACAGATGTTAGTAGACATCTCGGAGGGTCCCCTCGAAATTTAGGAGGCTCGTGAGCCCCATAACCTCCTTATATCCACCACTGGTACCATAGGCGGATCCGGGACAAAGCCCGGGCGGGTGTCCCCGATGGGCCCTCGAGGTCACACCTGAAATGGTCCGCGCCTCCTGAAGGTCGATGGTGCCACCTGAAATGTCGCTTCCCCCCCCTCCACAGGATGCGGAAAGCAGCGCCTTCCGATAGGTTTGGCGCCCACCTGATGGGTTTTGCCAGCCAAAATGGTGCCCCTGGTCCGAATAAAGCCCCTGGTCTGGTTGATACCCCCTCCCGGGAAGAATTGTCCCCCCGACTGGCAATCCTGGATCCGCCTATGACTAGTGCCCTGTATATATAAACAGCCCAATTACAATAACTTTGGATAAATTAAATCCATTTACAGGTTTCAATGGGGTGGTCAAAGGCGTAGCCAGGAATTTTTACGGGGGACAGGAGTGGTCCGGCAATGATGACAAGGGAGGGGAAGAGTTGGCACTTGGTGGATTTAGGAGACAGGGGGCACTTGATTCTCCAATAGCCAATGGGGGCATCCCCGTCCATGTGCTTTCGACGCCCATGACTGCAACTGTTAGAGCGATCGGCACGTGTTGCATTTAGGCCTTGAGCAGCGGCTATAAACGGGCTCTGAGATGCGATCTTTCCTACTATCGTTACTATTTCCATATTTGCCCAACCCCTCCCTTCACCCCGTATGTCGTTTCATTGGTTTTTTTCTCTCGGGCCTGTCATGTTTCTCTTTTACAGTGTTGGGCTCAGTAAAACCGTAGTGGATTGCCAGACTAGTTCTTTTTAGTATAACATACAAAGCTACTAGATTTGTCAACATATTTCACTTCCAGACATTAAAGTGCAAACAAGTGTATTCCATGGCTCTTTCTTAAATATCTAAACTTAATTTGTCCAAAATCTTAAATTTTAACCCTCGAAATAAGGCGTGTTTCCTTTCTTAGTGGATACCAAGAAAACAACCAAAATTTTACTAGTAGAAAACTTGAACCAACCTGGGATTCTAGGGCCTGTTCACACAGGTGTGCTGTCCGCTCTAGTTATAGTGGATCTCTATGAGTTTTTTTCATTAAAACCTGTATTCCACACAATACTATGGCTACGTTATTTTTAAAACACAAGAACTGGAATGCATGTTTTAATGATAATTCCTTTGCGATAAATACCTACGAATAGTGCTAGCTTTTTTATTTTTTGGACCAGCACTGAGGATAGAGATTTAAAAATGAAAAATGTAACTTAATAGGTACTTTGGAGTATATTCCTACCCCCTGAGCACTGGTAAGATATATAAAAATCACACACGATGATGTAACAAATAATACTAAAACATTATACGTTGGGCACGCTCATTTCGTCTTGCAGCTTGCGTGGGACTGACGCTGTAAATAGAAATCCTAACGCCAGACAGAACCGATGAAAAATACAAACCCAGGAACAAAAATTTGAACGCTAAGGAAGATTACGAAGAATTTCAGATAGTGCAGACAAAGCAGCGCACGTCTCATTTGAATCGGCTCTAAACCATTCGTGGACAACCGAGAGGGAGTCCCATCGGACCCCAGGTGGTGAAGGGTTAATAAAAATAATAATATTAACCCTGTCGAAGTTGTTGTGTAACGGGTCGATGTCTGTTGGTCCTGGTTGGACTTCGTTTGAACTTGAAGACCGTTTGTCCCCTTTTCTCGTGTTTTATTATTTGGTTCTCCTCTTCTCGGAGTACGGTGACGTTTTCCTCTGTCTAGTTGTCTGCTTTACCAGCGTGGGCCAAACACTTTTATGTTCACTAATCGGCGTTTTATTGGATCGAATTTAGAATCTTTATTTAAATTTATACCCATGCTGTCTGTATGAAGACAAAACAGCACACACCAGGTAAAACGTGGAAGGCCGAAACGACGCCGATCCATTCTGTGCCTAAATCACGGTTCTTAAGTCATTGTCAGTCTTCAGTGGTCAAGAGACCACTGGAGATGTGTCCGCGTGGGCAGTCGGGCCAGAAGTGTCCCTCCAGGGGTGGAGTTTGGTGGCTTTGTTCAGGCAAACAGATAATGAATCGATGACGGTCCAGCTACAGCATCGTCGTCCACCAGTGCGTAAAGGGTACATGTTCCCTGACTTAGTACTTGTACCATTGTACCATGACGTTCCGTGGCACGCCTGCCTGGGATGACCTCCTAATCACATACCCGTGGCAATAGGTTGTAAATCGCAATGGTAACTAATATTGACGTATGCATGCTGGTCGCGGCCCACTGATATTGGACGTGACACACAATGACAGGAAAGCCATCTAAAAGAAAGAAACCTGAACAGGCACAACACTGGCGAGCCGATTAAAAGTGAAACAGAACTGCAGATATAAACCGGGGGAGCAATCATTACGGTTGGTTTCAGAATCGGGCACCTCCAAAAGTTTTCGAAAATCCACGCCCCTGGGGATATACATGTCTTGGAACGATCTTATATAGTCGGAACTTTTATTTTGTCTTTGTTTGCTTTTTTAGTAGCTCGTTCGGCTCGTCCAGCTCGTTCAGCCCTGCTGCTCTGCTGAACGAGCTGGACATCGGAGGCGGCGTGTCTTTCAAGGTTAATCTAAAGAGAGTGTTGTTTGGGAGACCGCTGAGGGAATCTTTGGCGTATCCAGGAGAAGCTTTGGGAAGGCCTAAACCAATCTTTTGAGAGGGACTAAATTGAGAAAAATCGCGAAAATATAGTAATTTAAAGAAAAAAACAGCTAAAATTGGGCCCCTGTGTAACGGTTCTATAGGAAATTCGAATATGTATGAGTGATTGTATTATTTTTATCCCTAGTATGTATTGCCCGTTTTGCCTTTTTAATAGTTCTGACATGAAAACATGAAAAGTCACAATTTCGTTATTAATATTTCTTGGTGCTTAGTTCCGAATCAGTAATGATATTTTTGACGATGCACTGATAATTCATACTCAGAAACGTGTTTTTTCTTCGTCTCCCTATTTTTCCGGAACGTTGCTCGTAATTTTGAATGGAGGGAAAATGCACACTCGGCTATCGACGGCAGGGAAAGGGGGTATGAGGCGTAATTTGGTCATATTAGCTGTCTTTGAAGGTATCTCCAGTGCACTTCACCAGCACTAGCGTTGATACAATTTTTGTAAGTCCACTTTCTGATAAGTATAAAATGTAAAACACCAAGATAGGGCCCAAAATAAGGGTAATGCGTCCCCCGCGCTTTCGAACCTCGAGAACCTCTCCGTGGCTGGTGTGTTGCCTAGCCTTGGCCGAAGACAGCGCCATCTATACAAGCTTCAAGTAGAATGCAGTGCCAGCAGGTGTCACTGGTATTGATGGTTCAGCGGCTAAGGAGAGAAAGACTCATGCTGATGCTGCTCAATGCTGTCAACTCAAGACTCGTGTCTAAGAAGGAGAAAAACTGGACAGGTAGCTGCTATTACGCCTCAGGCTGTCTTATGATAGATAAAGCTGATCTGGCTTTTTACCGGATCGGATTAGATGGATACCATCAATCTAGACACTTACAAGCTAAAGGACCATAAAACCGCCAACCATCAATCGGGATGGTTCGGAAAGTGTGACATGAATTTTTTTTTCGTAAGCAGCGGTGTAAATTTCCGACAATGATTGGGGCTGCCCAATTCTGGAGAAATGTTCATAACCACTGTTTTAAGGGAATTTTATAGTTAAGGCTGATTTAGCACTACTGTAGAGATTCTAGATCATATAAACCAATTTTAAGTCTATTGTATAAAAACACAAAAATCTGAATGCTATTTCAGCTTTACTCCAACGTGTCGCTGGGGTCTCCGGGCACCACAATGAGATGAGAGATTCACATCTCTGGGCGTGAGATTGACACGGGCTAGAGCACTGAATCGGAATTTTGACTGAATCAGATCCATATTTCTTTAACACCTTTGATATATTCACGGTTATATAACGTTGATTGTGTTACATGGGTCGAAGAAGATACCTATGTGAAATCAATGCCAACTAAAAGCTTTGGATTTTGCATTTGCAACATCCTCTTATGAATGTCCACTCTGCATAGCTGATAATACCAACGAATATTTCAGACCTGTTATTATGAAACTAGCCTGAGTACTGTTGCAGCTGTGCATCTTTAAGAAGAGAGAAGCAAGTCAGAGTCGGATCCAGGGGGCATGGAAGGCATGTGCCCCATCCCCTCTTCCCCTAGTTGAGCCTCGGTGCCATCTGAAATGGCTTCGGTGCTTCACCAAAATATCCTTGGCGCCCCACCAAAATATCCTTGGCGCCCCATCTGAAACATCATTGGCGCCCCACCAAAACATCCTTTGCGTCCAACCGAAAAATACTTGGCGCCCCATCGAAACATCTTTGGTGCCCCATCGCAACATCCTTGGTGACTCACCGAAAAATTATTGACGCCCTACCAAAACATCCTTGGCACCCCACCGAAACACCCTTGGCGCCCCATTGAAACATCTTTGGCGCGCCCGCCGAAAAATTTTTGGCACCCCTCTGAAACATCCTTGGCGCCTCACCGAAAAATTATTGGCGCCCCTCTGAAAAATCTTTGGCGCCTCACCGAAAAATTATTGGCGCCCCATCAAAACATCCTTGGTGCCTCACCGAGACATCCTTGGCGCCCCTCTGAAACATCCTTGGCGCTTCACCGAAAAATTATTGGCGCCCCATCAAAACATCCTTGGCGCCCCTGAAACGTCACTTCCCAATCCAACTCCCAGCGGAATGTGAGTATCGGCTTAACGTCGATAAAACCTGACTCCCCTGGTGATAGGCTGCAGCGTCCAAAAGTGACTCCCAGCTCTGGTCAAAATGAGACCCCTGGCCAGTTAGCCCTTCCAGGGGCGGTAACAGGGTCGGGCTTTGGGATGGGAGACACGTTCATGACCTCAAAACACTCTTCAGCCCCCAACGCTTGCTGGTTGATGGGGGGGAAGTGGGAGGGCAGAGTGATGTTGGCGGTGCCGGCGTCTGCAGAAAAAATAACACTTTGCTCAAAACTATTTGTTTATTCCTCGACAACAAATTTTAGCTCTGGGCTTAATGCAGTTTTTGCGATTTAATCCATGTACCATAAATCTCTTCCACTAGAGTGACCAGCCGTGTTTTAGGGCGTGCGCGCTACAGAATATAATTCATTACCTAGCACGTTTATGAGCTCTCTACTTGTTTCGTTACAGATAACAAAAGTCAACGCAAGTTTTGTTTGGCCTTCTCATAATCAGACTTGTTGAATCGCGAAGCAGAGTCAGAGTCGAATCTGAGTCGACTCAAGTTTTCCTTGAGTCAGAATTGAGTCGACTCATTTCCAGATTTTGGTTGAGTCTGCGTCGACTCAACTGCTCGACCAGTTGAGTCGAGTCAGAATCAGATTCAGCCTCTAAGCTGTGAATCAGGAGTTGAGTCGACTCAACACTTTTCTTTACATGTGTGGTCACATGGCTGATATTTTAGAAATTTTTACAATTATGAAGGATTTCATATTGTTATTTGCTAATGATAGGAACCTAATATATGATTTTCATATCCACACAACACGCACGCCTGGATCAGTCATTAACATAAATAAGCTATGTAAAATACACAGTTTCAAAAGCACACACGTTTGCTATATATGTTCCATTGAATCTTAGCAAAAGGATGCAAAATCATACAAAAAAGTGATTTGGCACATAATCAAACTTTGACTTTGAGGGTGCACACCATAGCAAGTCCTAAGCTGATTACCATGCAATAAATCACTTTTAGGAAACCACATCTTTATTTTATATTTTCTTCCTTCGGTAGACTAAAAACACTAAACAGAAACTAAGGAATATAAGTGCAAGATACAGGGTACAAAAATCTTATTTTGCACATTAGCTTTGAAATTGGTCAAGACAGAAACTAAAAGCTTCAATTATCTGCTTTTTCAAAGCACTTCCTTGATTTGTCGTGGTTTGAGCCGTTTGAGGACATCCCCTGTTAGATGATATAAACACTGACGACACATCACTGTACCTACTGTCCTCTGTATACGAAAGAAGTAATGTCGAACTGTGAAGCTGGCAGAAAAATACACCTGAAATATCTCACAAACAACCACACACCTCTCTTTAAATCATGTTGATTATTATTTACCACCCACTGCACCTGTGCATGCATGCGCGCCATGCCAGTCACAAAACTATCGTGCGCCACAAAATATTAACGATTTTCGCTTTGGTAGCCTAAGGGCAAGATCACATTCCCAAACCTGCAGATATTCTTAGGCTTTTTTTAAAGTCACGTAATTTTTAAAGATCTAATCATTGTCAACTTTTGTGCCATCTGGGGTTAGTTTCGTGTAATGTCTTCAGTGCGCCGTCTGTAGTATTTATTACAGTTTTTCGGGAGGACGAGGTGAGCGTTCATTGTTTGTTTTGTTTTTGATTGGGGTGCTGCAAAGGGTGGATTCGACGCGGCGTAGTAGTTATCAGAAGCCGGTGACGAACGAAGTAAGAAACGGCTTCTATTCTGACAGTTTTTCCGGTCTCGTCGTCGTTGTCTGTCAGAAGCCGGTGACGAACGAAGTAAGAAACGGCTTCTATTCTGACAGTTTTTCCGGTCTCGTCGTCGTTGTCAGAAGCCGGTGACGAACGAAGTGAGAAACGGCTTCTATACTGACAGTTTTTTGTTCTCTGTTGTCCGTAGTAGTAGTAGTCAGAAGCCGGTGACGAACGAAGTAAGAAACGGCTTCTATTCTGACAGTTTTTCCGGTCTCGTCGTCGTTGTTGTCAGAAGCCGGTGACGAACGAAGTAAGAAACGGCTTCTATTCTGACAGTTTTTCCGGTCTCGTCGTCGTTGTTGTCTGTCAGAAGCCGGTGACGAACGAAGTAAGAAACGGCTTCTATTCTGACAGTTTTTCCGGTCTCGTCGTGTCTGTCTGTTGTTGTTGTTGTTGTTGTCTGTTCTGAGCGCTGGTATCAGAGACCTAAAACTTTTGTGGATAGAAGGCACTTCCAAATGAATAAGCACCACGGTTGTCAATTTTCAAAATTTTCAAAATTTTGCCCAGAATTTTGCATTATGTGATTTTTAACTTTTATTTTTCTATTTTTTCCTAATTCATCTACAGTCTTCAAACTTGCACCCTTTTACATCAGGGAAATTTGTAGATCACACAAAAAGTTTGAAAGAAAAAGTTATAAATTTAAGGCTCCAAATTAGCTTTTAAACTTTGCACCCTAAATTTGGCATAAAACTCATAGTCTAAACTACAGGCTCGAAATATCTGAAGGTACAGCAGTTCAGGTTCTGAGTCAAATACCAATTTAAAGGCCGGTTTGTGCAGTACTGCACAAACACAGAAACAAAACAAAAACGGAAATTTAAGGGTCCTTTTTGGCCCATTCTGCGAAGGTCTGCATTTCCCAAAATATCAGTCAAACCCTTATATCTTCCGATCTAATTAAGATAAATTAGTTCCCATTTCAGATAATAAAAGAGAATAGCCTCCTTTATTATATATTTAGAGATAAAAACTTTCAGACTGAAACTTTTTATTTTAGAGGCAAAAATAAAATATAAGTTTTTAAAATTTTTATTCTCAGCCCCCTGGTTTCCAGACCGTGATAGCTACGGTATTGAACTTAACACGGCTGGATAGACAACTTCGTTGCCGTCATTTTTCTCACTCATACCCCCCACTTATCTCTTACGGCTTCCGCGCTATCAGCCGTAGAATACATTTCAAGGTGGTAATTTTATCGGTTCATTTTTGCTTCACACCAGGATTTCGAATGGTTAATATAGATGGAAGTGGATGAAATTCGGCAAAAAGCTAGTTGAAAGACATATCTTGCCATCGCAACAGGTTGCATATCATAGCAACAACAGTGTACCTTTAATTAAATGTAATACACAATGCTAGTAAGTTTTCCGCTCGAAACCTCACCCCGCCGTTCGGCCGTAGCGTGGCTGCGGGCGGCGCACTGGTAGCTGCTATGCGAGACAGATACCATAGCTATGTACGCATGCTATAGACCAGCGCGAATGCCCGGTGGTGGCAGGGTAGTCTGTCTCGTTTCGGCGCCTCTACTCGTGCGGCGGGCGCGTTGTCTATTGGATATTCATATCAGTCGGACGGCCGGGTGGCGGCCGTGCGGTAGGGTCCCGCTCGCTGCTGCGACTTGCGACGAATAAAAAACAAAATGGTGGTCAGGAACTGGTTTGCTTGTTTGGTTTGTTGTGTTTTGTTGTTTCTTTGTGTGTCCAAATCTTACTGTGTATGTGTGTGATAGGTCCGGTAAAAGTGATGTGTCTTATGAGAGAGATAAGAGAGGCCCCACCACTTAAGCCTTCGGGCTTTTGCGTCAATCTATTTGTTATACCTGTCATATTGTTTCCGTCCAATAAAAGTTTATCATCTGTCTATCTATCTACCCACTAGTTAATGCATCCTCTAACCATAGGTAGCACTGGCCAAAGGATCCACCGTTGCACACCATTTCTTTCCCAGCCGAATAAACCTCTTTGTGGTGATACCATGACACGTGACTCCATGCAATCCCTGCTTAAATAAACTTAATAAGCAGTGGCGGATCCAGGCCATTAGTATGGGGGTGGGGCTAAGGAGCTCGAGCATAGGCGGATCCAAGACATCAGTACCGGGGTGGGGCTAGTGAGTTTGAGCATAGGCGGATCCAGGACATCAGTATGGGGTGGGGCTAAGGAGCTCGAGCATAGGCGGATCCAGGACATCAGGAGCGGTTTGGAACTCGGGACCTCGAGCATAAGCGGATCCAGAACATCAATACGGGGGTGGGGCTAAGGAGCTCGAGCATAGGCGGATCCAGGACATCAGTAGGGGGTGGGGCTAAGGAGCTCCAGCATAGGCGGATCCAGGACATAAGTATGGGTGTGGGGCTAAGGAGCTCGAGCAGAGGCGGATCCAGGACATCAGTACGGGGGTGGGGCTAAGGAGCTCGAGCAGAGGCGGTTCCAGGACATCAGTGCGGGGTGGGGCTCCGGAGCTCAAATAAAGGCGCATCCAGGACATCAGTAGGGGGGTGGGGCTAAGGAGCTCCAGCATAGGCGGATCCAGGACATAAGTATGGGTGTGGGGCTAAGGAGCTCGAGCAGAGGCGGATCCAGGACATCAGTACGGGGGTGTGGCTAAGGAGCTCGAGCAGAGGCGGATCCAGAGCAGTACAGAGGTGGGGCTACGGAGTTCGAGCATAGGCGGATCCAGGACATCAGTAAGGGGGTGGGGTAAGGAGCTCGACCATAGGCGGATCCAGGACATCAGTAGGGGGTAGGGGCTAAGGAGTTCGGGTATAGGCGGATCCAGGACATCAGTACGGGGGTGGGGCTAAGGAGCTCGAGCATAGGCGGATCCAGGACATCAGTGCGGGGGTGGGGCTCCGGAGCTCGAGCAGAGGCGGATCCAGGACATCAGTACGGGGGTGGGGCTAAGGAGATCGAGCATAGGCGGATCCAGGACATCTGTACGGGGGGTGGGGCTAAGGAGCTGGAGCATAGGCGGATCCAGGACATAAGTATGGGTGTGGGGCTAAGGAGCTCGAACAGAGGCGGATCCAGGACATCAGTACGGGGGTGGGGCTAAGGGGCTCGAGTATAGGCGGATCAAGGACATCAGTACGGGTGTGGGGCTAAGGAGCTCGAGCATAAGCGGATCCAGGACATCAGCACGGGGGTAGGGGCTAAAGAGTTCGAGCATAGGCGGATCCAGGATATCAGTACGAGGGTGGGGCTAAGGAGCTCGAGCATAAGCGGAGCCAGGATATCAGTACGGGGGTAGAGGCTAAGGAGTTTGAGCATGGGCGGATCCAGCATATCGGTACGGGGATTGGGCTAAGGAGATCCAGCATAGGCGGATCCAGGACATCTGTGCAGAGGTGAGGCTAAGGAGCTCGAGCATAGGCGGATCCAGGACATCAGTATGGGTGTCGGGCTAAGGAGCTCGAGCAGAGGCGGATCCAGGACATCAGTACGGGGCTGGGGTAAGAGGCTCGAGTATAAGCGGATCAAATACATCAGTACGGGGGTAGGGCTAAGGAGCTCGAGCATAAGCGGATCCAGGACATCAAGGGGCTAAAGAGTTAAAACAGGTAGGGGCTAAAGAGTTAAAACATAAGCGGATCCAGGACATCAGTACGGGGGTGGGGCTAAGGAGCTCGAGCATAAGCGGATTCAGGACATCAGTACGTGGGTGGGGCTCGGGAGCTCGAGCATAGGCGGATCCAGGACATCAGTAGGGGTAGTGGCTAAGGAGTTCAAGCATAGGCGGATCCAGGGCAGTATAGAGGTGGGGCTACGGAGTTCGAGCATAGGCAGATCCAGGACATATGTAAGGGGGTGGGCTAAGGAGCTGGAGCATAGGCGGATCCAGGACATCAGTTCGGTGGTGGGGCTGAGGTCTCGAGCTGGGGCATAATTCGGTAACAAATAGGCTGAATTGGGTGAAAATCTGCAGGTATAGGTTAAATACCGTCGGAAAACCCATCATATTTTATATCGTATCTCCTTTCTTCTCGTCATGCCCAGTCTTTGCTTAACAAAACAAACATTTTGCGTGTGTTTATTTCTTTGATGATATGAACAGAGGGCAGGCGTGGTGCAGTATGCAGAGACATGCTAATTTAGGAAAACATGGGCCTAGACAGGGGATTGAATGGAGCCATAATGAGAACACAAAACCTAAAACTCCAACATTGCGTTGTCATAAGTATCAAACTGCTGAAAAAACTCGCCTGTCAATCGAACTGTTTGGCTAACGTACATTGTCACCGGCTTCTCCTGCGCCAGAGCGGCACCTGCCGAGGCCGCAGGCCGAGGTAGTCAGAAGCCGGTGACGAACGAAGTAAGAAACGGCTTCTATTCTGACAGTTTTTCCGGTCTCGTCGTCGTTGTCTGTTGTTGTTGTTGTTGTTGTTGTTGTTGTCTGTTCTGAGCGCTGGTATCAGAGACCTAAAACTTTTGTGGATAGAAGGCACTTCCAAATGAATCAGCACCACGGTTGTCAATTTTCAAAATTTTCAAAATTTTGCCCAGAATTATGCATTATGTGATTTTTAACTTTTATTTTTCTATTTTTTGCTAATTCATCTAGACTCTTCAAACTTGCACCCTTTTACATCAGGGAAATTTGTAGTTCACACAAAAAGTTGGAAAGAAAAGCTTTAAATTTAGGGCTCTAAATTAGCTTTTAAACTTTGCACCCTAAATTTGGCATAAAACTCATGGTCTAAACTACAGGCTCGAAATATCTGAAGCTACAGCAGTTCAGGTTCTGAGTCAAATATCAACTTAAAGGCCGGTTTGTGCAGTACTGCACAAACACAGAAACAAAACAAAAACGGAAATTTAAGGGTCCTTTTTGGCCCATTCCGTGAAGGTCTGCATTTCCCAAAATATCATTCAAACCCTTATATCTTCCGATCTAATTGATAAAAATTAGTTCCCATTTCAGATAATAAGAGAGAATAGCCTCCTTTATTATATATTTAGAGATAAAAACTTTCAGACTGAAACTTTTTATTTTATAGGCAAAAATAAAATATAAGTTTTTAAAATTTTTATTCTCAGCCCCCTGGTTTCCAGACCATGATAGCTACGGTATTGAACTTAACACGGCTGGATAGAAAACTTCGTTGCCGTCATTTTTCTCACTCATACCCCCCACTTATCTCTTACGGCTTCCGCGCTATAAGCCGTAAAATGCATTTCACAGTGGTAATTTTATCAGTTCATTTTTGCTTCACACCGGGGTTTAGGGTGGTTAGAGTCATTGGAGGGAAATGAAATTTTGCATGCAGCTAGGTAAGAGACATATGTCGACATTCCATCTGCATATATATCAATGAAACACCAAGTTACCTTTACTAACATGCCGTTTCTCCACGCATCGTTGTAGCAAATCACCACGCGTCACCCCTGCGTCCACGTCGCGGCAACGCCGGCGATCGGCGCGGCCGTTTCTGTTTATTTATGGTCTGGTAAAAAAGTACCCAACACTACCCATAATGCATCACAAGTAATTAGAGTACCGTAAAAGTCTGAGTTTACAATAAGAGTATTATGTTTCTGTTTTTGGACCATGGGTGGATCCAGGGAATAAGTAGGCTAGGTGCCCCCCCCACCCTTCTCCCCCCATCCCCTCCCCCAACCCCCAATCGACCATCGGCGCCCTCTGAAATTGTAAAGACACGCCTCTCAAGGTCGATGACGCTCCCTGAAATGTCGCTTCCCATACGCGGATCCAGGATTGCCTATCGGGGGCGAGGTGGAAGGGGAAACTTCCTGGTGGGCGCTATCTACACCAGGGACGCCACTTTTGGCCGGAAAAACCTATCAAGTAGGCGCTAAAACCTATCAGTAGACCCCGATACCTGCATCTCGGGGAAAATGACATTTCAGGGGGTGCCATCGAACTTTCCAGGGGTTTCCGGGACAATTTCAGGGGGCGCTAAGATTCTATGGGGGCACCTGTCCCCTTTCCCCTTGGATCCGCCTATGTCGTTTCGGGGGCGGGGGGGCACGGAGGTGGGGCGTTACTGGTGTGGGCGTAAGGAGATCGAGCATAAGCGGATCCAGGACATCAGCATGGGGGTAAGGGCTAAAGAGTTCGAGCATAGGCGGACCCAGGACATCAGTACGAGGGTGGGGCTAGGGAGTTAGAGCATAGGCGGATCCAGGCCATCGGTACGAGGGTCGGGCTAGGGAGTTAGAGCATAGGCGTATCCAGGACATTAGTACGGGGATGGGGCTAAGCAGCTGAGCATTAGCGGAATCAGGATATCAGTACGGGGTGAGACTCGGGAGTTCCAGAATAGGCGGATCCAGGACATCAGTAGGGGGGTAGGGGCTACGGAGTTCGAGCATAGGCGGATCCAGGATATTAGTACGGGGATGGGGCTAAAGAGCTCGAGCAGAGGCGGATCTAGGACATCAGTACGGCGGTGGGGCTAAGAAGCTCGAGCATAAGCGGATTCAGCTGATGGGGTGGGGCTCGGGAGCTCGAGCATAAGCGGATTCAGCTGATGGGGTGGGGCTCGGGAGCTCGAGCATAGTCGGATCCAGGACATCAGTAGGGGGTGGGGGCTAAGTAGTTCGAGCATAGGCGGATCCAGGGCAGTACAGAGGTGGGGCTACGAAGTTCGAGCACAGGCGGATCCAGGACATCAGTAAGGGGGTGGGGTAAGGAGCTCGAGCATAGGCGGATCCAGGACATCAGTGGGGGGGGGGGTAGGGGCTACGGAGTTCGAGCATAGGCGGATCCAAGACATCAGGAAGAAGGTGGGGTAAGGAGCTCGAGCATAGGCGGATCCAGGACATCAGTAGGGGGTAGGGGCTAAGGAGTTCGAGCATATGCGGATCCAGGACATCAGTACGGAGGTGGGGCTAAGAAGTTCGAGCATAGGCGGATCCAGGACATCAGTACGGGGGTGGGGCTAAGGAGCTCCAGCAAAGGCGGATCCAGGCCTCAGTACGGGGGTGGGGCTAAGGAGCTCGAGCATAGGCGGATCCAGGACATCAGTACGGTGGTGGGGCTCGGGCGTTCCAGCATAGGCGGATCCAGGACATTAGTAGGGTGGTAGGGAATAAAGAAATTGAGTATAGGCGAATCCAGGGCAGTACGGAGGTGGGGCTACGGAGTTCGAGCATAGGCAGATCCAGGACATCAGTTCGGGGGTGGGGCTAAGGAGCTCGAGCATAGGCGGATCCAGGACATCAGTGCAGGGGTGTGGCTCCGGAGCCTAAGTAAAGGCGGATCCAGGACATCAGTACGGGGGTGGGGCTAAGGAGATCGAGCATAGGTGGATCCAGGACATCTGTACGGGGGTGGGGCTAAAGGGCTGGAGTATAGGCGGATCCAGGACATCAGTATGGGTGTGGGGCTAAGGAGCTCGAGCAGAGGCGGATCCAAGGCATCAGTACGGGGGTGGGGCTAAGGGGTTCGAGTATAGGCGGATAAAGGACATCAGTACAGAGGTGGGGCTAAGCAGCTCAAGCATAAGCGGATCCAGGACATCAGCAGAGGGGTAGGGGCTAAAGAGTTCGGGCATAGGCGGATCCAGGACATCAGTACGGGGGTGGGGCTAAGGACCTCGAGCATAAGCGGAGCCAGGATATCAGTACGGGGTTAGAGGCTAAGGGGTTTGAGCATAGGCGGATCCAGCATATCGGTACGGGGATGGGGCTAAGGAGATCCAGCATAGGCGGATCCAGGACATCTGTACGGAGATGGGGCTAAGGAGCTCGAGCATAGGCGGATCCAGGACATCAGTATGGGTGTCGGGCCAAGGAGCTCGAGCAGAGGCGGATCCAGGACATCAGTACGGGGCCGGGGCTAAGGGGCTCGAGTATAGGCGGATCAAAGACATCAGTACGGGGGTGGGGCTAAGGAGCTCGAGCATAAGCGGATCCAGGACATCAAGAGGCTAAAGAGTTAAAACAGGTAGGGGCTAAAGAGTTAAAACATAAGCGGATCCTGGACATCAGTACGGGAGTGGGGCTAAGGAGCTCGAGCATAAGCGGATTCAGGACATCAGTACGTGGGTGGGGCTCGGGAGCTCGAGCATAGGCGGATCCAGGACATCATTAGGGGTAAGGGCTAAGGAGTTCAAGCATAGGCGGGTCCAGGGCAGTATAGAGGTGGGGCTACGGAGTTCGAGCATAGGCAGATCCAGGACATATGTAAGGGGTTGGGGTAAGGAGCTCAAGCATAGGCGGATCCAGGACATCAGTTCGGTGGTGGGGCTGAGGTCTCGAGCTGGGGCATAACTCGGTAACAAATAGGCTGAATTTGGTGAAAATCTGCAGGTATGGGTGAAATACCGTCGGAAAACCCATCATATTTTATATTGTATCTCCTTTCTTCCCGTCATGCCCAGTCTTTGCTTAACAAAACAAACATTATGCGTGTGTTTATTTATTTGATGATATGAACAGAGGTCAAGCGTGGTGCAGTATGCAGAGACATGCTAATTTAGAAAAACATGGGCCTAGGCAGGGGATTGAATGGAGCCATAATGAGAACACAAAACCTAAAACTCCAACATTGCGTTGTTATAAGTATCAAACTGCTGAAAAAACTCGCCTGTCAATCGAACTGTTTGGCTAACGTACATTGTCACCGGCTTCTCCTGCGCCAGAGCGGCACCTGCCGAGGCCGCAGGCCGAGGTAGTTGTTGTTGTTGTTGTTGTCTGTTCTGAGCGCTGGTATCAGAGACCTAAAACTTTTGTGGATAGAAGGCACTTCCAAATGAATAAGCACCACGGTTGTCAATTTTCAAAATTTTCAAAATTTTGCCCAGAATTTTGCATTATGTGATTTTTAACTTTTATTTTTCTATTTTTTGCTAATTCATCTAGACTCTTCAAACTTGCACCCTTTTACATCAGGGAAATTTGTAGTTCACACAAAAAGTTGGAAAGAAATAGCTTTAAATTTAGGGCTCTAAATTAGCTTTTAAACTTTGCACCCTAAATTTGGCATAAAACTCATGGTCTAAACTACAGGCTCGAAATATCTGAAGCTACAGCAGTTCAGGTTCTGAGTCAAATATCAACTTAAAGGCCGGTTTGTGCAGTACTGCACAAACACAGAAACAAAACAAAAACGGAAATTTAAGGGTCCTTTTTGGCCCATTCCGTGAAGGTCTGCATTTCCCAAAATATCATTCAAACCCTTATATCTTCCGATCTAATTGATAAAAATTAGTTCCCATTTCAGATAATAAGAGAGAATAGCCTCCTTTATTATATATTTAGAGATAAAAACTTTCAGGCTGAAACTTTTTATTTTATAGGCAAAAATAAAATATAAGTTTTTAAAATTTTTATTCTCAGCCCCCTGGTTTCCAGACCATGATAGCTACGGTATTGAACTTAACACGGCTGGATAGAAAACTTCGTTGCCGTCATTTTTCTCACTGATACCCCCCACTTATCTCTTACGGCTTCCGCGCTATAAGCCGTAAAATGCATTTCAAAGTGGTAATTTTATCAGTTCATTTTTGCTTCACACCGGGGTTTAGGGTGGTTAGAGTCATTGAGGGAAATGAAATTTTGCATGCAGCTAGGTAAGAGACATATGTCGACATTCCATCTGCATATATATCAATGAAACACCAAGTTACCTTTACTAACATGCCGTTCCTCCACGCATCGTTGTAGCAAATCACCACGCGTCACCCTTGCGTCCACGTCGCGGCAACGCCGGCGATCGGCGCGGCCGTTTCTGTTTATTTATGGTCTGGTAAAGAAGTACCCAACACTACCCATAATGCATCACAAGTAATTAGAGTACCGTTAAAGTCTGAGTTTACAATAAGAGTATTATGTTTCTGTTTTTGGACCATGGGTGGATCCAGGGAATAAGTAGGCTAGGTGCCCCCCCCACCCTTCTCCCCCCATCCCCTCCCCCAACCCCCAATCGACCATCGGCGCCCTCTGTAATTGTAAAGACACGCCTCTCAAGGCGAATGACGCTCCCTGAAATGTCGCTTCCCATACGCGGATCCAGGATTGCCTATCGGGGGCGAGGTGGAAGGGGAAACTTCCTGGTGGGCGCTATCTACACCAGGGACGCCACTTTTGGCCGGAAAAACCTATCAAGTAGGCGCTAAAACCTATCAGTAGACCCCGATACCTGCATCTCGGGGAAAACGACATTTCAGGGGGTGCCATCGAACTTTCCAGGGGTTTCCGGGACAATTTCAGGGGGCGCTAAGATTCTATGGGGGGCACCTGTCCCCTTTCCCCTTGTATCCGCCTATGTCGTTTCGGGGGCGGGGGGCACGGAGGTGGGGCGTTACTGGTGTGGGGGTAAGGAGATCGAGCATAAGCGGATCCAGGACATCAGCATGGGGGTAAGGGCTAAAGAGTTCGAGCATAGGCGGACCCAGGACATCAGTACGAGGGTGGGGCTAGGGAGTTAGAGCATAGGCGGATCCAGGACATCGGTACGAGGGTCGGGCTAGGGAGTCAGAGCATAGGCGGATCCAGGATATCGGTACGAGGGTCGGGCTAGGGAGTTAGAGCATAGGCGGATCCAGGACATTAGTACGGGGATGGGGCTAAGCAGCTGAGCATTAGCGGAATCAGGACATCAGTACGGGGTGAGACTCGGGAGTTCCAGCATAGGCGGATCCAGGACATCAGTAGGGGGTAGGGGCTACGGAGTTCGAGCATAGGCGGATCCAGGATATTAGTACGGGGATGGGGCTAAGGAGCTCGAGCAGAGGCGGATCTAGGACATCAGTACGGCGGTGGGGCTAAGAAGCTCGAGCATAAGCGGATTCAGCTGATCAGTACGGGGGTGGGGCTCGGGAGCTCGAGCATAGTCGGATCCAGGACATCAGTAGGGGGTGGGGGCTAAGTAGTTCGAGCATAGGCGGATCCAGGGCAGTACAGAGGTGGGGCTACGAAGTTCGAGCACAGGCGGATCCAGGACATCAGTAAGGGGGTGGGGTAAGGAGCTCGAGCATAGGCGGATCCAGGACATCAGTGGGGGGTAGGGGCTACGGAGTTCGAGCATAGGCGGATCCAAGACATCAGGAAGAAGGTGGGGTAAGGAGCTCGAGCATAGGCGGATCCAGGACATCAGTAGGGGGTAGGGGCTAAGGAGTTCGAGCATATGTGGATCCAGGACATCAGTACGGAGGTGGGGCTAAGAAGTTCGAGCATAGGCGGATCCAGGACATCAGTACGGGGGTGGGGCTAAGGAGCTCCAGCAAAGGCGGATCCAGGCCTCAGTACCGGGGTGGGGCTAAGGAGCTCGAGCATAGGCGGATCCAGGACATCAGTACGGTGGTGGGGCTCGGGCGTTCCAGCATAGGCGGATCCAGGACATTAGTAGGGTGGTAGGGAATAAAGAGTTTGAGTATAGGCGAATCCAGGGCAGTACGGAGGTGGGGCTACGGAGTTCGAGCATAGGCAGATCCAGGACATCAGTTCGGGGGTGGGGCTAAGGAGCTCGAGCATAGGCGGATCCAGGACATCAGTGCAGGGGTGTGGCTCCGGAGCCTGAGTAAAGGCGGATCCAGGACATCAGTACGGGGGTGGGGCTAAGGAGATCGAGCATAGGTGGATCCAGGACATCTGTACGGGGGTGGGGCTAAAGAGCTGGAGTATAGGCGGATCCAGGACATCAGTATGGGTGTGGGGCTAAGGAGCTCGAGCAGAGGCGGATCCAGGCCATCAGTACGGGGGTGGGGCTAAGGGGTTCGAGTATAGGCGGATAAAGGACATCAGTACAGAGGTTGGGCTAAGGAGCTCAATCATAAGCGGATCCAGGACATCAGCAGAGGGGTAGGGGCTAAAGAGTTCGGGCATAGGCGGATCCAGGACATCAGTACGGGGGTGGGGCTAAGGAGCTCGAGCATAAGCGGAGCCAGGATATCAGTACGGGGTTAGAGGCTAAGGGGTTTGAGCATAGGCGGATCCAGCATATCGGTACGGGGATGGGGCTAGGAGATCCAGCATAGGCGGATCCAGGACATCTGTACGGAGATGGGGCTAAGGAGCTCTAGCATAGGCGGATCCAGGACATCAGTATGGGTGTCGGGCTAAGGAGCTCGAGCAGAGGCGGATCCAGGACATCAGTACGGGGCCGGGGCTAAGGGGCTCGAGTATAGGCAGATCAAAGACACCAGTACGGGGGTGGGGCTAAGGAGCTCGAGCATAAGCGGATCCAGGACCTCAAGGGGCTAAAGAGTTAAAACAGGTAGGGGCTAAAGAGTTAAAACATAAGCGGATCCAGGACATCAGTACGGGGGTGGGGCTAAGGAGCTCGAGCATAAGCGGATTCAGGACATCAGTACGTGGGTGGGGCTCGGGAGCTCGAGCATAGGCGGATCCAGGACATCAGTAGGGGTAGTGGCTAAGGAGTTCAAGCATAGGCGGATCCAGGGCAGTATAGAAGTGGGGCTACTGAGTTCGAGCATAGGCAGATCCAGGACATATGTAAGGGGGTGGAGTAAGGAGCTCGAACATAGGCGGATCCAGGTCATCAGTTCGGTGGTGGGGCTGAGGTCTCGAGCTGGGGCATAACTCGGTAACAAATAGGCTGAATTGGGTGAAAATCTGCAGGTATAGGTGAAATACCGTCGGAAAACCCATCATATTTTATATTGTATCTCCTTCCTTCTCGTCATGCCCAGTCTTTGCTTAACAAAACAAACATTATGCGTGTGTTTATTTCTTTGATGATATGAACAGAGGGCAAGAGTGGTGCAGTATGCAGAGACATGCTAATTTAGGAAAACATGGGCCTAGACAGGGGATTGAATGAAGCCATAATGAGAACACAAAACCTAAAACTCCAACATTGCGTTGTTATAAGTATCAAACTGCTGAAAACACTCGCCTGTCAATCGAACTGTTTGGCTAACGTACATTGTCACCGGCTTCTCCTGCGCCAGAGCGGCACCTGCCGAGGCCGCAGGCCGAGGTATTTCTAAGCTACATTTGTCACTGGATTGTTCAGAATGGAATGGAATTACCACTCAAAGTGTCATATGTTAAAACATTGAGTCCTGTTCTTTGCGTTTGAAACCTCGCTTATTGCCTCAATTATAACTTTACTCTTGAAGGGCATAGCTTCAAAATGAAAAGCCCTCAGGCCCTTCATCTCACTCACATGTTCGCATTTAGCATCTTTGTTCATTTCTATGCAGACCTAATTTATTTTATTAATTCATGCATTGAAATCGACATTTTATTGAAATCAATGTGTAGTTAGTAAAAAGTTAACACGCGCACTGGAGGGGGGCCTCGGAGGCCCCCCACCTCTTTTTCCGAGGGGGCCGGAGAACCACTCGTAGCCGAAAGGCGATGCCTGACCAAATTTAATATAATTTAATGGCATGTTGATTGGTGAATATTTTTTGAAAATCGGTCGAATTTTTGTTTATTTATAGGCTTTCAAAGTCCGACCTGAATTTTGAGATCGCCGTAATCGCGCGGTCGGACCAGTTAGCTTGCATTGGAGACCGAGTGGTGAAGTCATAACGCCATATAACCGGGATTATGTGTCAAGGTCACCTCAAATTAAGGTCAAGGTCAAGGTCAAAGGTCACAGGTCAAGGTTATATCTGCACTTTTAAGGTCACTGACCACAGTGCTTCCGGTCAAATGGCGTTACCTGGTCTAACGTATATTATGATATGACGTCATCCATAAGGTACCCCAATACAAATTTCAAGGTCAATGGTCAAGTTCAAAGGTCATTGGGATAGGTCAATCCTCAATTCCTGACTAACAGTGGCTATAGTCAAAGTGTACATTATGAGTAGTATACCATATTGTGACCTTAAAGGTCAATGACCTTGAATGCTCTTGACCCCAAAAGTGTAAGGAAGGCTCTTTAAGACCTTCTCTTTATGAAGCTGGTCCGCTTTTAGCTTATTCCCGACATTTTCCCGCATAATTACGGCATTTACCATTCGGTTCCCAGCATGGCCAGGATTTGACATATATGACCTCGTTCGACCTTAAAGTTATTGACCTAGATCAATGAAAATTGGTCATGATGTAGACTACTACAGCCCTCACCCACCTCCCAAGTTTTTTTTTCTACATTTCTCAGTTTCCGAGATCTTAGGAGGGGCCTACCAGGCCCCCCTCCAGTGCGCGTTAGTGCCAGACCCCTCTCCAAGTCTCCAGTGCGGGTGTTAACGTCATGAATAATTGTACTGTAATTTGCATATTATTAAAGGAAATTTGCATTTTTGTGTGCATACCTGGGCCCTATTCTGAGTCAGAGTCGACTCCGAGTCAATGCTTATTTGAATCGGAGTTGAGTCGGCTCGCTTTTCAATTTGGGCTGAGTTAAGTCGGCTCACCATTTTTAACTCAGCGAGTCGAGTCGGAACTAGAATCAGTCTTTAAGCTGTGAGTCAGAGTTGAGTCGACTAAAAAAATTTGAGTCAAGTCTACTCACAATACTTCGAAAAAAACACTAAAACAAACACGTTTGATATTAAAGTGAGGCTTTTCATGAAAAGTTCGATACTTTAGGTGTTTTTTTAAGTGTTTTTCGAAGGATTGTGAGGAGGTTTAACAAAACTTAACACGCGCATTGACGGGAAGGGTGGGCTCCCACCCCCCTCGGGTTTTCGGAGATAGCATAAAACGGCGGAGCGTAGCGCCACCGCACTTGGCATACCTTTTCTCTCATTCTTTTTACAACTTTTCTCAAAATTTTAAGTTAGGTTTTGGTACAGGTCAAGTGAACTGACCTAAAAAGTTTAAGATAGCATAAGATGGAACAGGGTAAACTTATCCGGTTGAACTTATATCAAATAATGGGCCCACCCAGTTCTCTAAGTTACGTTCCGGTATTTTTTTATATTGATGACCTATGATCAGGTAGAGCCATGGCCTCTTTAATGGAAATACATGGGAAAATTGGTTTTAACTTAATAAGTTAGTAACAAATGGTGATAAAACGTTTATTTTAACTGCATTAGATTCGCCTTATCTGTGCAGTTCTAATAATATGCATGTTATCTAATTTGACCTAGATAGGTCATATTATATATCATTTGATTCGGCTTGCTGCGAGGATTCATATGTTTAAGTTGTTTTGCTCTGTCTTTACTTGTTCAGATGCAATGACCGATAGCCTTCATTTACATATTATCCCTATGACGGTATGTTTTGACCTCTAGTGACCTTAAATGTGACCTGACAAAAAATGGTTAAGACATTTTTGATGGAGAAGTGTATCAACTACCCAACGCCGTTTACTGTTTTTCGCTACCTAGCGTGGTTTTCGAGATCTTAGGGGGGATGGGTACCCGCCCCCCTCTCGTTAATGCGAAGGTGGCTCAAACCCGCGTCAATGCACGTGTTAATATTTGGGGAGCCCCAGTCATTGCCGTGGAGCAGACCCAGTGATGGAAACCTTGTGATGGCATCTTACGGTTTCGTGTACTTAGTAGCCTGTGGGAGAGGGCAGTGCAGCACCAGGGGAGAAAAACTCAAACCTGTCGCCAACGTAATGCCTTGACGCCGAAACCTGTCGCTTTTAGCCTTTAAATATAAATAATTATGGAAGCACACATAATACGGAAATGATACCTTTTTTGAAACGAAACAACCGGGCAATATCATTCCTGAATTCGCAATGGGGCTTACTGAACATCACACATTTGTGTAATTCTGCCACCTTTGTTAAGACTGCCATGAACACTACAAAACGACAGTGGTGTAAAAAGGAGACCCGGGCTGCCCGGCAATCAAACCCCAATCCGTCATTTTCGAGCCTAATACTACCAACTGAGTTACCAGTTGGTAGTGTTAGGCTCGAAAATGGCGCTACTACTACTACCACTACCACTCAAGGCATTTTTAAGGAAATGTCAGTGAGGGGGGGGCATTTTTTGTGCTGACCATTATAGTGTCTTCAGTATTTTCAAAAACAAAATTTTGTAAAAACAGTAACAGTGTCAAAAACAGTATTTTGACGATAACTCTTAGCCACACCAAGCTAGAGCGCTGAATTAAACACCATCGTGTATGTCCCATCAATGACTTCCATTAGATACACGGCAGGGCCATTTTTTGACCTTTCGTGACCTGAGGTCATGTCAGGTCAAGAGGTACCCTCTAGAGGCCAGACCACTGGCGGGAGGTCATTATGTTCCACATAGCAGAGGAAGCCTCCGCATTTTCCTATCAAAGGTACTTGAGTGAATTTCAATAGCTCTACTGGCATGAGAGCAATGCCCAGGTTTCTTAAACATTGCATATTTTGGTGGAAATAGTCTATCGTAACCAACTTTTTTTACAGTGTACTAGCACCAGGTGACGGCGCATATTGAGTGAATAATGACCATATGTTTTCAGAGTAAAGTATCGTGACCCAACTTGACATCTGGAGGTCAAACCATTCACCTGAGCGCAGGGGCGTAGCCAGGATTTCACTCAGGGGGGGGCGGCGGCCAAAAAGGGCCCCTGAAATTCCGCCAAAAGGGCCCCAAAAATGTCGTCAAGGAAGCAAAAAAAAACTTTCACCCCGGTTTTGGCGTCAATTGATCTAAAGAAGGTCATTTTAAGCCAGAGCGACCCTAAGATATCGCCATGACAAGTAATTTGTGTGCCTACCAAATTACTTCAGAGCCAATCGTGCTAGGAAAGCGAAAATGGCCGAATGTATTTCTTCCTCTTCGGAAGAAACTTCTTTCAAAGATAGATAGATTTCGGGGTGTTCCACTGAGGAGCATAATTATGCGTAGAAAATTTGGTCATTAATCTATATCCTCAAATTCGGATCCATAATAAAGCAAAAGAAAAAAATTATTCTGAAATTTGGTGAAATCTGAAACTCCAGGTCTCAGCTTACATCATGATCAAGAGATTCTCCAATCAATAAATTTCATAAAGATTCTGAGGAAGGGCTGTGTTCGAATGCATTTGCACTGTTTTTGCTATTTTATGCATCCAGGATTCGAGTATGCAAGCCAATTAATACCTTAAGTTCGATGCTTGGCGCCTGCCACATATGGTGATTATGCAACTGAAGCGTTTTTCGTACAGCGGCAGCCCATCGTTCGAAGCCCTCGCTCACGGCACTTTTCCCCTGGCCTTAGCGACCTGGACCTCAGTTGAAAGGCCCTCAGGCATCCGCAGATATCTTACAGCCTTGTGTTTGATCTGTATGGAGCGGTAGTATACCATGGCAGCCCCCAGATGAGTCACTACACTGAATTCTGCTGGAACCAGTCGGAGGCTGGTTGGTGCCAGTTTAACGATGCCTGTGTCAAGGAAGTACCGGCCGAGGAAGTGAAGAATGCAGCAGCGTACGTGCTTTGTACGCCGCCAGAAATGCTGTTTAGTTCTTGTAAAGTGGCTTTCTTTCAATTTTTCAATGGCAGAATGTAGCGTTAAATAACTTAAAATTTCGCAATACAATGATGAGACTAAGGTATGGCATAATATAGATTGGTCATAAACAATTTTTCTAGGACCTTCTTTCACCTTCAAAGCGGTTCCCTTCGAACGAAAAAAAACACTTACTCGAACAAAAAAAAAGGTATTTAGTGGCGGACAAAGGGAGCTCAGCCGATCATTACGGGCCCAGCTGGTCAGAGAGAGCTCTGCTGGTTGTAGAGAGCCTAATGGTCACAAAGTGTTCTGCTGGTATCTGCGGGCCTTCTGTAACTAGTTACAGAGAACCATGCTGGATGCTGAGCGTCACCAGGACGCTTCGAATCTATTTACGAAGTGTCCAGGTGACTAAAAATGGCCCTCTCATTCATAACGGGGTATACGATCAATTTTGGGTCCAACTGGTCTCAAAGAGTACTATAGTTACATATGCTTCTTCTGATGGTCCCAGTAGGCCCTGTGGGCTACAAAGGGAGGTGAGTTATAACCACGGTGGCCGGTAGGCCTCCGAGCCACCTTCGTCCTGGTGGGGGGTTTCAAATCCCCCTTCGAACACGGATCCTAAGGAGGATAGCGAAAAAATCGATCACTGGTGGATGGCCCATAAAAATCCATGACGAAACTGCATCGGTCACTTTTTTGGGTCAGGTCAAGATTGAAGTCCCCACAGGTCAAGAAGGTGGCATGTTAGGGAAGAGCTTCTGGGTTCTGGTGTCTGATAGAGTTCAGTTATAATCATTTTTAAGCACCATTTTGATTATGCATCTCGTTACCGCCAGTCGAATGATGTATGATACAACCACACTAAATCAAAACATAAAAATGACCCGACCTAAGGTCAGCTCAAGGTCGCCATCTAACCTAGCATAATCAATATTCACATTTTAACCAAAACAGCAGATGCTGAAAGGTGAATACCTGTCAATCGCTGTTATACAATAGTCAGTATGCATATCATTTGCTTCAAAATAACAATCCAACGTAATGGTGTCAAAATATTAGCTTAATCCTAATGTCCTTCACAGTTATTGACCCAAGTCTGAAACCCTGCTTAAGTAGCCCCAGATGACCTCTCATAGATCACAGATCTAAACTTGCAACATGAACCAATTAAAGGGCCTAGGATACAATGATTTGGAGAATACGAAGCTATTCCAAGCGGTATCTACAGAAAGAGCAATTTGTCGGCCAATTTCTGTTTTTCCATGCATGTTAAGTGGAAAGGCCATGATCCGTGCCTGACCCTATGTCATCTATATGAAAATTCCCGGAATATATTTTGCAAACCTCGATGGGTTCACTATGTGGATATGTTTCCATTGGATAGATTCACCCTTTTCTTCCCTATGCCACCTTAAGCATTTTAAGAGGTGAGGTCAACAGACCTGTACTGGCGAACTGACCTGAGATGACCCAACCTTAAAATTTTGGGGAACGTTGCGGAATTGATCAAGAATAAGCTGTGTCAAGTGTGGCAGCGCTTCGCGCCGCCCTTTATTCTTGCCACCGGAAAAACCCGAAGGGGTGTTAAAACACCCCCACTGGGGCGAGGGTTCAAAGGAGGCACAGCTGGTTCTGCTGGTTGTGGACAGCCCTTTGGGTTACAATAGACCATACTGGCTGTAGGCTAGATGGGTTATAGAGGCATCATAACCACAAAACATCTTGCGGATCACAAATTGTCTGCTGTTTTAAATAAGTCTACAAGCTACACAGGTCCTCGGTGGATTTAGAGGGCCAAATAGGCCCTCAGCATCGTCTATAGAAGGCCCAGCTGACTAGAGAGGCCCTTCTGACGATATAGAGCCATACGGAGAACAGTGGATCCCACTGGTTCAAAGGCTCCACTGTTAACGAGGGTCTTGATAGTTAGAGTGGGTCCTACAGTCTAAAAACGTCCCTGCTTGCCACATGGATTCTAATTTAAAGAGGGCCCAGCTGTTCAGACAGCCATGGACAGCTGCTTAGGGTCAGCTATAGCGCTGCTGGCTATCGCTGACCCTGCAAGTCGCAGTGGGCCCTGGTGCCCAAAGTACCCTGCTGACCATGGTGGCTTTGTCGGTTTAAGAGGACTCAGCTGCCCAGAGCGGGTCCTACTGTCAACGAGGGCCCTCTTTCAGAGGTTTCTGATGGTCAAAAGATCCCCACTTATCACAGAATGGAGAACTAGAGAGAGCTTGAGAGTGCCCTATCTAACATGAAGTTCCAAGACAGGATACAGATAATAGTGCAGCTGGGCAGTGCGTCCTCCAGGGGGCTGCCGTCCCAACATCCTCCCTTTGGCTATGTCTCTGTAGGATCTCCAGCTGACCAGAGAGGTCCCTGATGACGATAGAGAGTCTTGTGGAGAACGGTCTGTCCTGCTAGTTCAAAAGCCTTTGTAGGGTCCTGATAGTCAGAATGGGCGCTGTGGACCAGTGACCACAATGCCAGTGGTCAGAGTGGTCCCTGCTAGCCACAATGGCCTTCTCGTTTAAAAAGGGCCCAGCAGGTCCGACAGGGCCCTGACGGTTTTAGCTGGCCCTGGGACTCACAGTGGGCCCCGCGGCCAAAAAAAACTGCTGGCCAAAGTGGCTTTATCGTTAAAGAGGGTCCACCTGACCAGACAGGGCCCAAATGTCGGCACAGGGCCCTGGGGACCCCGTGGCTCAGAGGACCCTCTTTTTAAAAGAGTTTCGATGGTTCAAAGGGTCTTTCTTGTCACAGAATTTAGTGCTGTGGAGTGCTTGAGATGGCCCCGTCTGACATGAAGTTCCACGGCAGGTCAGAGTACGATTGGGTAGGGGCAGCGCGTCCTTGAGGGGGCCCTCAGGGGGCCATCGTCCCAATCACCTCTCCTTGGCTACGCCTCTGGAGGGGCCCTGCTAGCTATAGAGAGCCCTATGGAAAATAATCGGCCATACTAGTTCAGAGGCTTTGCTAGATAAAGAGGGTCCTCACAGCCAGAGTGGGCTTTGTGGGCTAAAACGATCCCTGCAAGTCACAGTGGCCTCCTTACTTAAAGAGGGCCCAGCTGGTCCGACAGGGCCCTGAAGGTTTTAGCTGACCCTGCGACTCGCAGTGGGCCCCGTGGCCCAAAAGCCCTACTGGCCATAGCGGTATTATCGGTTGAAGATGGTCTGGCTGACCAGAGATAGTCCTAATGTCAACGAGGGCCTTGGGTGGGGGGGGCTGGTAGTGGTTTAGGGGACCCTGTGGTAAAAAGCCCTACTTGTCGCAGAAATGGAGTACTGGAGAGGACTTAAGAGGGCCCTGTTGGGCATGTAATTCCACGGCAGGTCACAGAGTATTATGCGGGCGGGCCGCGCTTCGCGCTATCCTCGGAGGGCCCTCCGGGCCCTCAAGGGGGCCACCGCACCAGCCACTTCTACTTGGTTACTCCTATGTAGAGGGCCCAGCTGAACAGAGGGCCCTGCGGAGACTAGACGGTTACACTAGCTCAAAAGCTTCTCTAGTTAAACATGACACTGACTGTCAGACTTGGCCCTGTGGGCTAAAATGGTCCCTACTAGCCACACAGCCTCCTCATTGAAAGATGACCCAGTTGGTCAGACAGGTCCCTGGCAGCTATAGACCGGGATCTGACAGCCAGCGAGTCGCATTGGGCCCTTTTGCCCAAATAGTCCCGCTAGCCATCTTGGCTTTATCGATTGAACAGGTCTATCTGACCAAAATGGGCCCCACTTTGGATAGGTTGCCCTGACCACCACCAGTGGTTCAAAGGGTACCTTTTTACTTACGGTTTTGATGGGTAAAAACAGCCCTAATTGTCACAGAATAGCGTGCTGGAGATGGCTTAAGAGGGCCCTGTCTGGTATGAAGTCCCACATTTCGCCCCAGAGCATAGTGCGAGCGGGCCTCGCTTCACGCGGCCGGTATCCTCAGGGGGCCCTCCGGGCCCTCAAGAGGGGGCGGCCGCCCTAGCCGGACCCCCTTGGCTACATCCCTGCCTGAGCGCCAGAAAATGTAAATTAAAATCATACTGAAGTCACACTAGCTTTCTAATGCACTTTGCAGATTTGCGTTAACCTCCCCCCCCATATTTTCGGAGTTAGAGTGTCTCATCGATGCCCCCAGTGGGGCGAAGGTGGCACCGGACCCCCGGTGGAGCGCGGGTTAATAGGAAGCCAGGAGTGCCCTTCCAATCACGCGTGGCCATCAAATGATTTTATACGGGCACGTATAGCCTTTGCAGCTGCAGTGCCCTAAAACTCTAATCATCATCAAATGATTTTATTTACATAACCAGAAAATTTGTTAGCATCATCAATTATCTCGGCCGCACCACTCCCCGCTAATGTTTAATATCTTCCTGTTTTTCCAACTGTGATTTTTTTACTCTTGAACAGTGGTGGATCTGCGATTTTGGTAAATAGGAGGGGGAGGGTGGAGCCTCAGGGCGCACACCTTGCCATCAACTTTCCCCAAGGGCGCCTATAGTATCGCATCCTTTGCGTCCGGTTTTCGTGGCCGTATTTTTTTGATCGTGTCTTTAACAGAGTCCTGTTCTCCTCCCAGCGCCATAGGGTTTTTTCTGCTGCTCTGTTTTTTTATGTCAGAACATCTTATTAAGACCGGAAAATGCCAAAAGAAGCCATATCTATATAAAGGACAAACCAAAAAGAGGTAAGGTGCCAGCTGGTAGAAAAAGGGCCAAAGAAGGCCAGATTTCAACAGAGGCCAACCGAAAAATCGCGCGGCCCAACACGACAAAAACCCAAATTAAAATATTTGGCTAAAATGGTAGTCTGGCAGCCCTGATGTTGCTGCAATGTATTCAAAGGAATAAACTATTTTGTTTTATTTTTATGAGGGTAGAAGGTAAGTAAATTTGTAAAGTATGAACATATGTGGTTTATAATCTAAATAGAGTCAAGATCCAAAAAAATTTTGGATTTCAATTTGGGAAAGGCAATAGAACAAAGTTATTATTATCGGGTTATTCTGGGTTATTATGATTGATATTTAGGTTATTATTATCGGACTAAAAGTTATTATTAAATTTTTTGTTTTCTAGGTGAGTTTGTGTTTATTTAGTTTTTAGGTCAACTCTGTTTATTTCACTGGGGGAAATTTCCGGGCATGGAGGGGCATTTGGCTGACTGGGGGAAACGTCCCCGTTAAACATGTTAAACCACGCTAGGTAGCGAAAAACGGTAAACGGCGCTGGGTAGCCAATTCACTTCTCCATCCAAAATATTTGAACCATATTTTTCAGGTCGCATTTGGGCCACTAGAGGTCAAGACATCATAGGGATAACAATTGTATAGGGATAACATGTAAATGAAGGTTTTCGGTCATTAATCTGAACAAGTAAAGATAGAGCAAAACAACTTGAATTATATGAATCATTGCAGCAAGCCGAATGAATGATATATAATGTGACCTTTCCAGGTCAAATTAATGATCTGACCTGACCTGAGGTCAGGTCAAGATAAAATTAGACAAAATGCATATCATTAGAACTGCAGAGACAAGATAAATATAATTTAGCTAAAATAAACGCTTTATCGCAATCTGTTGCTGTTATTCAGTTAAACCATTTTCCCATGTATTTACAAAGTAGAGGTCATGGCTCGTACTTGGCTTTAGGTCATCGATATAAAAAAATACCGGAACATATTTTATAGAACTCGGTGGGCATATTATGTGATATGAGTTTCAATGGGATAAGTTTATCTGTTCCGACTTATGCTATCTTAAACTTTTTTGAGGTCAAGTAGCTTGACCTGTATTGGTTTTGCGATGCTTGACCTTAAAATTTTGAAGATTTTTTAAATGATGCGAGAAAGGTATATTGGCGGCGTAGCACCGCCTTTTATGTTATCTCGAAAACCTGAGGGGACGGGTCTGCCCCGTAATGGCGTGTTAACCGGCCGGAACTTTATTTGTTTTTTCGGCGACTTCATGGTTTCAATGTTAGGATCTTGCTATTATGGTTGTTTGTTGGCGGGGTTTTACCTGTGCAGCGTTTTTTTGTATAATTATTTTTGCTTTGAGCACCAACTGCCAGGGTCACATGGCGTCCCCAACTCTTCCTGTGGAAGAGGATTCTCGGGAACCAGATTGTACCTTTTTGGGAATTCGAGCCCTGATTTAGGTCGTCACGTAAAGGAGGTGTTAATTATTAATGACCGCGCCCCCGCTTTCATTGTACAATACTTGACTGTTACACGTAGTATTTCGAAGGAAATTTTGTCTTGGATTATCTTGGCATTCTAAAATATTTCCGTGTAAATACTAATTTTGAAAATTGACCAGCTAGCCAAAAGTGAAGGACAGGCCTTCACTTTCCCCCATGTAAGTATGCAGCCCTCGCATGTTAGCTCTTCCTTTAGAATGTTTGTTTATACTTCCCTATAGAATAAGCTCACTCAAACAAGTAAAACAAGAGTTATTAATATTTTGGCTTCACCTCTAAGGCATACTTGAAATTACTTTCTAAGGCGAAAACCGTGTTCCGTGTGTTCACGTAATGAAGACTGCCGGTTATTGAGAACATTTTACCATGAACCTCAGCGTCCCGGAGATTACCGTCATCTTGCTCACACTTGGTGGACAAATGAGTAACAGTGGGAGGGACTAACTACACGGCCAGTCCTCACATACTGCGGAAATGATTGCACTCGCTCGGCCATGTCGGTTATTGTCGCCCGACTGGCTTTGTTAATTACCTGCGCGACCTCACCTAGGTCTACAGACCATGATGCGTGTGTGATTAGCAAGCCATTGCAGGGCGTGCGCGCGCCTCGAACCTAATCAATGGCCGAGCCGCCGGGACATGACAGCGCGGCCGGGATCGATGCCACCTGAATTAATAACGGGGCTTCTTGTTAGCGCGCCGCCGGCATCCGGCGCTGCCGCGGCGCAACAGCTGGCGATGCTCTCAGCGGCGGCCGCGCCGGCAAAAGCGCGCCAAAACCGGCCGCCGGCGCGCTACATCCGTCATCGAAACAAACCAGAAGTTTTCCGTCGAAGATTTCGAAAGCTTTCTTGTGGTTGCCACCTATTTCAAACAAGCGGTTTTCTGTGCTTGAAATCTGGAAACGTTAAATTGAAGCCTGACAAGCGAAAATGGCTGCAAATAAGTGCGGTTCGCGAGACGCCAGCCTCTTTAATCATCGCCTGAGTGCGCCGAGCTCGCCTGAACAGCTCCGAGTGGTCTCGAACACAACCAGAATACGACGCTCCCTGTAAGTTCGGCACACGAATGAAAGCGGTATATCACCATGAATGGCCCCACAGACATGCTCCCGAACGGCGTTCCGCGATTGAATAGCGGGCGTACCCTTGAAGAAAGTGCTCGCTTACGTTTCTGGAATCTGAAGCGCCTGACAGAGTTTTAGAGAACGTGCCGTGCCTGCTCAACTCGCAAATGTTGCCCATTGATTGAGTGGCACCGCAAAGTACTCGACACCTCCAGCAATGTTGAGGCGTGCTTCCTAGCACCAAGACTGGACTTGACCTCAGCCGTAAGAGGCACATCGAACCGGATCCAACTTGCAAATTGATTCCAATACTTTGAAACGAAACCGCTCAAGTCTGGATGATCACGGCATTGTATGGCAGTAAAGCCTCCTGCGCATGGCCAGATCCAGGGTTTCCGATGGGAGGGACATTTCTGTTTAGTTTTGATTTATTAGGATTTGTTCGCTATTTGGATCCGGAGGGGGCACCATTTGGGGTCAGGGCGCTAGTTCTTAAAGGGAATGTGGCACCTTCAAAACGTGATTTTAACTGAGATAGCCAAGTTGTAAAGCAAGTCGAAAAACCCGGTACTCAATACATCATTTGTCTTGGAACTCGAGATTTCTGTAGAAAAAGCTAAAACCTACCTGCAATGTACCCCTCATGTACCCCTAGCAGCAGGCCACAGTTGTCATGACTGTTGGTGTAACGACATATGCTGAAGTCACGATGAGCACCAGCCAATCGAAGCCCTTGAAGCTTTTTAGAGTATGGTAGTGGTTGCCAAATCATGACATCATCCACAGGCAGATAATTATTTCTTTTTCTAGAGGAGTATTTTACAAATCAAAATATTGAGCTTATTGTATATTTTTCAGAGAAATCATGAGTGGTGTTATCATTTTCGGTTAAAAACACGCCTAATTACACTAAATTTCAGGATTCGACCAAGGTGCTACATTCCCTTTAAGGCGGGACCAATCAGAAGGGTACCAAATGGCATCGTAGGAGCGTCCATACCTCTCTCTCTCTCTCTCTCTCTCTCGGTTTTGCAAATAGATCTCTTCTTATAATGAATTTGAAATCATGCAATACACTGAAGTGTTTTACACGGCACATCCGGTGAAGAGTGTTCATTACCTTCGTCACCGGCACGAAAGGGTCCATCAGCTCTCTGCCAGACGTTCTGCGAAGGACTGTGATGGGTTGGGGTCAGGCCTATTCGGCTGGGTTATGCCTCATTGGCTCCAGGTTTGATTAGCGTTATAACGCCGGCCAGTCAGGCGATACATAGAGTCTCGCGGCTCATTCCGATCCCATGGAGCGAAAGGGTGGAAAACAGCAGGAGAGGTGCGAGCGGGATCAGTACTGGAAGGGTGGGAAACGGCACGAGAGGTGCAGGAGGAATCAGGAGCGGAAGGGTGGAGTGGAAGGTTGAAAAACAGCACAAGGTGCGAGCGGGATCAGTACTGGAAGGGTGGGAAACAGCACAGAGGTGCAGGAGGAATCAGGAGCGGAAGGGTGGAGTGGAAGGTTGAAAAACAGCACGAGAGGTGCGAGCAGGATCAGGAGTGGAAGGGTAGAAAACAGCACGAAAGGTCCGAACCGAAATGCACACGGCAGACCACAGCCCAGCCGCGCCGCCCAAGTCAATGTCAGCTTTGACGAAGCGTGTAAATTTGGAGAGAATTCAGGTTACGTTAGTAAGGAGTTACATTACTTTGAAGCCTGGTTTTAGCGCAGGTGTTCCCGGGCGTGATCATGCACGCCATTCCGACATGAGGTGGTCCATCACTCACCTTTTTCATACTTTGCGCGCTCCCGTTGTAAATGTCAAACGACTAATGAAAGTTAACACGCGAATCCAGGCCCGAATACCGATTTCGGCCGCACTTCATGCGTCACTGGCGTGTGCCACACCCGTTCATTTGGTGTTTTTTTGTCCGGCAATGAACGCTGCCACGCCGGTTTTCATTTGCCGCAACCATAAAACACGTGCGGGCATTGATCACGCACCGGCGACGCCGCCGGTGACACCCCACCCGTGTTGAATCGGCTTTACACTGAAGCGAGTGGAAAGTTCGTAGCTGGGTAGCTAGACCGAGCTGAAGAGCTTAAAACATGGATTAGCGTGGATTTTGTCTTCGACGTGGATAAATTTTTGATAAGGTCATGAGAAATGCGGTATTGATTAATAACTCTCGCCACTAGCGCGCTCTGCCCGCCCGTGCTGCGACGGATGATTGCCATTGAATGGACAACCGAATGTTTCCTCAGAGACTGAGCTGTGGCTTACTCAGCGGGCCATAAAACCCGTCGCTGACCCGATGACTGAGGGACAATCAGTCAGCATCAGTGGACGCACGACAGGGAGACCTTCAACATCCGCCGGGGATGCCAACGGTCTGGCCCACCCCTGCGCATTTCTCAGAGGAGAGATTGCGGTAGAGCTGGACAACATGTCAAAGTTGTGAAATTACGATGAGGTCAAATCTAGGGGGAGAGAGAGAGAAGGTTTCGGTTGATGATAAGTGAAAGATTCGCCGATAAGCCCCTTCCCAGCGCAATGACCACTGAAGTCGATGCACCCAAAAGCCTCCTGCATCTTCTCACTTTCGTGTCTAACTCCGGCCCCCGTCACCAATACAATAAATAAAGGTACCGTCCGTTAACGACACTTACATTTTCAACGGCTGCGAAAAAATCAGTATGTTGATAAAATTATTTTTGTTAATGTACATTATTGTACCGATTGTGCAAGCAAGGATGGAGAGACTAAGCTGTCTGATATCTTTGGGTCCAAGGTAATTCCTTATTTTGTATCCTCGTCTACGTAGGTAGGCAAATGGGTTAGGCAGGCAATAGGCAAATATCGTATCTGCCCTTCATGTCTTTTTGTTACCATCTATAGGAATCAAAAATGAGTCATTATGTTTTATCACGCACCTAAATCGAACGACCAGGTGATTTAACATGTTGTTTAAAAATCAAGTTTGATCAAGTTTGATAGGCTTACTTCTACAACAGCTCTAAGCTTATTAACTCTAGCGTTCAATACTTACGAGCAAACATTCAGTTTTCATGTTCTGACGCAAGTGAAAGTGCTTCTCTTTCGTTAGAACAAGAACAAAATCGCTTGACGTCGCAGAGAGCTGTTGAGCCTAGCTACGTTTGCTTCTGACCGTTAAACCTAGCTACTTTGGGTGCCGTTGCCTTGAATGCCACTTTTAATCCCTCCATGAATGACTTTGTATGCTCATACCAAGGCAGTCCAACAAAACCCTGCCTGTAATCCGGCTGGTCCTTGATTAATGACCTGTCAACAGTTGGTTCCTGGGTGAAATAGAACATTGCTTGGGTCGTCCGGAGTTTTAGAGAGATAAAATCGTAGATAAATACATCTGAGTGTGAAAATTTCTATGGCTCAAAGTTTTATAGCTCAGCAGCATGCTTCCATGTTTTTGCACGTAGACAATAAAAATGGCAAAGCAGACTCAGACAAAAAATACTGAGATTTCATTCAGGTACAAGAAAATAGATTCAAGACCGATTGAATGACAATAAAGTTTAGCCGTATGGCAAGACTATATGGCTTAATAGTGATGCAATGACATTGGGACAGTTATGATCATATTGAACCAGAATAAGCTGACATCTGAAGAATTCTGTTTGGAAAATAGGCATACATAATACTCAGGACATGTTGGGAGCGCTACATTAGGCATTCTATGACTAATCTTACACGTCAAGGGCACTCTAATTCGGAAATCACTCCTAGGAAACATTTCTGCCACCGATGCCGCCAAAATTGGCAAGAGAAAAACACGTCCAGGCGCGTTCCGTGCTCTTGTGAAACGCCAGCAAAAACTGTATTGTCAACGAGGTCGGTGTGGTGTGGTGAAGAATTTCGCGCGCTGCGGAGCGTGGTGCAGCTGAGTGGCGCGTAATTGCCGGCTGGGATCCTCCGACGCGCGCTCTTCCGTTCGCGCGCTTCCTTCCGCGCGCTTCCGCCCGCTCAGCGAAATCTCTAACTCCCGGCCGAGGAGAGAAAATTGCGCGAAAAGAACGGCGGGAAAACGCAGGAGCTGGTTGATGGGAGGGCCCGTGAACCCGCCAATACGGGTCGATTTATGGCGTTCCAGAGAGCGGTGCCCGTCTTGTGGTGCGAAGTACCGTGAACCTGACATTGGCTGTCTGCTGATAGACTAATTCTTCAGGATGAATGAGAGCGATTTATCACGGCTTCAACATCATTATAAACTCAGGAAAGCTTGTGGTCTGCACCTTCAGGTAATTGCAGGTTGGACTGGCATATGATTTCGATTCGCCGAACCCAGTTGATGGATGGTCCGCCAGACACGCCCATGTCAAGTTTAGTGCTTGCCACGAAGCTCAGACGTGGGTATGGCATAATTACATTCTGGTCTTATTTCGTGCGATTTTGTCTTGTGTCGGTTCTGCTGGCGTTGAGGGAAGCTATTTTTTGCGAAATGAAAATGGCCTCTGAATGTACATACCTCGTAAGGGCAAACAGTTCAGAACCAACAAAAACATGTTCAAGCTTCTATACGAAAACAGGCATCATGGAGCACTGCAAGAAAGCTAAGCTATGCTATTGGAAGATTCGTAGTCCAAAAAGATCACACTTGAAGCCGTGTACCCTGAGCAATCTTCCCTTCTATGGAAAGTTATTTGTCCAGAAACCGGTTCTCCTGCCAGCGAGAAAAAATGTGGCATACCTGTGAAACACTTTTTGGGAAGAATCATTGCAAGAATACAAAAATTTGCGATCAGAGGGCCTGGAAAATCGTCTGAAAATAATTTTCGCAAATCTCAAATAATAGAAACGAGATAAAAACGTAAACGTAATGCATATTTTGGAGGTAAGAGAAATGCGGACTGATTTCATTATATTTGTTTCTACGGATGGTGACGGCCTTAGATAAAAGTAGTTCGAAATCCCAGATGTTTGTCACTGGCAACCTGCCTTGAATTGAAGTCTGTAGGACCGCCGGCTGTTTAGTGGATAAGCCTTCCAGCAGAATCGGGATAAATTTAGACTGAGGTTCTGAAGTTCATTATGATAAAACTTCCGACACAATACCATTGATTCACTATGGATAAACCAGGCCAGTATTAGGACTCGGGTAGAGCCCTCTGGGACCCTCATCTTCAGATCTCTGCGCAAGTTTAGCGGCCACGACCGCGTGCGGTGGTCTCCTGGTACCTGACCTGATCAAGAATGGGTACCTGATGAGGAGCAGGAATCGCAGTCGGCCGCCAGCGCAGGCCAATCCCAGCCGCCCATTGGCCAGGTCTCGTGTGCACTGCGACCGGGACTGCTGATAAAGCCTGCTCTTTATTGGTGTGTTAGATACACACACACACACACACACACACACACACACACACACACACACACACACACACACACACACACACACACACACACACACACACACACACACACACACACACACACACACACACACACACACACACACACACACACACACACACACACACACACACACACACACACACACACACACACACACACACACACACACACACACACACACACACACACACACACACACACACACACACACACACACACGCACACACACACACACACACACACACACGCACGCACGCACGCACGCACGCATGCACGCACGCACGCACGCACGCACGCACGCACACACGCACACACACACACACACACACACACACACACACACACACACACACACACACACACACACACACACACACACCTCACACACCTTTTTACACAAACTACATGACCTTCTTGGCAACTCCAGTTTGTTTCCTCGGGCTGTGTGGACGCAGACAGTTGCAGCAGAGCGGTGATATCGTTGAGCACCGCCCGCGTGTCCACACGGGCATGGGTCGATCAGTGTTGACGCCAGCATTTGCAGCGACACGACCAGAGTCTTTAATTCACTTCCCGGTTCACTCCACACAGCGCACGGATAGTGGGCCGGGAACCGCCGACGCTGCGTTGAACAAACGGGGCTGTACTAACACTGCACTAAAGCTTGCAGCAGCTATCGCGCGCCGAGCACTCCACTATAATTCTGTGTTGCTTTAGAAGCACAAACCACTCGTTTCAAAGCAGCAATACCGAAAGCCTTGTTGTATGTACGTACATACCTCCGATTTGTGTGAAAGAGTCGTATTGATCTCGTGCTGCTGCAAACAGACATGGGGCTCTCTGTCCCTTGAAAAGGTAAGCCTGCACATATCCGTTTTGTAAAACTGCCTAAAGCATTGATCTCTCGGTGGAGTGCAAATAACCTTTCAGCTTGTTGACGTGCTGGAGGAGTCGGGGGAATTAAAGGGAGATACGCGGATAAATTATTAGCCAGATAAAAAGGTCTAAAAAGGTTGTTTCAGAGGTGCTATTCTCATTTTTGCGAATTCAGCCTCCAAATGCCTTAAAATCTATCTCAAAGTTAACATTTTTAGATGACTTATCGAGAATCCTCACTATCGATCAAATGACCCAGCCTCGACAATGACCATCAATTTCTCTAAGAACTATGTCATATCTGTCCTAAACACTGGAGTAAAACCTCAAGCTTTTACAGAAAAAATACTTAAAAAAGCAGCATTCCAAAACTCTTGTGAAACAGAAATACAGCACTTTAAAGAAATCACAATTGACCAATCGGAAGCCTAGGAATTCTCATACCGGGGTCACGTGACCTATCTGACGCAGAAGTTTCGTCATCCTGGGAATTTTGTTGAAAACGACTGAAGACCCGAGGTACGAAACGACTGAAGACTCGAATCGTTATTCTATGCTCAATTGTTAGGGCAAACTGATTCATTTTGTTGTTTTTACAGACTATATAAAATTAATTCAAATACAAATACAGGAAAACAGACATTCTTATTACAAAAATAAATACTTTAAAACTTAAAATAACTTTTGAAAATGAAGAGATGAAGAGCAGGCTCCAGCCTTTTATTGGTACAGTTAACATATTTCAATAATGGGTGTGTGGCTTCTGATTGATTTATTGGGGCTTAAGGGTGCACCAACCTTAGTGGTTATATAGGGCCCATGGTGTGTGGCCTCCAAAAAAATTTGCCTAAGATACAAAAATAATTGACAGTGCTACAATCAAGATTTTTCAAATAGCAAGAAACCACGATAATTTGTTTTCGCGTATCGTCCTCTAAACCAGAAAGCTGCTTTGAATTTACTATTCTAATTAATGTTTTTTTAATCAGTAACGAGTGGTAGCAAAATGGTAACAGCCTTATCGCCCAATTCTAACCGTAAGCAGCATAACACTGGACATCGAAAGATGTCCAGTGGGTAAGAATGATTAAGAATGACCCTGATTGTCACAGAATGGAATGCTGGAGAGGGCTTAAGAGGGATTTGTCTGAAATTCCACGGTTGACCACACGCACAGGGCGGACGGACCGCTCTTCGTGCGACCCGTGCCCTCAAGGTGCCCCCGGGCCCTCAGGAGGGGTAGGGGTGACTGCTCCAGTGCCTTAATTCACAAGAATTTCGGGGATTGTGCATTAAGTGCACAAGAAAAGGGCACTGTCCCCGAAACTGTGCCTTAACCCCCCCCACCGGGGTCCGGTGCCACCTTCGCCCTACCGGGGCCATCGATGGCCCCCTATAACTCCAAAATATGGGCGTTAGCAAATCTGCAAATTGCAATAGAAAGCTACGTGAATTAGTAAGAAATTACTTACATGTTTTAGTGCTCAGGTCAATGGTTTGACCTCAGAGGTAAATTAGGTCAAAATCGGCTATTTTCACTAAATATGCAATGATTAAGCAAACTGGGCATAACTCTTATGTCATTAGAGCTATTGAGGCCTGGTAAAGTACATTTGATAGCAAATTGCCAGTACTTTTTCTGCTATGTGGAATGTAAAGACCTCCTGCAGTGGTTTGACCTCCAGAGGTCACCTGTGACCTAATATGACCTGAGGTCAAAAGGTAAAAGTGACCTTGCCGTATATCAAATGAAAGCTAGTGACAAGACAAACACGATGTGTTTGTTTCACTGTTTAGCTTAATTAGGTCAAAAGTTATTGTCAAAATACTGTTTATGACCTCTGGTGACCTTGGATGACCTTGGAAAAGTCAAAGGGCGAATATGACCCTGGGATCCGTGAAAAGTGTCCAAAACGCTGTTCTAGTTGAGTATTTGCAATCATTTTTGTGGTTTTTATATCATGAAACAGCTTTTCCCATGCTTTTCCAATGGGAGAGGTCGCCTCGTGACCTGACCTGGCACAAATCGAAAAATCCCGGATATACACCTTGTAGACCCTGGAGGGGTTAGTGTAGAAGTTGAAATTGATCGATTTTGAAATGTAGTCTTACAAGCTCTAAGTTGAAGTGAGGTGACCTTGGTTGACCTCGTCTGGTGACCTGACCTTTGTGACCCGTAAAAATTTCAGGATGATGGGAAAATGATGAGTGAGAGGTAGAGCCTAACCACGGTGCTGGCCTGTATTTTTTTATCGAAAACTTGGGGTATGATCCGGGTTAATTCACAACAAAAGTAAAAAATGAGCGCTACGAATGGCTACCTGAAATGTTATTTGGCAAAGACACTTTCACACAAAAAGCGGATTGTTAGCGTCATTGTGATAAACATCAATGCAATTCATTTTTAACATGACAAAATTGCTTCAAAATGGCATAACTTCTTACGTGTCCTAAGAAAATGAGGCCCAGCAGACTCGTGGAGTAAGTGTTTACCGAGCTTGTCAAGTACTAGTGCTCGATTCCGATGCGTTTCTGGGCTTCTTATGCATGATCGGCTCTCCAAACGTGGTTGTCACTGTATACTGACACGGGACATCTGAATCACGCCGTCACGGCCGGGCTGCTGTGGGGATTCGGCGAGAAGGGGCGGGGCGTTGCAGGGTTTGCCGCCGTCCGTGTGGCGCCCGCGAAGCCACCCAATACCATCCGACCGACCGGCCAATTAGCATATCTTAGCGACCAGCGCGCGCTGGCGGCGGCTAATTTACGCGCCAGAGCCGCGCGCCGCGGCGGCGCTTGAGGAGCTTCGGCGTCAAGGGGACCACCACCTGACGACGCTGCTGTCGTTTAAAGGGGAAGGCCTGTAGAGATTCAGGTGACACCCCATTGGGCTTGGGGTTCTTAGGACATGCACGTTCTCAGGGTGGTGCGGTGGTGTGGTGGGTAGCGTGTTTGCTCTCCACGCGGCTAACTTGGTTTTAAGGTCAAGTGGATTCCCTGAGCAAGGAGCAATTTGACTCCCCAGAAACCCTTCCAATGGAGAAAGAGTTGGCGACACCATGTAGCCTTGGCGTTGTTACGGAGATTAGCCCGATACATTAATTAAGAAGCATTCACGCTAGGGGTGCACACTTAAGACAAGAGCTTTAAGTAGGGTAAGGGCGGTAAGAGTACGCAGGAGATAAGAGTACGAGAGCTGTTTTGGTTATCAGCAGCCACTGAGGTGGTGGATACCCTAGTATAAAAGCAAGGTAGTGCCGGGGCTGACACAAATTCAACGTGCTCCTGTTCTTTCCTGGGAGTACAGAGCAAAATAAATTTCTGGGCACCCTTGAAGTAATATTTTTAACTTGGTAAACTTGTAACATGCTTTATTATAAAAGTATTGTATAACGGTATGTAATCAGTAAGCTGTGGATTTGCTCCAGACCGGAGCTCAGCCAAAACGCTTGGGAACATGTTTTGAAGACTTTCTTCCAGGGAGCATGTCCGGCAATAGTACGCAGTTGACCATTGGGAAAAGTGCGCATGCTTAAGAGAAAGGAAAATTTAATTTTCACTTGGGACAAGTCCGTAATTCATATTTGGAAAACCAAACGTTGCAGCATAGTTCTTCTATATTCAGGACGATATAAAATCATACAATCGCTTAGTTTGGCAAAAACTTCGCGACATGGCCTACGCACCTAAGCACAGGGGCATCAATGCTTACTCCAGCTTCCTTTTGCGTATTTACCGACCACTCCAGAAGAGTACGCACGTGACTTTTATTTTTGATGGGCTCGTGGGAGTTCCTTTCAGAGACATCGAGTTGAAACATAGACCATACATAGGCAATTCTTCAGGCTAAACAACCACATATAAATTTAGCTGTTAGACCTATAGGAGAAAAGTGAAAGCCTTTAAAGTTTGCGTACTCTTGCACGGACTTCCTATGCAGCAGAGCGCTTTTTCCCATGATGTCAAAGATGTTGAGTTCAATAATGTTAAAGTCTTAAAATCGAAAAGTTTAGAGCTCGCGAATCGCGTTAAGAAATTTTGGTTTTTGGATGTAAACAGCTATATGTATAATAGGATAATGGAGTACAGCTTTGTACCAGAAACCTTTGGATGATTTTAGCGGGTTTTACCACATGAAAGATCTTGTCATCATCAAGAGAAATTGTGCTAAGATGTTTTTTATTAAGTAATGTTTTTTTCGATTACCGCACCGAACCACTGAAGCATCTCTTTAGCGCGAATTATTGCGATTTGCGGTGTGACTGAGTTGGTTAGGGAGTAGGGTTAAATCTTGTAATACCTTTTAAAATCACAATTACAACACGTTTTCAGAGCTTAATCAGACGCTCAAAAGTTTCTGACCTTGAATTTCTGTTTCATGATTTGTCCAGTGCTTGAAATGTGTGTTAAATGATTTATACAAACTGGTGCCTCTTGATAATACCTTTGCCCCTATATTTTAAAGAAATCGTTCATAATATCAATCTTGTTGGGTTTCAAACCAGGGCTAAATGTAGTTTGCCTTGGATTTTGTATATTTTCCTCGGTATCATCAGTTTTTTAACAAATGAAACATATTTTTAGGAATGTCTGTCACCGCTTGGTTTGGGCGGGAGTAAACAGGGCCGATAATCGTGAAGTCAGTGTCTGTTTGAAAAAAATTGAGAACATTGAATGGTTGAGGGAAATACCTTCCTAGCATTTTCCCTCTCCCTGGATCCGCTGGTGACTTGCACAATAGTTGCATGAGGAGGAATTTCTCGTTTATATCAATTTGCCATGAAAAGTTATAAGCTTTCAACACTTTTGTTCATCTTGCAAGTGGAGCCCTGAGCTAAACTCGATTTCTTGTCCACGCTCATTTCTGGCAGAGTACAGCTCTGTCTAAGCCCATTAAAGCGATAGACAGCTAATTAATCAATTCAATATTAGTGTTCACCTTACACTGTTTTTTTTTGCATAAATGCTCATTATCACACATGGACTTCTCGAAAGTAATACAATTCCCGCAAAAGAACAAATCAAAGTCATCTTCGGTTTGTAAGGTAGTAAGTCTTTTTGACACTGTGCTCACCTATCTGAAACGGAACATGACAAGCAATGACAAGTTTTCCATGCTTTTAACGGCTCTTTTCCATTTATTCTGGTGCTCTTGAGTAGGCAAGGTCATTGCCCCTATTCCCTCTTTCTACATTTCCGTCCACGTGGACTTCTTGAAATCAGGTACATACATACGTAGCGTTTGTGTTGTACGAGCTGCACGAATCCCTGAAGCTACCCATCTTCTTTAGTATTTTTTTTCTTCTTTGCTGCTCATCTTCCTTGGAAAAACTAGCAACTTAACTCCCCTCTCAGTCACGGCATTCGTAACCTTCACGACGCTGCAGAACGTGTTGAACGTGACAAACTTCTCGTCTTCCTTCCACGCTTCAGCTGGAAGATATAGCCACCTGGACTTGGATATCTGCAACTCGCTGAGCAGAAACCAGTATCTTTCATCCACGTGGCCCGGAATCGGGAAGACTCTGCTATGTGCACGTGGTCATTTGTATAGTGATTAGTTGCGTCACAGTTTTGCAACTTTTCCGTGATTTCTTCTTTTTCTTGCATGCTAATCTTGTCGCTACAAAACACAAACACCATGGTTTTGGACCTGACATATCACACGTGTTGATTCAAGACAGCCAGCGCCGACGCGGCTAGCGCTCGGTCTACGTCTTTGAATCTAAGAATCAATTGATACAGATTGAAGTCATTAGAAGGCACATCCATTGCTACAGAACTTGTCAGTCATGCTGGCGTGAAATCAAGCGCCAAGAAGTCAACCTGTCGGTGTAATTTTGTGCACTAGTCTGCCTGGAGGGCCAGCTGATGACCGAACATTAGGAGTTCATGTAGAGGATAGCCTGACGTAAAACTCCACTGACCGACTACTGAAATATTGAGAAATTGTGACGCGACTGATGACTATACAAATGACCACATGCACATAGTAGAGTCTACCCGGATTCCAGACCTCGTGGATGAAAGATCCTGGTTCCTGTTCAGCGGGCTGCAGATATCCAAGCCGACGTGGCTAATTTCCCTGCTGAATCGTGGAAGGAAGACGAGGAGTTTGTCAAGTTCAAAGCTTTCTGCAACGTCGTAAAGGTTGCGAATTCCGTGGCCGAGAGGGGAGTTAACCCTCGCCCCACTGGGGGAGGCATCGATGGTCCCCCTTAAGGTTATTTTTCGGGATTGCAAAAAAACGACGATACGCAGCACCACCGTTGAGAGCTCTACCCCTTACCCCATCATTTTCACACCATCCCTGAAATTTTTTATCCCGGGTCACCCAAGGTCAGGTTACCAAGCAAGGTCAACCAAGGTAAGCTCACGTTTGAGCTCTATAAGAGCTACATTTCGTAGTCGATCGATTTGAAACTTCCTACACTTCATGGCCTCTCCAGGGTGTACAAGGTGTATATCCGGGATTTTTCGATTTCGTGACCTGAGGTCAGATCACGAGGTGACCTCTCTCTTGAAAAAGCATGGGGAAAAGCTGTCTTATGATCTAATAGTCACAAAAAACGATTGCAAATGCTCAGCGTGCTCAGAAAAGCGTTCTTGGACACCCTTTCACGGATCCTCGAGGCCATATCTGCCTTTCGACCTCTCCATGGTCATCCAAGGTCACCAGGGGTAACAAAACAGTATGTTTACTATAACTTTTGACCTAATTGAGCTAGAGCGCTGAAATAAACGTCATCGTGTATGTCTTGTCTCTGGCTTTCATTTGATATACGGCAAGGTCACTTTCTTACCTCTCGTGACCTCAGGTCATATTAGGTCACGAGGTAACCTCTGGAGGTTAAACCACTGACGGGACGTCATTACGTTTTACATAGCAGAAAGAAGTCTAGCATTTTCCTATCAAATGTACGTTACCAGATCTCAATACCTTTAATGGCATACGAGTTATACCCAGTTTTCTTAAGCATTACATATTTGGGTGCAAATAGCCTACCGTGACCGTGACCTAACTTGACCTCTGGAGGTCAAACCATTGACCTGGGCGCTTAAACACGAGAAATTATTTGTTATTAAATTCACGCGAGTTTTCTAATGCACTTCGCAGATTTGCGCTAAACTCTTATTTTCGGAGCTAGAGGCATCGATGGCCCCCGGTGGGGCGAAGGTGGCGCCGGACCCCCGGTGAGGCGCGGGTTAAGCTGCTTCAAGACTGCGTGAACTCTGTGACAAAAGAAGATGGGCAGCATCAAGGACTCATGCAGCTCGAACAGCAACACAAACGTCACGTATTCATGTATGTACCTGATTTCAAGAAGTCCACGTTGGCAGGAATGTAGAAACAAGGAATAGGGGCGATGACCTTGCCTACCCAAGAGCACCAGAATAAATGGAAGAAAGCCATTAATCCTCGCGCCACCGGTGGGCCATCGATGCCCCCCTCTAAGGTTTTTCGAGATAGCGGAAAAACGACAAAACGCAGCACCGCGGTTGAGGACTCTATCTCTCACCTCATCATTTTCCCACCATCCCAGAAAATTTTTTATCCTGGGTCACCCAAGGTCAGGTTACCAGGCGAGGTCAACCAAGGTCACCTCACTTCAACTTTTAAGCTCTATAAGAGCTACATTTCTCAGCCGATCAATTTGAAACTTGCTACACTTCATGAACCTTTCAGGGTCTACAACGTGTATATCCAGGATTTTTTTATTTTGTGACCTGAGGTCAGGTCACGAGGCGACCTCTCCCATTGGAAAAGCATAGGGAAAAGCTGTCTCATGATCTAAAAGCCACAAAAATAATTGCAAATACTCAGACTGCTCAGAACAGTGATTTTGGACACCCTTTCACGGATCCCAGGGGTCATATTTTCCCTTTGACTTTTCCAAGGTCATCCAAGGTCACCAGGGGTCAAAAACAGTATTTTGACAATAACTTTTGACCTAATTGAGCTAGAGCGCTGAAACAAACACCATCGTATTTGCCTCATCACTGCCTTTCATTTGATATAAAGCAAGGCCACTTTCTGACCTTTTGTGACCTCAGGTCATATTAGGTCACGAGTTTCCCTCTGGAGGTCAAACCACGGGCGGGAGGTCTTTATGTTCCACATAGCGGAAAAAGGTCTGGCAATTTCCTATCAAATGTACTGAATCAGATCTCAATAGCTCTAATGGTATAGCAGTTAGGTGTGGTGTTGCCCGGAGAGACGAGACGAATGCTGGACCGATCGGATGTATTCAACCTTACAGGCGCACTTATACACTCTAGTATCTATAAACACTGCAACAAAAACGCTCGCAGAACATACTCAAAGTTTAGACCATTCCCTGTCCTTGAGACAGGGCGGCTATGTTTGCTTGGCGGGTTCACCACGCCACACCTTTCCTATTAATAATAGTTGTTTAATCATTTTGCTCTGGTCAGGTTTTTATTTTTTCATTCAGCTAATATGGAAACATCGTCATACAGTTGTTATCCATACTTTAACACGTTCAAAACAGCACACGTTACCAATTTCATCATTTACTCCTTCGACACATTCCTTCCTTTTTTACATGTTGTACATATCCATACATTGTTATACATTTCAATTGTGGTCACTTAACACTCATTTACACATAACACTCCATAACACATAACATATTCCTTTTTCATATCAAATAGACATGTCATCAGTATATTACAATCATCATTCCCAAACGCTACTGGCCGTACACGTACAAGCATAAAATGACTGGCGGAGATGAAGCCTATCAGGCAATAAAAAAACCTGAGAATTATACTGAAATTTAGTAACGCCAACCGATAAGCAGTGGGAATGGCATATATCTGGCATGAGATGGTCTCAACACGGGTAAAGGTCACTGCTGGTCTCGCTGGTGTCCAACTGCGTGCTCTTTGCAACGCGGCTGGGGTTTGCTTCGAAGCCAGTGCTAGTGCCCAGGGCAGGTGTAGCTACTGCTCGGACGCGCTGCTATGTCCAGCGCATGTACAACTCCTGGACAGATCGGAATTGGTGGTTTCCGTCTGACCAAGATGACGTGTAGATGCGCAGTGGCTCGGGTCAGCAGAAATGCGGATGCTTTGAACGCAGACGATAACGTCGCGGGGTGTTTGACCGCAGGTCATCCGGAGACTGTTGCGCTGCAGGGCGGGGATGAATCATCAGCGCCTGCGCATGGGAAGCTCGAGGGCTGCTAAGCGCGTGCTGATGTCGGCTATAGTGTCCGGGTTAGTCACGGTGTTGAGGGGGCAGTTTGGGGTTTGGGACCGTGGCCAAGGATTCGTGCTGTTCCTCCGAACGGGCCAGATCAAGGGCAGCAGCAAAGGAGGAGGGGTTAGCAGACATAACCAATCTACGCACCATAGGTACGCGCAGGCCCTTAATAAACTGGGCAGTGAGGGTCTGGTCTTTGATGGCCTTAGTCGCTTGGTCGTGTCCCATTCTGTTGGGCGTTTGCCCATGGTCCTAAGTCGGTCAGCGTAAGAGGAGACTGTCTCGTCTGTCTGTTGCATGCATGTCATCAGGTCTTGGAGTCTGGAGTCATGGGTCTCGAGTTCTAGTAAACAAAGCGTAGCTTTGTTCTTGAGTCAGAGAGGGTCGTGCTACTACGTAGTCTCATTTTCTCGGATAATTTTGTTGGCGTCCTGTAAATTTGGACTTAGCGCCTTAATTGTGACTTCATCAGGCCGGTGCCCAATTTGGCGATTCCGCAAGTTCCTCAAAAATCTTGAATAGGGTAAGTGCCGTCAAACGGATGAATCAAATTGGCAAATCTAAATATGTTGGCAGATGATTCGGACATTTGGAAGTGAAGGGTACGTGAAATAAAGATAGAATGATACACGCAATTTGGAGGTGGAGCTTACCTTGGGTTGGGCTGCCGCTGCCCCAATGTGGTGTTGCCCGGAGGACGGACGAATGCTGGACCGATCTGATGTATTCAACCTTACAGGCGCCTTATCCTCTAGTATCTATAAACACTGCAACAAAACGCTCGCAAAACATCTCAAGTTTGACCATTCCCTGTCCTTGAGCGGGCGGCTATTTTGTTGGCAGGTTCCCCATAGGCCCAGTTTTCTTAAGCATTGCATATTTGAGTAAAAATAGCTTATCGTGACCTTTCTTGACCTCTGGAGGTCAAACCATTGACCTGAGTGCTTAAAAATGCGAAGTAATTTCTTACTGAATTCACGCGAGCGTTCTAATGCACCTTGCAGATTTGCGCTAACTCCCATAATTTCGGAGTTAGAGGGGGTCAACGATGGCCCCCGGTGGGGCGAAGGTGGCGCCAGACCCCCGGTGGGGCGCAGGTTAAAAGTATGGAAAATTGTCCATTGCTTGTCAAGATCTGTTTCAGATAGGTGAGCAATGCGCTAAAAAGACTTGCTACCGTACAAACTGTAGATGATAGTAATTTGTACTTTTACGGGAATCTTATTACTTGCAAAATTACCATGTGTGGCACACAGCACTGGTTTGAAAAGGAACAATCTAAGGTGAACACTACAAAATCTATTAAATAGCTGTCTATCAATTCAAATGAGTTAGACACTGTTGTAATCTGCCAGAAATGAGCCTGGACAAAAGATCGAGTTTAGCTACAGTGTTCCAGTTGCAAAGTAAACAAATGCGTTAACAGCTTATAACTGGGCCATTCCACCATAAATCGACCAAGGCATAAACCCTACTATTTTTAATTTACTCCAAAATTGGTATATGGGGACCCACCAGGGCGTAGAATCCACCCATGGCACCCCAAAAATTATTTAAAGATTTGTTTGAGAGAAATGGCCTCCGGCAATTTCTGAAGGTCATTTTACAGGCATTGATTAGAATGCCTATAGCTCCAAAAAATTTCCAGTGATTTCTGGCAAATTTTATAGTTTTGTAATTTAAATTCTACGGGCAACATTTTGGTTATCTTCAATTTTGAAATGTAAGCAAAAAATCTTTGGTGACCTCATGACCTAGTTTTATAACGGTGACCTTGACCCGTAGTACAGTGAAATTAAAAAATTCTCTTGAAATCGTTTTGACATATGGTAGAAGTCTTTCATATCAATTAAGAAAAAATGGTTTTCGAAATGCATATACTACTTTTAGCTTCATATATATAACACTAGGTGTCACTGTCGAGCTATGCTATCGTAACTCATGTTCTAATTGGCTTGCAACTTTAAAATAAAAACATTTGGAGAATCAAAATCAAGCAGTCGACCTAGAGTTGAAGCATTTTAACACAAGCACAGGAATAGGGGGTTACTCTCCCCTAATTTGAATTCACATTATTGTCCCCTTGGGAGTGAACTTAGCTGTTGTAAATGCCATGTATGATTGTTTAGATCATTGTACACCTTTTGAAAATAAATGTGTTCCCGTCACATTGAATCACCTAACTATGATATCATTTCCAGAAGCATTTAACCCGCGCCCCACCGGGGTCCGGCGCCACCTTCGCCCCACTGGGAGGGGGCATCAATGCCCCCTAAATCCGAAAATATGGAAGTTAGCGCAAAGCTGCAAAAGGCATTAGAAAGCTCATGTGAATTCAGTAAGATTTTACTAATACGTTTAAGCGCTCAGGTCTATTTTTTGACCCCCAGAGATCAAGTTATGTCACGATAGGCTATTTCCAGTAAAACATGCAATCCTTAAGAAACCTGAGTCTAGCTCTCACGCCATTAGAGCTATCGAGATCTAGCAAAATCGTTTGGTAGGAAAATGCGAGGACTTTCTCCGCTATGTGGAACATAATGGCCTCCCGCCAGTGGTTTGACCTCCAGAGGGTACCTCGTGACTTAATATGACCTGAGGTCTCGAAAGGTAAGAACATGACCGTGTTGTATATCAAATGAAAACTAGTGACGAGATATACACGATGGCTTTTGATTCAGTTTTGTAGCTTAATTAGGTCAAAAGTTGTCGTCAAAATGCTGTTTTTGACCTCTGGTGACCTCTAATGATCTCAGATAGGTCAAAGGGCAATATCGCCTCTGGGATCCATGAAAGGGTGTCCAAGAACGCTTGTCTGAGCAAATTGAGCATTTACGATTATTTTGTGACTTTTAGCTCATAAGACAGCTTTTCCCATGCTTTTTCTATAGAAGAGGTTACCTGGTGACCCTGACCTCAGGTCGCCAAATCTAGAAATCCCTAAGATAAATTTTGTAGACTCCGGAGGGTTCATGAAGTGTCGAAAGTTTTAAATCGATCGGCTTAGAAATATAGCTATGGTAGAGCTCAAAAGTTAAAGTGAGGTGACCTTAGTTGACATCGCCTAGTCACCTGAACTAGGGTGACCCGGGGTAATAAATTTCAGGGATGATGGGAAAATAATGGGGTAAGAGGTAGAAACCTCAACTGCGGTGCTTCCCCTCGTTGTTTTTCTGTTGTTCCAAAAAAACCTTAGGGGGACCATCGATTTCATTATTCTAGGTGGGGCTAGGGTTAAGGAAGATTTTTGGATTTTGAGGCTTTGTGTCGCGTTCCCCCGGACGTAGCTTGAATTTAAAACATGTTATGACCCCAGTTCAGCTTTTATAGCCTTTGGTAATCTCTTGTGGCATTTTCAAACGTGTTTAAACTTGACCTATGGTAATCTCGTAGTGAATTTTGCTCAGCATACTCATTATTTCAGCTCTTTTATAATGAAGAAGTTATAGGCACTAAAAACAAATCGTTGGTGACTTTGAGTGGTGCATTACATTGCATGGGTTTGGTTCAGAGCTCAAAAGTTTTCCTTAGAATTGAAAGTAACTAGTTCAAAATCCACCTTTAAATGGACTATTCACAAGCCATTCTGAATCATTTACGCCAATTTAGTGAGTTTCTAATCATCTGTCACTGCTTACACCCCCTTCAAGGTCAAATTAGTTCCAAGGTTGAAAAAGGTCAAGTCCGTCAAATTTCGAAAAAGGTCAAGTCCATGTAATATGCAAACCAACTAGTTGAGTGTCCATATCATTCAGATTGACTTTTCATAAACCATTCTGCATCATTTACTCCAAGTAAGTTTGCTTCTTCAATTGTTATTGCTTACCCCCTTTCAAGGTAAAAAACGTCACAGGTCGAAAAAGGCTAAGCCCGTATCGGACGCAAGTCAAATAATTCGGTGTTCATCTCATTTAGAAATACCGAATTGGAACAAGCATCTGTAGTTGTTATTCGACGCAAATTTATCACTGAGGTCACGCAAGGTCAATTAAAGGTCATTGAATGTCAAAAAAGGTCATAAAAGCTCTAACCTGATAAAAAATGTACCTCGAAGGCTGGAAGAAAATATTCTGGAACAGTTCATGAGCAAATGATGCAAAAGAACGATAAGAGTTTGAAGCATTCACTTGGAAACGGGCACAGCCGCCCAAATAACCTCAACATGCTTCCACTCTTGAGATCCTAACTCAGTGACCTTGAAGGGCAGGAAAAATTCTTTGCAAGATGTCCGCAATGAATGCGTCAGAAGCTATACAGCATTTCAAGACTCTAACTTAAGAAGCTCGTTTTCAATTCTTGAAAAACCTGAGGGAGGTTGCAACACCCCCCCTGTACGTGTAAGGGTTAACACCCCCTTTGGCGTTGACGGGAAAGAAATTTGTTGAAAAGTCCCTCTTAAATTCGGACGTTTCGTCGTCACTGGCATTAACCATACCGTGAGTTACGATGGTACAGCTCCATAGTGACACCTAGTGTCATGTTTCGGATGTAAGAAGTAGTATATTTAGCGCGAAGCCATATTTTTATTACTTTACCTAAAACAGTATTTCCAAAGATAAAAATGTTTTACACGAACTTATAAATTTCACTGTACTGCGGGTCAAAGTAACTGTTAAAAAACTAGGTCACGAGGTCATGACGTCAATTTTGCAGAAATATAAAATCGAAGATAGGCAAATTAAAATATGCTAAATGGTGAACAAAAACGTAAAATATCGTTACAATCATTAAAAAATGGCAGAACTATAGACTTTCAAAACAATGCCTACATGGTGACCCCCGAAAAACACCGGAGGCAATATCTGCCATACCAAATTTTCAAATATTTTTTTTTGGTGCCATGGCTAGATTTTACACATTTGAAACACCCTTGACACCAATTTCGGAGAGAAAAAATAGAAAGGTTTTATTTTACGAAATTTTTGGTCGATTTATGGTGTGGATCCAGGGAGAAGGAGGTGGGGGGGGGCGTGAAAAACATTTCCCAACCATTCAATTTTCTTATAATTTTTTAATTGAATTGAACGAATTGAACGAATTCTTTGTGAATACTGGACCTCGTTCCGCAGCTAGTGTTTCACCACCATGCTCTAGCCTACCAGTCAAGCTCCCGCGCGTACCTGCGTGTGGTATGAAGATAGGACCTGTTTAACTCTCTCTTTACCGTGGATGTTTCTGGTTTTAGTATTGCAATCATTCAACGTTTCATCTTTGGCATTCAGAATGTGTTAGGTCATATCATAAACTCGAGTCTCGTAACTGGTTCAGTGACACTACAGTGGAAACACGGCTTGGTTGTGCCAATACCGAAAGTTTGTGACACAACCCAGCCATGAAACCGGCGGCCCATCACCATCCTCCCAGCGGTAACAAAGATAACAGAGCGCATTGTTCACAATCAAATCAGTTTGTACCTCAGCAAAAATATCCTTTTCTCGCATACCCAACACGGCTACCGGAAATATCACGCCATTAAAACTGATCTCACTATTATAACAGACCAGGCGTACCATGCAATGGATAACGGCCAGATTTCAGTTCTTGTTCTCACTGATCTTTCAAAATCCTTCGATGCAATTTGCCTAAGAAAATTGTTCGAAAAATTTGAACAGCACGCCGTAGACAAGCACTGGTTTAGTCATCACCTCAAAAACCGCTAGCAACAAGTAAAACTCACATTTCGTAACGATGCAAATTCAACAACCGGAATTCCCAAGAATATAAAATTGTCAATATTTCTCCCAAATTCTGTAAGCGTATTTTAAGGTGGAAGTATGTCCTGTTAGATGTTTTCTATATTTGCCAACTATATGAAACTCTACATTGAAAATCTACAATAGCTCAATTCAGTGAGGATGTTAAGTTGATACTATCGGGACCAAAACAAAATCTCGCGGCCATGATATCAACGCTTAAACGTGACAAAGCCTCACTTCTTGATTGGTTCTCGCAAAATTCCCTGAAAATCAGCCCGTCAAAAAGACAGGTACTCCTACTCGGAACCCGTGCCATGCTCAAAGACATTCCCCAAGTAAGTATTCGGGTAGGGAACACCGTGGTCAAAGAGACAAGACAGGTTAAAGGGACATTGTCGAAAAAATTTTTATTGTGGTTTCTTAATATTTGAAAAATCCTGATTCTGGTACCGTCAATCATTTCTTTATCTTCAGCTAAATTTTTGGAGGCCACTCAACAATTATTCAAATTTGTTAACAATACCAATAATAGGCTGTAACCTGCTCTTCACCTCTATTCTGTCAATCAAAGTTTTAAGTTCTAGAAATGATTTGTTTGGGGTAGAAAATGTTGTCATGCTGTATTCGTATTCAATTTATTTTTATAAAGGCTCGAAAATACGAATATTACATTAGTTTGTCCATAACATTCGGCTTGAGAAAACTAATCAGGAAAGTTTTAAAATCAGGCAGATGTCGTACAGAGGGGATGGTATAGTGGCCTCCATTCCCGACTCTCACACGGTTAATACGGGTTCGAATCTAGGTCGTGGAAGTTTTTACTGTAAAAACAATTTCTGATTTTCTTCTTCTTTGTTCACGCGTACTAATGGATGAAGCATAGTCGGATCCATGATTGCCGATCGGGGGGTAACTTCCGGGGAGGGCACCATCCGGACCAGGGGGGCGCCACCTTTGACCGGCAAAACCTATCAGATGGACGCTAAATCCTATCCGTGTGCGCCGATTTTCGCTTCCTGGGAGGAGGGGATGGGACGCGAGATTTTAGGGTTCACCGAGAGTTGATCAGAGAGGGGAGGGGGCACGTGCCCCCCTTGCCCTCCTGGATCCTCCTATGGGATGAAGTAAATATTCTAAGGACAATTTCTTCTGGTTATTCCTCCGTCCGGGTAGTTGAGGGAAAGGGAATATTAGCCCCAAATATTTTTCTAATCTGACCGGCTTACCAAACTGGGACCGGCTTGTCTCCAGCTCCCTGCAATGGTTCTCAATCCGTCGGATTTCCCTCTATTGGAGACCAGTTCCCCTGTTTTCTGACCACCAGGACACGCTATTCGCCGTTCGAAAATGTCTTTTGTGTCCTTTGCTGAAGGCCATCCTTGAAGGCTGACCGGTTTTCGAGCAAACCAAGAACCAGAAACCGACCCAATAAAAAAGCAGGGCTCTTTGAGATTAAATGTGTTAATCTCGAGGTTAATTAATCGTTTAACCCGCGCATTGACGGGAGGCGGGTACCCCCCCCCGTCTGGTTTTTCGGATAGAACATAAAAACGGCGGCGCGTAGCGCCGCCGTACTTGACATACCTTCTCTCATCATTTTTACAACTTTTGTCAAAATTTTAAGGTTAGGTCATCTCAGGTCAGGTCACCAGTACAGGTCAAGTGACCTGACCTCAAAGTTTAAGACAACATAAGTCCGAACAAAGTGAACTCATCCGATTGAAGTGACCTGACAAAATGGTTAAAATATTTCGATGGAGAAGCGTATGGGCTACCCAACGCCGTTTAACATTTTCACTACCTACCGTGATTCTCGAGATTTTAGGGGGTACTCGCCCCCCTGTCAAAGCAAAGGTGGCTCAGAGCCCCGTCAATGCGCGTGTTAATCTGGTAAAACAACGAGATAAAACGTTAATCCGTACGAGATAAAACGTGTTCGAGATTAAATGTGGCGGTCTCCCAGGGCGGACCACACTGAAAGACCGCCTGGGCCTTTCACGGCAGGAGAGTGTGGAGGTGGAGCGCCTGCGCACTGGCCACTCCATTCTCCTGTGCAGCTACCGAAAGAGGATCGACCTGGACCCGGAGGCCACGTACCAGGAATGCGACGATGGAGAGGACGAGATCCTCCACCACCTTCTGACCCGGTGCCCTGCGTGCGCTGACCTGCGCTGGGACATATTTGGACGGGACGACCCGCCCATCCGGGAGGCACTGGCGGACCCGCGTCGGCTGGCGATGTTCCTGCGGCGGTTGGGGCGCCTGCAGGGGCGCCCCCCCATATGTCCGGAACACTGAATCAATGAATCAGATTAAATGTGTCCGTCGACATCTAAATCTTTGATATAATTGTAATTCTTTGGGCTCCGGAGAATATAAAAACACATAATCTAGAGAACCGGAGAATAGCTGAATGTGATACGGAAGAATAACTCTTCATATGCGTCAGAACTGGGGAACCAGAGAGCAGCCACCACGATCCTTGGATGAACTAACAAAAATATGTGCAGCCACCAAGTGTGGAACGCACCACGAACCTAAACCTGACCACTTTTTGTTTTAGGGGGAACGTTTGTTGTGTGTTGCAGGTTGGAGATGGACTGGCCACCTAACTCCTCTGTCCGTGGTGGTAGCTCTTTCTAAATTTTTTCGTATATAGATATACAATATTTAAGAATACATTGTTTTTGACTTCAAGTTGAGTTAGTTTCTGATCAGGGCACATCAAGAAAATATACCTCAAAATTATAACCTGGAACAGTTCGTATTAAATAAAAAGGATTCTATAATCAATCTAAGCATTGGTAGTGACAGAGTCTAAACCTAAGAAGAGGCATCGCGGCTTTAAGACAGGCAAGCTGCTAGCCTCATGAGTGATATTTGTTTATGAAAATGATAAGCTTTTATTTTTAATACTTCGGAGTTCGGAAACGGTCCTTTCTCATAATAGAACAAACAATTCCATAAGCACTTCATATAACATCATATCATTATATAAAATAGTACATTAACCGTTATTTATATTAGATTGTTTATTAGATTATCTACGTTGATAAGATGTTTCATGACCAGCCTCCTCGAATCATGGTTGCAAAATGGGGCTAATACACTGATAAATATTCAGGTACAACCCTTCACCAAAATTCTCATAATATAAAAGGTGAACACATAAATTTTTCGTCAGAGTGCTAGGATAACCTCGAATCGAGTACCAATAATTGAATATTCCAGTACTGAACTGCATTATTCCAGCATTCGAGTTCCATATCAGATCTAAATTTCAAGCCTTTGTCACACTATGACCACAAGTTTTCTCTTATTGTATTATGAGGATTCTGACGAGGGGCTGTGCCCGAATATGCGATCACAGTGTGATCACAGGCTCCATTATGCATCAAGAATTCGAGAGGCAAAGCCATGAAACATCTAACCAATTTATAATCATGCTCCTCGGCTACGCAATGCAAAATTCATCTACTTTTGAAAACCAACAAATATCAGTTGATCAATGAGGCTTATATTCAATCTCACAAACACATGAGAAAATATAACCTACCAGGAAATTACAAGCGAGTGATAACCCTCGGCAGGTGAGAAACGCGTGCAACAATCAGGTCTGCGAGTCCCCAACGAGCAATCTTCCGAGTGCAACGTGGACTAGAGGATATAACTCATTACGTCAGTGACGGATCCAGGCCAATGTTTTTTGTGGGGGGAGGGAGGACAGGGTCCAAAATCGTGAATACACATTTTTTAAAGGTCGGTGAAAATCGCAGAGTTTGGGAGGAAAGTAAATTTTCCCTGAACCCACCAGTCGGTATGCAGTCCTTGAAATGCACTCTAAGAAGGCTGGGAGCGAACCAAATACTGAGTGTACATCAAAAGCATAACATATTTTGCATCTGTCCACAATAAGTGCTACACGGTTTGACAAAATGTTCACCGCAATAGTCTGAGCACAGAGGTGTCACTTATTATTTTCGCTGACTTTTGCACGTACGACCACCAACAAAATCTGACCGCTCGATTTTTTACTATAAAGACCCTTCGCATTACTAGTTTTCTTACCTTTAGGCTAAAAATACTTTTAATGGCATGTTTTACTGAGGTCCTCAGAGGATTTGCCTTAATATACGGCGATAAACACCACTTACGCACATACATAAACGTATACTGCGGGCACACAGGCAGACAGCCGAGGTGCACTCAGGCAGGTTCGTGTTCAATGCAGAAAACTGCTGGCTGTGGTACTCTGCCAACTCTGGGATTCCATTGCTCGTCCTGTGAAGCTTGTCTTCCAGCAGCAGGTGTAAATGGCGATAGTCACTGTCGAGGGGCAGCACCTGATTATTTCTGTTTTGCGTTCAGCTTGCTAGGGTTGGCTCTTCTTAAATTAGTAGATATTTTCACAGCAAGAACAAATGGGATCAAATAAAGGGTAAAAAAATATCACAAGCCCACAATGAAAGCAAACAAGATATCATTGAAACTTGTTTTAAACATATGCAATATATATATATTCAAGAACAAAGACATCCCCAAAGAAGATCTATAGTCTAGATCATGGGTTTGTGGATGGATCGGGTAGAACCATGCAAAATCATGTTTTTTATAAATTATAATACATTATTTCAACACTGGCCCACAATAGGAAACAAATATTCCAAATTTCAGGTCTATGGGAGAATCGGTCTGATTGGGTTCATCCCATTCAAACTAACAAACAAAATGATCATACACAAGCTGGTCCATTGGGTCGATAGCTTGATGATACACAGCAGCTACAAAAGACAGGTTTTCTAGTAAACAAATTTTCTCTTTGAAGTGACCAGCCTAATCTTTCATATATTCTTCCAGGAAAACACAAAAAAATGCATCACCCAAGACTGCCCTCCTGTCATTCCTACATGTCTATCCATACTCTTTGTTCACAATTATATTGTTGTATTGGGTACACTCCTAGTATCATCATAATACATTGTATCCTAGTTTTCCTTCAGTTAATTTTTAATATCAATTATAAAAAGCATGCAGATGGGCATTTTCAGAGGGCAGATGGATGAATTCATCTGCAGATGGGCATGAATGCAGATGGGCATTTTCAGAGGGCAGATGGATGAATTCATGCTACAGTCACTTTCATGTCGTGAAAGAAACAGTAGCATTTGAAATATGAGTAACTTGATCCGAGAAGTGGATAGGAGTACACTGACTACTATGTACTGTATGGTACCAAAATAAATAGAAAATATGTTTCAATCTGTAAAATTAATCAAAAACATTTTCATACTTAAAAGAAGGTAAGCTAAGCAGCAAATGCACTAGCATGCACACATTGTGCAGAGCCAGTATTTGTAACAGGTAGAAATTTGTAATTCAAATTACAAGCTTGATATAGACTTTTACTACAGTGCACAAATATTGTAAATATAATGTTAGACCAAAAAGAGAGGGAATATGGGTAATTCAAAAATAATATGCTTAAAAAATTATCGGAGAATTGCCATCACCAATAATTTCCACCTATTTTGGTACACAAGTTGACCTGTGCAACAATAAAATGAGGACTTTTTGGCATTGACGCTGCTCATAAGCCTTGTTCCGTCTGCCAGCACAGCCTTGTCCGCAAGCCCTCGAGCCTCTCCTCGAGAAAAGAAATACCACAACTGCCTCTAGTATGTGCTATGGCTTATCAGACAAAAATGAACCAGAATACTTATCTACCAATCACAAAATAGTATGCTACCACTGTTGGGCTGCTACTGTTTTTCCAGCAGCACCACAGCGGGTTGCCAGCCTGTAAATCTAAGATTGGTTCGCAGGGAGAGGCTATAGTCATGTGACATAGACTCAATCCAGTGTGCAAAGTATGACATTTTCGACAAGATCTCGTCAGGGTGAGTGCCCTAGGAGACAAGAGCGAGTGGTGTGAATTTCATCAACCTGGTGTGAATTTCCCAGCCTGGTGCGAAGAAGGTGACACTGAAAACCAAACAAATAATGGCTGAATGGTTATAAAGACACAGGAGGGGGCCTTATAACAAGTATTTAACTAACTAATACAAGAGGTAGCATTGCATTGTGTGGGTAGGAAAGGGTGCATTTTTCTCTATGGTATACGGCAGATTGGTGTGAATTTTTGGTGTCTGGCGGTGCAATGATTTTAGGTGGCTGGTGTGACTCGTCTAGCCTGCTGCCATACTTTGCAGACTGGGACTCAATTCTGCTCGCTGATTAGTGTTGACAGACGAAACAAGACCACAGCTATAATAGTGGGCCAAAATGAATAGTTATCAATTAAGCATACAATTTGCTTTCTGGCAACTTCATGAACCTAATTAATGCAGAACAGAAACATTAAATGCATTGCCCATATTTGATAGGATTAGTGTTTGACTAATTCACTACACTCACTACACAAAACCTCAACAATAAGCATTGGTGGCCAGCAAAGATGGATGGCAAAAATTCAAATTGTTTCATTAAATTTTCACGCATACATTTTTTATGTCTAAGAAAATCTCAATTGACCACATCAAAGGCTCAAAATATTCTACGTACAGATTACCGATGATATGTTGATCCACGAGACCGGAGAGGCGACAATTTCCTTGTCAGAAAAACCACCAAAAGCTTTCTTCATGCCTCAAAAGAGGCTCTTCTGGATCGCGCTACCCGTATCTTTTTATTGTATCATTTTAGCTGCAATGCAATCATGCAATAACAAACAATTATTAATTATAATCTTTAGGGTGTTCGGGCCTGACCGCAGCGCTAATTAGTGTTACAGAATTTGTATTCATATCTCCGCGTTTGCCGCGACTTTTGAAATGGTGAATATTGATAGTTCATCGATAGCCGTGATGACATCACATTGATGTAAGATAAGGCCACGTGACCAGATCCTATAAGGACTGGGCTTCTGATTGGTTGATGGTATTTCTTTAAAAACCTATATTTCTCTTTCAGAAGCGTTTTGGAAAGATATTTTTATATAATAATTTTTTATGTTATAAGTTTTAGCTACTGAGTTGCTTTAAAAGAAATGTTTGACATTCTTTCATATATAAATTGATAGCCATAGCCGGGGCTACGTCACTTTATCGATACCATAAGGACTCAGTAAAGTCGTCTATAAATGTTGACTTTGGGGCCGATTTTGAGGCATTTTGAGCCTGAATTTGCAAAAATGAGAATATGACTTCTGAAACAACTTTTTGTAACCTTTTGATCTAGCCAATAAAAATTTTTGCGACAATGTCCCTTTAAATTTAGGTTTACATATGTATCGTCACCTCACATACGATTCGCATACAGACCAAGTGACAATCCGGATGGTGCCCCTCCCCCGAGAAGGTGCCCCCATTGATAATCCTGGACCCGCCTATGCTCTGTTACCCTGCTTTCTAAGTTTTTTTTGCAGTTTTTAGGGTGTTTTCATAATGTCACCTACCACAGAAAAGCCAGTGCCGAGTGAATGGTATCGCCAGCTTGGTGGGTGGGACAACTGCGCAGAGAATCATGTTGCAACCGGTTACAAGAGCATGAAATGGACCACATTTTTGGCATTCTTCTTGAGCCACTGAAGTCATGACTGAGAGGAAAAATGAATGATGTCGGCGTGGTGCCCAAAGGCATCATGATGGCCCGGTCCGAACAAAGGGATGCTGGTGTTGCAACCCTCAGCTCCTTCACCCTCAGCTGCTTCAACGCCTGGCCTTGCTTGCAAATGCGTCCAAGAATGTACCTGTGTAGAAACATTTCGCTCACTTTAATTGGCTCTGCCTTGTCGTCCGCGGTATCGGAGCCCTATCGACAGTGTACTCCGTCCCGACTAATCCCCTACATGCCTGAAACGCTGTGACGTCACAGCTTCAGGCTTGTTCTTACTGAGCTGTCGGGAGAGTACATTCCGGACGTATATATCTCAACAAGATCTTGCAGAACTGTTATGCTGCAGCTCATGCCACCACAATATCATCTCAAAAGTGCGAGAAGATTTGCGGTTTTTTTTAGCTGCTGGGCAACATCTTTTCAGAGTCGGATTCAGGCCAAAAGGAAAAGGGGCCCAAAGTTGTGAAAAATTATTTTTTAATGAAACCGGCAAAAATGGGATGTTGGTGGAATATCCCAGTCCCCCTGAGTGAAGTTTTTACGAATAATACAATTGCTTCGTCATTGCAATAGGCAAGCCCGTTTCCTGCCAGCCTATGAACGCATCATTGTGCCGGCATGATACCCCCAGTCTTGCGTCGGTCCATCCCCACCAGGCGCAGTCCGCGTTATCCTCGGGTCCGACGCGGCTGCCAACCGTCCCGTTTTTGCGCGCGCCCACGACGGCGCAGGAGAGGCCGTGAAATGTCGATGGGCGACTCATTGGCGCGGCCCGACCGGCGTCACAACACCACCGCTGGGGGCGTCACCAACCCGACCCTGTGTGGTCACCCGCAGAAACACGAGCCGGCTGATTCATATAGTTGTTGTTTGGGCCGGGTTCCACCTCATCACATCAGTCCGGCGGCGAAAACAGGAGCATTTTCATGGATTATGACATTTTGTATATGAGAGACACATTCATAAGGAAATCAGCAGTCAGGATATTTGGGATACGAAATCTGAACTCAAAGGTTACTAAGATTAATTGCTTTCTCGAAATGTTATTTTAGACCATGCATAGTGGCACATGTTGCATGAGTGTCTGGAGTGTAAGCCACGTCGATATGGGTGTAACATCACACTTTACAGGAGTTGCTGGATCACTTTCAAACTTGGCTTCAGCCGGTTATTTTCTATTATGAAAAACTTGCAGGCGCAAGAGAGTTCCCGGAAATAACGTTTCAGAATGGGGTTTCCCAAACTGAGAGCGGAGTGGAGCAGAGGGTGGAAGTTGAAGCGGCTTCAGAGTGGCGCGGCGCGACAGCCGCTGTGTCACAGCCCTCGGACGAGTCTCAAGTCTGAACTCGCCCTTCGCTCCGGCCCGGGCACAGCAGCCACAGCGCTGACGTGCACTGACGCTGACGTCCCAGCTGCCGCCCCAGCACTCCTTTAACCCACAACACACTCTCGAACGTCTTTTCTTATCTGAAAGCTAGACATTTCCGTCGAAAAACCAAGCAATTTACTTTAAAACAGAATTTCTATGGTTTTCGTCATTTCCTTCCTCCAAACTCGTCCACGTCGGTCACAACGATCTGCCTGTAATGGTTTCCCCGAGAAGTTGGTTCCAAATACTCTAACTCAGCAGCCCTCGGTGCTCACAGCAGAGAAGAAAACGCTATTGCTCTCTCTCTCCCTCTCTCTCTCTCTCCACTATCTCTCTCAACACTCCTCTCTCTCTCTCTCTCTCTCTTTCACTATATCTCTCACCACTCCCCTCTCTCCTTTTCTCTTCTGGCCTCTCCTCTCTCTCTCTCTCTCTGTCTCTTTCTCCTTTCCCTCTTTTTCTCTGGAAAACGGAATTGCCTAGCCAGGGCAGTTAAACTGAAATACTTCAGCCACGGGACCACTTCAGCAATATCATTTAATTGTGTGTGCACAAATGCATTGTTCCGCTCAGCGCAGCCCGCTGCGTTAGCATTGGGTCTTGTGCCGGAACAACTCAAGCAGGCATTACACAACGCTTTCACGTCCCACTGATATATACGCGGAAGCGCTGTATGTATGCTGCATGAGCGAGTCACGGCTTGGGTCGGTCTATTTCACCTTCTCTCATCTTCTATTCGCACCGGTCCGACGGGCGGCCGTCTCACCCCGGCATTACCGTGGTTCAGTGCCGTAAACCAATCTCGGCGCCCGCTCAGAATTCATCGCCGACGCTGGCACAAAAGCGCCGGTCGTTTGCACGGCACGCTGCTGTCTGTTTATCGACATTTACATAATCTTCCAGGCTAGGTTGGTCCGTTACCCCTGCATCGGAATGAGGTGGGTAGTGCAGCGTTACATGGTTACGGCGGAGGTGGATGGCGCAGTGGCGGCCAGAAGCCGCTGTCGCCGGCGACGGTAGCGGCGGGCACGTGTGGCCTGCGCGCGACAGAGGCTGCTGCGCGTGACGCTGCTATTAATCAGCTGACGACGGGGCGCTGCGGATCTGGCGCTGACATCTCGGCAGATGAGACGCTGATCACCGCCAAGGCTACCTATCAACAAATCCGGCCCAGACTGGGCCAGGAGAAAACAGCCCAACCAATTGTTTTGAATGGACTCCCGTTGTGACGCTATTCTTTGAATTTTGTATCAAAACTCCACTGCCTACACCTACAGCTTTAAAGGAGCGGAATAACAGTTGTCGGCAAAATGCTACCGCTAATACTGTGTGAAGTCAATATGTTGTCATTCTCAACATTTGCTTTAAGATAAGGCGCGGGTTCGCATGACCCTTATTCTGTATAGCCTTTACTCTTACGTCACAACATATAGTATCTTATACTTGATAATATCATCTGGCCCGAAACGTTGGCGTCAGTTACCTTAAAAATGCTGTTATGATCTTGGCCTCATATCATCCCGATGGTATGACATTATAATATCATCACGTAGTCTACAATACAGCCGAGCTGTTGCCATCTTGTGACATGGTGATCTTAAAACATAATTCTCAATTCGAAATCATATAATTCAAAACATTATCACACGATTTTCAAAACTGTCATCAATTGACCGCTCATCAATACTCTCAAATGTAGTCGAACAATGTTTTCCCCTTGCCAGCCACCTCGGACAAAACAGGTCGGGGCTTTTGACGACCCCTCTCCAGCAGGCGTGTTAACTGCGCAAAGTGTACCATTTCCCAAAACCCGGGAGCTCCACTGCAAGGGCCATGGCTGAATATCTAAATTCCTTCCGGAAGCGTGCTTGTCTGTGGCAGAAATGTGAGAAGTAAGTCATTTAGTCATTGATAACACCGATTCCTCTTCGATCACTTGTAATTTGTGCAATTGCAATTGCTGATAAAAAGTGTGTTGTCTCTGGTTCCAGGCTGTTTGGAAAGTATATATAGAAACTATACTTTTCAATATGCCTTGGACAGAATTTGGCTGAGTAACTGAGACGATAAGTGCATGCGCACGGCTGAGATATGACACCAGACATGCTATTTCACGTCGTAATTCGTTAGGCTACGTTGCACCACATGCTGTCGGACACGTGAGGGGGAGGCGTAGCTGTGCACTGGCACTTTGGAGTTCCCATCAGCGCCGCGTTTGGCTAACTACGCACTAGAGATGAAAAAGTGTCAATTCTAAATCTAAAATGACGTCTATTGCTACTTCATAGTCGGCTTACCATTTTGCGGAGGTAAAATCACGCGAACACTTCAGTAAAATCAGCCTTAAATGTTGAGCAGCCCGTGCACTTTCTAATCTGCGTAATGACAGTGCGTCTCGTTTCGTCACAACTGCACCACGCAGAGTAATGATCCTCCCCACCTCGATCGCTCGGCACCGCCCAGGCAAAGGGGAGGAGGGGCTGCCGGGGTGGCAACTGGAGCCCTGGGGGAGAGAGGAAGAGAGAGAGAGAGAAGTAGAGAGGGAGCGGCGCTAAGAAGGAAGTGTTTGTGTGTGTGTGGGATGTGGGAGGGGCGCAGCCGCCTGTAGACGACGGCTTTCAGATTGGCCCGGCCGGTGGACATGAGTGATGGCTGAGGGGCGCCGCCGCAAATTTACGGCGGCACCGGAGAGGGGAGCCTGTGCCGAGCTCTGGTGCTGCAGCTACCACACCGGCCACCACCGCCGCCGCAGCAGCCGCCGCGAGAGCGTGCCGAGGCTCTCCCCTAGGCCCTAGCTCTCACGGGGACCAGGGGCATAACCAGGATTTCGCTTAGAGGGGGGGGGCGGCGCCCCCAAAGGGGCTCCCTGCGATACCATCAAAAGGGCCACAAAAATGTTGGCGATAAGAAACAACATTGGGCGTGGCCCCTGACAGGACAGGACCCAGATGTCTCTAGACAGGGCCCTGACGGTCCGCGAGTAGCACAGGGCCCTGTTGCCCAATGTAGTCTTGCTGGCCATGTTGGCTTTATTGGTTAAAGAGGACCCAGCTGACCAGAGTGGGTTCTACTGTGGACAGGGGCCTGGGCCCCAGTGGCTCAAAGGGCACATTTTTGCATACAATTATAATGGGTAAAAAGGTCCTGCTTGTCATCGAGTGGAGTGCTGGAGAGGGCTTAAGAGGGCCCTCTGTGGTACAAAGTTTCTAGGTTTGACCACAAAGCATATTGCGGGCGGGCCGCGCTTCGCACAGTCCATGTCTTCAGTGGGGCCCTCCGGGCCCTCAGGGAGGGGGAGCGCCCTTGCCGTTCCCCTTGGCTACACCCCTGTCTGAAACCGAAACTGATGGCGCCGTGCTATGAGAGTGCATGCTCTCACTGATGTGTATTGCTGACGTGGTTTTGCACATATCCGTTGGAGATGGTGCGTTAAATGGAATAGACCTCTTTGTCGAAATTCTAAAAAGAATAATTAAAAAAAACAGAAGGGGTCTGAAAATCATGAAACAACATTTTTCCTCACTTGCATACAGTAAAAACAGAAATATTTTCTCTTTTCGAACAATATGTGACGTCATGAAAAACACTTATTAATACATGAAATCCCAGACCTCGAACATAGACTCTCTCTAAAGGCCCATTCTCAGCGTTTCCGCGTCGCAAAAATCGCAGGCAGGGCTATCAAAATAGGTACCTGGTGAAATGATTACAGGGCCCGCAACCGATTTTCCGCGGAGGACGTCCGCTCTCATCATCAGTATCATTTTTGCTCACTTGCCAGGGCAGTCCCACTCTCGGTCCGCCCGTCCATTCTCGGTCTTGTTAAAGGGAATGTGGCATCTTCACAACGTGATTTTAACTGAGATAGCCAAGTTGTAAAGCAGGTCGGAAAACCCGGTACTCCATATTTCATTCGACTTGGAACTCGATATTTCCGTAGAAAAAAGCTAAAACCTACCTGACACCAGCCCCCCTCAGCCCCTCGTCGCCGGCGGCCATTGTTGTGAGCTACTGGTGTGACGACATATGCTGACGTCACAATGAGCATCAGCCAATCGAAGCCCTTGAAGCGTTTCAAGTATGGTAGTGGTTGCCAGATCATGACATCATCCACAGTCTGATATTTATTTCTTTTTCTAGAGGAGTATTTTTTAAAAACCAAATATTGAGCTTATTGTACATTTTTCAGAGAAATCATGGGTGGCTTCATTATTTTTTACTAAAAGTACGCCTAATTACACTAAATTCCAGGATTCGACCAAGGTGCCACATTCCCTTTAAGCACTGGTGCAAAAACTGAACGACAGATGACATTACTGCGGCCGTGTCGATTCAGTGGAAGACAGATTATACATGTGCCTGATGTAAATAAAAAATTCAGAGTTGGATTTGGAAGAAAACAATTGTTATTTGTTTTCGCAAGCACGGGGTAGGGAGAATGTGAATGTACGGGGAGGGAGTATGTGTGTTGCGGCCACTGGGCACACTCCGGCCCAGTGACGCTCTGCAATGTATTACTATTCGCCCGGAGTTTTCGGTCGACAGGCGTATTGCATGCTGGTTCACTCGCTAGCATGGTATTTTCAGCGAGTGGGCCAGGCTTAGGGCTTACGACCAATCAGATTACTGCAGCCATATGGAAGGCAGTCCTTCAGGGTTTGGAATAAGGCAATGAACCTCTTTACTTTGAACATTAAAGCTGGTGGAAATTTTATACTGAGAGCTTTGGGGGAAATTAAATATGCCACTATCGGTTTCTAAAAACGCCCCTGCAAAAATTCTCCCTTAGTTCAAAACACATAATAAAAGTGGGACACTCCCTTTAAAGCGCGGCCAGTGATATTCAGGAGGGATTGAGGCATCAACAGGGAAGGCTGCTCTTCGGGTAAGCCTCAGCGCCTGTGATCCCAGCTGCCGATAGCACAAACGGCGCCGCCTGGTGACAGCCTGCAAATTGCCGCCTGCAATGCCCCGCCGCCGGCCATCTTCTGCCCCGTGCATTTGCCGCCCGTGTGACTGCGGAGATGGGGCGCTGATGGATTTCTTTGCCGGCAGTAACTCCTGTCAATGCTGGCGGCTTCAGGTGCAAATTCCGTCCAGTGTTTATTGAGTCACTGGTAAACATCTGACAGGTGAAACACCGGGGACTTGCTGCAGATTTTCTATTTGTAGGCCAGGCGCTTATCTATACAGAGGCGAATCCAGGGGAGCGGGAGTAGACAAAAGGCAACGCGCTGTAAATTTTTCGTTTTCTTAAAAAAACGTAATGTTTTCAAGATTTCTGGTTCCCATTGCCCTCTCCCCCGAGAGCACGAGCTAAACACTGTATCTATACTCAAGCTTAAGTGTTCACTAAACAGCTAAAAAGTGTCGAACGCTTAGTCTTTGCTTTCGTTCATTTAACGTCGGATCCCTGCATCGAGGCACATCATTTTTCATCGAGTTTAACTTTGCCATGGTTTACAGGACGAACCCCGTACATTTTTTTCACGCGTGGAAAATAACTCATTTCTAAAAACCACTTTGCTCAAACATGTCTTTTGGTGGCATGCTTTCAATAATTTTCGTGTTTGCAACCATGGGTCCCGCCATAAGGGAGAGGGGGACGCGTCCTCTAAGTCCCGTTTTTGGGTGTGGGGAGATGGAGTATATTTTATTCCCCTCCTTTTCAAGCGGGGCCCGTCACGCTCTCCCAAACACTGACGTCGTAACGACGAATAACGATGCGTAGACTTCTTGCAAGTACACCTGCTACAGCCAGAAGTTCCGCGCGAGTCCTGGCAGTTTGTTCTCTCAGGGGCAGCGGCGGATCTAGCTGGTCGGGTTGAGTGGGGTAAACCAAAGTCAAAAAGCAAAAAAAAGACACGCAGTGAAAAATTGCGCTAAATCTGAGCTGTCGGAAAACTTTGGGTATTAAAGGCGAAAAGCAAAAAAAAACGTCACGGTGAAAAATTCGGGCTTGAGATACTTTTTTCCTATCCAAGCCCTAATATTTACACTGAACTTAACTGGTTCTGTTTGAAGTCGAGAGTTGAAGCACCAAAATCTTGCTTATAAACTTAAAATCAGTCGGGGAAAAACGGAGATCGAAGGCTTTGGGGGGAGCAAAACTATGTTTTGCCCCGAGCTTTTCCTTTAAGGGAGGGGGAAATGCCTTTTTGCCCCCCTCTCGGATCCGCCACTGCTCAGGGGATCATTCATCAGGTAAGGGGCCCCAAGACCAAGTCAGGAACCTCCTGCACAATACCTTTTCGGGGGGCCTTGGCTAGCTAAATGGGTCTAGACTAGTTTGAAGGGCTCAACACAAACTCAAGGGGTCTAAGATCAGCTGAGGGCCCCTAGATTAGGATGGAGATCCCCATACCAGTCTATGTGCTTGCATGTTTATGTACCAGCGTGTGTGCGAGTGTTCCAAACTATCTTTGTGTTTCCAAATAAACTGGTTAGTTAAGAAACGTTGATAGATTTCGGAGTGCTGAGGAGAGGAGCATGCCTATAAGTTGACAAGGTGTTTACTGACCTGTCTCATCGAATCCTGGATGCGAAATGGATCTAATACACTTGGATTATACATTCGAGCACGGCCCTTCATCATAATCAGGTAAGTACACGATTGGTAAAATAACAAGTTCCTAGTAACACAAGTTCCTAGTAGTTAATGGTGTAGCAAGACCTCGAATCCAGGATTCTATGGGACAGGCCAGTAAACACCTTGTCGACTGGTTCGTTAAGATCTCAATACTGTTGAAAACGGCTGCCTAAGTTGAACATTTGGTCCCAATCACGCCTCGGAATGCCTTTGGATAGTAATCAGACACCCGCCGTGATCAAATTTACCAGCCTAATTCGGAATGAAGAGGTCGCCCCCAGACTGTTTACGGGTGGAATGCAGCCAACATGTGTTAACCTGGTTCTCTCCAGGAAGGCGAGTCAGTTTGGTGAACAAGTCTGATGTGTCTCTTGTTTTGGTTCGGGCCGCCGTCGCCTTTTCTTGGATAACTTCTGCTACTTAGCTCACTGTCGCTGGAGATCGTATTCCTGCGACAGCAGTGACGGCGAAACGTCTGAATTTAAGGGGGAGCACTATGGACTTTACAACTCATTTCTTTCGAGTCAACGCCATAGGGTTAGTGTTAAAATTTCTGATTTAAGGGGGCACAGTGCCTCGGTGCCCACCCCCAGTTCCGCCGCCATTGTGTGACGGTCATTGTGCTGGGCAGGGACAGCTCCAGAAAAGTCTCGAGGAGGGAGCTGCAGGAAGTGGGATGGAGCACTTCCTGCCAGACTTGTTGATGACTCAATTTTTTTTAGTCGACTCAACTCTGACTCACGGCTTAAATGCTGACACTGATTCGGACTCGACTCACTGCGTTGAAAATGGCGAGCCGACTCGACTGAACTCAAATCCAGAAGTGAGTCGACTCAACTCTGACTCAAATAAACAATGAGTCAGAGTCGACTCCGACTCAGAATGGTGGACAAGTATGTACATAAAAAGGTACATTTTCTTTCATAGTACACACGTTCCAGTACATTTAATCATAGGATGAACTATTCATAACTGCACATTTCTTTTCATAAAATGTCAATTGCAATGCATTACTTCATGACATAAATTATGTCTGCGTACGAGTGAAAAAAGGTGCCAAATGCGAACATACGAGTGAATTGAAGGGCCTGAAGGCTTATCATTTTGATGGTATGTCCTTCATGACTAGTCATGATTGAGGCAATAAGCGAGGTTACAAACACAAAGAACAGGACTCAATGTTTGAAAATTTGACATTTTGAGTGGCAATTCCTGCCCCAGTGCATTCTGAACAATCTTGTGACAAATGAAGCTTCGAAATAAATACTACGCCGAGTCGACCCGACGACCCACCCTCCTGTGCTGCACCACCTCAATAAAAAACAAAACAAACAATGAACGATCGCGTCATCCTCCCGAAAAAGCTGTAATGAATACTGCTGATGGCGCACTAAAGACATTTCGCAAACCCAACCTCCACGAAACAAAAGATGACGATAAATAACACTTAAAAAGTCACGTGACTTTCAAAAACTAAGAAAATTATCCTGCCCTAAGGCTACAGTCAGGCTACAAAATGAAAAAGCTAACATATTATGGCGCACAATGATGGTTTGGTGACAGTCGTGGCACGCATGGGTTGCAGCTGCAGTGGTATGTTGTGCAGTGGGCGGGCGGTGGTAAATAGGTAAATAATCATCAGCATAATTTAAAGAGTGGTGGTTTGTGAGAGACTTGATGTATAGGGAATGCCAGGGATAGGACTAAGTCTTACTTGCCGTATACAGATGATAGTAGGTACAGCGCCGTGTCATCGGTGTTGATATTATCTACCAGGTGATGTGCTCAAACCATGACCAATCAAGAAAGTACTTTGAAAAAACAGCTAATTGAGGCTTTCAGTTTCCGTTTTGACCCATTTCAAGGCTTGTGTGGAAAACAAGATTTTTGGTATCCTCTATCTGGCGCTTATATTACTTAGTTTTTCAGTCAACCAAAGCAAAAAAACAGAAAATAAAGATGTGGCTTCCTAAGAGTGAATTATTGCATGATTATCGTCTTAGGAATTTGTCTGGTGTGCACCCTCAAAGGAAAAAAGTCTGAATGTGTGCCAAATCACATTTTTCGGTATGATTTTGCATGCTTTTGCTAAGATTAAATGGAAAATAATTAGCAATTATGTTTGGTTTTGAAACTGTATATTTTACACAACTTATTGTTGTTAATGACCGATCCCAGGATGAGTGTAGTGGGAGTATGAAAATAATAAAGTACCTACCATTAGTGAATTGCAATATGAAGTCTTCAAAACTAGTCATGAAAATTTCTAAAGTGTCAGCCATGTGATCACATATGTTAAGAAAATAGAGTGTTGAGTCGACTCAACTCCTGACTCACAGCTCAGATGCTGACTCCGATTCTGACTCGACTCAGCTGGTCAAGCACTTGAATCGACTCAGACTCAACCCAAATCTGGAAGTGAGTCGACTCAACTCTGACTCAACGAAAATGTGAGCCGACTCAGAGTCGACTCTGACTCTGAGTCGTGACTCAACAAGTCTGCTTCCTGCCACCCCCTGCCACTGGCGTCCCCTGGTCAGCAGAAGCCCTTACAAATATAAATTCAGCACTTTACCTCCGTTTCTGTGCGTGAAAATTATTTTTTTAAGCACACCATTTGTTCTACTTCTGGGCCTCACAGAAGACATTGGTATCTAAAATTTTCTCAAATATTCACAAAGCATCATTTTTCTGTTCAGTTCAGTTAATGCAAGGTCATGAGTAAGTAAAGTAAAGTAGTACATAGGACACAGTAATATATAGGATATAATAATAAACAGGATGGAGTAGTAATTATGTTTGTAGGGCGTCACCTACGACATTTTCTGCAACAGTAGGAAAACTTGCTTGCATTGTATTTGCGTTTTTGCACCATACGGTTCGTTATCTTTATCAAACTACTTATCTATTATGACAGTGGGGTGCGGTGGTATATTGGTTAACGTGCTTGCTCTGCAAGCGACTGATCCAGGCTCAAGGCCCGGTGAATTTCTGGAGAAAATTGGCTCAGCAGAGTGGCCCCGCAGAACACCTTCCAGCAGGGAAATATCCAGTGATGTTGCATAATCATGGCAGTGCGTTGATAATAAACTATCGCTTTCCTTACAACTGTGACGGCCGCCATCTACTTGAGCGCTTGCGGTGAAGAGCAGGGCATCAGTTTCCCATGGCGTCTCCCGCTCAGCGATTGCAGTGACACCCGGCGGTTGCTGGTCGAAACTCTCGCCCTTCCAGCGTCAGCCAGTCAGTCGGGCTGCCGGTGCTGTAGGTGGGGGTGCAGGTCCGCGCGCGTCTGCTCAGAGGGGAACGCGCCGACAACCGGGTGGTCGCCGGGGACTCCTGCTGGCATTTATCCGGGGGCACGTGTGAACCGGAAGTCTGTCTGAAACTACACGAGACGATAGTGGGTCGGACTAGAACGACGACTGAAATGAAAAACACTGGTGAACTTTTCAAGCCAGGCTACGGAGGCTAATAACATCGTGTGCCAACCAAGCCAAGTTGAAGACGAAGGTAATCTCATACGTTTTGTTTACTGTAAAATGTTGTGGGACTGTGAAGCTGTCTGTGTATATTGACAGTTGGGGTTCACTGGTGTGTACTGGCGCTAGAAGATCGAGGACATAGGTGTGTTCTGGCGTTGGAAGATCGAGGACACTGGTATGTTTTGGCGTTGGAAGGACGAGGACACTCCATAGCTCCGGACGGCGTCTGCATTAGTCTTTGACAGCTCGAAAGGGCGGTCGTAGCATCCTGACGCAGTTGCTGTAATCCCTTTCAGGTGGGTCAGTCTCGATGGTACACTCTTATGTCTTTGCCTTGCTTGACTTCCCCTCCCTGTTCTGCAACTCGGCTCCGACGTGGGATTATTATAACTATCAGAGACAGGCGATCCGCTTCTTAATCCCACTAGTCGGCTGCTCCTCTGCTTGCAGACTTTCCAAATGGCAGTGGAGTAGCACTAGCGGCTTATTTTGCTAAGAAGTAGAGGAATTGCAGGTAGCAGACTCAATTCAAAACTGCGGCTGCTGCCGGTAGTCTGTTAAGGGGAACCACCATCCCCCCAAAAAGGAGATTGGGAATGAAAGAAATATGTTTTTTCCATCTGGGTAACGAAAAAAATTAATGTTTTTCCGGTCTTTGATTTTGTATGCAGTTCATACGAAGAACTGTTACCTTTATGTAACATACAGTTAAGCGGAATATTTTTTTGAAATGTGTTGGAAAATAACAATGACGTCAATACTTTGGGCCATGCAGTAGTAGAAGTACATGAATAAAGTAGCGATAGTGGAGTACAGCGCAGTGGTTTTGCGGCTATGAAAACGTAGCGCTAGTAGCAGTAATTGTTTCGTCCCGTCAAGTGTAGCAGACGTGGTAGTAGCGACTTTAAATATTTGGTTGCGGTGCCCACTTCAGATGAATATAGGTGCATGTGAGTTCACACCATTTGGAACAGAAGCTACCTAGTGATAAAAACCTGCAATGAGTATTCGAAATAAGGTATAATCCCGACCATGCGCAAACAGAGTAAAGTTATGACAACACATCTCACCTGATAAAGAAGCAGCAAATGTCGTCGTCGATGCTTCTATTTAAGAGCCCACTGGAAGGATCTGTCTTCGATCTTGCCCAGGTAGCATGTCTGGCGAGTTTTTTTCTGGCCCCTGTCTAATGATTGTTGGGGTTTAATGATGCACCAACTACGAATGATATACGGCATCACCAACTCTCACCCTGTTAGAAGGGATTTGCGGAGATCAGACCAGTCCATTCAGATGTTCCGCCGGGACTTGAACCCGGGACCAATAGCGTAGAAAGGAGGAACATTATCCAATAAGCCACCCATCCCCTGACCTCTATCTGAACAAAGACAAAGTCGTTAGTCGCACGAAACTCACCTAACTTGTCATGAAGTGCTATTCGGGCTCAGTTCGGTACTTCGAGTCCTGTAGGTGCATCCTTTCGATGGGGAACCCCATGGGTGCAGCTCATTTGTGTCGGTCTCATCACAGTAGGAACTGCATGACCTTTATCAACGGAACACCTGGCGAAAAAGAAGCGAAAGGGTAGCGATGTCGTTCATTCTTTACCTACCTCGATCCGACGCAAATGTCCGATACCATAGACAACTCCGCAGGAACTGGATGTTGCGAATTGCAGTACACATTTTTTTCTAGAGATATCGCCAGGCCTCGGGTTCAACTCCCATATGGTTCTCTGAATAAGTGAAATTTGATCCCAAAATCTATCTGAACAGGATGAGAGCTAGCAACGCAGCAGTTGGTGCCTCGTTGAACTCCAACTATGTGTAGCCGATGGTGGCGCCGTTCCTGCATAGGACCAGTGCATTAGACGGCGACAGAGCCATAATGACAGGTGGCAGATGCAGGGGGTCAGGAGATAGAAATGGCTCTCTTCCCGGCCAAAGTTTGGTCGTTGTCATCAGAAATGTATTTACCATGCAAACTGTTTTCATCCTCCCCAAAAATTCACTCAGAAGCCGGCCTTTGCATTCGATCAAGCATATAACGCAGAAATTACTGTTTACGGAACCGCACCAGCTGAGCTTGCTTGAGTACCTCCTGCTGCAGCTTTGTTTTGTCTGTGCTGTCGTTGCTATGCAACCATAAGCGTTGCCGCGCACAACTAGTGGAGGCGAGCGCTGGAAGAGAAAACCATAAACGGCAACTGCAATATAGAATGTACATTGTCAACGAGATGGTTACACGGTTGACTGCAGTGGCCTCACCGAATATCGTATGCCACTACCCATTTTCTTCACCTCAAATCAGTCTTAAATCTGGCAAATCGGTTCAATTTCTAGGTCCCGTGAACAGATCAGCGGCTCCGATTCAGCGGAACATCCCGGCAGACACCACATGATCTCGGTGTAATTCAGTGTCGCCTCTAAGGCCATTCACAGATGGATCCCGGGAGAAGGCGGGGAAAACTAGGTACACCTGCGGCTAGAGATGACAAGTGGTCTTACTCTTCAACTTTCAAATGCGGAAGAGCGATCAACTTCAAATGCAGCGATTAAATTCCAAGGAGCGATTTTCGCGCAAACACTTTGCAAACATAATTGTTAAGACGAAGAGGTTCTGCGAAAAGCATGAAGTCAGAGCTCTGATTTAAAACTTTCGGTGGTCGACGGTTAACTATTAAGACTGCTTAATCTAGCAGTACTGAAGTGAGTATGATTGAAACGGATGCACCTCTGCATGACAGTACAGTTTAAACTCCTAAGTAAAATGTGAAAATAATTGTATGCGTATAGCCGTCAACGAATATGGGTACGTATCCTATTTAATAAAAATAAAACATTATATATGCAATTATGCACCATGTTTATCATCCACTTATGTATTTCATAATACATGTTTCCGCCATCTTCCGCCTTCTATGTTGTGTTCGCCGAACCTGCGATGTTTCTCCCACAATCAGGAGCTGAGATCTGGAATCTCCTCCGCCGTGTTCCGAGGGTAACTCGCAGTGAGTGGCGGGGTCAGTATCGGCGATCAGACGTGGGGCCGCGTCCCGGCGAGCTGGCCAGGCCCCGAGCCTACGCCGGCTCGGGCGCCCGCTACAGCTTAGTCACGAGTTTGTAGCCGGCTCACGGCGCAGGCGACTCTGCGCTGAATACACAATGAGAGGCGGCGCGGCCGGCCTGTCTGGAGGGTTTGTACGTTAGCCTGGGTCGCGGCCGCGCTCTCGCTGATTAGGTGCGCTAATGGAAGCGCTGCAGTCCGAGCGGGCCGACTGTTTGACCAGGTCGGATGGCTGTTTCTCCGCCGTGGGAACTCTTTGGACGGGTGGGATGACGCCGGCGGCGGACTTCCCCGCGGCTGTCGGTATAGACGTCAGCGTTGGCTTTGAATTGAGAATCTATGTTCGGCAAGAAGTCAGCCTGATGCGATTTTGGTCGGCAGAGAGCGTTTCGTGCCGCGGGTTGAGAGGCCACTCAGTCGGGGTGGAACGGCACAGCCGCCGCCCAGCCCTTTTCCACGAACGTGTAAGGCTGCCGGCCGGTAATGCTTGATGCTGCTCTGTGCAAGGAGCGTAATTGCAGGCATCGCGACCGCAATCTTGCTTACGTTGTTTCGATGAAACACTTAAAATCTTACCGTTGAATGTCTACTTCCACTAAGATCGCCTGATACATTCATTAATGGCAAGCGAGGCCAATTGCTGGTAATTGCCACCGTCCCGGCTCCTTGGGACCGTGTGGATGGCGGGCGCTCTCGGCTAAGTACACCAAATCTCTGGCATAATTAAACAGCGAGATGCAGGGCGATGTACGTGATATACGTGTGCTTAACTGAACGTGACCGACTGTAATGTGAACCCTGAACGACTGGCGTGACTTCGTCGGTACCCATTCTTCTCGTCTCCCCCGCCCCTCTGTCCGTGCACGTGACTAGTTTGGAGTGCGCCGCGCTCCGTCGCCATGTTAGGAGAGGAGGGGTGCGCGCTGAGGGGAAGAGAGCTGGTCGAAAAACGAATGTCAGGAGCAATACTGTCACAAACTCATACTGGTATATCGATGCAAAGGCACGCCAGAAGCCGATTACTGGGATTGCTTGGCTAAAATAAAGCCAATCTGGGTGTCTGTATTGGAAACAGGGAGAGGTTCAGGGGGAGGCCTTGACCTTTGCCGTTGGGGTCGAGCGTGGCGCCGAGGTCATAATTAGTAGCTGCAACTCTTCGGGCTGCGATGCCTGCGCGCCAACCCCCATAGCGACTGGGCCGGGCCCTGGTCGAGCACCAGGTAAGCGAATGATCAACGAATGGTAGGATGGAGCCCCATCCTTGATTATTGTTAGATACTGGTTGTGAGGAGAGCGCTCAGTTTCAGTAGTTATTGAGCCAATGAACTTACATGATTTAGTAGGATTTTGTGTTTTATGACGGAAGCATGCTGAATGTATGAACTTTTGTTTGCAACTAATTCGTACTGACATATATCGTGTGCCTCTGTGTTGACAGTGCACTTTTCTTAGTAGACGAACCCAGAATGGTGACGGGGGGAGGGATAGAAGGCAAAGCTGATAAGATAATGGCTGTCTATTATGGTCTTATCGAGACCATTCACCTGAATAAGATTCTAGGACCTTCTCTCTACTCCAACTCGCTGAGGGAGACAAAAAGTTAAGGTGGCTACGATAAGCTGAGATGAAAAAGCAAGGGTGCCAATATTTCTGTGGGGGAGGGGAGGGGGCCATCCCTTCTGGTCTACCATCTGGGGACAGAGGCAGATATGTGCAAAACGTTTGTAGGGGAGGGGAGAGGGGCTGCAACCACGAAAAATCGTGAACAAAATTTTTTGTTAAAGAAAATTGAACCAAAATCGGCTAAAAATAGGTAAAATTTGACCGCTCTGGGCGTCATAGCCGGACTCTCCCCCCCCTTCGCCCCCGGATGTGCCACTGTCCGGGAGATGGTCCCCGCCCCGTCCCAGCTTTCGACGCGCATGCTTCCAATTTAAGCTCGTTTAAATTCGCTGGAAAACTCACTTGCCATGCCGACCTTTGCAAAAAAAGAAATAAAGTGCATTGGTTTCCTGTGGGTGCTTCTCAGCTCTGTTGCTTTGTCAAGATGCAAGCCACAACGGTCAAACTTTTGGGTTGGGCGGAGCTCAACTTTGGTTAAAATGGGCAAAGTTGAGGACGACAGAATAGAGACCTGGCCCAGTTCCCATCGCTGCACGGGACGGCAAATATGCAGGTAAATCCCCCTGTCACACTATCACGATTGGGGCTACGATTGGCTACGACCGACTATTTGTGAACTATCGTCACGGAATCGTGGTTATCATCGTGGTCAATCGTGAAGACATCGTGCTCATTCGTGGTCCTTCGTAGGTACTCTTAGTCAATCGGGATGCGCCACGATAGTTTTCAACGGTTCAAAACTCTCGTAGCCAATCGTGGTCGGTTTGCCAGATCGCAACTCTGTCATAGGGAAGTCTGGATTATCATAGGCGTAGGAACGGTAAAATTATTGGGGGCCAGGCAGGGGCGGACGCAGACCCGAGTTTTGGGGGCCAAACCCATGTCTGCCCCTCTCCTGTGGGGGGAGCGAAGATTTTTTGCTCAACAGACCTAGTGTAAACACCTTTTTTCAGTGCTCGACAGACCTAGTATAAGCTTCCTCTCCAAGAACACAATCGCTCTCCAGGGGGGGGAGCGAATATTTTTTGCTCTACAGACCTCGTGTTAGCACCTTTTTCAAAAATTTTTCCGGCGTTTGGAGGGGCCAAAAGATAGTTTGCCCCCCTCCAGCGCTTTGGGGGGCCATGGCCGGAATGCCCCCCCTGCGTCCGCCAATGGGGCGAGGGCCGCTGACATATACTTGGACCATACTTTGAAAAATCTTTGTTTTGTGGCGAAATATTGGCTCTGGCGCAACCAGGGGGCACAGGGGAACGTGCCCCCATTAGTTCCCGGGTGCCCTCTGCGGATGAAAGTGCCCCACGGCCGCTGACACGTGGGCTTTCTTTTTGGATGTGCCTTTAGCTCAGAAGGGCCCCTCAACCACTTAACTGTGTACCTCCATTGTGAATTTCCCTCTGAATGAAAGTTCCCCTCGGCCGCTGAAACGTGCACCTTCTTTATGGATGCACCCTTAGTCGGAAATGCCCCTTAATCATGTAACTGTGTTCATTCGTTGAAAATTTTCTTCTGAATGAAAAACATTTTCTCATTTAGGTGTCTTCCTAGAATGGTATAGGTTCACCCACTGAAGTGTCCCAATGTCTTTGATAATTTTAACTGTTGTTTTAACCCTCGCCCAACCGGGGGCCATCGATGGCCCCCTAAGGTTTTTCCGGGATAGCAGAAAAACGAAGAGGCGCAGCACCGCGGTTGAGGGCTCTACCTCTCACTGCATCATTTTGCCACCATCCCTGAAATTTTTTACCCCGGGTCACCCAAGGTCAGGTCACCAGACGAGGTCAACCAAGGTCACCTCACTTCAACTTTAGAGCTCTGTAAGAGCTACATTTCGAAGTCGATCGATTTGAAACTTCCTAAACTTTATGGCCCCTCCGGGGTCTACAAGGTGTATATCCGGGATTTTTCGATTTTGTGCCCTGAGGTCAGGTCACGAGGTGACCTCTCCCATTGAAAAAGCATGGGGAAAAGCTGTCTTATGATCTAAAAGTCACAAAAGCGATTGAAAATACTCAGCTTGTTCAGAAAAGCGTTCTTGGACACCCTTTCACGGATTCCAGGGGCCTTATTTGCCCTTTGACCTCTCCAAAGTCATCCAAGGTCACCAGGGGTCAAAAACAGTATTTTGACAATAACTTTTGACCTGTATAAGCTAGAGAACTGAAACAAACACCATCGTGTTTGTCTCGTCATTGGCTTTCATTTGATATACGGCAAGGTCACCTTCTGACCTTTCGTGACCTCAGGTCATCTTAGGTCACGAGGTGACCTCTGGAGGTCAATCCACTGGCGGGAGGTCTTTACGTTTCACATAGCGGAAAAAAGTACCTGACAATTTCCTATCAAATGTACTTTACCAGACCTCAATAGCTCTAATGGCATAAGAGTTAAGCCCAGTTTGCTTAAGCATTGCATATTTATAGTGTCGCCACCGGAAAAAGTGGGGGCAACTTCAACATGATGCTGACAAAAACTTCATCATCAGACCAAAACTGTTCGAATTTAGGCTTTTCGTTGCCTTCCAGCGGCTGGATATAAGAATGTCCGGCTTTCTCTCATTTTGACTGAGATCAGAAATTTTAGGGGGCCACCCCTGCCTTTTAGCGTATGCATATTTGAGTGAAAATAGCCGTTCTTACCTAATTTGACCTCTGGAGGTCAAACCATTGACCTGAGCACTAAAATATGTCAAGTAATTTCTTACTGAATTCACGCGAGCTTTCTATTGCACTTTGCAGATTTGCACTAACCCCCATATTTTCGGAGTTAGATGGGGGCATCGATGGCCCCCGGTGGGGCGAAGGTGGCGCTGAACCCCCGGTGGGGCGCGGGTAAACTTTTACAATTGTGTTTAGTTTAAATGTGCCCCTCGATCAGAGACGCAGCCAAAGGGATGCAGGGGAACGTGCCCCTTATTAGTTCCCAGGCATTGGCGGATCTAGAAGCAACTTTTGGGGGGGCCAAACCACCCGTTTGGTTGAGCCAAATCGGGAAAAATCGCCAAACCTTCCCTAATAGAACTTAAAGAAGCGGGGCATTCCCTTCAAGAGCCCCTAGATCTGCTCTGGGGATTTAGGCCAACTCAGGGCCCCGAACCAGTTCAGGGTCTCAGCTCGGAAGAAAATGAGTGCCTATGTGAAGCAGCCCATGAAACCCCAGAGATGCCCTAGTTTTCTCCGGCAGCAGGATTTGGCCAGACAGACTGAGACACTCCTCAGCGTTTCCCTGGCGGCTTTTTGAAGCTAGCAAAAGTGCCCCTTTTCCTCGAAAGTAACCCTCCATGGTGCTGTCCCCCCCGCCCTACTAAGGCTCCGGCTGCGCCCCTGCACAAGTTTCCGGGTTATGTTAGGGACATGAATGCAGGGTAGCAACTGGCCCAAATCAAACAACTATTGGTTTTGAACGAAATTTTGTAGTGAGCAGGAACTTCGAGATTAACTAGCTAACGCCACTTTTTCCGTTGTGGTAACACTCATCGTTGCTCGCTTACCTTCTTGCTGAAAAACTTTCGGATGCCCATTGTTCTCGTCGCTGTCTCCAGCAACTGGAACGATGATACAAAACAAACGTTTGCACCACGCCTGCCCCAGCGCCCTGTTAATTGGTACAGGAAAATAATAAATCGTCGGCTGATATTTCCATTCTCGCAAATCACCGCGGGTTCTCGCGCGCCTCCGAGCAACGCGACATGACGTTTCCGCGCGAGCTCAAAATTCAGCTGAAGCCATTCCGGCGGAATCCTCCACTCAGGAGGTGCTAGTTGCGGGCGATTAGAACTTCACTTTTCATCGGCTGAGTCAAGCCCAGTTAGAGCGTATAGGGCACGGGTCTAATTACAGTTTTTTATGTGCTGGGACACTAATGAATTACTCATTCTTCGTTTTTAATGATAACTATCACCGCAGTAATTTTCAGCACAATATGGTTAAATTTGTGGATGAGCATCTACCTCCAAATATTGGGGGCATGGCCCCCTGCCCCCTGTTCCTACGCCTATGTGGATAATCGTAAGGCTTTTGTAGGGTCAATCGGGATGAACCGGGATTACTCATAGCTTATCGGAGCCAATTATTTCCAAAATGTATGTACAATATCTCCACGACATGCTACGAGGCACAGCGAACATACCATGAGTGAGCTACGATGCTAGCAAGACACCCCACGATGTTTTACGATGAAGTAAAGATTTGCCCAGGTGCTACCGCGATAAACCACGATTCAGGACGAAGGCTTTTCGATAAGCTACGATGTTTCTACGAATTTTTTACCATTCTTCAAAATTGCCATGAAACTGATAAATATCAGACAGACCCAGCTGCTTCTGCCGTTCTCTTAGCTTTTCCTAGAGTTCGAAAGTGTTTTTCGTCTGCTACAAATGCCCTCAAAGAAAAAACTCCTTCGAGCCAAAAAGGGAGGGGAGAAACCCCTATCCACGTTCGACGAAATCCACACAGCCAAGGACCTGGAAGTGAGGGATCCTGGAATCGTAGGAGAGGGCGAGGAAGTTCTAGACGCTGATTCAATGCGGGACAAGGGAGAGATAAATTTGAAACAAAAGAGACCCTTCAAAATGCTGAGTAAGGAACAAGAAGAGCTGGTTGAATGGCTGAAGCAGCATGCGTGTGTGGTGTTGTCCGGAGAGACTAGACGAATGCTGGACCGATCTGATGTATTCAACCTTACAGGCGCACTTATACACTCTAGTATCTATAAACACTGCAACAAAAACGCTCGCAAAACATACTCAAAGTTTAGACCATTCCCTGTCCTTGAGACAGGGCGGCTATGTTTGCTTGGCGGGTTCCGTGTTCGTCACCACGCCACACGTGCATGTTTAATAAGAAGAGGAAGGATTACAAGGATATCGACAAAGGGCTTACCTATGGAAAGAAAAGGCAGCCGAAATGGGATTGGCCCAAAGTGAAATTCAAACTGGGTATGCTTCTATGCGAACCACCTGTGGGCGCCTGACACAAGCCAAGTCTGGTGATGGGGCAGAGGAGAGGACTGAAAGGGACAGCTGGATCATTTAAGTATTCTGTTTCCTCCGCACCCACATGGTGCGAGTGACAAGTCGCCAAGCCGTAATCATTGATAAAGAAAGTTGGACCCATCTGCGCCACAGGCATAGTCTTGCACGGAATCTACCGTCAACGATGTAGGAAAGGAGATCGACGAGATGGAGCCGGCTCCATTTCCCCGAGATGACCTCAGCGCCGCTGCCAGCACATCTATGTTGCCAGCGTTCTGTCACTGCTCGCTTGCTCTTCGCTTAGGTCTGCGAGTGTAGAAATGTATGATTCTCAACGGTCGACGGGGCCATGGTAACACAAAGAAAGTCAAAGAAATAATTATTGGTTTCGTCCGATTTGGGCTCCGAAGGTAAAGTATGGGCTGGAACTGCGCTGCCATCGTACTCCATCGTGGCGATGATCGCCAAACAACGTGGTTATGCGTGTCGGATCGCACTTCATCGCCATAGTCTTGCACCTCATCAGGGGCGTAGCCAAGGGGGGGCGGGGGCGGCAGGGACAGCCACCCCCCTGAGGGTCCGAAGGCCCCCCCTGAGCACACGATTATGTAACAAGCAGGGCGCTTTTTACCTATCAGGGCCCTTTTGGCGCTGTTCCAGGGGCCCTTTTTGGGGCGCCGCCCTCCCCCTGAGCGAAATCCTAGCGCCCCTGCACCTCATCGTACGGTCATCGTGATGGATCGTGATCAGCTTGTGCTCAACTCGTAACGGTCCTGTGGATTATCGTCTTGAAATCGTGCAACATCGGTGCAACATCGTACACATATCTACTGGGTGTGTTTTTGTGGTACGAATGCCGACGATTCACCACAATTTGTTGAATTGTGGGAGATCGTAGCCAATCGTGGCTCAAATCGTGATAGTGTGAATTTCGTAACACATCGGCGAAAGGATACCTGGTGCTCTGCTTTCCCGCTCGCAAATCCTCCATCCTTGTGGTATTGATATTGGTGCCGATGCTGCCATGGTAACACCCCGAAAGTACGCGGTATTGGTGCGGATGTTGCCATGGTAACGCTCTGGAAGCAGCTCTGCCGGTATCAAACATTCTACGCTCGGATAAGTGGAGACATTTTGCCGTTAGCGCGCTCTGGCGGTCCTCGAGAAACAAGTCGGTCACAATCAGGCCTTTGAGGTGCGACTTATTCGGAAACGTCGCCGCCTTAGCAACAGGCTGGCTAGTCGGAGATGCGTTTGAGTTGTGCAGGCTCACCCCAGTACCGTGACTCGACGCTAATTGCATCGTGCACCGCCCGCTCATTCAGTCAAATCTACGCCGGGGGCGCCACCACACGCAGCTGCGGCGGCGACCATGCGCATTCCAGAGGGGAGCAGACTCGGGGGCAGAGGTGACTGCTTAATCGGAGATTCACTCTCTTTCACGCACCTCAGACACGACACGGACTGGCGCGGAGCTCGCTTGCTCTGCTCAGGGGTCTTGTGTTGCATCCTCAGGTAGGAAGGTCTGTACGTGGGCGTGTCGTTCATGTTGGTACTGCTTGTTCACTTTACGATTGACGTCGGCAGCATTAAAAAGCAAAGAAACTGTCCTCGCTGTTGTGCACGATTGAGGTTGGCATTACATATCAAAGAAACTGTCCTCAGTATTGGAACATTCATAGCCAGGCTACTAGAATATTGATATCAGGAATATATCCATACAATCTGGCTGAAAAAGCACGCAATTTTTAAGCATAAATCGAAGCGATGTTAAACCAAACATTTTTTGTGAACACCTTTATTCATCCAGGAAGGAAGCATACATTCATGCTGCGTCAAATGCCTCATCTCTTTCAAAACGCTTACGTCGCGCTCTACTCAAGCACGTTTGCACTTAAATCACTCCCGCACTGACTCTGACCCCTCACCTGTGATCTCGCACAACACGGTTGCCGCGCTGGTGGTGGCCGCGGCGGATAGGTTAGATCGGTGGCTCCTCAGAGTGGGATAACTGTACGTTAGCTGGCTGCAGATGGACGCAGTCGCGGCACATGTGGCGCGCTGTCGCTGAATGATGCGGCGGCATCACAGCGGGCCGCCGCCCCGAACAAAGCGCGCGGCGGCCGCGCCGACTGAGGCGGCGGCGGCGGCCGCATTGTTGCGGTTCCCGTTAGCGGCGCGCCGACCTCTTCACTGCCAGGTAAACATGCGTCCGACTCGTGGTCTTTGCACGGCATTCACATCGTTTTGGCCGGAAGCAGCACCCTCTGCGGTGGTGGCGTGGCTGAGAGGAAAAAATGGCAAAATTCAGACCGTAGAAGTGCTTTGTCTGTATGTATTGTTCATTAACGATGAGGCATTTCAACCACATTTATCCCACAAAAACTAGGTGTTTTGTTGTTACCACGAGCTCGTCACGTGCCGGCTATGGTTTTGCACCTCCACGCAGCGGGTGCCGCAGACGCCGGCATCGGCCCTCTGCACTGCTGCATGGCAGTTTGCATATAAGGCTGGGATGAACACTAACTACAGCAAATTGCCAAGGTGGTGACTGCGGTCCAGACCGACCAACTTCCCAGACTCGGGGGTGGCAAACGCCCCACCCGAAACCCAGGAATCGCCCGAGCGTCTGTCTATCAGGGCCAGTTCAAGGCTGTTCAAATGACTTCACATGTCCCGATATACTTCCTGACAGGTTGCTATATTTGCTGGTTGTCAGCATCCTTAAAGGGAATGTGGCACCTTGGTCGAATCCTGGAATTTAGTGTATTTAGGCGTACTTTTGGCCGAAAATAAGGAAACCACTCTCTGAAAAAATGTACAATAAGCTCAATATTTTGATTTTAAAATGCTCCTCTAGGGAAAGAAATGAATATCTGCCTGTGGATGATGTCATGATCTGGCAACCACTACCATACTCGAAACGCTTCAAGGGCTTCGATTAGCTGATGCTCACCGTGACGTCAGCATATGTCGTCACACCAACAGCCGTGACAGCTGTGGCTTGCTGCTAAGGGTACATGAGAGGGGTACATTGCAGGTAGGTTTAAGCTTTTTCTACGGAAATGTTGAGTTCCAAGACAAATGATAATATGAGTACCGGGTTTTCCGACTTATTTTACAACTTGGCTATCTCAGTTAAAATCACGTTATGAAGGTGCCACATTCCCTTTAAAACTAACAAAACGCTATCTTGGGCCAGCGCTCTTATATCGCTCCTTGCGCTGAGCTTTCAGTGCAGATGACGTGCCTTCCGAAACTGCGCTTGCTGCAACTTCAAAACAATTCGCTGGCTCTGTAAAGGCATCAAAAATGCTCAACTTATCGTGTTCATCTCAGGCTGCAAGCCTTGAAACCAGGCTAAGAGCAAATCTCTTGAGTGTGATCTCCAAAAATCGGTGCAATAGCCGACAATTTTCGCTGGACTTTGTCACGCACCGTTTGTGATCCGGATCCCTTTGACTGAAACAAGCATTCATCGGGGTGACAGCATTGACTCCTATTCATCGGAGTGACAGTATTGACTCCTGTTCATCGGGGTGACAGCATTGACTCCTATTCATCAGAGTGACAGTATTGACTCCTGTTCATCGGAGTGACAGCATTGACTCCTGTTCATCGGAGTGACAGTATTGACTCCTGTTCATCGGAGTGACAGTATTGACTCCTGTTCATCAGAGTGACAGTATTGACTCCTGTTCATCGGAGTGACAGCATTGACTCCTGTTCATCGGAGTGACAGTATTGACTCCTGTTCATCGGAGTGGCTGTATTGATGTGGCAGCGCGTATAGATTACAGTAAAAACTGACCATGTCCAGTTCGTAGGCAACAGGCTTGCAGCTGTGTCGGAGAACCGTAATAGTCAAACCGGGAAGAGCAGGGGTACAAGGCGTCCAGTTTAACGGGGTAACTGCAAACTTTTCCCCAGGACCCACTGGTGGCTCTCAAACATCGCCGGTGTTCCCCGCCCCGTTTTAGATGTAATGCCCAGAACGCTTTTTGAGAGAGACTTCTAGTGTCCCTGATATATCCGAATCGGAAACCTATTGGGTCTCGGACACGATCTGTCATCCCCTGGAGGGCCCGGAACATCATGGTCCAGTGCCCGAATATTGAGTTTTCTTCGATCTGCTTGCTCACAGCCAAGGCCGGTTGGCGCTGGAGCCGCCTGGGAGGAGGCTGCAATGCCCGATACAGGCAACAATTGATTCGCTGTAGAACCTACTTATCCGAATTTTGGACGAGAGTGGGCACTGCTGTTTGTTTCACTCACTCATCCTAGCGTGTTGCTTTTTGCGCAAGCAATGTGACTGGTCAGATCTTCTTTCAAAATTGCTGAGGGCCCCAAAAGTTTATAATGGACACGCTCATGCCAAACACAAATAAGGAGAGTTTGGAATGGTTTGGATGCCGTGTTTTCGGACTATCTTTACAGGTCCTGAAACAGTCTGCAGACACCATGCAGAATATAAATCAGCATTACAGTGAACCTGTTCAAAAGAAAAAAACATACATAATATCGCATGTGTTTGGGATTGTTCAGCTCTGAGCCAGCCATTTGAACCAGTGTGGACGGCATATCTGGCGTTTCGTGGTTAGTTAGTTAGTTAAGGGCTTTTTATAAGGCGTTCTGTGCAAAGCACCTTTGCCCGCCTCTAAAGTGTGAACCGACAGCCACTTTTTTATGCACGCGCATCGCGACGCGACCAGGCCCGCCGCACTTTTGCCCCACATTTTAGCATGAGCATAGGACCGCTTCCCTGGAAGTCGTCCTGCCATGCATTGCAGAGGCGGCGGCCTGTGGGTCTGTACGTATGCTCGGGATCATAGCCGGTTCCCAGGGGCAGAGTCAGGCTCAGCTCCGCCAAATAACAACGCATCTTTTTCCCCGGGGACGGAAAGCCGAACATCTGCCTCAGGAGTTGGGCCTTAAACGCAGCGCTCTCACCTGCTGCAGTCATCTGGACCGGTGAGCACCCTGCCGACGCCGCTGACCACTCCAATTTTGGGCGGCTTAACCTCCGCCCGTCCAGTTACTGGCCGGCCGTATAGCCTGGTGAGTACGCAGGCACATCCACAGTCGGCGGCTGCAATGTGCACGGCGGTAATGACCCCTCAGCAGGGCGCCGCGATTCATTGTGCCACCACGTTAAATGCGATGCCAATTAGGGCAAAATTACACCCGACAGAGGTCGGCGCAGACCCGCAGAGCTGTACCGACGCAGATTAGCCCGGCGAATTTGGCCGGCGCGCTGCCGGCTTGTTGAGTGGGTGACTGCGCCGGCATGCAGGCCCACAATGCCCAGGGCCCGCAGGGCACCCGCTCTCCGCCGCCGCCCCCGGGGCGGAAACGGGCTCTGGCGGCCGCCGACAATGCTGGTATGTTTGCTTGCTCGGCCTGCATTCCGAGTGAGAGGAGGTCTCTCAGAGAGCGCGGCTCTCCAGTCGACGTTTCTGGTTCTGTTCTCTTCCTGAATTGGTCCTGCTTTTGTGGTCTGTTTTCATGCCACCCGTAGCGGCGTTCATTCCGCATGTTTGTGACAATGCCGGCAAAGAGAGTCGGCCTCCGACGGACGGCCTCGGTAAACAAACTGTAACAGCTGGGTCGGCAAGGATGTTGCCTGCCTATACTACATGTTGTGTAATGCAGACGTCTCTCTGGTTTTATTGAGAGTGGGTGTGCTCAGTTTAACAAGTTTATTTCTAGACATGTGGTTGATCGGGAAAGTGCTGCCATTCAATTGACCTGCCAAGTTGGGCCGTGAGCCGGCTCTGCCATCCCCGTAGTGGTGTCATTCTTATAAAAAGGGTGGTAGGACTGAACAGTGCCCATCCATGAAATCAAGGACTGTCGGGCTTGTTTATGCATGCCGACTACATGTGGGGCTCGCTTGCCATTGGTATGTCCAAGCTAATTCTGACAGGATCTCCAGATCACCATTGTACATATTTGCTTTGCCTGAACGCAAGTGATACAATTTTGGCAAGGCATGTGAGGTCTTATCGTGCGCTAAAACGAAAGGGAATTATCAAATTAACGAGTGATAATCTGGGCAATCTTTCAACTCCGCCAATTTTCATCCTTGCTCATTTCTACCTAACTTCTCCGAGAGTTATTTGACTTCGGTGGGCGAAAATAACTGTTCAGATCTAGATGATTTAGATAAATCATGTAAAGAAGGTATCCAAAATTGAATTTGCTCATCGAATTACCCTTGTGGATACCACAGGTTCCCTGTTGTGCGGGCAGGACATCTGGATTATCAGCGCCCACACTGGACAGGTTTTGAACGCTGGCTCTGGGCCTGCTGGCTGAGACCACTGTTCAGGGCTGATTCAGCACCTGGGCCGCAGACGTCGCCGGGTGTACCCGACCTCAGCCCTGCACCGGAAGTGGCTGGGACGTCCCAGGGCCCCTGCGCTCCGCCAGCAGGCCCGGCGGCTGCCACCAGCGCTCCCGGCTCAGGCCCATCCACTGCTACTCCGCGCGGGCAGAACATCGCCTGCGATGCCTACCGGCATACAGAGGGGAACAGTCGCGTATCTCTCATCCTCCATTCGCTCCAGCTTGTTTCAGCATGTTCGTTTTCAGGTGGTCCTTCTTTACGAAGGCTCGTTCTGTCGCCGTTGTTCCTCTTGCGAGAGGCTGTGCCGCACGGCTGCTAACTTTTAATGTCTAAAAGTGAAGCAGGTCGAATGATGACAGTGCGACGCTCCCTAAAAGTGTCACGTATTCGTCATCATTTGTGGAACTGTACGACCAAGTTGTGCCGAAAACTGTACCACACACATTGGGGATATCGCATGAAACGGGACGCAGAGCTATTTTGAAAATCGGGCTCTATATATGGACTGGAGCTGTGCGGCCCGGCGCGCGCAGTCATCAATCTTCAGTGGCGGGGGCGACACCTGGAGACGCCGGCGCGACATTCGTGGGCCTCGTATCTTGGCTACGATCAGAGTGGAATGTCTGCTCTGCCTGACCGGGAACAACCCCCGACTGCTGAGTTTATTCAGCACTGCCAACTCTCATCGTGTATTGTATTGTATTGTGTACACGAAGCTTCTCTACAGTCGCTCGTTGGCTATTCTGATGTATACCGTACTGGAAACGTTTGGTCACGCTGTGGAATATTGTGCGGGTAACGAGCGGGATTTGAACTGGGACTTTCAGTCTGGTAACGCGCGGTATTACGCAGTCATAAATCTGGGCAGAGTGATATCATAATATTTTCCGTGAATGGTTTTACACCTTCAGTAAGAGTCGATTGCTACACAGCTTCGTCCTCTCTCCATGTAGTCATGTATGGTCTTTGATCAGGGATGTTGTGTTTTTTTCTGTTCTGTGACTCGTTGCCTTCATTGCGACCAATTTATATTCTTCCTTTCTGTTCTGAAGGAATGGTATGTGTATGCCTTGCCTTACCCTCTACCCATTGGTTTGACAAGACACTTTCCCCGCCACTGGCGGCGGAACTGGGGGGGGCACTGGGCCAGGGTGCCACCCCTCTTAAATCATAAATTTTAGCATTAACTCTATGGCGTTAACTGGAAAGAAATGAGTTGAAAAGTTCATGGTGCTCCCTTAAATTCGGACGTTCTGCCGTCCGTTCCCTCACGCCTTTATTTTGTGCTGGCGAAATATAAAGAAGTTCTTACAGAGCACATCCGTGCAGAAAGACAGGTTTTGAAAAAGCTGACCCTGAGGCCTAGGTGGCTTGCGTGTTGTGAGAGACTTGGACACTGCCGATTGCTCTGCAAGATAGCAGCTGGAACGGCGCATTACGGAATGCTGGTCCCTTGTACCGCTGTGTCGAACATTTTTTTTCTGGAGACGTCTGCCGGAGATCACTCCAAGAAGGCGTGCTATCTCCCAGAATCTACACCTCCCCGGGGCGCACGCCGGCCCAGAACAGGTCCGACCAGAAACCGGAAAGTGTTGACGCGGAATTAGTTACTATTTCCCGCATGCATGCATCACCAACGAGCGACGAGTTTGACCTGGTACGGTGGTCCCGGAACCGCAGTTAGATGAATTAACTGCCTCCGAGTACTGTCGTGAATGGGCAGCGGGTACATCTCAGAGCTTGCTCTGCGGAATCGGTGAGGTGAGTGTGATATCTGGGCCGAGTCCGTGGTTCGTTCCCGCTCCCTGTGGCTGCGTGACACGCCACCTGTCGGCGCCACCAGCGCTGCCAAGGCTGATGTCCGATTTTACGGCGTGTCCGTTAAAGCGGCGACGCCTGCGGCGGCGCTGACCTTTGGCTGCTTTCTTGGTAGGCCGTCCGCCCTGAGGCGGCTAATGGCGGCGGATTAGTGGGCGGTGCGATTACCTTTCTATCAGGGTTCAGTCGGGTTCACGGGCGGCGCGCGCGCTGCTGCAGCGTGCCGTGCGGCCGGCCGCGCCGCGTGCAGAGCACTGGTCAGTGGTTCTGGTCAGTAGTGTGGCAGCACCTTCACCGGAGCACTGCTTCCTCTTGTGTTGTCCTGAGAGAGGGGTCGGGAGGCTGCAATAGATCCTCATATGTCTACTTCAAACTGGGAGAGTGGCTGCAATGTAAACTCAGCACGGTGTCTATTTGTAGGTGTAAGAACGGGAGAGTCATGGGTCATGACCGCCTAATGTTCTGGTTCTAAACATGCGCTGGTACGAGGAGGTGCACACTGTCCTTCGCCTAAAGTTTTTCACATACACTAAAAAAACGGCAGCGAATACATTTGTTATTGGTTCTGTTTCTTATCCCCAGACAAAATTTTAGGCCCATGTTATCAGGTCAGGTCTCCAGTACAGGTTACGTACCCTAAACTCGAAATTTGTTTAAGATGTGCAGCAGTAAACGCAAACCTGATATATCGATCTAAGATTCACAACACATAAAAAAGTCACTGAGTACACCGACAACTATTTGTGGTAACTGCGTTTTTATATTTGTTAGGGGAAATTTGGCTTTAGATCGATATCCTCTCAGAAAATGGCGATAGAGTGTGTATTCAGATGTCATCGACGATATGATTCCAATGGGCCTTATATTTGTCTATGGCTCTTCTCTGTTGGTCGCTTTGATACAGACCGTAGGTTTCCATTTTATTCCTCATGTCGATACTTTGACCTCCAGTCATAGGCGGTGGAACTAGGGGGGGGCATATCACCGGGAGACTTATACCTACTGACAGGTGAAGTCAATTGTTACAATCTCATCAGACATCAACCTGAATACACACACGAACATAAAACACATCAACAATTATTAAAGTCATACAAATGACTAAAACAGCAAGTACCGGAGTAACGTTAAACAAGTTTGCTAGCCATTCAGCTTCCAACAGGCACCGATTACGACAGGCTTATTCTTGGGCAATTTCTGCACATACGTAAAAAGTAGACTTACAAGTTACTGAAATCATAATTTAAAAGATTGATGTTCGTCATGACCAACAGCGTGTTTGCAGACCTAAATAGCCGCCAGGGAAACACCAAGGCGACCCTGGCGTCCACACGACTGCGCGAGGTTTGGCGAAAAGTACCTGGTTGCAGGTCGGTTGGGATGAAACATGAATGCCGGTAGGTGAATATTGGTAATCTATATCGCTAGTTG